>OZ018326.1:74294699-74894699 GCA_963969495.1 Ceratothoa steindachneri | reverse complement strand
TGATATTTTTGTGGGGAGAACTCTTTACCCGTCTTCGATGTCACGTCGATCCATTAAATTGGACCTTGCTATCATCGATCTTAGAAAGGGAATTGTTGTTTATAGATCCCGGGGGCAGATGTCGTCTCTGCTCCTCCTACCACTTGGGAGAATAAGGAAGAAAACTTTGATCCCACACCCTGTGTCGTAGGCCCCGTCAACGTTACCACATGAACCAGGTTAGAGTTTAGTGAAGCTGTTGCATGATGTGTGAATTTTATATCACCCCCTGTTCTATTGCTACAACCTCACCTGGAATACATCCAACTGGGGTGATACCAGAACTAGGTGGCAGTTTCGTGTCATATCCACTTGGAAATGACTGGCCACTCTTCAACTCTTTCCCTAAAGGGTGGATAGAGTTAAAAAAAACAACAAAAAAACCAGCCTTGTTTGCTGGTCTCTAGGGAAAGTTGGTGCAGGTCAATTTAGCTCCTATAGTGAGTCTTGATAAGAGAAAGGCAATAGTCAGAAGGCAGAGTCAGTCAGACAATAGGACTGAAGAGTAATCTCAGAAATAGCCATTAAAGATGAAGGGAGTAAAAACCTGAAATTATAAACTTGTTCATCACAAAATGCCCGGACTGGCATGGTCATACAAGGCCTCCAGGAACAAAGTGTGTATTTATACAAAGAGCAAAACCACACTCAAAGGAACAAATTTGACCCCCACATTGCGGTGACGAAAGACAATCGATAGCAAGAGCCATCTGTATCTATAAGACGCTCGATCTGTTCCTGCGACCATAACGTTGGTCGCTCATAACTAACGATCATGCGCGTAAACTGCGAGGCGCGCGCTCGGTGAAACGTTTGCTCGTAAGTATATTAGATGATTGGGTGCGCAACTCTCCTGAATCTGCCTTCACCCTACACATAATAATCAGCAAGTGAAGATATTTTTGTGCCACAATATAAGAATTTCAAACAATATTCATCTGTATTTATTTGCTGAGACGCACCGTAAAATTGAAAAAGCTCAGATGTACGAATTTCACTTTTGTTTATTCCTTTTTTGATGGATACCGATTTTTGTTCTTAAAATAAATCATTCATTAGAGGGTTTCTGTCTCGTGGACGATATTTCCCTACCTGATATTGAAATTCGCATGAAGATCAGAATGACCCAGTCCTACTAGCTAGGGCGCCAGTGGCCGGGCCTTGTTGGGGAGATGCAGGGTAGTACTGTGTTTTGCTATTTTTAACATTTCTATAATATTTTTTTGTCTCCGTCTCTGTTAATATAGATGTAGAATGTGTTTATGCGGTTTAAATAACTGTTGTTATTAAAAATCCATGGCTACCTACCTGCCTTCAATCTTCATAGCATCATCTTTTGTGTCCATAGTTAAAAATAGTCTCCTTTACCAAAAAGCTTTTGTTGTCACGCCAACGCCCCCACTACATCACTTTGGGGATTGAAACTGCGACGAAGAAGCATTCGACTGAGTAGAAATTAAAAGGAAATTTGGGATACCCCTCCCTATGGAGAGAAAACGATGAGAGCAAAAGTGAGAAGGAATTCAACAAAACATAAGAAAGATCAAAGCAAGTGGATGAGAAAAACGGCTTATCTCACCGCGTGGCGACTATGACTTTGGTGGCAATCGCCAGATGGGCGCCTTAGGAAAAAAAAAGTGTACAGGTACAAGAACAAGGACACACGGCGGAACACGAGAACTTAAACGTGATAAGTTTAGTCATGTAAGAATAAAGATAGCCAAAGGAAGATCATCGAGGTTGGAGGATACGTCAACCAAACACCAGATCGGATAAGGAAGGTTCGGTTGAAAGAAAGCCTTCTAAAACAACTAATTTTAAAGTCATTCGAATGTGAGAGACCATTCCGTAAATAGGGGTTATGATAGGTGTGTAAGGGGAGGCTCGATTCTTTTTAACATTTCTTTTTCCTTGGTCTGCGCACAAACCCAAAATAGCTTTTCCTGTTTCTCCTCCAGTGGAATTAAACCAATTAAAAGCGTCCCATTTTTTTTCCCTGCGCCTCGACGAGCGTAATATGTTAATTGGTAAAACTACCTTGTTTGCTTCCAATAATGAAGATTTATTCCCACCATTTCTGTCCTCGCTTTCTCGTTTATGTGAGCACACCATCGTATCTGTGATGAAGGGATGGGCGTGCATCGAAGAGAATGGACATGTGTGTGTACGTAGGGGCCCATAAGCTTCGTCGTGCGTTCGAGTTCCGCACTGAAAAAAAAGGAGAAAACCCCTCGTATGACCCACGATATCCTTTTCGCCTGGTAAGAAAGAATAAGATCAAGTGGTAAATCAAGTGGGGAGTAGAACATGAGATAGTAAGAGTGGGGGGAAACGGAGTCCTTATATTAAGTTGGTAGTAGTAGAGTAGGTATAAATTGCTAGTTCTCGAGGAGACTGGTGTCTTTATTTGTTACGTTTCTACTTTTCATTCCTTCTTCATTTGTTCCATTATATTTATATTCACTTTTTATTGACATCTCATTTTCCCAACATAATTTATTAATTTTCTTTAGTTTTGGTTCGTTCCTTTGTTTTTAGGACTCTTTCACCTGATCTTAGTCTTCTCTTTATAAATGTTTTTTCGCCTTTGTCGTAGAATAGCGTTGAGTTCAACCCTCCCTGCGTTTCTCAGCCGAGAGAGATGACGGCTGTGCGCGTGGGAGACTTATAATATAGACAGAGTGCAAATTAACTGAATTTTAGGTTGGCCAAATAGTCGGCTATCTTATAGGTTCCGGGACAATAGAAAAACGGGTACAAAAATAACTTTACTAATATGCAAATTAATATTCTTTTTACAAAGGTTAAAAGGGCTTTTGAAACAAGATATATAACACATTAGACGTACACGAGTCTCAGCGACTTAAAGGGGCGGGGGACTTGGCGAGGACGGTCGCCGTACACACAAATGAACAATACTGACAGAAGGATCGTTTGAATGACCTTGAGCGTACATAAAGCCGATGGTGGAGGCTTACACTGAGGGAGGAGTAGAGAGAGCACTTGCACAGGAGAGTTGCACGTTGCTGTTACCTCTAAGATTTGGTCCGAGGGAGTAATCCTTGCATTGGCTCAAAGTTCAAATAATAGTCTCTTGGCAATGACTACTAACGGGATGAACTTAGATCTTGCCTTCGGGTTTATAACACCGAGTCAAGACTGTGCGCGTTGCGTTCGAGGAGCGGGTAACAACGAGTACAGGGTAGACTCACGCAAATTAAACGAGAATACCTACCAGGAGCGTGAGGGGTTCTGCGAGGAATTGTGCAGAGTCCAACGAGACGCGAATAGCGGGTACGAACGGAGAAGTGCAAACGGCAGGTACTGACGGGGCGGGCAGGCGGCGGATACTGCCTTTCAACTCTGGCGCCGGATGATTTATAGTGGGGTTGAATGGGGATTTCCCCCCTCCTTCCGAAGGGGAGGGTTCCAGGATCCGACGCATTGTCAAGCGAGGGTAGTCTCGCCCTATTAGCACGATCACGGGAAGGTTCCTAAGGCAGCGAGGCGAAACTTTCTCCGACTCCCAATGGGACCTTTTCGGGCTCTTAAGCTTGTCGCCGCTCTCTGCGATGGCGGGCTTTCAGGCCACCACGGCGTCTCATGATTTCACACCTCCTTTAGCGCAGCTAAAAAGGGTCAACCAGATATCTGTTTCTCTCTCTCTCTCTCTCTCTCTTTCTCTCTGATCTCTGACACTCTTCGTCTCTATTACTCGTCTGCTGGATGTGAAGTTCTTTTTGGCTCTGATGCATTCTCTATTTTATTTTTCAGTTCTAATCCTGGAATTTTTCCATTCTTTGCGTTTCCATAGGCTCTAGCATCCACTGTAACAGGTTATTTCTCATATCAATGTGTTTTATGAAAGAAAATACTGATTATTGTTTTTATTTTTTATTTCCTCTCGTAGTGCCTTCCGATGTGATTGGACTTGCAAATAGCTGAAAGAAAACGGCGAATAAATAGAAAAACAACCCGGATCGATTTCTCAGGAACGATAGTACAAACACTCCAAACTAAAAAATGGAATCTCGGTTTTGAAAGAGTTCAGCCTGACTAATCTCGAGTACTACTCTAGTTCTGACGCGGTTACAGATGTGGGATTTCAACACCTTTGTCGAAAATTAAAGAAGAAAAATGAAAGTAATGTAGGCACGTTCCGTCACTGGTGCACTGAGAGTGTGAAAAAAAAACAAGAAAGCAGCCAACGAAGAGATGGAACAGGAAAATGTGAAAAAGTTCAACACTGAAAAGGACTGCCATAACCAGAAACCTTAAATCCTGGGGCCTGGAAAATGAATTCGAACTTGTAAAGGTACGGTTGAGCCCGTTTGAAATTACCGTTCCTCCCAGTTCCTGATTATTTGCAGCGTAATTCGGATAGGGTACCTCACTGGCTCCGGGGTAATTTTCTGTAATCCAACGAGGAAATGACTACGCTGCCGGAAAATTTAGAGAATTTAGGCCGAATGATTATTAAAAACTACTAAACCTAAAGGATTGCAATAGTAAACCGAGGGAGGGAAGTTGTGATCCCGAGCGTTATGAAAACACTGGTACGAATGGGCATGTCGTCAATAGTAGGAATTTGACCCTCATGTCAGGTTGTCTTCCATGCCTAAGGGGTCGTTTCGACCCCTTAGGCAATTTCACCCCCCTGTGGTTTTTATATATGTTTCCAAATATTGAGTTCCTTCGTTTGTCTGGAGCCTCTAATAGATTTTGCTTGTCCATTATTGAATAGCAAATGTCGTTGCGATGACGCCCTCCCCAAGGGTGCTTTCCCATGTAGACTGTTGCACCTGCTACCTGGAAGAGCACTAAGTCCTCCTGGCCGTCTCCAAGATGAATTGAGACTACCTTGGCTTTATTCCTTCGAAAATTTCTATGCTAACTCTATCGCCGCTATATACAAGTCTTTTGTCTCGGTCGGCGGCTGATTTGGCTGTGTAGTCACCGACTAGCTTACGCCCATCCATTCCTGGTCTAAGCAGAGATGGGGGGCTCATCGCTCCCTCTGGGTTCCGTTTGAAGCTTTGGATTTTAATATTTCTGCATTCTTTTCCATCTTTTCCGCTTACTGGCGCGTGCCTCAAGCGGGCCCGCTACCGCTTATCCCTTGTGTTCGTAACGAGTTCGTGCACCCCTGATTGTGGCTTGACGAATTTTGGGGAAGATGGGGTCCTTCTCCATAGTACTTAGCTTTGGGATTTTGCCTGCGCGTTGGAGTACCTGAGGGAGCGATACTCCCTCTGACACCTGAGTAGACCTTAAGAATATAAAAAACAAGGGGCACGTTAATATTGGGGGTTTATTGCGTATGCTTTAATAATTAAATACAGCCTTGGCCAAAATTATGGGGCAGGTATGAAAAAGTGAAGAATATGATTGAAACTAATGTGGAAAACCTACCTCAAAGTTGCTGGCATCAAAGCATCAAACCAAACAACTTTAGGCCAATCATCATCAGTCCAATCCAATCTTCATGCTCTTTTTCCCAAAACAATCGTTTCTTCTTGTTCACCTGAGATAGCTACGGGTTTTTTTCTAGCTTTACATCCTTTGAGCCCAATTTCTAATAACCTTCTTCTCATTGTGCATCTTAATATCTCTTTGTTTGTTGATGCCCGAAACTCAGCAGTTAGATCAGAAGGTCTTTTTCATATGGACCAGAGATGTCCTTTTCAGCAACCTCTCTTCCCTCGGAGTTGTATACCTTTTGTGACCTTGATCATCATGGTTTTTGAAAGAATTGGTCTCATTTTACCTTTTAATGGTTGTTTGGACACCTTTTATTTCTCGAGCATTTCAATTTTCTTGCAATTTTGACTTTGGATAATCCCTCTCTGGACAATGCAATGATTTGAACTCTTTTGAGCTTCAGGAATCGTCTTCTTCCGAGACATTTTTAACAAAAAATTACCACTTGTAAATTAACAATAATATAATTACTGAAAAAAATAGTAATAGACGTTAGTATCACACATTGAATGACAGAAGGTTGCCCCCACCACTTATGCACAATATACAAAAATGAATTTAACTGTTTATAAATCAAAAGGAAAACACACTAAATAGATGGATTATACTCGACTGTTTATTCTCTATTTTTTCATACCTGCCCCATAGTTTTGGCCAAGGCTGTATGTGTTCGTCCAATTGTGTTTTAAACATGTTGATTGACACGCTCTGAATTGCATTATCTGGAAGAGTTCAAAGTTGAAAAGATTCTATCAGTGAAAATGATACCCATTATATTCATCGGATAACGCATTAATTTCAATTTATGACCATTTGTTCACGCGTTTTTTCAGCGCATTCAAAAAAATTAATCAAATTTTATATTTTCTCAACCATTTTGGATTTGGAAGAATTTTATAAATTGACCGCGAAGGCGCCTAGATTCAAGTGAAAGCAATTTCAATTCTTTAAGTCTGTCCTCCTAGTGTGTTTCACAGCTCCAGAATGAGCTTTTGTCGCTTTTCGCTGTGCTATCTCAAATGGGGCGATAGCCCTTTGTACATAAAGGGATCAGGACTGAGCTGCATATTCTAGCTGTGGATGCACGATAAAACCGAGTGTTCTATTTGATTTTGGATGCAGTTGAAAAAATGTGAAACCTCTCGAAATTGATACACCTAGATCACGTTTTCTAATAGATGATCGCCAAACGTATAATCGAAATTTCCATTTCGAAGGTTGATGTGCATTACTTTGCATTTATTTAGATAAATATTTAACTGACCAAATAAATATATTTTTAGGACTTGTATTTCCTCTCCTGATAGTGTTTCGCTATCTTGCTCAATAATCTTCAATCTAAGTCGTTAAGGCAGATAAATAATACTGACCATTCTTCATTTATCACCGCTCTTTGTAGGCCACTTTTCTCGATCCATCGCAATAGGCTTTCTCTTAACACACTTTTCCATAAGCTTTATATGGGGAACCGAATCAAACTCCTTTTTTAAAATCAAGGTAAATATGAGGGCTTTATGGCCCTCATATTTTTCTGTCATGTCGTAAAAACATTCTAACATTCATTAAACGTGAACGTCTTCTGACTCCGTGTTAGTATTTTTAATTAAATTATGATGTTTAATTAAACTAGTCTAAAATAAGGCTTATTTCTAATTTCGGTGATTGTGACTTTGTTGTTGGCCACCAGATGAGTGCGTTAAAATAATCTACTTCCCGCACCTTTCTTTATCTTATTCTTTATTTGTATGCACCCACAAGGGCCTCCAGGAGGATCTGCAACCCATATCTTCCATATATTTTCACTTCTTTTAACATCACCACTTTCTTTACAAATCTTACAAACTTTTTGCGCTTAAAAGTTCGAGGACAAAAATAACTGTGATGGAAATGTTGGAGCTTTGATAAACATAATTTTAACGGATTTGAAGATCTTCTGAAAAGCAGCAATTTAATGAGACTGAAAACTTTTGACGCACTTATTTCCAGAGTTCTGATTGCGAAGATCCATTGATCCCTGTTTTGATTGGATGGGGTTCGTTGAAAGCATTCGGAATTTTGAGAGAAAAGACCTGGATAGTCTTTCATGACTACAAATTCACTTTTTGGAATCCTTTCAACGCAACTTTGTCAAAAGAGGGTTTTTTTTTGTTTCTCTTCCGTTTAGATTAATTCAGATTGTGTTATTAGTAGTTTGCTTCGCATTTTGTGAAACATGACCAGATTGAACAAGTTGTGAACTTATCTACGTTGGTCGTATTAGAATGTTGCTCGATTCGTTTCGTACGTTCTTTGAGTATTGGATTGGCTTGTTTATTTTTTGAGGTTTATTCTTCCCTTTAGAGTAACTACAATTTGAGAGGTTTCCAAAAACTACAGCTACTTTCATTCTTTCCACTTTTTGCCGTTCTCTTTAACTTTTCTTGTACCATTATTTTTAGTCGCGTGCGAGTCTAATCGCGGACGACCCCACATCTCACTATGTCGGTCGGTCGGTCCCCGTTTTGTTTTTGTAATAACATTTTAACTATTCGGCCGATTCTAACGAAATTTTAATCCTTATGTTGTTTTACATTCCTTTCGAATGATGCAATTGCCAAAGTCCTCCCACGGTTAGCTCGGGAATTATTTTGGGGGTGGGGGCAATAACATCATAACTATTACGTTGATTCTAACGAAATTTGAAATCCTTATGTTGTTTTACATTCTCTTTAGAATGATAGAATTGCCAAAGTCTTCCCAAGGTTAGTCCGGGAATTATTAAAAGTTTTGATGATCGTAAGGTAATAAATTAGAATGACCAAGTCAACGTTTCTTTATGCGTATAAAAGAGGGTGGACATAAAAGAAAGCTGACAAACTGGGGGTAGATAGAAAGAAAGAAAAAGAGAATGGAAGGAAAACAGTAGTGCTAACTGATTAAAGACTGGCACTTGTTTAAATGCCCAAGGGTCGTTAAAAATGGTCGAACCAGGGAAGTACATTTTAAATATCTCAAAACTAGTTTATAGAAAACTCCAGAAATGCAATAGAAACTCAAACAGTCTTGCAGGGAGACCCCCCTTCCTCCCCATCCCTTCATTAATAGTTTCAGACTACGGGTAAAGGTTCCCAAGAATTTGATGTTATTTACCTGGTGCTGATTACTAGGATTTCCTCTCAGCCTTCCGAATATCATAGATTTCGCGTAATTTTGATCCAGGACTCCACCGAAAAAATATTCTGAGAGAAGATGTGCATAGTCTATTATACCCGCAGTTTAAGACAAGCTAATATCAACTCGGAACAGTTTAATATGTAAATGCAATTGAAGTGCGCTTATAAATTTCGCTCTCTCATTGTTTCGAACGCGCGCCAAAACATTAGCGTCGTTCGCGCCTAAAAATATGGTTTTGTAAATTTGGACTCGTAAAATGTCGATAAAGTAGTCCGCGCCTATTTTATAGTTTTGTTCATCTCTTATCTCTTAATGAAGGCGGAATACTACGTGACAAGTTGAGGGTAATCATTCATGTCAGAGGAACAGCCGACCAATTTGGTTGCGGTTGAATTATAATAGACCCGTCTTGGCATTGGGAAACCCCCTGAGGTTGGTTTTTTTTTTTAATTAAAACGAGGTCTGCCGGCCAAAAGTTGCCTGCTCTCACTTATTCTGATTTATGACCTTACGACCTCCAAAACTTTCAATAATTCCCGGACTAATCTTGGGAGGACCTTGACATTTATATCATTCGAAAGAGAAGGTAAAACAACACGAGGGTTAAAATCTCGATAGAATCGGCCGAAGTACTGCCAACTAATTCCTCGGTTAACCTTGGGGGGGACATTGACAATTATATCATTCGAAAGAGAATGTAAAACAACATAATGGTTTCAAATTTCGTTAGAATTGGCTGAATAGTTACAATGTTATTACCAAAACAAAAGAAAAAAACAAGACGGAGACCGACCAAGATAGTGAGATGTAGATTCGCCCGCGTCTAAAAACGTATTATTATCAATGAAAGCATTTTCATGGTGAAAGGGAAAGACCAGAAAGAAAAGGAAGTTAAATAGAAAGAACAGTGCAAAGATTTAAGCGTGGCAAAGATTGCGATAATATTGGTTCCAATATTGAGTCAGGAAAGAGTATTTTAAACTCACAGATACTTCGTAAAAAAAAAAGAGGAGGTATGTGTGGTAGCGTTGGGCGCCTTCCATGTCTCGAGCGACAAAGTAGCTTACTTGTGGCATGTGACTTGGATACAGTTTCACACTCCCGAATTTTCTTTTCTTTGCAAATCAGTTTATAGGGGGAGGGGGGTCACGTTGTTTTTGTTAAAAAAAAATCTACTTGTGCAGCAGAAGTAAATTTTCATAATCCCTTCCATTTCAATAGAACTTAAAATCCATGTTCGTCCACACTCATCCAATTGGGAAAGCGGATGCTCTAAGAACCTGGATTCTCGAAAGCCCAATTAAATTATTTGTCCATAGGTTTATAAACTTAGCCTTAGCCAGCTGGTTTTCCAAGGCGTCTCCTCGCCTGAGTAGGCATCTACATCTTAAATTAAAAAAATATATATATATATTTACTCTCGCAATCTTTGCTCTATGATTAAATGAACATTCCAACTTTTAATGTCAGCTCTCGAGTGGGTTTGAACCTGTTTGTAGAGTCTTTTACAAACCATTCCAAGTATTAACGACTTTATTCATATAAGTGTGCAAGTTCTTTGCTATTGCTGGTTTTCATTCATCGTCATTTCTTGTTTATTACTTGTTTCGAAGTTACTTTAACTTGTTGAAGTTGTTACCTCTATTGTTACTTTTCGTTTTATTCTTTTGCTTTCTCTTCTCCCCTTCATTTCTTGCATTATTTTTTTTTTTAAATAGCCAAAATAATAATACTGTGGTGTTTTTTTCATTTTTCCTTTCACTTTATTTTTGTTTTTCCCTAATAAATGTCTTCATTCACTTCCTCCTGCCATTGTTTCTTTTTACCCCCCGTAAGCTGATAATAAGTTACCCGCAGAACTCCGTTTTATCATACAAGTCCCCCACCTATGTCGAACGTACCTGATAAAGTTCCATCCTCTCCCCCTCTCTCTCTTGTTGTTCTTTAGGAGTTGGATCTTTTGCTCCCTTGATTATTCGGGCTATCTTCCTTCGGCACATTTTCCAAAATTTGAGAGTTACCTCATTTATATTTTTTTAAAATAATACAAAAAAAATAAATAAATTAAATGGCGTGATTTGTTCTCACATAGGCTTTCTTCAGTGTCACTCACCCTCTTGAAGTTTAAAGATTTTTAATGAAATAATAAAAATTATATCGGATTTATTTCTTCGATCTTCTATTATTTAATTACAAATCTCGCATTTCTTTGCCGAAGGGGGAGTGGAGTCTTATCCTAATGGATGAGCCGCCTACGTAAGCCTATTTTTCGAGAAGAAAGTCCGATAAAGATAGAAATACCACGTTCCAGCTGACATGGTTCTTGTGAAAGCGTGAGCGATGAGCTTTCAGTCTGCTTTGGCTCGCCTTAGAGTGTTTGTTCACAACGATAGGAGGGGGCCTGGCTCCCACGTGTCACCCCGTCCTCAGTCTAGATTTATTTATGTAGGTGAAGACAAAGCAACCATGGGATGGATAGCCGTTCCAAGCCTCAAGTTAGGCATTTGCAGCCCCGAGGTTCCACTTGAAGCGCATTTTGAACGAAGTGACCAGTTTTTATTTGGGGTCGGCATTCCGGAAGGACGGATCCACGTTATTGAGTTCTGATTGAAATAACCCGTAAACGATGGTCTTGATCTTTTATTCAAGAAGAAAGTGCCATCTATTTCCCCAAATAACTTGGAATTTAGTGTCTTAATAGAAAAATTATTTGGGGGCCTTCTCTTTTTTTATCAAAGTGCAATTATTTTTTGCATTTTGGTTTGGATTTATATGCTAACGTTTTTGTTTTTTATTAGATTACAAATTTGTGTTCGTGGGTATCGATGCACTCGATATTTTTATGAAAATATTCTTAATCCTTTGATCAGTTTTGTACTTATTTGTTTTTTTTACTGAACTTTTGTTATGGGTTTTTATCTTGCGTTAACTCCGGCTGTGATGGTTGTGTATGGTATAGGAAAGAAATTCTTTTAATATATGGTCAAATATATGGTACATAATAAATGAATGCGATAATGTAGATTAATAGATAATAATAATAATAGGTATTTATAATGCGCCCTTCAGGGCTGTTAGCCCAGAAGCGAGTGTAGAGAAGGTTTACAGGGAAGAGAAGGCAATTCGTAAGAGATGAGTCTTCAGGAGACGTTTAAAATTAGCAAGGGAGGGAGAGGATCGGACTTCGGCAGGAAGAGTATTGCAGAGTCTAGCAGCACAAACTGAGAAGGAACAGTTACTCATCGACCAGAGGACAGAAAGATGAGTGTTCAGGTGGGAAGCGAGGTTAGACCGGAGTGACCGAGGAGTTTGACGACGGGAGAGGACAGATGAGAGATAAGGTGGAGTCTCGAGGTTTAGGGCCTTGTAGGTGATGAGAAAAATTTTATAGTTTTGAACTAGTTGTAGGGGGCGAAGTGACGAAGAAGGAGATTCACTAGAAGAGAATTGTAGTAGTCTAAGCGTGAGGGGACGAAGCCATGAATAGCAGTCTCAAGGCTGGGTCGATCAAAATGGGATCGAACACGTGAGAAGTTGCGGAGGAAACCGAGGGAAGACTAACAGATGCGATGGATGTGCGGTTTAAACGAGAGTTGCTCGTCCAAAATAACACCAAGATTACTGACGGAACCAGAGAAGGCGGCATTGGTTTCCCCAAGGTTAAGGGAGGGGAATAGAGCTTTAGATTTTACACCATCGAAGCGGTACCAACAAGGAGAACTTCAGTTTTTTTTATTTTTCTCTCTTTTTTACTGTTTCTTCTTGCCAGTCCAAAGGCAAACTTGACAAACAGCAGCAGTTTATAAAGTTATTTCTTGACCTCCATTATGCAAAGTAGGCCTCTTTCCTTAATGAACTTCCGTGGGAACAACGTCGCGGTGCAAACTGAGAATTATTAATTCATACATTTTAATTTCCATAATTTCACCACTTCCCTTACCAAGACTACTACAACTACTAAATAATGATAATATTGAGTGCATTACATAAAATGACAAAGACGGGGAGAAAGGAAGTGTTTTAGATCATAAAAGAAAGCATTCAAATATATGAGTTACTAATGAAATTCCACCTTTTCTTTTCAAATTTCATTTAAATAGAGGGGGATTCAGTGCGTTTTGAACCCTTTTCTTCCTTAACAGTAATAGTATCTTCTCAAGAGTTTAGAGTAATTTTTTAATACGAATTCAAATTGGGACATACTATGTTTAAATTGCTGATAACAGTTACAAAGCATTGGGTGGGGACAACACTACAATGAGAACTGATCAGCTTTGATTCAATAAGTTTAGGTCTGGAAACATGAACACCAATATTGAACCTCAAGCGAACCCCCAACCTGTTGTTAATGATGAAGAATTATCGGCTGCACTAACCAATAACTCATAAACAACAGTTCGAGCCCTTTTTAAGACTTTAGGACTTCAATAGCCACGATATCACATCCTCTCCAGGCAATAGAAAATTTGGAAAAATATCGCAAAGTAGTTTCCTCATAAATAGAATTAGGCTTGGAAATTGCAGTCTTGAAGTCTGTTCAGCGCAAGTTGTGAGACAGAATAAGGATTAAATTTTTTTCAGTGAAATTAGGCATAGAATGCGACCCAAAGTCTCTCATCCGACGACTAGTCACACGTAACGCGGCTTAACTTTCCCTAAAATCGGAAGCGTTCGTTCCACTCAGATGAGCCGGAGCCCGCAATCGGACCAGGCCTCGCTCGACGTGCGCTTGTGTTTATTTCCGCCTTGCCTTGTGATCGAGCCGGGAACCTCGATGAGAGTGGCTGATCCAGGATAAAAAAAATGGGGAAGGGAGGGGGGGGGGGCAACCCTGAATCCCTCTTTCTGAGTAGTCTGAGAAAAGGGCATTGGTCATTAATATGTAATGGTTATCTTACATGGCATTGATTATTAATAAATAAGAGTATCTCACACGGGAGTGAGCACTAACTCTTTCAGACGTCAGCTAAGGTAAAATACTGAATTTAATGATTATTTTGGGGGGGATTTACTTCTATTTGGGACATTTATCATATAAACGGATCTGAAATTTTGGGGGAGGTGCTTTAGCCCACCCCCCTAGATCCGCGCCTGCTCGAGGATAGAAACTCTGACGTATCCACTAAGCTGGCGAAAGCTCCTTGAACATAGCATAAATAAATAAATGAATATTTAATCGAAATATGATCCATTTGCATCGATATCCCATTTCTATAAAAATCTTTAGCGCCTTTTGGACACACATTCAGTAAATACGCGAATCATAGCTTCCTTTTTATTGCGAATATGGAGTTCAAAATGATTGAAAAGGGGGTAATCCATGAGGAAATGTTACGGGTATGTATAGGGAAGGTGCAGCAAAAATTTAATATCCCAATTTTCTGAGCTTCGACACAGACAGCTGGAATGTGTGGAGCATGTCAGTTTAAAGAAGCAGTATTGGCCCATATTTATTGAGCAATCTTGAATACACTTTATCAATTTGTGGACAATACGATTGTCTGCTATTGTTTCTCCTGGTTCCAATTTTTTTAATGGATGATTCCTCCACTATTCAATTAAAGTGTAACCATAACATGTTTTGGGTGTAACAATGGCTTTGGAATGTGACTTGTATCTTAATTCTTGTATAGCCATTCACCATACCTCTTTCTGTTATCCTTTAGGATCAATTTTCCATCTAGTCCTACTGCGGTTTCTATACGGTGTAAATACCCGTGGTTCGGATCCCACGTTAATCAGTAGGTCCACACTAAGAAATAAAGGCATCTTAAATGAGAGCAGATCGGTGATAAAAGCTCAACCATTAAAAAATATATATAAATATTACACCTCAGTCTTTCATCTTCCGTATTCACACACTCTTTTTTTCTGTTCTAAGGAATCCTACGATGGGGTTTCCTTTTCCCAAGCGTGATGAAAGCGCCTACCTGATCGCAGGCTGGTATCAAAACACAATATTCCCCCCCCCCCTAAAAACATAACCGGAAACGAGTTGCAGTTCCGGGTGCCCTCGTGCCCAGCATAGATTATAATTCTGATCTTTATGTTGCTTTCATTATTCGGCTATCGGAGGGGACCGTCTTGACCAAGAGACGGGTGGCGTTACCTACTTACTATTAAAAAACATGTCATTTCATGTCCTTTCCACTTTGCTATGAATCCAACGATTCATTGAAACCATCATACGAAATAATTCTCCCACACTACAGTTTTACTGACAGTGGAGGTCACTTGTATCCTACAGTGCGGCTTTCGCAGGTTGCACTCAACGTCGGATGCTCTGCTCCGGCTGGAAAATGCGACCTGCGAGGCCTTCCTTCGTGGGACACACTTCGCCACGGAGTTCTTTGATCTAGAGATGGCATAGGTGTGATACTGCATGGCGATAGTTTATCATGTAGTCCCACCACCGTTTCTTTGGTCTTGTTTTTGACCGACGCCTCACCTGAGAGGCGCATATTCGCAGCCTTAAGGGCTCTTGTACGCACACCATGCACATTCTTCGTTCCATGACGTTCTAGGGTGCTGATTGAAATACTACTTTAATTTTCTATCGATTCTTCATTTGTTCGAAGCTTAACTACTGATTCATGATCTACTCATCGGCAACCGAGCATGAATTGCGTATGTTGGAGCCGATCCACCTCAATGATCTCATCTGTAGAGAGATGGACCAAATTCGAAGACGAGGCTCCCCTTTCATACCTTCTTCCTTGTTTGAAGCCGGTGGGGCGCTTTCAGGCGCTTCCTCTGTCTTCACGGCCAAGCTGGTTTCAATGCACAGAGTGCCTTCAAACCATTAGATTGACCGCACCCCCAGGTTCACAATATCCGATCAGTGACGCCACAACTGCTGCGACTCTAGAGGATGTTGAGGTTATCTTCTGTTGGGTTGCTGGACATTTATAGATTACGGGAAATAAGGGAGCCAAACGGTCTGCGTCTGAACCAAGCTTTGCTCTCCCCCACTCTGACTACATAACAGGACTTTTTCCGTGGAACAACTACACAATGCCTCGAAAGCTTCATTCAGGTCGTTTCTTGTCACTTCAGGATCGAGCACACACGGGATGAAGCGCCACTTCAAGGGGCGCTCCCCTGGACCTCATTGTGACCAGTCCCTATTCCCTCAGACTTTTTTTAGTCCAAAATATCGTGGTCCAAATGATCCGGACAGATAACTCAACTGACGTAGATGATAAAGTACAATGATATAAGTTAACAAGTAATTTTCGGTTGTTACAATATATTAGGACTTGGTATCTTGACATTTACTATGAATTACAGACTGATATCTTCTGCCACAGGAGCGCACTAACCGAAGGCATTCTTCTGGTGTTATTTTTTTCCATTCTTCTTTTAATATTTCCCGAAGTTCTTCGACGATGTTTGGGTATCTCTCCTATTTCTCTCTTCTATCGTCTTTAACAAATTCACAATCGGATTGAGTTCCAGGCTCAGAGTAGGCCAGTCGATGACACTTCCTCCTGATCCAGGAAATTCTTCACCAACTTTGCCGTGTGGCAAAGTGCATTATCCTACACAAAAATGGCAGGTTGGGCAGAGGTGGCTCTCATATGAGGCACGGCATGTTCATTTAGAAGTTCTTTTAAACTTGCCCTGAAATTATGCCCCCGCACCATAACGCTTCCTTCACTAAACTTGATGCTGCTCTTCACGCAGTTCACGGATAATCTTTCACTAGGTCTTTGACGGACGAACTTCCTGCCATCTGAACCAAAGAAATTGTACTTTGATTCATCGGTTAAGTGTACTTTGGACCATTGGTCTTCTGTCCATTGAACGTGCTTAGTGGCGAAGGATAATCTAGCTTTCTTGTTCTTAGTGCTGATCAATGGATTGACTGCTGGTGTGCGAGAATTTAAAGAACTTTCTGTCAGGCGATGTGATATAGTCTTCCTGGTGACACTAATGTCCATAGTTCCATTTACTTCTCGCAACATCCAGGTTGCTGTCTTGTATCGGTCCTTTTTAGAGATACGGACGATAACTAGGCGATTTCTCTTTGAGGATTTCCTAGGCCTACCAGTAAAAATGCCACTGATGCATGAGCCTGTGGTATCGGTACGTAATATAATATGTATGCCTCTTTTGGGGCGTTAACCCTTTCAGCTATGGCCCCTATGGAGAGATAGATGATCCTCTTGACGTAGCTTAACCATTAGCTTCTGGATATTTTTAGGTGTAGCGGTCCTAGACATGTTTGCTAGGCGGAATTTGACAAGGTAATGACTGAAAATGCTAAGAATTCATGGAAGCTACGACCCTAAATTAGTTGGTTATCCCAAATATAGAAGCAATAGAATTACGCTGTCCGGATCATTTTGACCACAATATTTTTGGAATAAAAATGTTCTTTTGCACCTAACTTGCAGTTTCATCCATCCTAACATATACATGTACAATTTATTACCATCCTTATTTTGTATTTAATTTATCATGCATTTCTTAACATTATTTGGTTTGAAGCTAGTGTAAGTTTTGTGAGGGAAACCCAAGTCCGAATCCTTTTGGCCGCTACTGTATATGTAGTTTTTGAGCGTTGTGTGCGTGCTCCGGCGCTGCAGCTTGCATCTGAATGATCGCCTGTCCTTCAGGCCCCAACGCTCCCAAATGATTTCCCTTACCCTCCCAATGCCCGCTGGAGGTGGTTCAGCGGCTATATATTATTCCGCACATTTTCACTTTAGCTTCACTACTTTCTGCGGGGGGGAGGGGCTCCTTGATTTTCGCTTAAATTAAAAAAGAAAAGAAATCTGAGGTTATTTACTCATGTTATGTCGATGTCACCTTTTTCACATTTATTCTTCGCCCAAACTTTTGTGCCTCATAGTAGGCGGCTTGGCACTAAAAGGTCAAGGCCTCTCCTTTTCTTATTGTGGACGCTAACTTATTTATACTAAAAAGAACTAAAGACGGGTACAATCTACCCAAATTAATCCTAGACTCTAATACGAAAATAAATCCAAGAAAAAGAAAGGACGGAAAACAAGAGAAGTGGTAATGGACTGGTCTTCTTATGTAATGGGAGACCTGCCTTTTAAAAAGAGGAGGGTTCTAAGATTCAGGAAAAATATAGGGGGCAAAGAGTTCCCTATTCTAGTTGTGCAACTTCTGCCCTAGTAGGCAGTTAAAAGATGGGCTCCTAAAATAAAAGAAAATCTACCTGTGCAGCGAGTGAAGTAATTATCAACTTGGTTTATCCTGGAGGTCACTACTTGTACACAGTAATCCTGTGAGGTCTAGCGAGTATTGCACGAACGAGAGAGTGAAGTTGGCATATACTCGTGTAATTTCTTGGAGCAATGTCACATAAGATTTGAGAGAGAGAGAGAGAGAGAAACTGATGTACACAGCGGCATTGGCATCGTCTAAGGAAGTGCTAGAGGGAAACAAGGAGCTAAAAAAAGGCTTTATCAGAGGGAGAGAACCACAGTACCATCAAATTTGAACAGGGGGATCTAAACTAGATTTGCGAAAGTTTGTAGTGATAGATTTATTTAGGGGGTGGAAACTACTGTTAGTAGGTGATAAAGCCAGGTTGTTATAGTGCCTATTTGTTTAGGCTAAGGCAGTTTAGCATTGCATCGATTCCGAGCAGCTTTGAAGGCAACAAAGATGACAGCGGAGCGAGATTACAAACTGGCTAGGTATGTCCTACCACGAGGCTAAACAGCATGGTAACAGTCATAGTCAAATCGTGGATTGTGGGGGAAAGGAATATACAATTCCATCTCTTCAACCAAGCACCTCAGTAACACGTTTTGTTGTAAGATTTTGATCTTGAGGGATTACAAAAACAGTAATCCCTCAGAGGAAAGTCAAGGATAAAGGAGCACAGATCGTCGCATAACCCCGGCTAACGTGCCAAAGACTGCGAGTAGTGTGAAAGATGTAAAAGAGATTGCAACGGCAACAAGGTTGTGGGCTGAGGATAGTAACAGATGTGAAATATAGTAATTCTCAGTATTAGAAGTAAATATTTGGTCAAGAATGTTACCTGTATGGTTATGTCGAGCTGGAACTCCTGTAAGATTTTTGATAATCTGTTCCAGATGATTAAGGTTAGAAAGATTGGAGCTTCCCTCCCACCATAATTAGCTCTAAGAATTTAAGCCATGGTTTGTGGTGTACATTTAAATCACATGCATACAGTTTGTGGGTCTGTAGATTGCAAGTATAGAGGTTAAATCAGGGATGGGCAATAATTTTAAGCAGCGGGCCGCATTGAAGCTTATGTAAAGCCTTGGGGGGCCGCACTTAAACAGTTAGATGCCGCAGTTTGCCCACCTCTGGGTTAAATACTCAAAGAACGAAGTATAGTCATGTGAAGTGTTTGGACAGTAAGTAGCAGAAGCAAAGGAAAATTGTAGTGCTACGTAAATTTTGGAGCCACATAAACCCAAAAGTTGGAGGGCAAAGTCATTGGGTTTGTCAACGGGAAGGGGAGGGGGAGAGGGACCTTAACATAGCGCACACTTCTCCATCTCGCAGTCTACAAGGGTATCGTTACTCGGATCAACATCGTGTTGTGATCCTGCAACACTTCCGTGGTCAAAAACGTTTATTCTCGTTTTCGTACCAATTCTTTTCAAGATTATTCATAGTTCCTCGTTGGGAAGTATAGAGTAGCGCCTCTTATAGCCTTGATGGTTGTTTCTTCAATCGATAACTAACTGTCTATTTGACAATCGGTCAAATCAGCTACACTCGGTCACACTCCGCTCCCGGCAACAAAACATGAAATTAATTCGCAAAGCAGCGCAAATTCCTTTTCAGAAAGACGTCCTAATGGCGCGAATGTGTTTTGCCTGGTGTGTGCAGAAGAAGTCATATTTCGTTTATTAAATTTTATATTTTTCGTTTCTTGGCGTGGAATGTCAACACATTTTTCTCGTGCAAATCTTGCCCTAACGCTATAATAATCTTTGTGAGGAAGATGGCATTTAAGTCATTATTTCTAAGATGGGGAGAACTTGTGAAATGGAACCGAGTGCATAGTAAAAGGGTATATATATATGTATATATATATATATATATATATATATATATATATATATATATATATATATATATATATATATATATATATATATCACATTGGCGTGATGTATATAAGTGAAAGATAATGGTAAACCACAATATTTGAATCAAGATTTATTTATAACTATCGGACTAGTTTCTGCAAGATGCCATTTTCAACTAATAATGAAGAAACTAGGCAAGGAGCATTGTATATATTGTATATATAAGGTAAGACACATCCTAAACAAATTAAACAGCAGTAAACAATCTGGAAAAAAACGAGTGAATCTGGCGTGAATGACAAGCTAAACAAAATGAAATGGAACCGGAAACAATCTGGAGAGTTGCTAATCCCAGAGACGCATTGGGTCCGGGGGCTTATAAATACGATTGGCGACTCTATTCGATATATATTTGTTAAATTTGTATTGCCCTTCAGATAAATTGAAATTATTAACTTTGTTTATGATAATGGATTCCGCAATTCCCCTCTCAATATAATTGTTTTATTTATAAATGATTTTTGCATGGTTAAAATCAATTCTATGGTCGTGCTTTGGCATGTGCGTAAAGAGACTTGAAGAGTTCGTACACCTTCTGATATCAGCTAAATGTTCTTTCATCCTCTTATTAAAGTGGCCTGACTCTCTGATGTATGTTAATTTGCAATTATAGCATGGTATACTGTAACACTCCAGCATCGAGATTGATTGGGCGCAGTCTAGTCAAGGATTTTCGAATTGTATTAAAATATTGAAATGTAATATTTATATTATTTCCGTTCGCATATGATTTTAGAGGAGCCAAGGCTGGAGCATATGGCAAACTAATACATTTTAAAAAATCGTCCCTTAGTGGTGTGCATGTGGCATATAAGTTTTTTCGTGCTTTCGAATGGCATATATTTATAAGGTGAATTGGATATTTTAGTTCAAGGAAATTGCAGATAAGTGGTTAATTTCATCCTGAAGGAAGATTGGGTCGCACGTTCTATAGGCTCGGGGAAAGAGGGAAGAAATAACAGATATCGTAACGAATTTGTCTTGTAGCGAGAAAAAATGTATGTAAGCATTTGAATTTGTAGGCTTTCGATAGACTGAGCACTGAATATAATTATTTAAACGGTGAATATTTACGTCTAGAAACGGTAGAGAATTATTCTGTTCCTATTCTACTTTGAATTTTATCGATGGGTGTAACGAGTTCAGGTTTTTGAAAAATTCATTGAAATTGTTGTTGTCTATGGGCCATGCCGACAGGATGTTGTGTACATATCGGAACCAGATAAGAGGTTGGGAATGGATCCTAGGAAGGAGGGTCATTTCATAGTTTTCCATAAATAGATGGCACATGATGGGGGAAAGGGAGTTACCCATACTTAGTCCATACTTTTGGAGAAAAAACTTATCTTCATTCGAAAATACATTATTCGTTACACATAAGCGCACTAATTTAATAATTTTAGGGATCGGTAATATCTAAATTGGGAAGAAATTTCGATTGGCCAGAATTGGCTTTAAAGATATTTATTTTTAGAAAAAGTAACCCCTAGCAACATTTTTTAAGCCTCAAAATTTTGCTTTCAGATTTTGCGTGCACCAAGCGAAGACGGTCGTTGAGAGGCTGCTGAACGCCTCACCATAAGCTCTGCGCCTGGGCTTGTTTGTCATCTGTTGGGCAACGCTCCAACAATGACCTTAGCAGTCCATTATGTGGGGTCGAGGCCGGGAGCTGAACGCCTCAGTTTGCAAGCAGGGTTCTTTCTTTGTCTCTCCGTCTCAGCCTCGCTGCTTCTCGCTTCAGTGAAAGGCAAGTGTTTGATTTTATTTCACTCATCGACTTGTCATAGGGATTGTCATATGTATATTTGATTAGCATGGGACTTGGCAAGATTCTTGATTCTCATGATTGATTGCAATATTCTTTGGCAGAATGATATCAATCTTGGAATATTTGTGACTGAAGTAATTATATATATATATATATATATATATATATATATATATATATATATATATATATATATATGCAGGTTCTATTGAAGTCCACAGCTGTGGCAGCGTTATTAATTTTAACTTGTATTTTCTTAATATTTCTTACAAGTTTTTTAACGGGGTCTTCGAGGCGAGAAAAAACATCCGCGAATGATATTCTTTATTCCCAGACGTCTTTCGACCATGTTGGGTCATTTTCAGGGAATGAACAGAAATGGAATTATTCAAAAATTGCTACATTATATATACTATTTCTACGCGAACATAAGTATTACAAAAATTGGCCAATCAGGGCGCGGGGAATTTTTAAGGGAAAACTAAGCGCTACAAGAAACATATAAAATTGGAAGGCCTTCCAATTTTATATGTTTCTTGAAGCGCTTTGTTTCCCCTTAAAAATTAGCGTATCCAATCTTAGAGGTGACGTGACTGTTCATACCAGTACTCGAAAGTTTGTAGCCGAGGACTGATACGTAGGGTGAGTAGTCAATTTCGGAGTTTTCTAGATTGAGAGGGACGGAACGACGTCTCCCTATAGCGGTTGCTAAGAATTTTGATACGTTGGTCTGTATTTTCCAGCGTTTCTCGATCCTGGAAATTCTTTTGGCTTCTGCTGCCGTGGCTCTGGCCATCATCCTCGCAGAATTTGTTCTCCGAACCATAACTTGAGTAATATCGTCCGCATATTGGATATTGAGAGTTCTTCCATCCGTTGGGTTAGGGATGTCTCGTAAAGATGGTGTAGAGAGTGGGGCTGAGGGACGCCGGACAGGAGCTCGAAGGCGATGACAGCTTGCCTGTTGGTCAAGTAGCTACAGAGGATCTTTTCGAAGTTGGGGGGTGAGTCGTAGTCGCGAGATTTTGTACTTCAGGTGGTCGATCCAAACTTTGTCGAAGGACTTCTTTACGTCTCTGCAAACGACGTCGATCCAACACCCAATAGCCCGACCTGCCTCTGCGTGTTGATCATGCAGGCTATGGCTGTTTCCATGCTTCGGTGTCTTCTGAATCCGTGCTGTTCCTCGTTCAACAGAGTGCTCTGACAGGTGTTTTGATATTCTGCTGTTGAGAATTTTTGCAAAAACCTTCCCAATGGTCTCCAGCAATGAGATAGGTCTGAAATTCATGACCTGGTTCGCTGGCTTCCTAGGCCTAGGGATGAGAATCATTTTCGAGGTTTTCAGGCCATCTGGGAAATATCCCATTGCTAGGGACGAATTGAGCAGGTTCAACAGCCTAGTCCGAAATCTTTCGGGTGCCTCCTTCATTTGCCTGATGGTGATTTGGCTGAAGCCTAGGGCTTTAGGCTTGAATGATGCGATTGTTTCCCACAATTCCGCACTGGTGATGGGGTCCCCCTTTTGAGAGTTGCCACGAAGACGGTGGAGATACGAAGTTCCATAATGGTTGAATCTGCCTTCCCTTATCTCCATGTACTCGAGAACCTGACCCTCGAAGCCTAGGTCAATGTTCTCCTCATCCGAGATTTTTAAAAAGTTTTTCCACACTACATGGAACAGCCTCTCATCCTCTCTGGGAGTGGTCGCCGTGGTACCTTCGTGCGAAATTGCAGTTAGGCCATGGGAGCGGGAGCTTCCCTTTATTCTGTTGACTGTTGCCCAAAATGATTTCGGATTCCTGTCAGTGTCTAAATTTTCAATTAGACGGTTCCACTTCTCCCTCAATTCGTGCGCCAGCGTGGTGTTCAGCTGTGCCCAGGGGTGTTGTAAGAGTCGGAAATCCATGGGCCTGGTGTAGCCCATGTCAAGGATGCGGTTGTAAACATCATTGAAGCCCTGTTGAAGCACCACTCTCTTTTGTGTAGGGGTTGTTGGCAGTGTGATTTTGTAAGAGGTTGTCGGGATAGTTATCGCGTTTGCGTTTGAAATGCAGGCATTAATAGCAGTAAGCTCATCGTCGAGTTCTACCTCGGATGCACCGTCCAGGTCAGGAAGGTCCAATGGGAACGCCCTCCTGTATGCTTCCCAGTTGGTCTCCGAAAAGACTTTCCTGAGAGCAACAGGAACTGGAATAGGAGCAGCTGCTATGGTGATTAACATGACAATGTGATCGCTAGGTTTCAGTGGTCATGGACTGAAGAGCTGGTGGAAGGGGAAGCCGGGATTCGTGAGAACTACATCAGGCTTGGTGGCCGACCCTGGATACAACAATGTAGGGAAGTCCGGCCCGATGTGCTCAGCGATATCCCTTCCTAGCATCAGGTCAAGGTTACTGCCGCTTGCGTTTGTCCTTGCATAGCCTGCTGCTCTGATCCTGTCGTCCAGGATCAGAGGCGAACAATAATCGGTGATTTCTTGAAAAGGGTATACATGTCGTGATAGGGTAAGTATGAATGGCGGGGAAGTTGGTAGCCCGCGCCGAATTCGATGTCACCCAGATAGCACCTCCGTATGATCCATAGAAACGAATCGTCTATTAGATTCCCTGGTCTGTACTGCGGATATTTCTTGACCGAATAAATAGTTCCGTCGAACCTCTCTCCTGTGCCGTTCCTTTGGAGAACGTTGTATCCGAATATCTTCTGCTTGTCGTCGTCCCTGATCCAGTTTCTGACAACAGAAGAATGTCCGGATCCAGTTCTCGGTACACGTTGTACAGATAATGTTTTCATCTGCAACCCATGCACGTTATGTGGTAGAATAGTTAGCCTATTTCTAGTTGCCATCTAGTGTGTCTGGTTGTTTGGTCTTCCCGATCGTAGTTTTTTGAAGAAGGATGGCTCGTAGAGCTTGAAGTTGTCGTCGTACAGCCCTACTTTGCTTTTCAGTAAGGCTGTCTTGACCGACTCTTCGTCCTCGAGTGACTCATAGCACCACTTGATGTGGCCTCTTTTGACTCCTGGGGCCACCTCCTCGATGGATATCTCTCTTTGTTGAGGGCGATGGTGAGTTTGATATCCCTACGGCGAGCTCGTCTTCTTCCTGCTCTGGTAGTCGTTCTGCTTCCTTCTCTTGTTTTCTGGTTTTGTTCTTTTTCTGTCTGGGCGAGGCAGGCAGATGTGTTTGGTTGGCTGCAGGCTCATGTCCGGTCGCTGTAGGTACATCCTCGTGGGTTTTTGTTTCTTTTGTTGGCTTGGCTGGTTCTGCTTGTGCTCCTTTGTTGCATGTTGCCGAGAGAACTTTGTCTGACTGTGGGTTGTCCGGGAACGCGATAGATTTCAGGCCATTTGCAGCCAGCATCTTGTTAATCTCGGTATTGAATTAACCCGGGCAGGCTAGGTTCATCACATACGCGTGGAGAATGCATGCTAGCATTTTAGGAGGGGTTGCATCGGTGCTATATGACTATTTGGGGTTGTGCCGCCGTTGTGTTAGTTTGTGGTGGGATCTTGGCTGCTGTTGCGTAAGAGATGTTCGGCCTGTCAGCCTCTTCTTTCTTAGGTGTTCCTTCCTGACTGGACACTGCATGCTCAAGGTACAATGGGGACCAGCGCAGTAAATGCACATCTCCGTGTCGTTAACGCAGTGCATCCAGTCGTGGCCGGTTTATGCGCATTCTGAGCAGATCTTAGCGTTCTCCTTGTCTGTTAGACACTAGTAGGGTGTTCTTCGACCTTGTAGCAGGAGAAGCAAGTTGGCAGCTCGAAGAATCTCTCCCCTGCAATCTGCTCTGGGGAGCAGATTGCCCTTGGCGGCCATCTCCATTTTTCTGAACACGATTTTAAACATGTGAGGTTCTGAAATTTAATCACCTGGGTCACCTCTGCCCATTCTTGATTTCTCTGTATTTCCTGTTTGATGTCTTCGGTTGATCTTTTGCCTACTCATACGATAGCCTTCCTTTTCGCTAGGGCTGGTGAAGGTTTGGGTTCTAGTCCTATGGCGCATAGTTCTTTTATGCCAGTTGTTGAGGTCAGCTTCACCAGGTCCGTCTGTGTGTGGCAAATCGCGGCGTATCCTCTGGTGGCCTCGATTAGTCTTTTGAAATCTTTTAATTTTTTTTTAGACCAAAAACAGTTGCCAGAGCCGGATAGGATGTAGACCAAAGACCGAAGCTCTGCCTGCGAAGCACCAATCCCTCCTGTAAGGAGAAGTGGCGAAGCCGCTTTTCTTGTCTCCTAATATTTTACTCTTGGTCAATGTTTTTCAAATAGATGCTTATTTTCTAGTCATAAAGGCAAGAAAAAAAACTTTTATAGGAATTATTTTGAAATACAGAGAAAACGATCCTCGTCTCTTTTTTTCCCCATCATAATTTGCTTTAATAATTTGATTTTGCTTTACTCGTTTTTAAGAGCCACAAGCTATTTCATTCTGCTAAAGATAAAAATGGAAAATCTATTATAGAAAGAACATCGATAAAACCTTCGAATATACCAAAAAAGGGGGGGGGGGGGTGAGCCATGCCTTAATTTTAATACATTTTCTCTTTAAGTTTGAAAAAATTCCTAATATTCGATAATCATATTTTTTTCCGAACTTCACCACTTGTAATTCTTTTTGTTAAAAAAAAAAATCTCAAACATTCTATAATAATATTCATTTTTTCTGAACTTCATCATTTAGAATTTTTTTTTTTTCAAATTTCAGTTAAAGTATACTCCTATCGATAAACTAATGTCAAATCTTTTGGCCATGACTAATATCCATATTCCGAAATATGTATCACCTCAAACTAAAAATTCAAACTGTTAAGAAAATTGCCTTCCTAAATTATAGTACAATGGAAAAAACGTGACCGAAGAAGTCCAAAAAAGGACCTATTTACGAGTTACATAGGAATAAATATATTTTATATATGGAGATACGTTGGTAATTATTATTATTGATTGAATAAGAGTTCTATTGGCTTTCTCATTTATATCGGTTGAACTGCCATTATTGGAAAAATATTATTTAAGCTACTAGATTTTTCATCGATTAGGACATATAACGAGCATAAATTATGCATTATTAGACACGCATAATAACCTAGTATCCTGAAATATAAAGAAACTAGGCAATGGCTTCACCACTCCCCCATACGGGGGGACCTTGCGCTTCACTACTAAGATTAAAATTTAAAATCTAAAAAAAACATCCATGGTTAAATTTTCTGAACTTAACCATTTGTAATTCTTGGGGTTTTTAAAAATGTCACAAAATTTCGATACTTATATTTATTTCTGAACTTCACCATTTTGTTTTTTGATATTATAAAAGAATTATTAGAATTAACTTTGATAAAAAAATAAGTCATAACCAAACTAAGATGAAATTATTATTCAAATACTCAAAAAAAATCCCCTTCTTAAATTATAGAGTTAGTGATGATGATGATATTGTTTTGAAAATTTATTGAATGTGTTCCGGTCACTAAAGCTTCTTCAAATGTAACGTCCTTCAAGGTACTACATAGTTCTTTATTTCTTTCTTCTCTTCCTTCACATTGGCGTTAAATCCTTAACGAATTATTATTTGTAAACAAAATGACAATAGTTCAAGATGTTCCCTCACCCTAGTCTTTAAAGATCTAGAGTTCTATTCTAGTATTTTAGCCATTTTTAAAATTCAAACATGTTAACTCGTTTCATTTAAAAGGCATTAATTAATTTTGTTTCCGTTGTCACGTTTCTGTATCTGAGATATTCTTCTCATGATTCTTTTGTTTTGCATTTATTTTAGTCTTTTTTTTGTTTTACTAATCTATTATTACTGCCTGTGTTCATTGATAATAATCTACTGAAGAGTTGTAATCTATTTCACTTTATCCTCGGTCCTCTCCCTATTAATCCTCTACTTTCTCTTTATAAGGAACAATTCTTGATGTAAAGCTGTTCTTCTGCAAATTCTACTTATCTCTCTTCGCATTCATTTTTCTCTTCCGCTATAAACTTACTGATTATTATTTTATTTAATAACAAGCCGCTGTTCTCTTCCTTAACAGGAAGAGCTTGGTTGGTTACACAGGCACCCCTGCGGGCTGTGGCCTACGGCCTTATTTGCTAATCTTAACCGCCTTTTTTAATCCCCTTTATAGACTCTTTATTTTAACCACCTGAACACCCTTTTCTTCTTCTTTTTCTTCTCTTCTTCATCTTCATCTTAATCTTCCTCATCTCCATCTTCTTCTTCTTCTTCTTCTTCTTCTTATAAAGGAATTATTAGAAATAACTTTGATAAAAAAGTTAAATCTACTTAGGTGACAACCGAACTAAAAGAAAAAATCTTATTCAAACCTTCAAAAAATCTCGTTCTTAAAATATAGGGTTATGGATGATGATGATGCTTACGTACCTGCGCAAAGCAGAAAAGTTGCACGAGTATTCTTTGGAGGATCTGCATTTGAGGACCGAAAAGGTCCACATTCGAAATCAAAGGTATTCAAAGTGACTGAGCTTCAAAGGATTCCCAATGCTCGCTGTTTTGCTGGAAAACACCTACTACCGTTCCTCCTACCATTCCCCCACATAATCGCCTTCCCTTAGTTCCTTCGGGTTTACGAGACTGCCATTCTGATCTCTATGCTTATTTAATTTTATTGTCGAGAATCTCCGCCCAAATCGAAGTTAAACGTGAGGTTAATAAATTAATTTGAAAAAAATCCGCACTATTTAAATGTTTACTAACGCAAACCTAACTAGACGTCCTCGAATCCAACTCTAATTAAGGTTATAATCTTCAATCACCCCAAAAATGATCCATCAAAATCCTTCCTCCTCTTGCCAAATTCAGAAGACGAATTAAAATCTTCCGCTCTTCTGAACCCTGACTTCAAATGACGAAAACATCCCCTAAGATCCACTGGAAAACAAAGAACGACGGGCCGAAGAACAACGGATAAGATTCGGCCACGTCACTTCAATTCCCAGACGGGAGGGAAGAGTCGGGAGAAATAGAAGCCGAGCATTTACTAACTAGGATGCAGCTATCGTAAAGTGTAGGCGAATAAAAGGTTGACTGAACTGTTTTCCTATATTTGAAGGAACATGAACAAAAAAAAAAGTTCGGGAAACAACCATACAGGCAATTGTACACAAATCCCAATTCAACACTCAACTCAAAACCTAAGCAAAGGTTTGTGGTAAGAGTCCCTCCCAACCTACTTCGTAAGAAGATAGCGGCACTTGAATGCGGGTCAAATTGAAGGAAACGACTGCAACGAAAAGAGGTTTAAATGATGAATAAAAGAGTAATTTTTTCCAATTAAGACTTGTGTAAAGTCCTCTTTTCTATATAAGCTTCAAATCCCTCGAGTGAATAAATGGGTGAGAGAGATTGGCTCTGAATGGGCGCTAATGAAAGGGAGCGGCTGAGAAAGTGCCGTTTCTACCGCAAATGAAAATTGTTGTTAGAGAGGGATGAGGTACTTTTCAATATATATATATATATATATATATATATATATATATATTTATTTATTTTGCATGTGTGTATGCGAAATCGAGGCACAAGCACACCTCTAAGACGGAGCCATCAACGCCACGCTGCGAAGCTTCGAACTACCCTCACCCGAGCAATGCTAAATAGCAAAACAGCCATCATTCTCCGGGAGAGGGATCGACGATAACTGACTGCGCATGGCTGAAGCCCTCACAATATAACAGCGAAGACCCCAAATAAACATCCAGCTCCAGCCAGAAAGCAGCTTGCCCACCGCACGCAGTCTTAATATCAACCGATTTGCTTCATAACCCGCTTCCGTATACATTGCCTCCTTACGGATCAAATTGGACATTGGACAAAATAAGAGATGAAATATAGGTAGAATTAGAGAGAGTAAAGTGGTTAAAGGGTGAGTTTAAAGAATAGATGATGTGTAGGAGACAGAATAAAAAGATCCCTGGTGAAAGGGTAGCTCTGTCAATGTGTAGTTTTGTGTGTTTTGGGGTTATTTTTGCATTGTTTAATAAACTATAAATTATAAATTTATAGTTTATATAATTAAATTAATCGTAGTTAATTTAATTATTATTTTCGATCCTATTGATCGATTGATCTTAGGCATTCAAGCCTTTATTTTTGTCGGGGGTTTTATTCCCGCTGTGACTTTTGCAAAGTTTTTGAAAAGTTTTTTCGTTATCATTTTTGAATGAATTTAAAAGTGAATTTATTTCTAGCTTGCGCTTTGCAAGTGGTTTTTATTTGAATTTTAATATGCTAAAGGAACCTGCGCATTACTTTGTATGTTTTGTCAGTTCTGTCAAGTGTATTTCGGAATCACTTCGTTGTCTGTCTGTAACTTGCTACTTTTGAATGGTCTTTTTTGTGATATATCGTCAGCGAACTGGACCTATATCGTACCTTCGGAGAGAGGTTGTGGTAAGTCACGTGTATAGATGTTGTATAACAGGGGACTGAGACAGCCCCCTTGTGGGACCCCTGATTCGAGCTCGAATTCGGGGCCTTTGTGTTCTTTGATTTGTATATATGCTCTCCTCTCCATTATGTAATCGCATAGAATCCTCTCAAGAATGGGGTCGAGGCCTACTTGCAGGATCTTAAATTGCAGGCCTCTCTTCCAAACCTTGTCAAAAGCTTTTTTGACATCGCGGGGCACCAGGTCGGCATGCCTTTTGCTTGCCTTGATGTTTGCAAGTTTTTCCGTAATAACGGCTAGTGCCGTGTCAGTCCCTCTTTTCTTTCTGAAGCCGTGTTGCTACTCGTTATGCAAGTTGGCTTCGTCGAGAAAAGAGTTGACCCTATTTGCCAATATCTTCTCGAAGACTTTGCCAGCAAATTCTAAGAGAGATATCGGCCGGAAGCTGGCAAGGCAGTCCGGGGGCTTTCCCGATTTGGGAAGGAAGATCATCTTGGCCACTTTCCACTGATCGGGAAAATAACCCGTGTTCAGAGCGGCATTCATGATGTTAAGAAGCCCACTCAGAACATTAGGCGGGGCCTTGATGAAATTTTCCCTGGTCAGCCCCGTGGTACCCGGTGCTCTTTGACGAAAGGATTTTAGTGCAACGGAGAGCTTTTGGGCAGTTATTTTACTCCCATAGCCCTCCATCACTCTTTCCTGCGACACACAATTATGAGGGGAGGTTTTATGTATTTGTGTGTTTAACTGTTGGATTATGTCATTTTCGAAATCGATGTCATAATTGTCATTTTCTTCGGGGGTAATTTTAAAGATTGAAGACCAGAAAATCCTAAAAATTTCCTCAATTTCTTTATCGTCATGTTTGAGTGTAATTTTCTTCTGTGGGGGTTGTCCTTTTAATCGTTTATACGTCTGCCAAAATGTGCGTGAGTCTCTCTCTATATCGAGTCCTTCAATCAGTCTGTCCCATACCTGTATTTGTTGGTTCGTAATGAGTGTCTGGAGTTCGTCTTTTATCTGTCTTATTCGTCTATGGGCATTGTGGTTGGGGCCTATCAGCGCTACTACATTGGACAGTTCCTTATATTATTGGGCCAGGGCTTTCATGGGAGGGGTCCAAATAGGAGCTGGAAGGGTTTTATATTTGATACAGAGAATGCTATTTTCATCTGCTTTAATTCGGAGGTCGGTGATTTTATTCAGCTCCTCATCTATCTCTTCTAAATTGGCATCGAGTAAAGGGTCTGGGATATAATTTAGAAGGTAATTTTTGTAGCATTCCCAGTTCGCCTGCTTATAGCTTTTGCGTTCTGGGATTGCAACTTGAATGGGATTTACGCCAATTGTGATTTTAATAGCCTGGTGGTTGCTCGGAATAATGGGGCCTGGCTCAATGTAGTAGTTGTACGGAAACCTGATACTGGATAAAACAATATCAGGTTTCGTTGCTGCATTTCCTGTAATGTATGTCGGGAATTCTGGTCCGATTCTAGTCCCGTATTTTCTGTCAAGTAAGACTTCGATGTTTCTACCTGCATTGTTGTAGGAGGTATACCCTGATGCTGCACATCTTACATTCAGATCTCCCCTCCGTCAAGATAGTGCAGTGCGGTGCAGTGTGATGCCATCAAGGGCATCTGTCATCATCGACCTCGATGGACTTCCGAAAGCAAGATGTGTTCGTTTTTTTTTCTGAAACTGAGCTAAAAATGAAGGTAACGCGTATCGTAAAGATGACTCCTTAGGGGGGACTCGCTTAATTTGCAGCTGGTTTTGATGTGGAGTGTCGTCTCCACAAGACCGCAGGGAATACTCGTGGTAGCTCGCTTGGCCGGTTGCCCCTTCGACACTAAGCGTCTGCGAGAGAGTTCAAATTTGTATTATTCATGCTAATCACTGAGAGGAAAAGGAAAAATATGAATACAGGCAAATTAATATTGGACTTAGAATGAAGATTCCGAAGAATATTGTATAAAACTTTACTCGTGTATGGCCACTGGCAGGCGGATGTAAAGATGACCTTTCGACAATTTTGAGAACTTGAGGTGAGGACGAGCGTGAGTTCGGTTGAGTTTCCACAAGGGAAAGAAAACGTTTTAGACAGAAGAAATTTGCCCCTAGCAAATGGCGCTTCGCTTCGCTAAGAACGAAGATGCCAACGGAAGCAGACGCCTCCAGGTGCCGCCACTACCAGGTGTCCCCCACCCACCCCTTTTCCCGAGGCATTAATTCCATTTTTTGAAGGGAAGGGGGAGAGGATAAAAATAATTCCCTCACCCACCACGCCAGATCTCACATCATACACAAATGAAGAAGAAAAAATATGGCCCCTGATTCGCTCCTGTAAAATTCACCTGTTGATTCACACGCGGGTGAGCGATCGCGTAGTGAGAGGCCTCGCTTCACCGAGATGTCGAGGAGTCTGAAGACAAAGGAGGAGGGGAGAGGGCAGTGTGTGATCTCTTCGCTGTCAAAGTCACAAAGTGAAGATCAAAGTGGGGGACAAAGAGTGACTGGGAAAGCGGAAGATCGCCTTAAGCATTGCTAATCTGCACCTTATAATGCTACCTTGAAAACAAGAAAAATGATAGAAGATTTATGGAACAGCTTTTATATATATATATATATATATATATATATATATATATATATATATATATATATATATATATATGTGTGTGTGTGTGTGTGTGTACCGCGGAAGGAAACTGAATAAAAGGTGGATGGAGTTAGTACTAACTCCATCTGCCTTTTATTCAGTTTCCTTCCGTGGTACCTATTCATATTTATAGTTATCACGCACTAACTTTCGTGATATTTCCCATATATATATATATATATATATATATATATATATATATATATATATATATATATATATATATATATATATACATATGTGTGTGTGTGTGTGTGTGTGTGTACCGCGGAAGGAAACTGAATAAAAGGTGGATGGAGTTAGTACTAACTCCATCTGCCTTTTATTCAGTTTCCTTCCGTGGTACATATTCATATTTATAGTTATCACGCACTAACTTTCGTGATATTTCCCATATATATATATATATATATATATATATATATATATATATATATATATATATATATATATATATATATATAAAGTTAGCAGCCACGAAGGAAAATGAAACACGGGAGATCTGCGACGCCTTTCGACTAATCGTCCTTTACAAAGCAGACTGAAGCAGAAAGAAACATAAGAAGTTTTTACAAAGAAGACGTACATACGTAGAGTAGATGACAGATGGGCACATTAGGATTATAAGGGCATTAACAGGTACCTGGAAACTAACCCTATTAAAAAATTGACCTTTGATAGGCCCTTGTGGCTTTTGTCATCCGTAAAATTATGTTATGTTATTGAAAAAGGGTTTACAAAAAGAGGAGGGGGACTTCTATTTGAGAAGCAATAAAAATTTATAAGAGATGAAAATTATCAACAATAAAACCGAAAATATATTAAACATAGAAATAACTAGAAAAGTATATAAACGCGCATATTTGACGAATGAAGAATATAGGGAGAAATAAGCCTGCCGAAACAAAGGGTGACCATCAATAAAAATAAGCAATAATAATTTCTAAGAGGTGAACATTATCATGAAAAAAAACAGAAAATATATTAAGCATAGGAATAACTAGAAAAGCTAATTATTAATTAGGTCAGTGATTTTATCTTTAAGGTCATTCTTGAACATTTTTGTAATACAAGGGTCCAAAGAATACATGCCAGGGCTGAGGTTAAAATTAGAATTAGAAGTAAGCTGTATAATCGCAGATTCTAAAAGATTTTGTGACAAGAAGTCTTTCGATCTGGCGATCACAGAACTCTCGGTCCAATTTATCCGATGAGAGTTTTCACTCAAATGAATAAATATTGCATTTGATGTTTGCCCAGTATTTACAGAATCCTTATGCGTACTTCCAAATCTTTGCTAGATTGGCCGATATAAAAAGAGGGACAATCCAAACATGGAATTTTATATATTATGTTGTTGCTTTCATAAGGGCTATTTTTTATTAACATTCCTTTTAGTGTATTATTATAGGAAAAGACAAGGTTTACCTTAATAGATTTCAACAATGATTTTATGGTTTCAAAACCACTAAAATAAGGCAAACTGAGGATGTTCTTGGGAGTTTCTTTCTCACTGGTACTTTCATTATAAAACCTTTTGTGTGCTTTATTATAGCAAATATCATGTATATGTGAAGGATAACATAAATCTGTACCAATTTTTCTTATGTATTCAATTTCGTGATCCAAATACTGGGGACTGACAAGGCGTAATGCACGTAAAAACATAGGGAAAAAATAGATATTTTGATTTTATTATAAAAATGGACATAAGTTAAGTTATTGGTTGGTTTCCTATAAATACTGAATTTATATTGAAATGGGTCTCTAGACTATGAAAGGGAGGCAATTCTCTTTTTCTAAATTTAATGGATGGAACCTAGTTATTCAAATTAGAGAGTAAATTATTTACATCAATACCAGAAGGAAAAATAACTAAAATATCATCAAGATATTTATACCACTTTAAGGGAATATAAATGATATTAGGTAAATATTGTTTTTCAAAAAATTCCATATACAAGTTTGAGAGTAGTGGGGATAAGGGGTTGCGCTTTGCCATACCAAATATTTGTTCGTAAAATTCACCATTGAATATAAACTTGCAATCACAAATTCACAACCTAAAGAGTGAAATAATATGACTAGGAAGAGGTAATTCATGATGGATAAGCTCATAGGTAAGATACTCTAAAATAGAATCTAGAGGGACTTTAGTAAAGAGAGAGCAAACGTCGAAACTAGATTCTAGATTCATTTTCCTTCGTGGCTGTTGACTTTATTTATATATTCATCTCATATATATATATATATATATATATATATATATATATATATATATATATATATATATATATATATATATATTGTAGAAGTTTTGATGATAAAAATACACATGAGGCAAATTGAGTGCAAATGAGCTGAATGAAGTTTACTCTAAGCTTTCGCACCTACAATCAAGGCCAAAAGTTTTGAGACTACTATATTTTTCATATAAGAAAATTAATAGAAATAATCAAACATTGCATTTTGTGTTAGTATGTTTGTGTATCATAATTTAAAGGTGATATATATATATATATATATATATATATATATATATATATATATATATATATATATATATATATACATATATATACATACACAACAATTTAGGCCACAAACCCTTTTTATTAATAAATGCAGTTAATGATGTCCTTTTTCTTTTGGCTTGCTTCAATTAATTTTAGCATGCCTGAGACCAAATTTTTGATGATATCTTGACTGATATTGCTTACTATTTGTTCAATAAGTACCCGCAACTTCTCACAATTATATTAGTTCTGTTAATCAAGCGCCAAGTTTGATTATCGCGCCCAAATTCTCTTGGATTCAAATCTGGCGAATTCCTGGGCCAAGGTCCAAAAAGTTCAGCCAAGAACTTTGTTATTGCTTTAATTTGTGACTAGGTGCGCCATCATGCTGAAAAAATACAGTTATCTCACCATATTAGTCGTGGCTTTGGGGAATATGTGCTGATGAAGCACGTTTTTTAAGCATTTTGAGTTAATGGCAGTGTTCTTGGGCCTTCAGTTCACTTAAATGAGAAGTAGCCCCACACTTGGAGAATGTCCTGATGCTTCACCGTGGGCACGGCACAGGAGTCGTGGAAGCGCTTCGCTTTTCTCCTTACGCTGTGGGGTCTTCATCAGAGAATATCACTTTGCCAAAGTCGTCTACAGTCCATTCCTTATATTTCCTATAAAATGGAGCCTCTGTGTAAGGTTGTTCTTGGTGGTGAGATGAGGCTTCTTCGCAGCCCTTCTCGACTTGAAACCTTTGTCGAAAAGTCTCCACCTTGGCACTGGAGGGAACCCAATCCTTGAGCTAGGACCTTACCAAGAGTCGATCTTGCCCTCCATTTGCAGCTCTTGGGCGTCCAGAAGACTTCTTCTGCACATGGGAGTAACCACCTTTTTTAAAGTTGTTAATGATTCTAAAGAGGGTGTTCCTTGATGCAATACCATAGGAACTTGGTATCTCTTTGAATTTCAGTCCACTTTAATGCATAACAACAATGGTTGCAGGCTTTTCTGTTGAAATAACGATTTCTGAAATTGAAAAAGATTCATACATTTATTTTTACCAAATATTTAACGAAATAGATTATAATTACACCATATCACTTATTTAATCAATATTTGTCATCATTTTACCCTTTTTGGTCGAATAGTAAAGCTCAAGTGACTGTAGCTCGCCCACCTCCTACTGTATGTTGGTATCAAGTTTAGGATATCTTTCATGCATGTTCTTTTGTTTCTTTTGGCATTGTGTCTTAACCATTTCTACTTCGGAACTTTTGTTCTTTATAAATAAATAAATAGATTCTTCGTGTTTTTGCTCTTATATCCATCTATTTTGTATGGCCCATGCGTGTTTTATTCCTAGCATGTATTGTCTATCTCTCTTGGGCATGTCCGCATTACCGTGTGCTTCTTGTGTTAAGTGTACAAATTTCAATTAGATCTGCTTGGGAATTGATTACAAGGAAGCTAAGCATTCCGCCATCCCTCAAATATAATTTTGTTATAGTGATTATATTTTCTTTGGGCAGGATCACGAATTACAAACTGTCGATACGTATTCTTGTACCTGCTCTTCTTCAAAACTATTGATCATCTTTTTCGTTTTTAAAAAGTCTATTTTCCGTCCATCTAATGAGACTGTGTTGTGGTACTCATGTTATCATTAACTGCAATCCTTCTGGAATCGCTGAAAATTATAGTGGATTTTTTCAAATGAAATGTTTTTTTTTTTTATATCAAGATAAACAGCGCAAAATGAATTATTTACTAATACAATTGTATATATAAATTTTTGCAGATTCAATCTAAGTAGAGTGCATTTGAATGCTTGTTGAATCCCTTTAACAGCATTGGTATCTAACCCAGAAATTAGAGTAATTTTCAAGTACAAATTCAAATTGGTACAGATTGTTGTTCAAGCATTTAACAACAACAACAACAACAACAACAACGAGACGTGCTCAGTTTTGGTTCAATAAGTTTAGGTCTGGAAACATGTATTGATCCTCGAGAGAAGCCCAACCCTTTATTAATAATGAAGAATTGTTGGTTGCTGTAGTCAATAACTCATAAACAACATTTCGAACACTCGTTACTTACTATATCACGTCATCTCTAGGTAATTTAAAAAAAAAAAATTGAAAAGGGTTTTCCATATAAATTGAATTAGACTTAGAAATTGCAACTTCTTGAAGTTGAGACCTGTGATGAAAATTGGATACTAATCAATAACAGAAATAGGTTTGGTGATTGAATAGAGAAGAAGGAATAAAAAACAAGGCATGTGCTAAAGCCTTTGTTGCAACCCCAAAAGGTTATGGTTAGAATTTGGTAATTTGGTGGAATAGTAAATCACTCATCCATTTTTCATTGTTGGAACCAAGGGGAAAATTGTCGACAGATGGCTGAAATGCAATCAAGATTGAACATCAACCAGTGTCATGCTCTACACCTCTGTATTTCTCACAACAGTGTATCTAATCTCTCCGATCCCGTACATTCATAGGATTTGCCATCAACCCACCATACACCTAACACTATATGTTCGCAAAGACCTGATCTTCTCCCCCCCCCCTTCATCCCATTCGCTCTATATTCACATTTGCATCTCTCCAATCACACCCTTTGTTAGCATTCTCACACGATCAATACCAAAAAATGTTAATTTCCCCTTGCAAAATTCCAATGTAAGTTTATTTTCTTTCTCGCCCTTTTCCTTTACACAGCGGTATTATAATAGCATTCTTCCACACTTCAAGCGCTACTCTACTTTTAAAGGCTTCACAACACAAATACCAGATCCATTTCATTCAGTAAGTCTGTCACCCACTCCCGTTGCCATCTCAGTTTTCACACCATTCACAACATTATCAACTTCTCTTTTGGATGTAATAAAATGCTTTTGTTAGGAAGTTGTTGAGGGTTAAATGGAAGCAGCAGCTGTTACCGGAGTTTGTTTACTTTACTTTACTTAAATTTGAAGCGAACTGCCAACGAGAGCAACTCAAGCAGAAAAGGAGTAATGTGTGGAAGATAGCCGCAGGCCCTCCTCATGCTGGCATTGGAGCAAGGGGAAAAAAACTACATTTGTTTGGGTAGGGATGACCCACAATCCTCTAGATGTCACCAGCCGCAGCGAGGTCGCGTATGATACACCTGGCATTTAATTGCGAGTGTGTAAAAGGAAAGATAGGAGCAAGTAGAATTGAAAAAAAGGGGGAAAGTCAGGCATATTAAAGCCTGCCACCCCAACCGGAGCCACCAAAAGTGAGGGCTCCAAGAAAAAAAAACCCTCAAAAGGCGTGTGAAGAAAGGGCCAAAGAAGGGTAAAATTGAAATGTCTAGAATGAATAAAGCCCAGTTTCAATCTAGTGGGAGTTTTTCCAAGACATTGGGGTCGGGAAGGTGGGGGGGGGGGGGGGTAGCTGTTGCTCCTCCAGGTACCGGACGTAAGTCTGCGGGGTTGAAGACACATATTTCGAATCGAAAGAATGCAATGAATAAATAATAAATATACTGCAAAGAAAAATTGGAAAATAATGTCCATCTTGTATGACGCACATAAGTTTTCCCTTTCTGGCGTTCTACAAAACCTCTCTTTGCATCTTTAAATAATATTTTGTGGGCGATACAAATTGATGTGAAATGCGCCTTTCGCTATTCCTTTCCCCGTATTGGGAACTAAGCCGTAAATTCCCGAGAGAATGGGGAGGATATTCGGTACGGAAATTCCGCTTCAGCTGCAGTATCTATCTATAACATATGTACGCCAAATGTACACACGCATTGATACAGACACACACACACACACACATATATATATATATATATATATATATATATATATATATATATATATATATATATATATATATATATATATATAAAGAAGGAGCAATGTAAGTTCTGCGGGTGATAACAATCACCACTGGGCTTTCCCAATATTTATTTTCTGCTTTTCAAAACAATTTTGAAGACAGAAAGAAAGGTGCAGAAACCTTGCATTGCAGACTATATAATAATACAGTACAAGAAAGAGGAATTGGACGCGAATGAGCAATGAGACAAGAAACAGGAGGCTTTTTTTTATCTCTCTCTCTCGATAGTCGGTAAACTCATGGAAAGCATGATGGTGGACAAAATGACGTCGCATTTAGAGTCAAACCTGCTAATGAGGAGTTCCCAGCACGGCTTCGAAGGCAACGGTCATGCCTGACGAACCTTGTGGAATTCTTCCACTTCGTGTTCAGTGAGCACGATCGGGACAAGGCGGTGGATGTGGTCTACTTAGACTTTCAGAAAGCCTTTGATAAGGTACCACACCGCCGCCTTCTCCGGAAAGTGCGAGCGCTGGGCATAGACGGAAAAGTAGCCGGTTGGATAGAGAACTGGCTAAGTGGCAGACGGCAACGGGTAGTTGGTGAATTGACAGACTTCTGGATGGGTGCCCGTTACTATCGGTGTTCCTCAAGGTTCTGTCCTGGCACCACTACTATTCATCATCTACGTCAACGACATGGACGGTGACATGGTTGCCAAGATTTCTAAATTTGCCGACGATGCCGAGCTTGGTATGAACGTTGCAAAGATGGAAATACTGCCCGCCTGCTGGAAGATCTTGGGAAGATTGGGGAGTGGTCGTACAAGTGGCAAATGCCTTTTAACGTGAACAATTGCAAAGTGATACATATCGACCACCGATACCCCCAATCTCAGTATATCCTTAAGGGCACTGCTATTGAATCCACCGACACTGAGAAGGACCTGGGTGTAACAATCACTAGTGACCTCAAGTTCTCGAAACAGTGCATCGAGGCGGAGAAAAAGGCCCAAAGGATGCTAGGCTACAAAAAGCGCCAGTTTAGATATCGGAACAAGGAGACTGTACTGTGGTGGTACAACTCACTTGTCCAAAGGCACCTGGAGTATGCCGTACAATTTTGGACTCCTTCATTTCGAAAGGACATCGCGAGATTGGAACACGTGCAAGCCAGAGCAACCAAACTGATTCCCTCTATCAGACATAAAAGTTACGAAGATAGATTAAGGGAATTAGGTCTGTTCTCGTTGGAAACCCGTAGACTGCGTGGTCAGCTCATCGAAGTTTTCAAAATACTTCGAGGGTTCGACAATGTTGACTACAGGGATATTTTCACACTTGCTGAGAGCAGAACAAGAAATCACGGCTTTAAACTTGAACTGAAGAGTTACAACCGCGATCTGTGTGGAATTTTTTTCTCCTACAGTATCTGGGGTAGTTGGAACGCACTTCCAGTGGAAGTTGTCAACAGTGAATCTGTTGACCAGTTCAAGTCAAGACTAGACAGGGTCTTGAAAAGTGTCCGTTTAATGACGTAAAGCATTTAAGCAGAGATGTGCTCGCTCGACTGCTAGTCCAAAGGTACCCTCATTGAATGGACCGTAAGGTCTTCTAGGATTCTTTCTTTCCTTGTTACTCCTTGTTACACTCTCTCTCTCTCTCTCTCTCTCTTCCAGGAAAATTTAATCATCCCAGGAATATTGAATACATCCCAGGAAAATTTAATATCAACTCTGCCCGTAGCGGAACATATAGGTACATGTGACCATAAACTAATCCGCTTTGATCTAAAGGCCAGGTATTCATCTACCAATAACTATTCAAAAGTACCAGACTACAGTAAAGCTAACTTAGAGGGCCTCAGAGAAGCCCTGGGAAATATTCACGAATAGCTGATAGAAATAGAAGATGTAAATCAACTTTGGAATAAATTTAAAGAACTATTTTTTATAGCCCAAGAAAACCATGTTCCTCTTAAGACAAGGAATGGTAATGCGAATAGAGGCCAGCCGCCGTAGTTTAATAATGACATCAAATGAGCAATTAAAGATAGAAACCGTCTCCACACATTATTAAAACACAATAGAAGCTATCAAGTTAACCAACAATATAACACTAGCAGAAGAAAGGTTAAAACACTCATAAGATCAACGAAACGTTAATACGAAATCGAGATAGCGATAGCAAGCACCACTAATCCCAAACACTTCTATACTTATATCAATAGAAATAGGCAAATGAGAAGCGGGATAGGCCCTTTGAAAAACCAGTTGGGGTGAAATTATTTCAGATGATATGAGTATGGCTAATATCCTAAACGAGTTTTTTAGTTCAGTTTTGACCTTAGGATATACTATTAACGATAACAACGAGGATATACAGGTCAGACACCCATCACTCAGGAGCCTGGAAGTAAATTCGCAACTAGTAATTGATAAATTAAAGAAAATGAACTCGTACAAGACTCCTGGCCCTGATAAATTTACCCGAGAATCTTAAAACATGTCCAGAATGAGGTAGCAGAGTCACTTGCTCTCATTTTTAACAAATCTCTCGAGCATGGGGTCGTCCCTGATGATTGGAGGGAAGCTAACGTCACACCTATCTTTAAGAAGGGATGTAAACACCAGGACAGTAATTACAGACCAATTAGCTTAACCTCAATAGTTGGAAAGTTGCTCGAAACGATCATTAGACAAACTAGTAGAGTTCCTCGAAAGCAATAACCTTATACGAGACAGCCAGCATGGTTTTAGGTCTAAGAGATCGTGCTTAACAAACCTAATTGGCTTTTACCATAACCTTTTCAACCTATATAACGATACTAAATCATTAGATATAATTTACCTGGATTTCAAAAAGGCATTTGACAAAATTCGCCACCAGAAACTCATGAACAAAGTGCGTACGCTAGGAATTAACGGTAATATATACGGATGGATTAGTAGCTGGTTAAAAAACAGGAAGCAGTGGTGTTCCTCAGGGATTGGTCCTGGGGCCTATTTTATTTACTATATACATCAATGACATAGACGTTGGAATAAATAATATCATATCTAAATTTGCAGATGACACGAAAATAGGTAACTCAGTATTATACGAAGAGGACAGGGCTAACCTGCAAGCAGATATAAATAAAATTACCGAATGGTCAGAAAAATGGCAAATGCCATTTAATATCGACAAATGCCAAATCCTTCAGTGCGGAACATAAAACAAAAAATACAACTATACAATGCAAGGCGGCTTAATAAACACAACCCCGCAGGTTAAAGATTTAGGAGTAATAATTACAGAAAACTTAAAAACATCCAACCAATGCGCAGCTGCTGCAAACAAAGCTAACACAGCACTAGGATTTATAAAAAGAAACTTTACTTATAAAAGCGAGGAGATAATTATGCCATTTTAACCCTATGGGTCATGAATTATTTTCCTCAAATATTATTATGTTGTAGTTTTGTTTTCTATTTATTTTGAAGGTATTAAATGATATAAAACACATTTTAGAAAATCTAGATCTTTATTTTTCAAATACTGACATGAACCATATATGACTCATTGTGACTATATTGATAAAAAAAAAATCCCAAAATAAAATCCCCAAATCCAGAAAATTAAAAACAAAATGGGTAAATAATATTCATAAAATAAAAACAAATCATTTACCGAGGAGTATGAAAATCTAGGAAGCAATTTCTATCTTTGTTAAAACATAGCGAAATTTTACACTTGATGCAAAAGGCATATGTAGGGTCCATTACACCCCTCCTTTTTGCACCTTTTTCGTTCTTTTTTCCATTCTGGGAAATAGCCAATTCCATCATATCTTACAGCATTTTCTGCTTGACGTTGTGGTACCCTTTTAGTTGGCCTTCCTGGAGTTACATTGGCAAGTGGATTTGATCCGCATTTTATCATGCATTCTGCGATACTAAACCTGAACTTGAGAAGAGTCATTTGCTCCGGGAGAGCCATTCCTACAGATTCACAGTCTTTTCTGTACTGCAACCAAGAAGTGACAACTGCAAGGTCTACAAAATGGAATATGACCCTCAATGGCCATTTTTTAAAGATTTTATATGAATTCTGTAAAGTGACATAAAAAAATCTAGCTTGTCCACACCTCCCATACTCCTATTATACTGAAGCACTGCTGATGGGCAAGGTATTTCTACTTTAGCTTTTGCTGTTTTGTCCCAACGACAGACATGGCCTGTCTCTTTATTCCAGGCATATGCAGATGAAAGTACAGTGACTATGGAATTGTCATTCCACTTCAGCAAACACATTTCTCCATCACTAGATGTGCACCCATCCATAGAACCTCTGCCTTCCTTTACGAAGTCCTTATTACCTTTTATTGGCAAATTCCCACCAACCCTGTTACTCCTAACTGTCCCAGTACAATATATCCCAAAAGCAGAGAGATGAGCCACTAAACGTGGCGAGGTGAAGAAATTATCAAAAAATAATCTATAATCGGCCAAAGGCTCTAGTCTATTTTCTACTAATGCAACAACTACAGACCCTGAAATCCCTAAATGATTGTATTCTTCAGAAAGGTTTGTGGATTTTCCTTGGTAATCAATAAAGTTATACGGCATTCCGGACTCACCACAAAGAAAAAATAACTTTATTCCCCAAGGATTGGGTTTCCCTTTCATGTATTGTTTGACCTGCAGTTTTCCTTTGAAGGGAATGAGTTGTTCATCTACACAAACTCTTTTTTCAGGAATTTCTTTGGACAACTCTTTCAAATAGTTATCCATTATTGGTCGCACTTTCCAAAATTTGTAGGTGTCTCGTTGATTGTTCTGCAAGTTATCAACACAATGAAGGTTATTATGCAAAGTGCTAAATCTGTTGAACGTCATGGCATCGGCAATTATCTCATGGCGGCAAGCTTTACTCCAATAAACTCTGCGGTTTGGGAATCCAAGAGAGCCCATCTCAATGTGTATACCAAAAAGAATTTTTATTTCTTCTGGTTTTGTATTCAGATTCTTCCCAGTGTTTTGCAAATAATACATGTTAGTTTTTTCACACACGTCTTCTATAAGCTTATTATGCATAAACTTAGTAAAATATTGGTACGGTAACATTGGCTCGGTATATTCGTAATCATGAGCGACTTCCATCGACGCTGAAGGAATAAAATCTTTTCTAACCCAAGAAAATTTTTGTTTAGTTGGTATGCGTGGTTCCTTCGTTGGAGGAATTTCTCCATCGTCATTCCCTGCACATTCAGCGTTTGTGATTTCTATTTCGATCTCATTTTCATCATCCGACAATCCGTCCACGTCTGATTAATTTCCGAAGTTTTCAGAATTGATAGCTTCTGCAATGTCATTTCCACTCAACCTGTTTTTAGCCATTGACCCCTGCAATTAAAAAAATAGAATAAATATTAGTCATATGTAAAAATAAACATTAGAATTCTGTGAGTTCTATAACCCGCCTCATGGGAGCTACCCACCGCTGAGGTACAAGCACCTCAGGTAAATAGGCCTACTCTATTTTTACGACCATTTGGTCACAATGAGTCATATCTGTTTCATGAAGAAAATACAGGGATTTATGTTATGACAAAATGGCGAGAAACAGTTTATATTTTACTTTCATGATGTCTTATGATTATAATAAATCACTTTGAACCACATTCTTGACATTATTATTACAATAACAAAGAGCAACTCACCTGACAACAACAGTCAAGAACGGACTGATGTCACTCGGAGACTAATGGCAACTAGTCATCAGCGGAGATTTTTCTGAATTCTGATTGGTTAAGCAAATATCACTCACGGTGATCTGAAGGCTGCAGAGTATATTTCTTGGTACTAAAATTCGCCGAAATTATGAGTCATATATAGATCAAGGTGACTCAAAGGGATATAAAAGTATTGTCAGACCCCATCTCGAATACGCTGTGCAGTTCTAAGCCCTTTACTTAATAAAATACATAGATAAATTAGAAGCTGTACAACACAGAGCGACAAAACTTATCCCGTCAGTACGTAACAAACCTTACCACGAGAGGCTAAAAAAACTACATCTATTTTCCGTCAGAAAACAAAGACTAAGGGGGCAGCTTATCGAGTGCTTCAAAATACCTAAAGGATTTAACAACGTTAATGCCAATAATTGTTCACACTGACAGGGGAGTGTCCCACCCGTGGACATGATTCAAAACTTCAGGGTAAAGAGCCACTATGGATGTAATAAAAAACTTCTTCACTTATTCGATTATTAATGATTGGAATAATTTGCCAAACGAGGTAGTGGACAGCAGAACTATAGATTCATTTAAAATGAGATTAGACAAACACTTAGCAAATATTGGAATTATTTAGCATAAGCTACAAAATAAAATAATATTACAAAAAATATAACTCTTTCAGGTGTATGTAAGTGGTTTTCATATTCATTTCATTTAATTACTATTCAATGCAAATTTCCTTCAGGTACTGTCTTCTTACACCTGCAAGGTACTTTTGGCAAATTATTTCATGTACGGCTTTTGCCGGAGGGAGTGGAGGGTGGGGAGAGCCTAAAACTTTTCTATCCTTTACTTCTACTATTCTATGTGTAAGTGGCAGTAGATTTAAGGCCAGATCACCTTAGTCTGGGCCCTAAGGCCCGTGTGATTTGTGTATCTATGTAACTCTCTCTCTCCCCCCCCCCCTTTCATTCGTAACTTCTTTAGCTTATGACAAGTTTCTTAATGATTCCTCCTTCCTTCTCTTTCTGCCTTCTTATGCATTGTGATTTTCGGCTGTCTCCCGCGGGAGAAGTAATTTTAAGCATGATCCTCTCCGAAATATCTTCTGGCTTCGATTCGGAATATTGGTTGGGTTTGAATTTGACGCTTCCCTTTCCTCTGATTGGTTCGAGCGATAAATAACGCAGTTGGCGCGCGGTTTTCGGTTCTTCTCTGGAAATAAGCAAATAGAAGGCTCACTTGCTTTTAAAGCGAGCGAGCTCTGCTTGGCTTAGCATTAAGACCGCTAATTTAAAGGACCATCGAGGCACATCGAGAGCCGTTCTAGGGATACGTTTTCCAGATAATTGACATTTACTTGGCCTATCACTTTCTCATTTTTTTCAACTGTTTTATAATGACCTATTAAATATGTTCACATTCTCTCAGTCATGCACTCCATAATTTTGCCTCTATAATTATGTTCATTAGAGATTTAGGAGGACAATGGACAGCAAAAAACTAGTATCCTTTAATAAATTTATTCAGCCCCTCCCCCGCAAGGAGATGCCCCGTGTATTCTATTGCATTTGAAGGAGTGGCATACCCTACCGGTCCCAGTGCCGCTGACAGTCTTGAACTAGATTTGAGACTACCTGGGCTTTATTCTTTTAAGAAATTTCCATTTTACCCCCCTTTTCACTACTTTCTTTACAGCCTCTTTTCAGTTATTCTCTTGGCCGGAGGCTAATTTTGCAGGCAGGTCGCCGACATGCCTTCGTCAATTCATTCCTGATCGGGGTCTGGAGGGACAGGGAAAAATGGCTCACCTCTCCTTCTTTACTCTGGTTGTGGTGTTGGATTTTAACATGTCTGTACCCCCCTCCCCCTTTCTCCTTCTACTGCTCTTCCCCTATGTTCTTATCTATTATTTTACGTAACCGCAAATGGATGTCAGATGCTGCTGCTGGCATCTGAAGGATTAATTGACTTCCCTACCCCAACACTGATTTTGCACCCCCCCCCCCTCCCACCCGTCGCCTGCAGGAACTAACCAACTTTTTTTAATGGCCAAAAGAGGTAGTTTTTATTTTATCGAAAATAATGTCAATTTTCTACGGGTTGTGTCTAAAGGGTAAGTGGGTACGTATAGGAAAGAAAGATAAATTGATGAAAGAAGAAAGAATTAGATGTGCAAAGGGATGCAAGGTGACCTCCGTAGATGTGCAAAGGGATGCAAGGTGCCTGGAGGTCAAGCTAATCGCCACTTTTGTTTAGTTAAGTTGTTCTGTATAGTTTCTTGCTTTTTGCCTGTTGACCGCTCAAGCCTTTGCCTTTTTTGTATTTTTGTTAGGATTATGTTGCTTGTCGTTTTTGTTTGTGCAGATTCTATTTGTTTTTCTCACTTATGCCTTCGAAAAGATTTCATTTTTTGGTTATTTAGTTACGTTGTTCTACTTATTCTTATTCCTTTCGCTTTCATTTTTAGTCGTTATCGGGTACGTTTTTAGCCTTATTTGGTGGCGCCTTTTGTGGAGGCATATCTTATTCGGTTGGTAAAGTCGTTTTAGGTTTTAGTTATCATATCAGGTAGTTTGTCTAATTGGGATTGTTTTCCATATCAGTGGTATATGCAGGCATATACAGTTGGTTCTTCTACCATTTTCCAGTAGGTTTGCACAGCTTGTGAACCATGTGTGGATTCGATCTTCTCTGTTGTTTTCATTGAGTGCTCTAGTTTTTTCTCACGTTTTTATTAGTTTTTCTCGTTCCTTCAGCACTATATTTAATGGTGGAATCTTCCCTTATCTATTGAGTTCTTGCCTCTTTGTTTCTCTTTTTCGTGTTCCAACAATTAGATACATATTCTTGTTTTGTTTCTTTGAAATGCCAGTTTTTGTGTTATGGACGCGTAGTGGAGTGTAGATGCTTGGTAAAACAGCGTTGCCCTTTTTAGGACTATATAAATATTTCTTCTATTACTTCGTCAGTTTCCTGAATCTGTTTAGAGTTCTGACTGCCATATTCGCTCTATGGATCCGGTCGGTGACGTGCTTCCTGTACCTAGTGTAGTTGTGATTTTCATACTGAGTCCCTACATTGCACTCAGTCGCGTAACGCTATCTCCTCTCGCCCATTCTTACATCTGCTAGTTTTCGTCTTCTCACTTGTACTATTTTAAACTTCTCATCATTGGATCGGATCTTCGTTTTGCTTCGTATTCATTTGTGTTTTTATATTTCTTCGGTGTCATACGATCTGCTTGCATGGACGCAATCTTATATAAATATCGTATAAGCTGCCTCAGCCGTCGGCGAACTGTATGGTAAGGCTAGTGGAGTTACTTGGTTCTGGGGTCTACTGTGCATATGGAGTAAGACAACAATGCATCCTCCTTGCGGCAAGCGGCTAAGGGGTAAAATTTCGGCCATTAATCCCTCCACCCTATACTCATACACGCCTTCCTCTCCATAGGATTTTATAGGCTTTTTTTTTAATTCCATTTGGAAGATCATATACTCCATCCCCTGCTGCCATACTTTATCGAACGTTTACGATACACATCCGTACACAAAATGTCACTAAAATTCCCATCTTTTAGCATGGGAAATATTTTTTGCTTTTATACGGATTGCCATTTCCGTGCTTGGCTTATTCCTGAAGCTGTACCGTTGATGATGGAAAAGCAAATTTCCCTCCAAGTGTCTCGACGAGCCTCAAGTTTAAGATTTTCTCAGAATTTATCTTCGAACTCCAGAAGGGAAATGGGGTGGTAACTCTTTTTCTTCTCGTCGTTGGCTTTCCCCGTTTTGCTATGAATATTATTCTTGCTCTTTTTATTCGTCAGGGAAATACCCTGTATTCATGCAGGTATTGAAGATGTTCAGCATCCCGTTTAGGATACATTGTGGCGCCTTGATGTTGTTCATCTTGGTTAGGCCAGTTTTGCTTTACAAGTTTTCCAGTCTAAAACAGTGACCAACGGCAATAGCTAATTAAGACTTTATTGGTTGAACATTAACCACCCCAAGGCGAAAGGAATCCTTTGTGGGCCCCATTGATTCGTTTTTCTGGGGTAAATTCAAACTCAATTCATGGAAAGAGGACATCTCAGGTCCCTAAATTTTTGTCGAGCCTTATTTCCAAAGGGTATTCACCCTTTCCGTTTCCAACGCTGGAAATTGGTTAATTGAAAGAGTGGTTGAAAATTAACTTAATAAATGGAAAGGTGTCAATCCTGTTCGAGCATAAAATCCGAAATGGGGCCAATCGAGGCAACAATTTGCCAGTGCTGAATCCACTTCCTGTATATTTTCGAAAAACGGCATTTTTCTCTTTCTGGCGACGATATACGGGAGCCATTAAGCGAGAACGGGTTCTGTTAGCGAAGCCCATTTCAACTTCACACTTTTAATTGTTATGTGCTAACTTTATATTATTGTATGCCACGCTCTCCATGCCACTTTGAAAGATTGTCATATTGCCATTTTCCTACAATATTTCCATAGGGTCTTGACGAACACGTATATAAGAATAAAGTAACGTGGAAGAACTCTCAACTTCTCTTTACTTCGGTGAGGTGTCCAGTAGCCATAGCGAATGATTAAGCTAGTTATTAATGAATAGGGCAAAGCACGTGCATCAAGAGAGGAAGGACTTCAATAAGGTATGCTGACCAAAAGGTCCCGTGCTCTCACTTATTCTGATTTATGACCTTAAAACCATAAAAACTTTCAATAATTCCCGGACTAACCTTGGGAGGACCTTGGCACGCAACTAAAAATGGAAAAGGTTTATTTCTATTTAAAATTTTAGCTTTCGGGTCATTCCTGGTTTACGGAGGAGATTAGGCTATTTAGTTATCTCTTTTTAGTCGCGGGTGACTCGACATCTCATTATATCGGTCTGTCGGTCGGTCCTAGTTGTGCTTTATTTTTTTTTTTAATAACATTGTAATTATTCGGCTGATTCTAACGAAATTTGAAACTCTCAATGTTATTTTACATTCTCTTTCGAATGATGTAATTGCCAAAGTCCTCCCAAGGTTAGCCATGGAATTATTTAGCAATAACATAACTATTCGGCCCATTCTAACGAAATTTGAAACTATTATGTTCGTTTATATTTTCTTTTGAATGATATATAATTGCCAAAGTCCTCCCAACAGTTACTTCAGGAATTATTGAAAGTTTTGAAGGTCATAAATCAGAATAAGTGAGAGCACGCGACATTTTGGTCTGCAAACCTTGTTTCAGTCGCGGGTGACTCTACATCTCACTAAGTCGGTCGGTCGGTCCCCGTTTTGCTTTTTTTGTTTTGGTAATAACATTGTAACTATTCGGCCGATTCTAACGAAATTTGAAACCCCTTTGTTATTTTACATTCGCTCTCGAATGATATAATTTTCAACGTCCTCCCAAGGCTAGCCCGGGAATTATTTTGTTTTTGCAATGACATCATAGCTATTCGGCCGATTCTAACTAAATTTGGAACACTTATGTTGTTTTACATTATTTATCGAATGATATAATTTCCAAGCTCCTCCCAAGGTTAGTCTGGGAATTATTGAAAGTTTTGAAGGTCGTAAGGTTATAAATCAGAATAAGTGCGAGCACGCGACTTTTGCTCAGAAGACCTTGTTCTTGCTTGTCTCCTCATTTTGAAGAATAAATTGAAGCTTGTCTCCTTTTTCCAGAAGAAAATGACCCAGGTCTATTTTTTCAAGAAGGAAATGAAACTTGTTTGTTTCCCTTTTCAAGAAGAAACACGCTTATTTATTTCATTTTTCAATGCGAAAATGGTGGTTGTCTCCTTTTTAAAGAAGAAAATGACGGTTGTATCCTTTTTCAAGAAGAAGTTTGTCTCATATAACAAGAAGTAAATGACACTTGTTTGTCTATTTTACAAGAATAAAATGACGCTTGTCTCCTTTTCAAGAAGAAAATGTCGCGTGACTCCCTTTCAAACTTGATTGAGACTACCTGGATTTATTTATTTTAAACAGATTTTGCTCTTTTTCCCACTTTCTTTACATGCCTCTTCTCACCTATTTTCTCGCCAGCGCCTACCAGCTTTTCGTTTCATTTATTTATCCTTGATTGGGCCTTGAAAGTGTATGTGTGTGGGAGTGGGGTTACCCCTCCCAATTGGCTCCGATTGTGGTGGTCGGTTTTGCCATGCCTTATTTTTTTTTACCCTTTCTACTCCCCCTACCCCTCTTTTCATTATTTATCTTTTTGCCCTCCTAGCCCCAACACCGGTAGTTTGTAATGCCGATATCAATGCTTGCTGGAGGATCTACGGCTATCAATCTTTAACACATTTTCACTTCCTCCATTTTCAGTTTACAGATCTTCCCTTACAGATTTTCTGCTGAGTTCGTCCTCGTTGCTATTGCGCTTTAAATTCAAGAAAAATATCTCCTTTTTTCTATAATTATAACAATAATCTTAACAGGACTGATTTTTATACCTTTTAGAAATTATAGCGAAAACATAAATACCTGGTAATTAGAATATTTTTTACCCCATCTAAATTATAGCGAAAATATCTCGATTAATAAACTGCTTCGGAAAAGCCAGAGAAATGAGGCTCCTCGGCACATGAGCCCAAGCGATGCCGGCGCTAACAAGATCCGCGAAAATTAATGAAATCTTCTCGGGATTAACCCTGCGCCCCACAAAACGAACTCGGATAAACCGATCTGAGTCGAAGGCTGCATCGCAAACGGGGCTCGGGGAGTAGAGGGGGGAGGGGATGTTATATATGAAGGCCGCGATTTTTTTTCGATAGGTGAGACACTCTTCGCACGGCGTCCGTATCGGACTTCTTTCATCCACTGTATAGTTACGTGTTTTCGCCATCATATCACTATCAGATCCTGCCGACACTAAATATTATATTAATCAACATATGTATATGAAGACATTTTGACTAACATAGCACTTAATGATACCAGGATTTCATACATTTTAATAGCATCGCCATTTTAGATATTTCGAAAAGGTTATAAGCTAGCTTGTACTTTTAGTTTGCTTTCCAGATTTATTGGACACATGCATTCAAACATGGACCAATATATTCATAGACATACCAAAGGAATAAAACAAATGCCAGGTGTATGAAAACTTTTGGCTGCGGCTGTAGAACTGTCAGAAATCTGGGAATCGATGTTATCATAGAGTGGAAAAAATAAACGTGCTGGAAAGCGGAACTATTCTTGCTTACTTTACACAGACAGGCGATATAATTGAGTCCTACGAATAAATATAGCGCAGATCTATTTCTAATCCCTTCTGAAAGAAAAATTATTTTAATCTACCTCTACATTATGTAGGATATGAAAGCGAGACGGGAAAATCCCTTCAATGACCTGCGGCGTTTTGTGATAAGATGATAAATGGTTATTACAGTGATGGTTTCCCATGGTTCAAATCACTTACAAGGGCCTTTGAATGTTTAAATGAGGCTTCTTTCTCTAGATGGCACCACCCAGCCCCAAATCCGATGGCCGATTTACAATCTCCAGAGTGAATAACCATATGTCCCATGGTCATATGGGTCATTTCATGGCTCTAAATGGGTACAATGGAACTTTACTCCTTTTTTTTTTAAAAAAAACGACGCCTAGACCTGGTGCTTCGCCGCAGGTAAAAGGTATAAAACTAAATTTACAAACACAATATTGATACTAAATTATACTTACATTATTTTTCATTGTCTACCTCAAACTTCACTCAATAAGTGGGTCTCGTCCCCAACATCCCTTTCAAATTTTCCCGTAGCACCGTTTTTACCCATGATCTTTCATTATGCTTTAGGAATTGAGTGATAATGTAACAAGAAAATGAAAATTTAAACGAAAGGAGGTGAGAACTACACTTGGAAGGGTACCGTGCGGCTTTCGCAACTCCCAGTCCACGTCGGGATGCTCTGCTCCGACTGGCCTTCATTCGTAGACAGCACTATGCCACGGTGTTTTTTTTTCGTTCTGGAGAAGGACTATGATACTGCATGGCGATACGGTATCATGTAGACTCTCCACACGGTGGGTGCGAGGGGACGCCTCTAAATTTTTATTTTTGAATTTTGCGAAATCGGCGATTCTGACTACAGGTGGGAGAACCGCCATTTGATGGAACGCTCGCCTGCGCCGTATTGCGACGACTGTGTTGTCGCCCAAACTATTCGGCACATTCTTGTTGAATGTCTCTAAAAAAAATTCTTCGAATGTGGGATTAAAAATTGCCACTCCTCAATGGGTACTACCTTTGTTGCACTTGATCTCTCCTCTCTCCGAACCTAGTTCAGCATCCTCAGGAAACGCTGAACCCACGGGGACTGGTGCCCTGTTATAGACTGTTACACTTAGTATTATAGGAGCGCCATGCCCTCCTGGCCCCAATGCCACCTTGACTTTATTCTTTCGAAACATTTTAGCCCTCTTTTCTTGGCCCCTGTTTGTATGGTGGTGATGGTGACGTAAGAGGGGTTAATGTGTCTGTTCTTGTTTATGTTCCATCCCGGCCCCATTAATTGCAGCAGGATATGCAGCTTTATATCTTCCACAAATTTTCACTTCTCTATCTTCAATTTCTTTTACAGATCTCCCCTAACAAACTCTGAACATTTACTCCTCGTTGCTATTGCGCTCATAATTCGAGAGGGTGTGATCTAGATTCACTACAACTCCTTGTGGTCAAGCTGAGAGTTTTATTGAACAAGTTATATTATCCCAGATTCTATGGAAGGTATGGGGATGGCCGGTCACGGGGGAAGGGCATGTTGCCTGGTTCCTGAAAGCTGCAGTGTTGGCAGTGAAGAGAGGGCAAAGTTTGCTTTGTGTTCGAACTGTTGTAAACTGGCAATGGAGTCTAATATTTAGCGAAGTGTTTTTAACTCCTGTGGGAGTATGGTCTATGGCTGGCTCGATAGTAGGCAATGGAGTATTATTTAATATGTGAACTCTTATTGGGAAATTTCAAGAGTATGAATCTTTGTTAAAGAGTACAAATGAAAGCTTTTCTTTTTCGTGACTCTACATGACCGTATACATCACTAAATGTAATTAATAAAAGTTTCTATACAATCACAAGCTCCATATTCTCTAAATTAATCTTTGGCTAGAGATCGTAACGCTTGAGAAATAGCTTCAGCCTTAAATGAAAATTAGTTATTCGAACTCTCCTGTGAGAAGCGCAGGTGCCAGCTTCCAAACGGTGAGTGGTTCGGAGAGAATATTAGTCTTAAAGTAAGTTACAAGAGAATAATAAATAGGGTACCAAATCAAGGGAGGTTTCACACTATTATCCAACACTCCATAGATGAGTAAGCATCATTCATTAGAAACCTTCCCAAAATAAACAATATGCCCCAATATATTCTCGAAATCTGGGTATTCTATGCCAATCCGTGTGTGCGAATAATACACGTTGCATACGACGCCGAAGTCTTCACAACTCAATTACCTCTCGCTTTGCTCCAATGTTCCATACAAACATTTCGAATTGAAGACCCGAATAACAATTCAATTAAGGTGTTTGGACCCTTATATTAGCAAGAACGGGACTCAATAGACAGACCTTGAATATACTCGTTAGAAGAGAAGATCTCTGGCGCGGTCTTTTCATCTTTTCTCCGTCAATGCGCTTTATTAGGGCTCCTTGGTTGTATCCGTCATCTTGCTCTCTGAACTCGAGTCATTAGTTGATTTATGAAGTGCCTTATAATGTTTCTAAAGGGCAAAACAAGATGTATAATGATAGAAGGAAACGAAAAACCTGCCGCGGTTAAGGAAAAGTGATTTTAATGATGAAACAATTACCATATTTAGTTTCACGACGTGTTGGGAATAATGAAAATGATGATTATGGCAAGACGAGTGGAGATAAACTTTCCACTTCTACCGAAAACCAAATTTATTATCTGGCTTATAGTCCGGCAGATTTGTGAAAGTAGTGTGCATTTTATGGTAAAAGCATCAAATTTGGTATGATGACTGTGGACAAATGTGGATATGGAGACACCTTGAATTATTTGATTTTGACCATTTTCCAAGATGGCCACCACCAATCGGCCATTTTCATCATCTAATCCCAACAAATATTATTATAGTTTAATGTTGCCCACTTAACATATCATAACACACTATTTTGTAACAATACAGATTATTTTTAAGCTCAGTAATCCATAACTTCAACCATAAAATCTTATTTTTGGATATCTTTTACTTCCATCTCATGACAATTGTAAACCGTTTATATGTACCATCTTAATCGTGATAAACAGATATAATAACGATCACTTCTTTTCATTTACATCATATTTTAACCCTCTATGTGCTGTGGGTGAATATATCTGCTTAATAATGCAAATTAGGTTCAACATATACCAGGTATGATGTATAACTTTAAACTAAGCGATTTGGGCTGCAATTATCCAATTCTAACAAATAAAACATCAATTTCCAGTGATATGTTCCAACATACGAGTATATTTTGTTTTCACAAATTCTAAAAAAAATATGCTGAAAAAAAATATGTGTTCAAATGAGGTCATGTGACAAAAACGTTCCATTTGGAAAAGTTTTAAAAATTATGATGCTGATTATGTTCAGCAGCAAACGGGGTAATACATTAAAGCAAACTACTCTCAAAATTATTTATATGAGTTTCTATATGTTTGATTATTGTTTGGAAAATGAAATATATACACCAATCCTCTAAACAAATATAACATATTTCAAAATAGGGAAATATTAAAACTCAGTTCAATATTCAAATATAGTATTATAACTAATATAATCATTCATCTAATATCTGCATGTGTCTTGTTACCACAGATGATAATATGATAGTCAAAACCTATTTAATAATCTAGTGAGTGGCCTTTTCATGATATCAACATGACACATATAATACTTTTCATAATCATGAGGCTAATCATAATGTAACTTATGTAATATATGTTGTAGTTCAATTTCTCTCTGTACAGTAACCACTGCAGTGGCATAATGCTACGCATTTTAAATCTACCTTTGCGCAGCCACATCCATGGTTTTTCCTGCATCTATTTTACACTGCACTGAATGAATTCTCTGCAAGTTTTCGTCGCTTCTGGTAGTGTGGTCCACAGGGGCTGCCAAGGTCCAGTCACTTTCTTTTGTCCGTCCCCACTCAGAAAAACTTGGAACTTCAGGCTGTTTGACAACTGACTGTCCCCAGATGTGACTACCCTGTAAGGCAGCCTTTTTGGCATGCTGCCAGAGAACCGCTTGTGTGGGTGGAATGTTCAGTTATCTGCCTGTCTTGTTAATAGGCCCTTCTTGCAGTCATTCCCATGGACTGACTCACTGGTTCTGTCATATAAGATGACAATGAACCGTTCCAGGTGGGCAAACTGCTGCTCATCAATGCTTGTTGGTGTGAATGATAGATCAGCAAATGTTTTGGAGACTGCAGGATAAGCCATCCAAGTATCCCACACTAACAGCTTTGATTTACCATAAAATGCTGAAACAACATTACATCCTGTAAAGGCATGGAAGAAACGTAGGCCCTTGGACCTCTCAAAGCCTAGTTAATTTGAAATAAGGTGGTATGGCATATACCCGTATGTGTCCCCTTTTCCAAATGCCAACCAGAGTTCTGCCACACCAAGACCCTGGACTAATGTAACAGCCAAGACTAGCGCGTCAGTATCAACTGTTCTTATTGTAACACTTTGTGTCCATCAACCACAACATTTGCCACATGACAGCTTGTATCTTTTGATGGATTAACAATGACATTCTTTTCCCATGTCAGAAATAACTGCTTACCCTTAGGGACTTGGATATTTCCTAGATGTCTGGCTAAAAAAGAGAAGAGTTCTGCTTTATTTTAGTTGTTCTTCAGGAAATCTAGCCAATTTCTAGGAAGTATACCACCCTCAGTTACACGTTTTCGCTTTCCTTGTTCCCTCTGAGTCCTGGTTCCTGCTTTAAGACTGTTTTGGAAATATCTGTCCTAGACAATGTCTAATCTAATCATATTTTCAGGATTGTCTAGTACTTAATGTGTGAACACCTGATCTGCATAATCGAAAAATGTTACACAATTTTCACCAGGTTTGAGCATATTCACGAAAACAGCTCCATCAATGATTTGTGCCTCTACAGGTGGTTTTCAAGGATCATTTGTACTAAGGCTAGCAAGACTGTGGGGACATAATTCTTTTGACATTCTTGGTCAAATGGCACATTGAAGGACGATTTCATCTTCAGCATTTCACGCCTTACAATTTAGGCAGCTCTGGTGAGATGTCTTCCTTCATCTTCAGGATGCTCCTTACACACTTTATGGACAGCTCGCCGAACATCTTGACCAAATAAAGACTAGGAGAATCTCTCTCCCATCTTTGTAGTCATTAAGATCTGGGAATTGGCTACATATTCTTTTCTTAAGCCGTGTTGTGTATAGCCTTGTATTAGACTTCAATCCTAAGGATTCAAGTTTTGGGCTATATAACTTTGCCAAATCACTTAGTTTAAATACTGGGGCAACACTCGAATTCATTTTAATAGCTTCGATGTAGCTAACTATTTCGGCCATAGCAATACCATGCAACATACTCGTACTATTAGGATCTTCATGATTTGTCTTATCCCGGTAACTGTCTACTTTGTTGTATAAGTTAACAAGGCAACCAGCATGATATTTGGCTTCCTGGGCTATGAGATCACCACCGTTGAGCAGAATCAGAAATTTCTGATCCTGTAGGATCTGTGCACATTCTGAGACACGGTCACCAAGCCTTTTTGTGGGGACATCATGTAGTGCATTGAATTTGCTCGCTTCACCTTCACAAATAAAACAGACTTGCTGTGTCAAACATGATGGTACATGTGACTGTTGTCGTGTAAACCCTTTAGAATCACTGGTTTCAATGGAATTTTCTTTGCTCCTTTAAGTTTGCTCTTTTAAATTTTGTGTGTTGTACTTCAGTATACCTGATTTATACCATTTTTCACAATGTTTTGTGAGTGTGACCACAACTCCCATCACCTTCATCAAGCCTAGCAATATTGAATGGGAGTGCATTCAACTGTGCAAACTTTTACCAACTGATTTAAATTCCACACAATAGTCGTGTCTCTAGTGTTACTTGGACACTGCAGAGACTCAGGCTTGTCCTCCTCGCAGAGAATGCATTTGGCCCAATCATTTGGACATGTGGATGATTCCCGTACAGAGTCTTTGCAGACAAGAATATACTGTTTCTCAGTCATTGTTAAAAAACACTAACAAAGCTATTATCTAAACTGCTGTCTACTGACTATTTGTGCAACATGATCCACAAATGCATGCAGGATATGGAATCTGAAAAAATTATATATATTAGATTTATGCAAGTGATGCATACACATAGTTGTATTGAGGTACAAACCAATAAATATCTGAAAAAAAACAATGCCTGGAAAAAGTCAATTGTATTACATGATGACTAATGTTAGAATAATTCATTATGTCATTTCATGGGACTCAATGTTTATTTTTGCGGCATCCAATTAAGTTGAACATGCACAAAATGTCTATATGCTCAACTGGGGTCGCATTATTAGACACAATGGTCAGATCCCCTACATTATACCCTGTGGTGCATTCACCATGCTGTTTATGAAAATATACAATTCTTATACTGCTTCAGAATCTACATTAGTACAGGGTCCATCAAGATTATTTTAGTCCCCATTTGCTGATTTCCATATAAATGTACCAGGAAATTCTACAGCAATGACAGAGGTTATTTCACAAGCATCAAAAAAGAGGCCAAATGTTAAAAAGGATGGTTTTCATAAGTTGTAGTCACTGGACTGTCACTATCATCTGAAAATGCGCGTAACTGGCATACTTGGCGGCCATCTTTAAAATGGTGGCCAAAACATGTTTTTCAAGATGGCTCCATATCTGAAATAGTTAAGAACAGTATAAAGAACAATCATACTAAGTTGCATGCTTTTACCACAAAGTGCACGATTCAGCCTAATTTTGTCACGGATCTGCCGGACTATATTAGGGTTTAGTTTCTTTGAGTTCTCGTGACAGATTTTTAAAAAAGGCAATTTAAACACTCCTGCATTCTTATCTTCGTATTTTAAGCTTGATAAAGATTTTAAGTTTTCTATTTTGCTTTCACTAATAATTATTCATATCTTTTCCATCTTTGGCAGCCGCAGCGGGGCAACCCACCCTGTAGGTAGCCTCTGTTACTCTCGCTACCTAGAGGAGCTGCATTTCATTCCGGCCTAAGTGCAAAATCAGGCCGGGAGGACAATAATTAATAATAATTTTTAATAATAATAATAATTGTTATGGAGGAATGTGGTGATGACGATAGTGATGGTGGTGATGATACTATTTGGTGTTAGTCACATGATCTTGCGCCTGGGCGGACGCCCGCCTCCCCCCGATGCTGGAGCTTCTTTCCTTCTTGCTTTTGCTTTGTTTTTGTTTTCTTTGGTTTCTGGTTTAGTGGTTTTTTTTAATCTTGTGTGAATACGGTGACTTATGTCCTTGTAGTCAGTCGCCACATAATGGCTATTGAAAAAATAAAAAGGACCGATTTCTCCACATTCTCTAGACATGGGATGCTGCCTCGGAGCATTCAATTCACGTCGCGATATCGCTCAAGTCCGCCGACAGGTCTTCATCTCCAGAGGCGGAGAGCGTTCTGCTCTCGCTTCGTGCGCGGATACCGCCCCTGGTCCCGTTGACATGCTTCGACACCTAGGTTAAGCGTCGGTTATCAAAATGCCGACATCACAAGTGGTGTTCAATGCTCTGTTAAACTGTAAAGGCTGCATTTTTATGCAGTTGCCATGGAGATTACGTAGCAAGGAAAAAACTTTCGGAAATTAATTAATTTCGATCTGAAAAAGAATGTTTCCTTCAGGGAAACCGAAAAACGGCGTTATATCCCGGAATCCCTCGCTAATGGAAATGAATATAAAATCGAAATTCAATAAAAGTTTCAGATAATAGTTTGAATAAAGTCTGCATAATTTCAGTCTGAATAGAATTTGAATTGGGACAATATTTGGAATTACTGCGGCAAAATTGACTTACCATTGACACACACAATAGTAAAAAAATAATAGGTTGGAAACTGCAAGTTGAAAAGTGTTAAGAGGAAGGTTTAAAAGGTGATTAGGATTGTGGATCTTAATAAGCGAGATAGGGGAAGGGGAGGATGGCCCTTTGATACCTCGTAGCATTCTGAATTCAAAGTGTAACGTAGGAAAAGGTTTGAACGCCCACGGAGAAGAAGTGGAAAAACCTCAATATCGAGGGAAGGCCCCTCCCCCCATACTCTTAATATACAGTCACTTTTCGCCCTCCAACACAAATCCCCCTACTTCTTGAGGTGCGCCAGGCACAAGAACGGCAAAGTAATTTTGGACACATGATTTGAAACGTTTCGTTGGGACGAAACCATCATGCAATAGTAAGATCAATGAAATTGCAGCAATTATAAATCATGCACGTGAGTTTATGTAAGCAAAATATCAAAGCTAAACGATCGGAATTGTTTAGGTTATTCAACTTTGAACGAACTTGAAACTTATCCAGGGCAGCTAAATAATGAAGTTACCGTAGTTAATTCACACCACTATACGAGTATTAGCAAAAGGTCAATACGAAAAACGTCTCAAAGTCAGGCGCGAGACAAGAAACGCCAATTAATTAAAGGGTTTGAATTCTTGAGAGAGGCAAATAAAAGGAAGAACTTTGTTTTATGACTCGCTAAATTTGGTTTATTAGGGCAATAATGTCCACTTAGCTAATCCCCAACCTGTCAAAACACCTTTTCAGCTAATTAGTAATATTTCAGCAAAGCTTTGTTTTAGCACATCCTTTATTCATTAAAAGCGGAGAGCAAAAGCTATTTCCTCTGTATTTCCATAAACGTCTCAAATTTATCTGAAGGACGAGTGGCGGAATAAATTGAGATAATTCACATAACGACACGTCGATACCAAGAAAATAGAACAACATTTGATGGACAGTGAAATTTGATAGAACAAACGGTCCATTTCATTAAATTTACCTAATAAGGTAAATGATCTATATATCGCATCATCATAAATCTAGTTTTTGAACAGATGTTACCTCTCGTAATTTGCCTCTGAGAATTACGACTACACAGCGTATTGCTACCCATTAAACAAGTGATCCTTTCTTTTGTCGGTCCTTTATTTTTGATGACAACTAAACGTTTACTTATGTCGATGATAGCTTCCTTTAATGAATACCCATAGGTGGTTCGACTTCATGTTTTGAAGCCTTTGTGCTCTTTGCACGAACTATAGGGAAATTCTACAAACGCCCCTGCACGTACAACCACTATAGGTTGGTGATGGTTGCTAACGCAGTAGTTGCTTATTTCTCTCGATCTGCCTACACGACAGACTTTTTATCTGTTGTCTAACCCCTGCGCCGCCAAACTTGCGTGAGTCTGTATTCCCCTCTTTTCCGGTCCCCGCACATTCCGGTGGTCAAACAAATATCACTGTGTGGCTACCTAAATTTGTAAAGCACATTCATTTATCTCTGGGTAGATTAATCTGACGGCCACATTCATTTTTATCTTTCCCGTGTGTCCAAGTTTAATCTAGGATCATAGTTTTTCTGGGTAAAATCACAATGTTTGCCTATTCCTGGTTAACTACATAATCTCATTTATGTATTCATCTTTAGCAATTTCGTGTAATAAAACCACAAAACCCAACGCAACCAAATCAATTAACTTTAATTGCTGAATGAACTTTTCCTTCAGCTTCAATTGTTGTCAATTTGCCTTGAGCTGTTTCGTGTACCGTTAATAATCGAGAAAATGTAACGGATTAGATAAACAAAAAACGAAAAGAAAAAAAAGGAGGTTGTACTAATAGTAACAAACACGAACTGCATCCTTGAAATAAAATACGCCATACGATGAGCTAAAAACGGATATGTCAAGTCAGGTCAGGGACGGCGACTTCCTGGCTTGATGTCAGGGAACCGAATCTATCACAGCGTTTCCGCCATTTTGTGGGCACATTTCGCTTTCCTCCTACAACTGAGAAAACAGAATTCTTGGAATCTATAATAACATTCTTAGGCGGACATTATTGATCGAGTCTTTCCACGAGGTAAGTAGCGCCATTCGCCCCTCGCATCGTTGGACGAAATTCTTCGAACGGATAATGAAATGCAAATAAAGATCAATATGACAATCGCTAGCAACCAAAAATGTACCTGGAGCCGGTCCTCGTTGTACGTGGAGGTGTCGGGTAGCATTAGTCTTTGACCCCAAACAATGATCATCAACCCATCTGGTTCCTGCTCAACATTTTGTTTAGGAAGCATTTCTTTCTCGTCAATGAATAAAGCATAATGTAACAGTTGGGTATATGTGGCAAGAGCCGTCGGAGCCGGAATACCTGGTTAGACTTGTCCATCATTTTTATTCATTGAAACAAGGGTCTCCTTGGTTTTGTACCCCTCATCACCATGGTGAATTCCTCTGCGCGGGGAATCGAATTGAATGGGCCCACTTCAGCTCGAAAGAACCGCGTAATGAGCAGAACAACGGAGAGAGGACCGAATGCAGCGTTTTCCACTTAGACGATCTCGAATATCGCAATTGAGTCGTTCAAGTTTGGAGTTTGAGCCGAGAGAAATGGGCGAAGAGAAAATTCGATGAACAAACGCAGTAGTGAATCTGGGGCGAAAAACGAGGGAGGCTACAGAAATAGGGGGCGAATCTAATTTTGAGAAAAAAGAGGTAAATCAACGGAGGCATCTCCGATAGAATGAAGTTGATAAAAGGGTTCGTAAACAAAGATTACGTCATTCAAAAGAGGAGACTACTTTGGGACTGGGAATAAGCACAACTCTCCTTACCTGCACCCATTCCCCAGGTCCGCCTGTGGGGGCAGGGGGTGCGGATTATAAGGAGCGGCACTAAGGCTAAAATAATAAATGATTGCGAAGAGTTCCATTCTCTTTTCTGTCTAAAGTGCCAGATTGATGCGAAGAATTCGTAAAAGATTCCAGAGTAAATTTTTCCCAAATGAGCGCCCATACACAAGTGCACGAATTTACACCAAACCACAAGAGAATACATTTCTCAAGTTTGATAGAAGATGGCCACCACAGGAACAAATGAAACCTATAAAACGTAATTGACGAGATGCACCGCGTGACAAAACTTGGTTACCCAAGCAGATTCTGTTGCATTGTTTACGTTTACCCAGCGGACGCAGCTTCGCCTTTACCCAGCGGACGCAGCTTCGCCTTTACCCAGCGGATGCAGCCTAGCCTTTACTCAGCAGATGCAGCCTAGCCTTACCCAGCGGATGCAGCCTAACCTTTAACCATCAGATGCAGCCTAGCCTTTACCCAGCGGATGCAGCCTAGCCTTTACCCAACGGATGCAGCCTAGCCTTATCCAGCGGATGCAGCCTAGCCTTACCCAGCAGATGCAGCCTAGCCTTTAACCAACAGATGCAGCCTAGCCTTTACCCAGCGGATGCAGCCTAGCCTTTACCCAACGGATGCAGCCTCGCCTTTACCCAGCGGATGCAGCCTAGCCTTTACCCAGCAGATGCAGCCTAGCCTTTAACCAACAGATGCAGCCTAGCCTTTACCCAGTGGATGCAGCCTAGCCTTTACCCAACGGATGCAGCCTCGCCTTTACCCAGCGGATGCAGCCTCGCCTTTACCAGCGGACGCATCCTAACCTAATTTATCTACTAATGAACATTTCAATCATTTCCATATTGACAAAAGTGGCATAAGACGTCAAGGTGAAGCGTTCAATAGAAGCGAAAGAGAATAATTGCAAATGAAGAGTTGTGGTGGTATGGTGTTAAATGACGAGTTGAGAACGATATGCTATCTCATTTCCCCCTAATTTCGTTTGTTTGTCAGGCTCAGTCGGGTCGAGTGGTGGGAGAATTTGAACTATGCTAAAAAAATAACCTTTTAAAATGCGATCTATAATATCATGGCATATAAATGTCGCTTCGGTGCAGTATTTTTTGTGTTTATTTTGGGATGGTGAATGCACGGAGCTTTGCCAGGACTACCGTTTGTAAAGGGAATGTTTTTTTCAGGGTCGATATCGGATGACATTGCTTTGAGGAGAAGTTTTGGACTTAGAAACTGGATAGCTTGCTGTGTTTTTAGGAGAATTAGTAGTGGAAATACTGGTTACGGGGTTGCGCATTTTTTACGGATCTTGCACTTAATGGCATAGACTAGGATTTCTTTTACTGCCTAGAAGTTTGATTTTTTACAGTTCTGGATGTTGGCTTATAGGCAAGACTTTTTTTCAGTGTTGTAAGTGGATTGATCATTGTGGTTGATGCAGATGCATCTTGTGACAAAGTGGATTGCTTCTTTTTTTTGCCTTTTAGTGTGTTATGAATGGACGGGAGATTTGATGCCAAGGCCTTACTTGGTATAAGTGAGTGTCGGAGGATGTATTGCTTGTATGTGTGGCTGATGGATTGCTTTTCTCAAGTGTGATTCCTATGAGTGTTTAGAATGTGTTCACTTTTGTGTTTGCTTTGTTCGTTGTTTGTCATGTGTTTGTCGGAAATCTAGTCCTGTACGGAGCATTGTTATTGTTCTTTTTAAGGGGAGTAGAGAGTTTTATAGAAACTTAGAAAGATGTTTTTTGTTGTACTCCAGTTTATATTATAAAGTACAGCTTATCAATAGCAATTAAATCAATGGAAATATACAAAGATATCCGTGCACATTAATCTAGGTACACATAATTGTATTAATTTTAATAGACTCGATCTTATCATGAGAGGCAGTGATGACCAAAATAAGGGATCTAGCTTCCGTGGCAAGTCTCCCCCCCCCCCCAATGTTTCTTCATTGCAGGTCTTTTGAAATCTAGCCTCTAGCTAATATCAACTTTTTATTTCTGACAAATGTGTACAAAAATGGAAAAACGTGGGTATAATTCATAATCATGTTTTTAAACGAAAATCGAGACAAGACTCAAATTCCGGAGCCTCTTAAATTAAAAGCAGAACAAAGATTCAAGATTAGAAACACTTCGGATTTGAACAATTCACAAGTCTTTCAAAGAGAACTCGCCAAAGACATCAGAATTTTGATTCCATTTTGTCGTGCGTTCAGCGGGAAAACTGAAATTCCCTTTACTTTTTTCCAGTTGAAAAGCGAGTAAATAATAACCGTGACAGGAACACATTCCTGAAAATAAAAAAAACAACGATTACATTTCCCGTTTACTTTAGGTTTCCCGTCGTTGTCACAATTAGTTATGACACACTTTACGCTGAATTTCGTTCAGTGACAATTTAGTATCTTATTATTTGATGAGAGATGGAGTGCTTGTAACATGCTTAGTTATAGATAAACTAGATAAGATATTTAACAGTAAATATATATTAAATTTAGTGAAATTTTAACGTTAGTACGGTGTTTAAACAGTACCAACGAAACATTTTGACATGGTTTTGTTTTAAAGCATGTGTGCCAAATTTCCCCCAATTTTTCCTTTGTCTAGTTTAATTAACTTTAATTTGCAATCATCGACATCACCCCCAAATATTCTCATTACATTTTTAATTTATATTCATATAATTAATTTTATAACATGCTGTTTATGTATGGAAAAAATTACTTTGCAACTCAGCATCCAAAACTCTTCGAGGATTTATAGAACATAATATATATGATTATATCATAGTTTAACCTATTTGTCGGAACAGATTCACTGAAGAAATTAAGTGAAAACTGACGACGACGACGACGGCGTTCCCTCCAAGAGGTTTTGGAGAGGTGTAGATAGGAGGAAGGGAGATAATCTGTGGAAGGTACATTAACCAAAGTAACCAAAATAGGAGACTAATTTGAAAGCTAGGGATCGGGGGGGAGGGGTCCTAACTCTTCTAACGCTTCCGCAAAGAAGGGAAGTTCTCTAGCCGAGGTAAACTTCACAAAGGCAGACGGAAGCGAAGCAAAATCTAGGTAAGGTCAGAGGTAAAACTTCCCCCCCCCCTCCTATCCTTCCCATCATTATCACGAAGTTATCACAAAACCCAAGTTCGAATGAAGTTCCGCGACGTAGAGCTTCGTCCATTTTAATTCTTTTCCTCAACTTGCTTTGCAATAAAAGCCTCCTAACTAGCGTACGAATCTGCATTTCTGGCTCAGTAAAAGACGTTTTTACGTCTTTCTGTTTTCGTGTCTTGGCTGCCAAGATTTCTTGCTCTCCATCGCGCGTTGCCTAAAACATGGTTTTCTTAGAACTTCTAAAAAACTCTTTTGGAATCGTTACAAAATTTATTTTGGCGTTACACGAGAGGAACAACCTCGGTTCCGTTATAGGAGTGGTGATGGATCGACTCTGCCAAATTTTAAATTGACGCTAATTTGCTATGGTTTAGAAAGATACTGGCGTTAATTTGCTATGGTTTAGAAAGATACTTAAAAACCTTTTTGAGGATTTCCAAATAATCTTACATATTTGTCAAAATGTTTATTTATTTTACTTAAAAAAAAAGAAGCAAAATTCAAAAGGTTTTCTGATAAGAGGCTTTTGGATACAGTTCGTAAGGGAAGTGATAAAGTTAGGTGAAGTTAAAATGCGTGTCATGTGCATAGCCCGAGTAACCAAAAAGAAAGTACTTGGAGGACTGGGGACTGGATAGGCACACATCACATCTGAACCAAGGAGGACAAGTCCCATCACTAATACCACGTTAATGAAGTTTTACGAGGTACTCGCATTGTGCATCTTAAAATTTAGCATTTGTACCAGTGTTCACATTTGCTCATGTGGGAGGTCAATGTTCATTGCTAAACTTCTAATGGAGGTGGAGGGAGCACTCGCCGTCCGCGGTTAGATTTTTAATCGATCACTAAAAGAAGTAGAAATATAGACGACTTGATAACATTAGCGCTATCTCTGACACATCTGATTATTACATCAAACATATTAAATATTTATTCATAAATCCTAATGTTTAAATAATTTACTTTTGAAATGTATCTAATTATTCGCCGCTCGTTATTAATTCCTCAGGCGTCAAGGGAGGCGTAGTATCTTCCATTAACATTGCAGCGCTTTGGAAATTTTCTTCCATTTCATAAGATAAATTAAAATGAACAAATTTGTATTTCGTATATAATAATTAAATTAAATAATTAAAAAAATATTTTAGTTTTTTCGCGAAATAAAAATATATTCCTTGAAAATATCTCGCTGGAAAAATAAATTTTCGCTCGTTTAAAACATGATATGAACTTGTTTTGACGCTTTAGGGTCAAAAAGATCCCTTTGCGATTTTCACATTTCAAGAAGTGTGAATTGGAGTAAAAATTAGAAATTGGTTCCACCCATGTATTTATTTTACTAATTTCGAGTGTTCGCTACATTTGCATGCAGTCTGTGTTGATCAGTAAAGTAAACTGTATTGTACGCAGTGATTGTATGCTGTTAGAATAGCAATGAGTAGCCACCTTCATACTGCATCAGGCACGCCTGGGAGGGCACTCTTCTTCCACGCCAAGCATCAGTGTATACAGTGCAATTTACCTTACTAAGATATACCATGCCCCCACGGGTGGGTGATAAAAACGATCCCGTATACTGCGACAGCAAAAGTGATGGTTAAAATACACATTTGATACAGTTCGTTTTAAGGCTGTTGTATTGGTCTTTCGGATACAGTCACTTGCTTGGTGTGGATCAGGGGCGTCCCCCATACGTGCCCGAAGCAGTGTAAACGTTGATCAGTTAGGTTTTAGAATTGATAATTTGATAACTAAATAATACTAACCTCTACAATGGATTATGGACCTCTCGCTAGCCTAGTGTATACTTCAGGGGCACAGTCCCAGCGAACGTGGACACAATCCTGTCTTTGGCCGTCCATTGGGTGGATACTCCTTCCCCCACGTTGTGCTAAATAGCTGCACATCCATCATCCCGGGGGGAGGATCACGAAGGGGTTCCACCCATCGCTGGTTGGTGTCAAAACGCACAATGCGAACCAGAAATCTCTCCACCACCAACGAGAATCGGCTCTTGTGCTTTCGAGATTACCAGTGTTTGTCACTTTTGATTTTTATAGACATTTCGTTGACCCTTGGGGGATCCCGTCCACAGTGCAAAGGAAGAATGGCACATTTGTAGATTTAGTTTTATTTTCTATAAAATATATTCTTGAACGACTCTATTTAATCAAGTTTAAATAATTCGAAAAATTTATAGGAACTTATCCTTATAGAATCTCACATGAAAAAGTAACTTTATGTAACTAAACTTTAGAATACGAGATTTACTTGATTTAAAAATCGATGCATGGTGCTACCATAGATAAAGATGTACATATCTGAAGTCAAATCAGCAATAGGTCACTTGGATTTATTTTATGAAAAAGTGACAGAGTACAGACGGTGCGCCATATATGATAGGACTTCCAAAAGGAATTTTTGTTAGGAAAAAAAGGGAAAGCCATACACTTGATTCCAATACTCTAGTAGTGTATCATTGCTTTATTCATGGGACAGCAATCTCGGACCCCGGGTCCGTGGCGGAATCCTTCGCGACCGCATTCTCTAGCCTGGATGCTGCTCCGCCAGCATTCAATGCACGTCGTGATGTCGCGGAAAACCGCCGGCTGGACTTTACCTCGAGAGGCAGAGAACCCTTCAACGACAGGTTTAATCTAAGTGAGTTGCGTTCCGCTCTTGCTTCGTGCGCGGTCACCGCTCATAGTCCCGACGATGTCCCGTACGCCATGCTTCAACACCTGGGTGAGCGAGGCATGGCCTTTCTGTTTGATTTGTTCAACAGGATCTGGGTGGAGGGTCTCCTCCCAGATTCCTGCCGAATTGCTACTGTGCTCGCCTTTCGCAAACTGGGGAGAGATCACTCTATTCCGGCTGGTTTCCGCCCGATCTCTCTAACCTCTTGCGTGTGCAAGTTGATGGAGAAATTGATAAATGTTCGATTAGCCTTTTTCCTGGACAGCGGAGGACATCTGTCTTCTACACAGTGCGGCTTCCGCAAGTTCCACTCCACTTCGGATTGCCTGCTCCGACTGGAAATTGCCGTCTGCGAGGATTTCCTTCGTAGACAGCACTACGCCATGGTGTTTTTCGATCTGGAGAAGGCCTATGATACCGCATGGCGATACTGTATCATGGAGACTCTCCACCCGATGGGGGCGAGGGGATTCATCCCAATGTTTATATCTAAATTTTTGCGAGATCGTCGATTCCGCGTACGGGTGGGGGGCTCCTCCGACCCAATGGAGCAGGAAGAGGGTGTCCCGTAGGGAAGTGTCCTCATTGTCACACTCTTTGCCCTGAGCATCAACGATGTCACCTCGGTGCTGCCGGAAGATGTTCTCGCTACGCACTACGTGGACGACCTTTCGATCTCTTTCGGCGCGGCCCAGATGCCAACTCGAGCGTCGCCGCCAACAGGCATTGAACTGCGTCTCTCGCTATGCCGAAGCGCTCAGGTTTCGGTTTTCCTTGGAGAATACTAAGGTGTTGCACTTCTGCCGCCATCCACGGCTCCACCCTGACCCAGACTTGTTTCTTAATGGGGCACGGCTGGAAGTGGTTGAATCGCATCGTTTCCTTTGTCTAGTATTTGACCGACGCCTCACCTGAGAGGCTCATATTCGCAGCCTTAGGGTCTCTTGTACCCGCGCCATGGATATTCTCCGTTCCGTGACGTTCAGCGCTTGGGGCGCTGGTAGGGATACTGCCTTACTTTTTTATCGATCCTTTGTTCGTTCGAAGCTCGACTACAGATGCAAGTTTTATGCATCCGCAGCCGAGCGTGTATTGCGGAAGGTGGACTCGATCCAGCACACCGGCCTTCGTCTGGCGACCGGTGCCTTCTGCATTTTTCTCATTGAGAGCCTACTAGTCGATGCTGGGCAGATGCCACTCGCTCTACGCCGTGTACAGTGCATTATTCGCCTGTACGCGCGAGCCCGGCGCCTCCCCCAATCACCAACAGCTCTCACTGCATCCGTAGCTGATTTCGACGGTGCCTATGCTGCCGAGAGACGCCAGTCATACCCTAAGCATTTTGGGTTTAGGGCCATGAAACTCCTTCGAAAGCTAGATATAGCTCTCGGGCCGGTGGCGCCCCTGGTTCTGCCCAGGACGCCACCCTGGAGGGTACCACATTTGGCTATTTGTCATCACACCTCTTCTCCCAAAGCTTGTACAGCGCTGAGAGTATTGTGTTCGACCTTTTTGGAGCGCACCTCGTGTCACGCTGGAACCGTGCCGGTGTATATGGATGGCTCTAAGGCTCAAGAGAGGTTCGATTTCCACGCCGTATCCCCTCTGTTTGAAGTCAGCGGGGCTCTGCCAGGCACTGCGTCTGTCTTCACAGACGAGCTGGTGGCAATACACCACTCGGTACGGGAGATTACGCGACGTGCTCGTTTCGGATCCCGGTGTGTCATGTATAGCGACTCACAAAGCGCCCTTAGTGCTCTCGGGGCATTGGAGTCTCCGCATCCCCTGGTTCGCGATATCCGTGAAACCACGGTTTTGGCGAGCCGGGCGGATGTGGAGTTTATCTTCTGCTGGGTTCTTGGACATGTAGGAATTGCGGGGAATGTCGGCGCCAAAGAGTCCGCAGGGACTATGCGACCTCGACCAGCGTTTCGTTCTTCCTCACACCGACTACATGGCAGAACTACGGTGCAGCTCTTCGTGCTGCCTGGCAAAGAGGATGGGAGACGGTCGAAGGGAACGTAAAGTTGCGTGCCAATGCCGCGAAGGCTTCAGGTTTCTTTCTGTCGTCTCCGAATTGGACACATTCGCGGGACGCACCGCCTTTTTATGGAGCGCTCGCCCACGCCCTACTGTAAGACTGCGTTGTCCCCCAGACTGTTCGGCACATTCTTGTTGAATGTCCCAGTCTTGGCGATCTCCGCGCACGTTACCTGTCCCGGTACCGGGCTGGGCTGGGTCGTTACCGCTTGTCCCTTGTACTCGGGACGGATTCGTTCACAACGACCTGTAGACTTTTAGACTTTTTGGAGGAGGCCGGCCTTCTCCCCCTTTATTTAAATAGTTGGGGGTTTTTTGTTAGTGTTTTTTCTTATTTTAGTAGTTCGCATGTTCCTGCGCCGGGGGTAGGCGGACTTCCCCCCGACGCCGGAGCTTGCTTCCTGCTTGCTTTTTCTTTCTTTTATTTTATTGATGTTTTTTATTTGTTTTTTTTTAGCATCCTCTTTTAAAGATGCCTAATTTTAGGCAATGTTGAATACGGCGACTAATGCCCGAGTATGCAGTCACCAGATGAGCTCCTAATATAAAAATAATAAAAATCAACATAATTTAGGTGTAACTTTGCTTGAAATGGGCGATTGTGATGAATGTGAAAACTAAGTCTCTTAGTTAATAATTGATAGAGGATTGAACAATGGAGAGTTTAAAGAAATTTTGAAGAATCTTGAATCGGAAAATAGTGATTTAGTGTAGAAATGCGAAGTTCGATGGCTAAGCGAAGGGCGTATGCTCAAACGGTTTTACGGACTGAATAATGAAGGAAAATTTTTCATTGATGAAAAAAGCATTTGCATTAATGAATTAGACGATCAGAAGTGGTTAAGTTATTTAGAATTTTTATTCGATATCACTAGTCACTTAAATGTTCTAAATAAGAAATTGCAAGGACCCAATCAAGTCAATAATATGTGGAGCTTTGAAATAAGTTTGAAATCTTTCTTAACTCAATTACAAAAGCATATCATGGTACATTTCCCTTCAATGAAAGAACCGAAACCAGATTTGATCTTGTTGCATGGTATCGTGTTAAAATCTTTTATATCAGTTTCAAAGGAGTTTTTGACATATACAAAAATATGAGCTTCCCCTACGGATATCTGCAAACTCCCTTTGATGTGATGCTAAATGAAGCCCCGGATACCTTGCAACTGAGTTAATGCATTTACACTCGGATGATAAATTCATTGAAATAAAAATTTAATAATTTTTCACTTGTCTCATATTATGAAGCCTGATGTTGATTTTTGAAAAATATCGCCCTTTGAAGAGTAACGCTTTGAAAATTGCATCACTGTTTACCACTTACTTATGTCAACAGTTTTTATCCACATTAAATTTAGCCAAGGGTCATTTGCGCGCTAGAATTATGAATATTAAGTTTGCACATGAATTCACAATTGCCTTATTCTATTCTCTTAATTTCAAAGGTTGTCAAAACAAAACATTCCCAACACTTTCGCTAAATTTAAAGGTATCTAATTTATTGAAATTCTCTTGAGTAATTTGCTTTGAGATTTTTCCACTGATTTGCATTCATTTTTAGCCCTTTGATTTCTTTTTATATGGATGCCATTCATTCTTTGTCTTCGGTCGAATAATTGTGATATGACAAAATAAATAGCTTACTCCTTCAATTTACCTTAGACATGGAAAATAATTGCTCTCTTCGCCTTTTGGATACACTTTTTCACAGAACTCCTCAAGGTTTCAAATATGAAGTTTATTCCGAGCCTCCACGTTCGAATTCATGTAATCATTATTATTCTTTCTGCCATCAAATTATAATAAAAAAAGTGTTCTGTCTGCTATGTTCCTTCATGCCCTAGCTGGTGTCTCAACGGAATATTTTGTCAGGTAAGTTGATCTATATATAACATTGGTATTAAATTGTGTTACCCCCTTCAGCCGAAAAATAATTTTTCACTGCTAATTATAATACCACCATACCGCCATTAGTAAACAAAGATACTCACTCCCTTTTTGCACTCTTAAGTTTCGTAAACAAGTTAATATTACTGTTTTATTCAACTGCCCTCACTCGCCCCCCCTCCTTTTCTTCTTCTATTGCCCCCCTATCTTTCCCAACATTTCGTGATATTCCGTAAGTGCGAAATCTAGTGATTATATGGGATGTGAAAGAATGTTCCATCTTATATTTTTCTGGGTTCGTCCTTCAGAGCAAGGGCCTTGCATTGCGACGCTGAAGAACATCACTCTTTTATTTAGGAAAGCTCGTCACTGTCGATGCAATGCTTCGTTTCCAAGATCAAGTTGCTTGCAATAAACGTCTGCAATTAGGTCCGTGGTCACTTGAACATCACACATTCAGTTTCTGCAGTAAAATCGCTGGTGCTTTGAAATTGATCTGAATCGATGTTTTAACCGCAGGCCTTCGCTGTATGATAATACCCAGTACCAACCTTCCAAACTCATACAATGGAAAATATGTTGCTCTTTAAAGTCTTTATCTTTCTTGGAAAAAGAACTTTAAAGAAGAACCACATACTGATAGATCGGAGATGGTAAACTTGATCTAGACGTCGTTTTCTACCAAGTTTAGCAGTCATTCATTTCCTAGTTGGTTATCTTATAATCCATAGCGGGCAAATTCGTAATTACTTTCCGAACACTCTGAGATATTTCGTTTTAAATTCGAGGAAACAAAATTTCTTCACTTTCTTCATATTTCTTTGTTCCGTTGTTAAAGTTTTATTCCATAAGTTAAAACTGTAAGATGCATTGGATAAATACCTTGTGTTTTAAGCATAGATGAATGTTGCGTCTGAAGATTACGCTTCTCTTTCGCTCTTCCATACTCCCCCCAAGCGTCACAAAGTGTGCCTAGTATACGTATTCATTTTAGCTCCTCTAAAATTTGATCGTCAATCCTAATTGCTCCAACTCCACTCTCTACAAAACTATCCTTTTTACCACCCTGCCGGTGTATACGGATGGCTCAAAGTCCCAAGAGGGGGTCGATTTCCACGCCCTATCCCCTCTGTTTGAAGTAAGAGTGGCCCTGCCCTGCGCTGCGTCTGTCTTAACTGCCGAGCTGGTTGCAATACACCGCTCGGTACGCGAGATACGCGACATGCCGGGTTCGGATACCGGATTGTGATCTATAGCGACTCACAAAGCGCCCTGGGTGCTCTCGGGGCATTGGTATATCCGCATCCCCTGGTTCGCGATATCCGTGACGCCACGGTTTTGGCGAACCGGACGAATGTCGAGATTATCTTCTGCTGGGTTCCTGGACATTTAGGAATTGCGGGGAATGAGGGCGCCAAAGAGTCCACGAGGACTGGGCGACTGGGCGCTTCCTCACACCGATTACATGGCAGGAATACAGGCAGCTCTCCGGGCTGCTTAGCAAAGAAGATGGGAAATGGTTGGGGGGATCCTAAAGTTGAGTGCCATTGCGCCGCGACTGTTCCCATGGACCTACCCCCCAATGCCGCGACGGCATCAGGTTGCTTTCTGTCATCTCCGAATTGGACACACTCACGGGACGCACTACCATTTAATGGAGCGCTCGCCTGCGCCTTTTTGTGACGACTGCGTTGTCCCCCAGACTGTTTGGCACATTCTCGTTGAATGTCCCAGTCTGGGTGATCTTTGCGAACGTTACATGTTTCGCTACCGGGATGAGCGGAGTCGCTACCGTTTGTATCTTTTACTCGGGATGGGTTCGTGCACCCTGACTTGTGGACTCTTTGACTTTTGTGGATGTGGCTGGCCTCCACCTTATCTAACTGTTTTGTTGTTGTTTTTTGTAGGTCGCACGTTCCTGCGCCGGGCCTTCCCCTAGACGCCCGAGCGTGCTTCCTGCTGCTGCCCTTTTAGTTTTTCTTTGGGGGGGGGGGCGTTTTGTTTAGGGTTTTTTTTTGCATAGTTATTTTAATTTAGCCTAGTACTAGGCTGTCGTGAGTGCGGCGACTTATGCCCAAGAAAGGCAGTCACCAGATGGGCTCCTAAAAATAAAAATGCATGATGGTGATTTGCGTCGGAGCTGTCGTATGTATGGATAGTATATTGTGTATAGAAGCGGGAAAAGAGAGCTTCCCTGAGGTTTGACTTCCCTTAGTTGTAATTATGGCCCTGGGTTGTTGCCGATCTTTATAACTGCAGTTCGGTCGCTAATAAAATTAGAGAGGAAGCCTATAAATTTGTCAGGCAGACTGATTTTCTTTAGTTTGTACTATAGTTCATCGCGCTAGACTTTATCAAAGGCCTGCTTCACATCCCTTGCGGTCACATCAAGCTTGTGGCCGAATGCATTTGCTTGTGCGATATTTTCTGTCATGATAGCTAAGGCCGTTTCCGTTCCTCTCTTTTTCCTAAACCCCAACTGTTTATCGTTGTAGAGGCCGTTGCCCTCCATGTATTCCACTAGATGGCGACGAATGATTTTTTCCATTACTTTTCCCAAGAAGTTGACCAGGGAAGTTGGTCGAAAGTTGGGCAGCAGGCTTGTTGCCCTTCCCTTTTGGTATAAATATCATTATTGCCTCTTTGAACACCTCGGGGAAGTAGCTGATATTCCATACTGCGTTAAGTATGTTGGATAGTGCTTTGAATTTTTTTCTGGAAGCTTAGTGTATTTGTTTTTTGTCAAACTGGACGGCCCAGCTGCCTTTTGTCTCAAGGTCTTAAGGGCACTCCTAAATTCCTCAAGGGTAATGCAGCTTCTCCGCGGGTCGTTCTTCTTCTGTGTATGTGACTGCACGCCGGGTTCCGACCCGCGGAAACCCTTGGTAAACCCCTCTTTACCCGCGAGAGACCCGGGAGATGCTCGTAGTACCCAGCATACTCGCGTCCTAACCGGGGGGGGGGGAGAAGGGGGAGGCGCAAAAAAGTTTGCGCATGTTTAAAAATTTTTGAAAACCCCGCGTGAAGGTTGGAACCCATCGGTAACCCGTAGACACTGGGCGTGTTACCCGGCAGTACCCTAGAGTACCCCACGGGTTCGAGTGCTAAGTATTCATTCACCCTTGTAAACCCACCGGGTGCCAAGAGTGACTCGCGGAGTATTACGGATGTTCACGGCTAGCCCCGGGTACTCACGGGTCACACGCCGGGTACTACGGGCCAAATTCGACCATTTTCGGCCCAAACACGCCAGATTACCCGGCTGGTATTACGTATATAACTCGCCGGGCTACCCACGATGTAATTTGACGTCATGAACTCCTGGCAAACCCTGGCCAGCCCATCCCCTAACCTGGTGTGAACCCCGCGGGTGATCCGTGTATGTGTAAACCCCCCCGGGTGCTTAGTTGGTTCATGATTGTTTCAAATTACAGGTCGTAGTCCTGGTTATCCTCCCTTGAAAGTCGAAGACGTTCTTCCAGTAGTTGTAGAATAGAGCTCAATTTCTTTTCATTTCTGGAACGTATTCCCATGCACTTCAATTTCTGGAGGCTTCCCCTGTAATTCTTTGATTGTGTTTCAAAAGCTTTTGGGGCATAGATCTTCATCAAAGCAAATGTTGTTCTATTTGCTGGTGTTTTGGTCCGTATTGAGTCTGTTCAGCTCGTTCTGCAGTCGTGTTCTGTTACGACTTAGCTCTGGTGATATGCCTGCATCTCTTATCCGAGCGTTAATCATGTTTATATTCAGTGTTAACTGTTTCATCACTCGGGTCCATGTTAGTGCAGTTAACATTTTGAATGCCTGTTTAGGTGATTCGTTTCTCTTCCAATATGTTTATTAATATCTTGCTGAGCTCTGCATCTATTTCCTCTATTTGTTTCCCATCGAGATGAATCGGCCTGATGTTTGTTTTAGCTCCTCTTTGTACATTGCCCAGTTAGCTCTTCTTTAATCCTTCCTTTCTTCGCACCTGATTTGTATGGGATTTATTGAAATAATAGCCATTCTACTGTTGTGATCTGACGGAAACGATGGACCGGGAACTATTGCTGTATTCCAATTGAAGGATCTGTTCTTTAATACTATGTCGGGTTTTAGGGCAGCTCTTTAGGAACTGTACGTGGGGAATTTGACTCCAATTCTTTAGACGATAAAATGGTGGGGAAGCATTTATAGACTCATGCCCATTTAATTCGGGGTTCCTCGAAAGGTTGGATCAGGCATTCAGGTCGCCCAGGAAGATTACCGGGCTATGCGGGCTGAAGTGACGTATTAAGTTATAGGTAACAAATTTCGTCTAGGGGACTGCTACCCCCCCTCCCCTTATTACGGTGATCTTCTCTACATGTCTCAACTTTTATAACCATGTATGATTTATCCAGGTCTTTAATTTCTTCGTGGGCTATGTTTCTTTTTATTGCCAGTGATACTCCATCGTACCTTTCACCCGAGATGTTTTCGGTGTACGGGATGTGTCCTGCTATTTTAACTTGTGTTGGCAGTGATTATCGATGCTCGCAGATGATTAGAATATTCGGATCCTCTTGTCTCATAGTAGTAAAAAGTTAGCGCCTTTTCTGTTCCAGTCGTTAATATTAATTTCTATTATTTTTACTCTGGTATCATTAATAATTCTATGTATCTGGGTCTCAAATGATGATCTTCGTACCGTTAATTATTATGTTAAAGGCTTCCAATTTGACGATATAAAAGTTTTCTTGTGGGATATTAATTGTGCCACTTGTAATCTCGTTCTCAATTACCCATTTTGCTTGTTCCGAGTTGTGCTATAGTTTTTGAGTAGTTGTCTATGGGAAAATTGGATTATGGGTTCGCGAAAAAGGATGCGAAGGGTTTTACCGTCGTATTTCTGACCTTGTTTCATTGTTATGGGGTCGTTATTCAATGGTAGAGGGAGGGCCTCGTTGCTATTGTCCTTCGAGGTAACTGTTCTTTTTTTCTTTCTTTTTCGGAGTTCTTTTGGCTTGTAGTGTCTATTTTTATTGCTACGGCACTTATGTTTACTTCCTTTTACATTCTGACAATCTTGTTTGTCCGTCTCGTCCTCTTAAAGCGGGCAGAGTAGTCTTCAATTATTTGGGCTTCCAATGCCTGTTTCCTTTTTTTGCCATGAAAATATTTTTAGGATATTCGATGACGGCGGGTTCGGGGGGAACCCTAGTTTCTTAGTGAAACCGTTTTTGGAGAGCGTGTTATTCAGCTCCTCTGAGAAAGTACCAGGGTTTGCTCCTTTCATCCTATGGGCAACAATGATCAATGGGATCAATTCCCTGTTTTCTCTTTCCATTAATAGAACCGAGAGTTGTGTACACATTTGGTTGCGAGTTGGGTGATCGAATCATGGCTGCGTATGGACGGTTTTCTTTATTCGATTTTTCCTTTACATTTCTTTCCTTAATGTCTTTGATCGTTTTTCTTTGCTAGCTCTTCCGTTATGACGTCAATTACTAGTCGCCCAACGTCATCTTTTTCTGAGTCATAGTGCCACGTATCCACAATGGATTTCAACTAGTCTTATGGGAGCATTTCCCAGGTTCTCATTGATGTACTTCAGTATCGTTGTTCTCTTCGGTTTGGACCCCCCCATCCTCCTCCTCTCCCACTGGTAACCCGCAGGGCGTTTCTCTTTACTTCGTGGGGAACCATCCGCCTTTCGGGTCTCTTGATTTTGATCTTATTTTTCCTTCTTCTTGTATGGGTTTGTGTATTCTTCGTGTATAAGAAACAGAGTTTATTGTGTGCTAAATGAGAGCGAGAGAGTTCCCTCCCGTCGCCGCTGATTAACCCTACGAATACGACTCCAAATGGATGGCATTACAAATATTGGTCCATGGAAACCGGTTGCTTCAGCCTGGTTTTCATTGTTATACTGATTAATATTTGAGAATAGGGTTTGAAAACAGCCGGTGGGGGGCTTTGGGAATTCGACTGTAGATTAAGTTAAACCCAACTGAGAAAAAAACAAGCTTAACATCACCGCAAACTCGATCTTCATTCAAGGTATAAAATTGCCCAAGAAGAATGATTTCAGAGAATTCGTTTGAGCCGCTCTCTCCCGATTGATGGAGAGTCTGTCTGATTGCGACTTGAAACCAATCACTAAGGTAGTTTCTTTACGATGAGAAATCCTCACACATAAACAAGTGTCTTACGTATTTTCTTTAATTAAAAAAGTAGTCTTTCGGTTCATATGTAGATAAACAAATTTAAAATAATTGATACCAAATAAAACCTTTGACGAAGAAAGATGTATGGCGAGAAACCCTTTGAAATCAACACCTTTCATCCTTTCACCTGAGAGGAATTAGACATTTCCTCTATTCTCGCCCTTAATTCCGAGGAATTCGGTAACTTTTCTCGACATTGTGGCCGGTTGAACGCCGGCCGCTTTAATTAAGGTTTTACTTCTAATAAGCGCCTTCCCTTTGATATTCAAAGGAGTCAAAATACAATCATTCCCGCCATTGGAGTGTCCTGTTCCTCCTATACGCTTTTTCTCCAACCCAATTTTCGCCAGAACGTGTCAAGAAAACGCCACTCTGCTTGCTTGGTACGAATTGTGAAGCATTGGGGTGATTCACTGTATGGGGCTTCCTATCGTCACCAGGGCCAGGGAAGAATGAATGCCACAACTTCTACCACCGTGTTGTCAAGTATTTTAGAGCCACCTATCCAGAATTGAACCCCACAAAAATAAAGAAATAAAGTTTTATTTGAGCAAGAAAATGTTACACCTAGTTTGTGAGAAGAAATCCTAACACATGAACAAGTGTCTTAAGTATTTTCCTTAATTAAAAAAGTAGTCTTTCGGTTCATATGTAGATAAACAAATTGAAAATAATTGATACCAAATAAAACCTTTGACGAAGAAAGATGTATGTCGAGAAACCCTTTGAAATCAACACCTTTCATACTTTCACCTGAGAGGAATTATACATTTCCTCTATTCTCGCCCTCCACTTTTGGGGAGTGCTTGGAACAGCAATAAGAAGGACCACAAGTACCAATAAAACAGAACTGTATGAAAAATTACCAGCTTATTGGGGAAAGGAAAGGATAGCGTCAGAAATTTTTGAGTTTTGAGCATTTGATGAAATCCATTCCACGAAGAACTATGGCTGTAATTAAAGCAAAGGGGGGGGGGGGCGATACAAATAAGTAGTAAAACAAATAAATAAATACTAAATTCATTTACCACAAATCTCTAATCACATTATATGAATGATTCCATAGGGTGTTGTTTTCAACCACGCACAAGTCCACACAGGAAATATTCGCGCAAAGTAATGAACATGTATGGTTTGCTTTTGTTTACAAGAAAACACCTCTATGCGAATGAGGTATAGTGTTTATTCAGTAAACTTGAAAATGGTGCAAGTGTGGCTGGCCTTCAAACTTTAAAGATAGTCGTTTAATTCCAGAATAATATTTTACCTTCTTCACATTTTCAGTCCCGATTATATCACAACATTTTCTGCTTGATGTTTGGTTGACTGAGATTAATTCAAAAATAATAATCTATGCAATCCTTTTACTGGGCAGAATTGGAGCGAATAGAAAACATTATAGCAAGTAATCAGTAGTTGGAGGGCGATCAAAATTGCTACATTATGTTACAGCACATCCTCTTACCAATTTTAGGTAAGAGGATCTGAAAGCACCTAAAAATGAATATGATGTCGTTGGAAATATTGGAAGGTATTTAATATAGACCGATCGGGGTTGTAATTTTGACGGGACCGGGGTTGGGGGCCAGGTCGGTATATAGTATTTAATCTTTTTTAGTTATTAATTATTATATATTGTACCAAAATGGGGACGAAACTTGCTCAGAGTTCTAGAGAAATATAAATATAAGGTTGGAAAATAAAGTCTGCCCTTGGTTAGTATGATACTTTTCCCTCCCGAATTTAAAGTGAAATACCAACGAGGTCTCCTTCGGGAAATTTGTAAGGGGAGATCAGTAAAGAAATTGATGAAGTTAGAAGAAGTGAAAATGTTCGGTTATTTTTTACTATAAAAGACAAAACTAAACTTTAAAGTTTTGTGTCGAATCCTTTTCTTCTTTCAAAAATATTTAGATTTTTCTCATGAGTTGGGTTCTTCAACTTCAAAACCGGCGGGAAAATGTTTGAGATGGTTTGCTCTATTTTTGGTCCAAGCAATTTGTCCTCGAACATTCACCTCTTTTTGGAGACCAATTTCGACCCCAAAAGAGGCTCTTGTAAACATAGTTGAAGAAAATGACAAAGTGACTGCAAGAGATAACACATTTCAGTACAACCCATAACCACAATCACACAACTCAATGTGGTCGGTAAAGTGTCGAAACTTGGTCAGTGGATTCCACATAATGTCTGATTCTCGACCCACTCAGATAACACCATCAGTTCATCATTTAAAAAAAAAAAATTGCTACCAAAGCATTTCTTGGAACGGTAGTAGTAGTGATTTGGTTCGCCACTCTGCCTTTATCCAGGCAGATAATAGGTATAAAGATCATTATGACAATCGCTGGTGAACCCGAGGGTGCCAGGAGCCGGTCCTCGTTGTGGAGAGGTGCCAGAAAGTATTATGTTTTGACACCAAACTGCGTTGAGGTGGCACCTTCTTTCCCCGGGGGGCAGAGGTATGTGGATATAGATCCCCATCTGCAGGAAGAAATCAATGGAACAGAGTGTGTGTGTGTTGTGCTGCGAATACGGGAGTGGAAAGTCGTTACTGGTTATGAAAGTTTTGCCCTTTGTAATATTTGTCGGAAGAGATAATTGTCTGTTTTGGTATGATACGAAGTGTCACCTCTCTTGGAGTGTTAAATCGTACTGAGAGTTGAGCTAAAGGATATTCTCACTCGGAAACATCGCTCTAGTCATTGTTGAAAGAGCCAGTATCAATGGTCAATCGGAAATGTGTCTTAGTTTTGTATGATAACGTAAAACCAAGACCACATATGCAAATTACGCCGAGGAAAGGAATCTATCATTTAATTTGGAAATGCAGTTACCTCCTTCCCACTCACCAACACCTAACTCAGATCTTTACATTTTCTTTAAACAGTAAGTACGCTGAGATCGAAAATGACGTGTTTTGGAGCTTAGATAATTTTATCTTCAAGGCATCGGATTAGAAAATAGAAAATGAGAGAAAATATTGGTTTGAATGAATACGCCAATTATCCTAGTTTTTTTCTCGACAAACAAGCGATCAAACTTTCTTTCCGGTGTAATACTTAGAAAAATGGTGCTCCAGTCAAATACTAATTTCCCTTTCAGTTTTACCTTAAAAAATTTGATTCCTCATTATCGCCATTTGTTTCGATTCTAGGAATTAATCTAAAAGGAGAAAAGAAATCGCATAATGCAGTCGCTCATTCCTAAATTCACGAGCAAATTTTAAACCCATCCAACCGCCAAGCGGAAAAGTCATTTGTCGTCAGGGGAAATCTTTGCCTTAAATTTCCCATCCTCAGCGTCTTGAGTGTAATCAAATCATCGATTTTAAATTAGGCTATTCATTCAAAACGGTGTGTATATGAAGAGCTCAATCACTAATAAAGAAAACATGACGTCTGGACTCTAATTATCTACATTTATTAACTTTAAATTAATCCTCGGGGTATAGATGGGGTAAGATGCGCGGTAAAAATGGTCTTAATTAAGACCGAGAGACTAGCGAGAGTAACGCATATTTTTTAAACGACCATGAAATTAGAATGAAAGGAATCACTGTGGATTCAGTAATCATTAATTTATGGTTGGTAAAAGATTGATATTGGATAGAGAAGGTAATTAATTCTCTTACCGGCTAAAGCTGATTACCATCGCGCGTTACTGTGTTAGACTAATTAAGGCTGTGTGCTAGATGAGTTATTCGGAATTCCACCTTTCCTCATGAGAACATTGTGCTCCCTTGATTCCATTGATATTCCCTCCCTATCTAATGATGTAGCCTACAAACTTCCTCCCATTGATGTTTCTGCCTCTCCTGACCAGATTCTCTCTTCTTTGGAGCAACCCCTTCTCACTTGTCTTGATGCCCACTCTCCCCTCATCACCCCTTCGAACTCCCGTTGTCACCGTGCCCCTTGGTACTCTATGGAACTCCTCCGTGCTAGGCAGTCCAGGCGTGCCCATGAAAGAGTCCTTAGAAAGGCTCGCACTCGTGGGCAAGACACCACCCCTCTTGCTGGCGTTCCGACTTGCGACAGCTTCCTACGTGGTGAAATTAAAATCTGCTCGTGAAGCCTACTCACGTAATCTGCTTACTGATAATAGGAATGATCTCCGTACCGTCTTCCGCCTGCTCTCCCGTCTTACTTCCCCAGCCCAGGTCTCCACCCATTAGCCCTGCTACTCTCTCGAATTTCTTCGCAGATAAGGTCACTAACTTCCGTGCCTCCCTCCCTCAGCCTTCTGTCCCGGCTCCTGCCATAATTCCTGACTTTCCGCCTCAGCCGCTTATCGTTTTTCCCGCTGTGACCGCGTTGGAGCTTACAGCCCTGCTCTCGCGTTCTAAGAAATCGGTCTCCCCAAAGGACATTTTTCCGCCTAAACTGTTATGTAAAATTCTGCCTGCTATCCTCCCAACGCTTCTTCACCTATTCAACACTTCACTTGCAACTGGTCTTGTTCCCTCTTCCTTCCATCGTGCCCACATCCGTCCGATTCTTAAAAAGCCTCAACTGAACCCCACTGACCCTTCCAATTATCGCCCGATTTCGCAATTTCCTTTCCTCTCTAAGGTTCTGGAGAGAGTGGTTGCTTCACGCAGCAACAGTCACATGGTGGCCTGTAACATTGATGAAACCTATCAATCTGGTTTCAAGTCAGGTCACTCCACAGAAACCGCCCTTCTCAATGTGTCCGATTGCTTACGAAGAGCCGCGGACAGGGGTTGTGCCTCCATCCTCGTTCTACTCGACCTCTCCTTTGCCTTCGATACTATTGACCATACCGTCCTACTTGATCGTCTCCACTCTTTCCTCGGAAAATCAGGCACCGTGCTTGACTGGTTCCGCTCTTACCTCTCGTCTCGTACCCAATCCGTTGTGATTGACGACGTTTCATCCGACTCTACCCCCATTCGCTTTGGAGTGCCACAAGGCTATCTCCTTGGTCCTCTACTATTTCGTATCTACCTTCTCCCTCTTAGTTCCCTTCTCCATAATCTCGGTCTATCCTTCCACCTCTATGCTGATGACACTCAAATTTTCGTTTCCTTATCCCCCACGTCTCTTGCCTACTCTATCACTGACCTCCTGGCTGCCTACTCCTCCATTTCTGACTGGCTCTCTACCAACTTCCTCAGGCTTAATCACTCCAAAACTGAGGTCCTCCTCGTCGGCACCCCTGCTCTTGTCAAAAAATCTAAATCTCTCTTTCTCTCGCTTACTCTGGGCGGTAATACTATCATTTTCTCTGACTGCGTTAGGAATCTGGGTGTTGTTTTTGATGAGCATCTCTCCTTTAAGCCTCATATCCGCAATGTCAGCAAATCCTCTATATGTTTCCTTCGTAACTTCTCTCGCATTCGCTCTCACTTTGATCGCCAAAGTCTTGAGACTGCTGTTCATGCCTTCATCACCTTACGCCTTGACTACTGTAACTCTCTGCTTGTGAATCGGCCATCCTCCTCTCTCCGCCCCCTTCAACTTGTACAGAACTATGCCGCCGTGCTTCTCCTCCATCGCCCTCGCTTCTCTCCCTCGAAACCCTTGCTGCGTGAACTGCACTGGCTCCCTGTCAGATCCCGTACTCACTTCAAGATACTTCTCTTCACGTTTAAGGCCCTAAACAACAAGGCCCCGTCTTACCTCTCTTCTGCCCTCTCGCCACGCCATGTCCCTTGGGCCCTTCGGTCATCACATGCACCTCTTTTGAATATTCCTCGTTCATCCCTCTGCTCAATGGGGGACTGCTCCTTCTCAATCTGCGCCCCTAAGTTGTGGAATGCTCTTCCTGCTGAAATCAGATCTTCTCCCTCTCTTACCACATCTAAGCGTCTCCTGAAAACGCATCTTTTCAGTATTGACTTCTCCCCCTCTTGAATTTCCATTGAATTTCCATTCTCATCTCAGCACAACGTGCGCTCTGTAAAGGCCTCAGGCCTTGAAGAGCGCATTACAAAAGACTTACTATTATTATTATTATTATTATTATTATTATTATTACGAACCCTCAAACTTGAATACGGCGTTTCGATCTTTCGAGCGTTACTGTTTTCCACTCAAACTCGGTTCAACTTGAAGGTTTTGCAGAGTTGGGCGGTCCACTACATTAGTCCGCTACTTGTGGACTCTCTAAATGGTAGCGTAGTGGGTAGCGGACAAAAAAATTCAAAACTCCTACCGCTACGTATTTTATGTTTCTTTACAATAAAACTGCTAATTTTGGATGTAATCTAGAGTAGTTTTCCTTGAAATCTATTAAAAAAACAGTGAAAAGCTGTTTTGGGGGGCAGCGCTTTACAATAAAAAGTAGCGGATAGCGGTTTTAAAAATTTGGTAGCGGCGCCCACCTCTGAGGTTTAAATTGCTGTCGCTCTTTGTAGAAATATGCTCTTAGCTGTTATAAATTGCCCTTAGGAGGCTTGCAACATATTTGCCATCCTTATACTTTTCCATCATTCGTGTTTATATATTTATCTAACATTTTTCTTTCATCTGTATATCACTGTTTTTCTTCTTTGCTCCTTTGTTTATAGTTTGTTGGTTTTGTTTTTATTATTTTTTAAAAAAAATGGCAACAAGATAGACTTATCTTTTTAAAATCTGAGGTTGTAGCGTGTCTATGCTGTTTCTCGCCTATCATTCTTTAAACGCTAGGGACGGCGGCATGGTTCAATGGCCTGTTTCCTTTTTTTCTTTTGAAAAAATCTCTCTTATCACATTTATCTCCTCCAAAATTAAATAATGTCTTTTCAAGGAAAGAATAAATCGCGCAACAAACCTCTGGCAATTAGTTATTCAGGATTGGGCTACTTTATTTTCCTCTTTAGCAAATATTTGAATACTTCTTTTTTTAACTCTCAAATCAATCGTTGGGAAATTAAAAGAGGAATATATAATATCTATTGTGGAAAGACAGGATTTTTGAAGAATTTTAACCTAAACTGATTATTTTATTACCTACAGAGGAGCTCGAATAATGGTTACGGCCGAGACACATGGAAATGGATCCATTGTTTTTCACTGCAAAAACAAAAGTCGGAATGATAATTGAAACAGGAAGTGAAAAGCAACGTGAAATTTCTGCCAGAATGGTATTTAAAGGCTTTATAGAAAATGGTGAGGTAGAGGGACAGTGCAAAGAGGAGACAAGTTTGAGCGCTCGAGATTGGGAGGGGGGCGGGAGGGACAGTCAAGAATCTCCTAAACATGCTCAGCATCCGTAATGAAGGCGGATTTCCTCCCTGCGGAGTTTATTGCGTTAAAGATAATCTTTTTTATTTAATCGAGCAAGAAAAGTTGTCGAGGAAATGAGCAGCAAATGACCAAAAGAGGAAAAGAAGTAGGCAGAAGTTGAATAGTGACGAACTGGTACAAAAACATCTCCCTAAAATTAGCTATTTCAAATGCTGCGGTCAAGTGTGCCACATTTTTTATTCACCAGATCATCCCCGTACAAAAGAACCCGTCCAATTTGGTGTTGGGGGAAAGTGATGGATGACTTTGTGTTTGTTAATAATAAAGGTAGGTTTTTTTTTATAAATTTATAGTGAAAATCAAGGAGGGTAGTGTCCCGTCGAAAAATATTCAGGAGATCTGTAAAGAAAATGATAGTGGAAGTAAAATGGGCCATGTGGCCCTGAAGGCACACAATTTTTTACATCAGGTACTGCATGTTGGTCCATGCTACATGTTTAGGAGGGGCTTTACCTCAGCTACAACATCCACCACCTAACGAGAGGATTAGGCATCATGCGGAAATAAAGACGAAAGCAGCTAAAGTTGCCTCAAGAGCAGGCCTCGTTGCAGCCCACCTCAGGTTAGTTTTCTGAGTGAGCCCCCCAAATGTTCCCCATCTCCAAACAACCACTCAGCAAGAGCTCCCTCCGAAGAGCCGTTTCCATTTTTATTATACTCGAGGGTTCAAATATGTTTAGACGCCATAAAAGAACGCTACTAACATCGATGTTGGGTGAGTGTAATGTAAAAAGTTTTAAAATCTGCAGCGCCGCATAGGCATTAACCAAATACTTGGTCGGGAGTTTTGTTTTCTTTTCACAGGATTTGGAAGGACATTAATGGCTAATTTTTTTACCAGTAAAACGATAACAATTTCTCCCAATGATCGCTACATAGAATATAATCCAATACATGATATAATCAGCCGAAAATATCACGTTTGGAAATTTGGCTTCCTTATTTGTGTCGTTCTGTGGTTGAGCGGATCCGTACGTGTTCTGTGTATGGAATGTGGTGGTTGCATATTATGAGTGTTATAAACTTGGGAGTTGCGTTGAATATTTGGACCCCTATAAATCCAGACTTCGGAGATCTTTGGTCTTACGGGGAGCTGCCCCCAAATCACTAAACTAGCGATTTTTTATCATAAAGAAACAACAACAGCGCATAAACAGAAAACTGTATGTCTAGATTGTAAACGAAGGCTTAAAAAGAAGTGAGGGTCGGAGGTAAATCATGCCTACCAAACAAACCTGAGTTCAACCCGAAGAGGTGTCATTTGCACACGCTCTTCCCAGAGAATTCGTATCTTCCTCAGTCTGTTGTGTATCTCAGTGGTGACGTACATATTAATCTGAAACCGACCCAGGAGTCGCTGCAACATATGTTAGCACCCGCAATGTCAACCCGGCTAGGTCGTAGCACGCCTCAATTTAAGGTAGCAAAAAACAAAACTGTAAAAATGTAAAGGAGTTCAATGTAACTACACATAATACAGCACAACCAACTGTGATAAGTACCTACCATTGTTGAAACGTGCATGCTAACATGGGCGTACTTGTTTGTGCAATAGTGGGTAAGGAAGTGTGGGGGGTGGGGGTGAATATCTATCACAAATGGAGAGCGATCAAATTCTCCTTAGTGAAAAAGAGACGAGAGGCCGAAACGGGTTGAAAGTGAACAGAAAAGAGGAGGACCGTATAAGGAGAGGAAAAAATGTCGCTCGAAGGAAAAAAGTTTCCAGAAGAGGGAGAAGGAATCTGTGGGAGTAGGGAGATGGGTGGTTGAAAAAAAGGGATAAAGAACGAGATAAAATGTGTATAAACCACGCCCCCCAAGACGTGATTGTCTTACTTAAAGTTCGATTTGAGATAAAAACCAGCATTTGAAAAGGCTACAAATGACGCGTGGAATAAGAGGCAGCCATCGGCAAAGTATCGCCAACATATTAGATCAGGGGTCGGGTAACTTCTTTGGGGTGTTACCCCAAAAGAATTTGTAGTAAAATGAGTTTACCCCTGACTTTGAAGTATTCTGGGGGACAAACCAGTTTACTTATAAAAATCATGGATAATAGAGACACAAAAAAATTTATATTGAGATAATGTTTAATTTTTTATTTCATCTATCCTTAGGAAATAAAAGTCCGTCTTTTTGACATGGAAATAGAACACAGAAATAAAAGTCACTTTTTAGCATTACACGGCACACAAGCAAAATTATTGACTATCACTATCATGTATTTAAAATTGGTACAAAAACAAAATAGGAAAATGTTATTGAATCCACTATTATGGGAAAAAAATGTTTACCTTTTCTGGCATCAGAATGATACACAAATAAAACTAATGAAAAAATTATTGAAAACTTGAATATATCAGCTCCCTCAGGCTTTGGAAAAATGATACTGTTTCATCTTTGATACAACAATTTCAATATCAGGGATTTTTGATGTCACTGGTACTTTGATGCTGTCTTCAGGATCCAACCGGTTTCTGTATTTTGTTTATAGATTTACAAGGGTAGAAAATCCTTGTTCGCAAAGGTTGGTTGTTGCAAAAGGTAGCAGCATTTTAGTTGCTTCCAAATGTGCAGTTTTATAAGCCTTTGTAGCTTTTGACATCCAAAAACTTGAGAGGTCATCCTTGGTCTCAAATTCCATGCTTGTTTCACTGTTGGAACGCAGTTCAATAAGCTCTTCTGCCAATCCTTTCGGCTCTTCAGGCAAATCAGCCAGTTCAAATTTGAAGGGATTTACAACACAGCTGACAGTATGTGAATCAAGCTCTGGAAAATAGTCACATAACCTATTCCTAAGTTTAGTCAGGTGCCTTGTGACTGATTCCTTCATGTCACTAAGACTGCAGTCTTCACATTCTTCCAAAAACTCTGCCAGGTTTGGAAAGACAGCAATCTTATTGGCATTTATTTTTTGGTTCCAATACTGAAGCTTTCATACAAATGATGAATTTTTTTCCCTTGCTAAGATGAGATTGATTTTCTTTCCTTGCAATTCCTTGTTCAGAGCATTTACATGCCCAAAAATGCCAGCTAAGTATGCAAGAAGAGCTAGCCAGGTTGATTTTCTTAACTTCTCTGCAAGTGTGTGTTTTTGATCAGTCAGAAATATTTCAAGTTCGGTTTTAAGAGCCCACACTCTATTCAGAACATTTCCACGTGAAAGCCACCTCACTTCCGTATGGAAAAGAAGGGTTGAATATTCAGCCTCTCCATCGTCACATAAATCACGAAACATACTCCTGTTTAGTGCATGCCCTTTTACAACATTGACAATCTTAATTACATCATTCAATATAGCTTCCACTTCTGGTTCCAAATCCTTCACAACTAATGCCTGGCGATGTATCATACAATGGATGACCTGAATATTTGGATTCTGTTGTTTGGCCAAAGCCACAAAACCAGTGATGTGACCAAGCATGGCAGGAGCTCCATCAACTGATACTGCAATACAATCTTCCCAATTTAAATCAACACTTTGTTTTTTGAAGTATGCATCAATCTTAGTGAACACATCAATACCACGAGTTCTTAACTCAAGAGGAGAACATAGCAACATTTCTTCTTCACTTTCATCAGAACCCCTGTATCGAACGTATAACATCAGCTGCGAATTGCTACTGACATCTGTAGTGTCATCAAGTTGAATGGCAAACTCTTTACTCTTTGTTTACTGAACAAATCACTTGTTCTCTCACATTTTTTGCCAAGATGGAAATTCTTTCTTTAATAACTCTTGCAGACAAAGGCACTGTATTCAGTTGTTTAGCTACTTTCTGCCCACACATTATTTCTGCCATTTTCACAGCCGCCGGTTTGATTAAGTCTTAACCAATAGTATGTGTTTTGTTGTTTCAAGCAACCAACTATGCCACTTCAAAACTATCTATTGCTGCTGAACGTTGGTCAAACGTTGCACTCTTGTTATTTTCCAATCTCTGTCTTTTGACTGTTTTTTTCCAGATTCTCAAAGTATTCCCGTGGTTTGCAAGACATGTGAATGAACCTTGTCCAAGTGTTTCTTCAGTTGATTCTTTTTGAAAGACTCGGCAGTCAGTACTTTCATACATACGACACATTGAGGTTTCATTTGTCCTTTGTCCTCTATTTCTGTGAAGCCATAATTAAGGAACTCTGCCTGATATGTCCTTTTCCTTGCTGATGTCATCTGAAAATGAAAGACAAATCTATTACTTTTTTAAGGTGTTTTGACTTCTATTTTTGAAAAATAAAAAATTATTTAGTGACGAATTTAAGAGTTTAAATTAAAACTTTAAAATAACATAACATAAAATCAAACCACAACTCACAACCATAAAAATTCAAACAATAAGACTAAAAGAGTGAGCATTACATCTGTAGGGGCTGCATGAAATCTTCTTAAGTAGAGTTAAACTCGTTAAAAAACTTACTTTTAACTTAAAATAATTTATTAAAATAAAATAACTAGAAATAACTTTTTCAAACCAGTATACAAAAGTATTAACACCGAGAGAAAAGTTTTTCCTAGGAAATAACAACTTGTCATGGCTCGCCTAGGAATCTCGTCGAAAGCTACAGTAAATTTGTTTAGGAACAGATTCAATAAATATTACTTTGAAACCTACCTATCTTTCACCTGACTTTACTCTCTTATTTGAACTAGCTTCGAGTGGTTATGGTTCTTTGCTAGTTCGTAATCCTGTAAAAGGGCAGCCAGAAGCAAATACACGGTCGTGATTCTGTTAAAGTTGAAGCCACTCATTAGAGTCGGTAGTATCTTGTGATAAAAGTAAAGGATGCGTCGTGTTTTCAATAGATTTTAAGGATGGAAAACGAAAATGTACATTAATGCAGGAGAGCAAAGAAGTATAGTTGCATCAGAACCAAAAAAAGTCACCTGTAACTTTGAATTTGAATAGAAACGATGCCAGAGAGAACTCCGATGTTAGGGGCAAAGAGAAACTGTGCACAATAACATTTGAGGACGTTGTTGAAGGCTTATTTCTTTGGATGCGTTTATTCTTCACTTACAAAAAGAATGAAATGATAAAAAAAGGATCGGCTGCATTTGTGTCACTTGTAAACGATTTTAAAGCTCTCGTCAGGCTTGTTTTCATGACTTGTCCTCCAATCTATTTCTCTGACATTGCAAGAAAACGCGTGTTTGCTTCGGGAGACGCCGGATAAATCTAAGCCAGTACACATCACGCAAGTAGGAGACATTCATGCATCTTTCCGTTCCCAGTATTTAAAGTTGGCCTTGTTCCTTTATTTTTCCTCTTGTGGGGTTCTTTTTCATTTCCCTGAACCCGACACACTGCTCGCTTCTTGTTTTCGAAAGAATGCAGCAGGTATGCGGAAAATAGCCTCGTTAATTTTAAGCTAAATGATTTATTCCGTCTTATGTCGTCATAATACAGAAAAAGGATTGTTTTGTTAAATCCCTGAACTCTCATTTTTGTTTTGGTCTTTCTTTCCGCTTTTCAGCACACCTGTCCTATTATATTTTCAATTTTTTAATCAAGGATGAAAATGAGCGCGATAGCATTGAGTTTAAATACTGGGGCCAAAAGGGGAAGTCAAGCCGGCAAGAGCACATTCATAGCTTAAATTACGGGTACTTGAATCTTGAAAGAGAAAGTTAGAATAAGAGGGGGATGGGGGAAGAGGAGAGGGTGGAGCGTAATAGTGAAAAAAAGAAGGAAGTGGTAGTCAGATAGGCTTGGATAAGAAATTGAGCTTTAATGAGGGGCGTTTTTCAAGAAACTTGACTTAACTGGCAGCAGTTTCGATCAGCTCCATTTTTGCGCCAAGAACTCTCATTTATAGTTTCCATAAAGGCTCGATTCAAACATCTGACTTTCACGTTTCTCCCCCTACACTTTCATTCGTTCGAGTCATTCTTGTGAATGAAGTGCAAACTCTACATGCCTCTCCTCCAAACTGATATGAAATTGCGAACCATATATTTTATGAGACGAAGGTTCTGACACTAGTCTCACGAATACAGATATCCGAAGGAACTGAATCTTATTCGCTCATCAAGCATCTCAATATTGATTCAAATACCTTACCGAACCATATATACCAGTTATTTTTACTTCTCATTATCTTAAAAATAAATTACAACCTCATCGACGGCTTGTTGGTGGGACCTACATCACAGGCTGCAGGATAAAAGCTTTCTCCCTTAATTTCTCAAACGGTCGGAGGGAGTTGGGATGTTATCTCCTCCTGGAGAGCTATTAACAACAACAACATCGACGCCTTGGCATTCATTCGCCCATCAGTAGAGTAAGTCAAAATTTGCTATCTCCCGGTTTGGTTGGGAGGAGGAGGCCACAGTGATTGGGTAAACACAGATACGAAAGCAACTATGAAAGACATCTATCTTACAATGAAACACGAACACTGAGCCACTCACTGCCTCGGTTCTGGGAGCAGGGAGTCATGTTTTCGACACCTGTGTTCCATTTAAACGCAAACAGCTCATACGAATGAGCGTTCCTGCGCTCAGCTTTTACGAGTCGTTCAGATAAAAAACCCAAAGGAAAACAGATGGTTTTTATTTGGCGTACATAAAAAAAAGAAGAAGTTTTTGGTCGCATTTGTCTCCATTAACGTGATAAATGGAGGGGCATTAATAAGGAAATATGGTCAATGCATTTATCTCGAATAATTTATAACTATTTGAATGGGAAAGGCACTTCGAAAACGAGGCCGATAAATTTAACTGCTTCATCCCGATGATGAGCGTTTTACGATGAATTAAAGGAATGGTCGAGAGGAAGTCGCGCCCTTGCTCTCGTCGATGCAACAGCTGGCGTCGATTGCCCTTTCTCGCCCTGCTGATGAATGACCGCGGAACACAGGCTACCTCCCGCTGAAAGAGCGCATCGAGGAAGCACCCAACCCTCCATACAACCATCTTTCTTGGGTTATCTCCTGCCACACCTGTGTCTGTATGAGCAGCATGTCTTCACAGGCCGAGTACCAATAGTAAAGGCCTGACTCAGTGTTGACTTGAACTCCTTAAAAGCGCCTAGGGAAACTCTTGCGCTCTCTCTATGAAACACACTTTTTCTAAGAGTATCCACTCCTTATTTCCTCTAACTCGATTTAAGAACGTGAACATGTACCTCAATCTGTATCAAAAGAGAACCTCTATAAACAAATCCCTTTAACTCCCAAGGATGAAACAGACTAGGACTTAAGGTGTTCTGGTGGTTGCGGCGCGATTAATGGGAAGATCAGTTTTGCCCCAATAATCTCTTTTCTCCTCCTATATATATATATATATATATATATATATATATATATATATATATATATATATATATATATATATATATATGTACACTGAGAAAAGTTTAGAAAAGAGAGGGGTGTTGAGTGTTGAGTGGAATTAGAGAATGAGGGGCCAAAGTCCAAGTAATTGTATACCACTTAATCTTATACTTCTTTAGGGTTTGTGGGTGGGCCAGATGAGGCTCCGGTCCTTATGTGTCTAGCAAATGATCGAAGATTTCTCCCTTCACTTTCCTAAATCGAATAGCTATTTGTCCACTTTTCGAACGTAATCGCGCTTTATCACTTTACCAGTTTTTATTGTCACTACTCTAAGCGAATCGCACAAATTCACCTTCACTGATATTCACTTTGTAAAAATCCGAAAATGGGCACAGCGGGAAAAGCAGACTACCACCGGCAAGCAGAGCAGTCCTCGATGATTCCTGACCCGAATCCCCTAAAAAAATTATGGGACGAATTGAAAGTTAGGATAACTCGTCGGGCTCCAAGAAATCCTCATGAATTAGAGGTTGTGGCCATTGAAGAATGGATGAAACTCCCAACTAAAACATGTTCAAATTTAATAAAGAATTATAAAAAACGACTACTGGAAGTTTTTAAGATGAAAGGCCATGCAATTAACTATTAATATGGTGGTTATGTTGACATTGCCCCGCTGTACGAATAATTTTGACTATGTAGCTTTTGTAATGTTCCTGTTTTGGAATTTTTATATTACATTAATAATTCTGAAACACATGTTTCGCATTCCTCTCCATATTCTTTTAAATATATATTCAACATGGCATCATGCGACCTATCAAGAAATAAGCACAAATATTGGATATTACTTGGTGTACGAATAATTTTGTCGCTAAGTGTATATATTATGGTGTTTCTTACTTATAGGGGCAAAAGTTTTTTTTCGAAATTTCCATGGGGCACCCGCTCAAATTTTATCCTTTTGGTGAGAAAACATGGTGGTGCAAATTTCATTTCGATACGTAGTAGTCCAGGCCCCCCTGTCTAAACCAAGTATTACCTGTTTGAAGGCACGGGTCTCATGGTGCCCATCCTACTCATTGTCGCCTGTTTCGGGCCAGAGTAACCGCCTTGGTCCTCTTGGAGACTAAGGACGAGAGCCTCCTCTGCTGAAAGTTGCGTAGATCGAGCAGTGGTCTTTTATCGTGATCTTTATGGCCATCCTCTCTGAAAGATGGACCCCGGCGTCAAAAAAGGCCAGAGCCACCAGGTCCTCTCACAAGTACCAGAGTTGATGACGGAACTTCTCCGAAATGGCTATGGAGATCGCTGCATTAACTACGGCATATTGAATCCGACTCTTCATAAGGTCCAGGTCTCGACGAGAAGCCTCCCTCGGAATAGGGCTGGAGAACCGAGCTTCCAGGTAAACCGTCACGACGAAGAGAGCAACCTCTCTCATCCCTTGCTCTTAACGAGCCGTGAGCTGAATTTGCGCTCGGAATGACCAGATCTTGATGCTGTAGAGGCCTTTGGACATCCAGCGTCCATTATAGTGCGCTCCGGGTGCCATGAACCGAACACCTTGCGGGGAACTTCTCCCCAGGAAAATGAGGGTGAGCTCCAGGAACTCCCTGTAGTTGTCTTGGGGCTGGCGATTGATCCGCTGGATCAGGTTTGGGGGCAGGTGCTGGCGAAGGCTCTCATCCTCGAGCTGCTTGGTGGCTGCCTTGTAGATGAATTCCCACGGAGCCTTGAACCTGTTGATGAGGGTGAAATCTGGTCCACTCGTCGTCGAGCCCATCCGAGCTTGGAACGCTGCGGACAGGATCAGCTCCAGGATGTGGTGGCGACAAGCGAAGTAGAACAGCTCCTGACCCAGCTTCTGCTTAATGCGGAAGTAAGCCCACGGTCCCCTCCCTGTATTGGAGGCAGTCGTATCGAACCATCGCGATGACTATCCGAGATAGCCCACTCCTCCAGGACTGTGAAGACGGCTGAGGCTTGGTTCTCCCTCGTCCCTCCTCCTTGCAGCTTAGGAACTCTATCAGTTTCTACGTATCCTCTCCCGACACAAGGATTGGGAGCATGTTTTGGTGGTGAGCTCCTCCATCAACTTCCAGTCCCAATGAACCACCAAGGGAACATATGCACGGAAGTCCCACTTGACCACCCCTGCAAAGTGCCTCATGTTTCTCTGGCCACCTCGAACGATGGATTTCTGATTGATGTTAAAGTCGGCGAAATCAACACCGAGACTCTGGCGGTTTCCGAGATCACGCAGGCAGCTTTCCTATCAGACATCTTAGTGCGATCCAGAGCTGAAGCCAATCTCGGGGACATGATATTTTGTTGAGCTCTCTTTGGCGGCGGCCCATATCCAGAAGGTTCTGGCATCTCTTCCTCTTCTGAGGCCTCAGGGGAGGTAGTGTTGCTGCTTGATGATACCAAGACAACAGTTGGGGGCTCCCCTTCCTTCTCTTTGCTCCGCTGACGGCCCTCCTCATCGAGGTCCTTTTTCTTCTGTGCTCGGGCCTCCTTTCTAGCCAGGACCGTGTCCATGCCGGCTATTGATCCTCTCCTTCCTTTCTCCCGCTGTGACAGCAGGAACTGTTTGTCCTAGATGGTTATCAGGTGCAGAGCATCCTGGTGAGCCATATCGAAGAGGTCGTTCAGGTCATTCTCGAAATCCTTCTGCGTGAACGAATTCAGGCTTCATGGGAGGATTTGAAAAGGCAATTTCAAAATGGGAGTCAAGATTACAAGCTGTGGTGGACAATAAAGAAGGGCATATTGAACCATTCATTCAAATTTAAATTTAGTTTAAAATTTGGAACTTTTAAAAGTTGCAATTTAGAAAATAAAACAATTTTTTCCATGATTTTTTAAAGGTTAATTGACTCATTAAATGACTTTAAGACGATTTTTATTAAGAATAAATATTTATAGAAAAAGGATTCATCTTTCATTTGTTTTTATTTCATATCCCTAGCTGCAATGGTTATTGAGATATTACTTCTCAAAAAGACGGTCCAATTTATAGGGGGGACTAGTTTCGATATGAGGTTTCCTTTATCATTTCAAGCCTTAAACTAAAAGAAATTCACAAAAAAATGAAATACTGGAATATATAACAACAGGCAACTGACCTTAATCTGGGGCCTTACCTTAGACTGGTGTCTCCAGACTACGTCCCGCGAGGTAAGCTCATCCGGCCCTCCGCTGCACTGTGCCACAAATGAGCTAAAATATAATTGTGCATTGCAACTTGCAACTTTACATAAAATTATTATTTGTCTAGAACATTTGAAAGCAATTCTTTTGATTGGATGCAGCAATTACAAAGCAAATATTGATGCTCCCTTAAAAGCTAAACGCCAGTTTCACAAATCTCACTAACCTTTTTCTCTGCTTAATTTGTGAGACTCGGATATGTGTGCACTGTTTAGTGCTAACGACACCTTCTTTGATAACCTTTTGGTAAATAAATATGTTTGTGTTCTTTATTTTTTGTGTATTTTGTCTTTATTTTTTGTGTATTCACTATATTGTATTGAACAAAATGGTTATGCGGCCCGCGCTCGTCATTCTCTGTTATCTGGGAAATAAGTTTGGCCTCCCTTGCCTTAAGGTGATTAAAAATATCCTTTAAGATTAAGTTTAAGACATAGGAAATTCTGCCCTTCAGACAAATTAAAATTCGGAATTTCTTTAATTAATGAGGATTATATAGTTTTTCTTTTATTATACTCGTAGCCATTTCAGTAATAAATTATTTGGGCACTAGGGAAATCTATTGCATGATTGTAGTTTTTTACATGGTTAAAAATACTTGATGCATTCATTGCTTGCTCTTCGAATATTGCCCCTATGTTGGTGTATGCGTTTCGTTCTCTCCCACACAGAAAGAGGGGCAATTTGGAGCTTTATACGGGATTTAATAGATGCCTGTATGTTTATTTTGTGATTTTGGCTTAGTGGAAGAGAAAGATTTTTTGATGGTTGAAGGACATTTGAAAGTGGTGAGGTTAGGATACACAATGTAGTTTAATTCTTTAAGCAAGGGGGAATGAGTTAGAGATAAGCCATTCGGTTTTGCATCTAAGATTTTTTGTTGAGGCCGGTAGAATATTGACTTAGTTTCAGATAGGCTTTCATCTATACAATAAAGTGGATATTTTAACTACTCAATAAACATGTATGTTATTAAGGTAATTGTGGACTTTGGAATGTGGCTCCTCTCAGTGATGTTTACAGCCACAGTTGTTCTCTTCCTCGATCTTTTGAAAGATCCTTGCACATTTCTGTTGAGTGAGGCTGCTTCTCTTTTGTCGAGCCTACTCACGCGCCGCTTTTCGTCCGCCAGCGCCAAAAGTTTGTTGAGCGAACAGAATGCTAACAAAGTCATTAGGGGGCCGCAAATCCTAGTAAAATGCCTGGCAATAATTGCAAGAAACGAAGCCGGTTATGGTGAGGGATACATTAATTTGCGTTAGTGAGTGGGGGGGATGGGGGGGGTTCTTCGCCAAAAATGAAGAGGACCCGGGAGAGGCCTATCCTTCCTTATTGGCCCTGCAGAGAGTAGCCGAAAGCCTAACGCCACGACCCTAGCTTGCTATCGCGGCCCAAGCCGCGCATACGTCGACAACATATCACTGCTGTAAATGAAGGCATCAGCTGCCGTTGGAACTTCTGTTGTTTGCTCCCAGCCGGTGCACGAGATCCCTTCACACCGTTTTCAAGGCATTCGCATTCGCCTTAAATTACAGCGCAAACGACATGACCGGAACAGAATTTTCGAACGCTTCATTTAACATTTCAGACCAATGGAAGGAAGGATTATTATATTGGAGTATTATTATTTGCTAAAAAAAATAAGATACAAAGACTAACAGAATATGTCACCTGACAACCCTCACTGACGGCTATAATGCCCCTCCCCCTTGATTTCTTCCCTCCTGACTTTCTTCTACTGACGATATGACGGTATTATAATTATAATTGTTTCTTACATTCCGTTTCTAATTCGCGAAATATGTTTCGCGTTGAATTCAAGTCTCTTTAGTATCTCTTTTAAAGGCTTCAAACGAACTGGGCGATCGGGCCAGTGTTTCACTCGTCCCTACATGGAAGGAATCAGCTCAGCTCTTCGGGTTGCATGACGCTAAAGTTGCGTGCTACGACTTTTCCTCGTTGACCTAACCTCCAATGCCTCAAAGGCTTCATTTCGTTTTACATAATAACATATCATAAGAAAAGAAGGAGTTAGCAAAACGCTAATCAATAGCCTATAGGAGGCAGCTCCTTTTTTTTCTGTCCCTTCGAATTGGGCACACTGTGGGACGCACCGTCCCTTGATCGAACGATTCCTTTCACCTTATTGTAACGATTGCGTGGTCCCACAGAGTGTCAGTCTGGTGGAGCTTCGCGTAAATTTCCTGTCCCGGTATTCGGACTAGTAGGGTCGCTATCGCTTGTACTTGGGATGGGTTCGTACATACTGAATTGTGGACTTGTAGATTTTAGGGGGAGGAGGCTGACCTCGTCCAATGTATATAGCCTCTGGGTGCATGCTCGGGTGCCTGAGGGATGCAGACCTCTCCGACCCAGTCGCATGTATTTTCCTTTTGCTTTTCTTAAATTGTTTCATTTTTGCCTTTTTATGTTTTGTCCTGGTTGTTTTTCTCTTATTATAGGCTAATTTCATTTCGTCGGCGATACCCTTGCCGCCAGTAGCTAGTATAGACCCCCTTTAATAAAAAAACCCGCTTGTCCACAGCAGTAGACAGGCAGGGAAAGCCAGGGCCAGAGGACAGTAATATCATCGGATTTACGGAAATGGCTGCATATGAATGACAATTCGGGGTAAAGACCGGGCCAAAACGGCCTGATAATTATTCCCTAAAACTAAAAAAAAGAGTGAAAACCAAGCCCGTATCTCCGGCAGAAATGTTTAAAACCGCAGTTCGTAAAAAAATGTATCGAATTCTGTAGAAATTAAAGTACATGGCTGGTACTTAGGCCAAGTAAATTGAAATACTAGGGACCATGAAGGCACGCCGCTCGCCTGAACCTACTCGCGTTCCAACACTAAGCGAGGTTCCTCTGTTGCGGGGACGACTGTTTTCACGTCTATAATTGCCAGGTTTAATGTTTGCTTGAATGGTATCTGTTGGATTTAATGATTTCTTGAATGGCATATGCATAAAATTGCTTCTAATCACTCTATTTTTTTAATAAAGTCTTGGAACGCCGAAATAACCTTTGATGAAGGAGTATCCATATATGATATAAAGTTTGCTAAATTGAATTATTGAGACATAAACGAATTGCCACGTCTGTCACTTGTCCAGACAACTCGTCCGTTTTATAAGTTTCTTGAATTAACCACGAATGCTAGACTATAGAAAATTTAGGGCCTTTTTAAAGATATTGCTGCATTAAGATTGAATGATTTGAATACCGACAGTTTGCCACGTATTCCGATGGATAGTGGATAGATATCCAATAATACGCACGAGTTTGGCTTCCCCTTGTCCTAGAATTGAATGATATCTATGATTCAATTATAGTTTTACTCGAATCCACAGCTGGTGCTATGTACTGTTGTTGAAGGTTATTTCCAATTGTCATGTATTTGATCTAACCAATTAGTTCTGGTCGGGGGCATTCAATAAATGTTGGATAGTTGAGAAGCGAACGTTGGCCCGCTAATTAGGGTGGGATTATGCTTTTCATCGAAAGACATTTTTGGAATCTGCATTAGATTTAAATGTTTGAATGAAATTAAGTGACTTAAACTTGATTACTACAACAAATCCTTTAGATTAGCAAAATAACAACTCCCCCCTCCTCTGTGGCACAGAGGGACATTTAGTTTTTCAACTACGCCCAGAAATAATAGTTTTAGGGATTGCAATATGAGTAGTTGGAGGCCAAATTCTAGAAATGATGTTAAAGAAATTGTGTGATGCAGAGTCCTGCTGCCACAAGTACAGCATTCCAACGACCTCCCCCTGAATCCGGGGAAACAACAACTCTCCAGGCACTCGATGTAGCCCTCCGGGAAGATAAACGGGGTATAACGTGGCCATCTCTACTGCCCAGTCAAACACCATGATGTGGACCGAGAACTTGATGTGTCCTCAGTATCACACTCTTTGCCCTGAGCATCAACGGCATCACCTCGGTGCTGCCGGAAGATGTTCTCGTTACGCTCTACGTGGACGACCTTTCGATCTCTTTTGGCGTGGCCCAGATGCTAACTCTGGAGCGTCGACTCCAACAGGCATTGAACCGCGTCTCTCGCTATGCCGAAGCGCACAGGTTTCGGTTTTCTTTGGCCAATACTAAGGTGGTGCACTTCTGCTGCCATCCACGGCTCCACCCTGACCCAAACTTATTTCTTAATGGGGTACGGCTGGAAGTGGTTGAATCGCACCGTTTCCTTGGTCTTGTATTTGACCGACGCCTCACCTGGGAGGCTCATATTCGCAGCCTTAGGGTCTCTTGTACCCGCGCCATGGATATTCTCCGTTCCGTGACGTTCAGCGCTTGGGGCACTGATAGGGCTACTGCCTTACTTTTTTATCGATCCTTTGTTCGTTCGAAGCTCGACTACAGATGCGAGTTTTATGCATCCGCAGCCGAGCGTTTATTGCGGAAGGTGGACTCGATCCACCACACCGGCCTTCGCCTGGCGATCGGTGCCTTCCGCACTTCCCCCATTGAGAGCCTACTAGTCGATGCTGGGGAGATGCCACTCGCTCTAAGCCGTGTATGCGCGAGCCCGGCGCCTCCCTCAGTCGCCAACAGCTCTCACTGCATCCGCAGCTGATCTCGACGGTGCTTATGCCGCCGAGAGACGCCAGTCATACCCTAAGCCCTTTGGGTTTAGGGCCAGGAAACTGGCCCTAAATCACATTTGGCTATTTATCGCTTCGCCTCTGCTCCCAAAGCTTGTACAGCGCCGGGAGTATTGCGTTCGACCTTTTTCGAGCACACCTCGGGGCCCGCTGGAACCGTGCCAGTGTATACGGATGGCTCAAAGTCCCAAGAGGGGGTCGGCTTCCACGCCGTATCCCCTCTGTTTGAAGTCAGCGAGGCTCTGCCAGGCGCTGCGTCTGTCTTCACGGCCGAGCTAGTGGCAATACATCACTCGGTACGGGAGATTACGTGACGTGCCCGGTTCGGATACCGGATTGTGGTGTATAGCGACTCACAAAGCGCCCTGAGTGCTCTCGGGGCAATACGAATCTACGCATCCCCTGGTTCGCGATACCCGTGACGCCACGGTTTTGGCAAGCCGGGCGGATGTCGAGATTATCTTCTGCTGGGTTCTTGGACATGGACATGTAGGAATTGCGGGGAATTAGGTCGCCAAAGAGTCCGCGAGGACTCTGCGACCGGACCAGCGTTTCGCTCTTCCTCACACCGCCTACATGGCAGGAATACGGGCAGCTTGGCAAAGAAGATGGGAGACGGTCGAAGGGAATTGGGCACACTCGCGGGACGCACCGCCATTTGATGGAGCGCTCGCCAGCGCCATACTGTGAAGCCTGCGTTGTCCCCCAGACTGTTTGGCACATTCTTGTTGAATGTCCCAGTCTGGGCGATCTCCGCGCACGTTACCTGTCCCAGTACCGATATGGGCGAGGTCGCTACCGCCTGTCCCTTGTACTCGGGACGAGTTCGTGCACATTGACTGGTGATTTATAGACTTTTGGGGAGAGTCCGGCCTTCTCCCCTTTATTTAACTAGGTTTTTTTTTGTAATTGTTGTTTTCTTTGTAGGTCGCACGCTCCTGCACCGGGGGGAGGGGGTCCTCCCCCTGACGCCGTAGCTTGCTTCCTAATTGTTGCCCTTTTCCCTTTTTATCGTTGTTGTGTTTTCATATTTTTATTTTAAAGTAGCCTAGTGCTAGGCTGTCGTGATTCCGGCGACTTATACCCAAGTGGGCAGTCGCCAGATAGACTCATAAAATTAAAAAAAAAAGACTTCATATCTCTCGGTACATCTTTGGAGGACACAGCAAGCCAGCCGTTGTTTGGTTGATTCACTACCTAGTCCTGGCAGAAATTCTCGTCTAAGAAGAACCAAACCATGCCAGGCTTAATGGGATGTGTCATTTTGTTCATAAGCTTCGCAGCACGTTCCTGCCTGATGAGAGAGTTTGATACTATGGGCCTCATTGACTTGCTGGGGCCGTTGTCAATCATGGCCCAGATGTCCGCGACAGATTCGTGGCTGCTTTTCGTATCAGAAGGCTTATATGAGATTTACGAGCCGCCGTAACTTCGTAATAACAGTTTAACCCATCTACCTCTTTCCTGATTCTCTATCCTTCCTAGTGTTGGACCATGAGGGAAGGAAAGAGTCATTTAAAGCTGAAGGCGACTGGAATACTCTGCAATAGAGTGCTGGCCCGTGTTATTGGCGTTGAATCACATTCCCTTGCAATAAGGCAGTCGCCAGATGAGCTCTTAAAATTTTTAAAAAATCCCTTGCAATAAAAGTAGTCGTGGGGAAAAGAGTTGGAAATTCGGTATTTGGAATGCTCGTTTGCCCTTTCTCACCTACCTCTATTTTCTTCCATATTATTTGGTGGAGAGTATTTTCGCCAATCGTTGTGGTTGCAAAGGCTCGCGAATTTGCCTTTTATCATCCTTTTTTTTTTTAAGGTTCAAGTTTGTTGCGCACCTTCCCGTTTCCAAGTAGTCTCCTCTTTTGTATATCGGGCTCTCTACCTTAAAGGCATTTCCCATAATTCACTATTTTTTGTTTAACTTGATGCAACCACTCCGTTAGTTTTCGCTATTGTTAATAAATAATTAAATAATTTCTAGGCAAATATCTTAGTTATTTCTGGATACTTTTCGTCCTCGACAAAACTGAAAAACGGTAGTAGTGGTGGTGGTGGTGGTGGTTCGCCAACCTGCCTTTATCCAGGCGGACCCCGACCGAATAATGAAATATCAACAGAACCGTAGGTTTTGTTGATATTGGATGGGAATCGGTAAGGCGCTTTATTATGGTTCTCGTTGCTGGTACCAACGGTTTATGCTGCTGCTTCTGCTCCTCTTTGCAGTTGTGCTTAGGACTCGTCTATTGTCGGAATAGTTTAGTTAAGAAGTCTCGAGACGCCACGTAAATTGACTATAGGATCGAAGAGGCTTACAGTAACAGCCTTTTCATTATTCATTTTGCTTTTCATCATGATTTACTCGTTATTTCCGTTCGTAGTGATCGTGTGTTTTTTATTGCACTAGTTTTTATTTTGTTCTTCATAATTTACTTAAAAGCGAAACCCGAAAGCAATTTTGGGCATTTTTGTGAAAAAAAAGATTTGTAAAGAAAGTGAAGTTGTTTGAATGTGTGGGTCTTATTAATACTTGATGCTCATTTTATGAATTTGAATGTACCACTGCTCTTGTTCTGCCAGACTGCTTTGACCCTTGTTTCAATTATCTATTTTTTTTCCTTTTCAGGTATGCACAAGTTTGACGACCACAGGGACAGCGTTCACCCGGTAGGAGGTTTCATTCTTCCTATTCAGTGACTTAATAGTTAATGAAGTCCTTTGCAAAATTTAAGCATTTGCGAAAGTTACGAGCATGTACAGTCAAAGTCCAAATATTGGGCAGAAACCAATTTTCTGGTTTCTAAAGTTTATTGTTTTAGATCATTTAGCTACAGTATTCACATGTTCCCATGAAATCTTTTAGGGCAATCAAGCTTCCGTTGGACATTTTATCGATACTATCCATTTATTAATTGTAAACATTTTTCCTTCCCATCAATGCCAATTTTTTAGCAAGACGAAAATCCTTTAAGGACGCATTCAGGCGTTCATCAGAAGTGAAACTTTGTATTCAATGTTTTCCTTCAAAACTTTTTGAAATGTTTCTTCAACTCTCGAAGCTGTTTTACTTGATTGAATGAATACTGCTCCCAAGACTCGGAGTTTTTCCTCCTCGCTCCAAAACATGCAGGATGATCTGCAGTTATATATCATTTACACATTTTCACTTCCTTTAGCTTCACCCTTCTTTGCGGATCTCTCCTTACTAACTTTTGTGTGAGACGCCCCTGTTTCGGGGGGAGGTTACTGCTGTATCTCAGCCGCTGTGATTTTTCGGATTTTTCAAAGGATACTGGTAAGAGAGCCGTGTGTGGAAATTTCGGTGGAACGTCCTTTACGAATGGAATTTTCACAGCTACATGAAGAAATGTCCCCGTTATTTCAAATTCGTCGCCAAAGGATTCTAAGAAAAAGCTAAAGGGGCTCGGGAGGAAATTTTGGATTAGTCAGGTACCTAAAAGATTACAGGGAATTTGTTAAAGGAGAGAAGGCTCCAAAGACTTATGTCTACTTTGAGAATTTGAATTTGGATCACATATAAAAATACTCTTCCTTACCCGATATATTGTAAAGTGTCGCATTTTAAAGGCATTGCCCTCAAAGTTTGACGAAAGGAAGATGACAACATTAAACTACGAAAGACACTCCCTTGTGTCAGCCGGGTGGCTAAAACTCGTCAAGGAACTGGTGAATTATATCAATATTGCCGTTACTTAGTGAACGGCAGATTTCTTTGAAATGATGTATACTATCAGTAGTATTTGAACAAAAGGCGAAGGATGATTAGAACTACCATTTATCCCCCGCCCCCCTCCTCTTTCTTGCAAACCCTTTTTTTAATGGTAAACTCGTAAGAGTATTTTGAAGAGCTGTACAGTCAGATACGCATACAGAACGGCTGTTTCTTATTCGTCTTAATCACCGTCGTCACGGAATTTACGGTAGAGTCTCCCCACCCAACTTTCTTCTCCTTTGCCCATTTAAGTTTATTTTCTGAGTTTCAACATGCAAAACTCTCCCTTGAACGTGACAAGTATTTCGCGGGCGAAAATGAGGTTTCTCCTACACTTATTCTTATATCCGACTGCCGGGCCTGTCTTTATATTTGCTTTCCTCTCTCTCTCTCTCTCTTTCACCGTTCGTTTTCTTACACCCCTATCTTCCCAACACGTCTTACTAAAGAGCAGTGGAATCGTCGAAAAGGAAGCGTATTTGAATTTAGAAAAGGAGAAAAGTTTTAATAATCTGCCGAGAGGAATTTCTCCCCTTCAACGGTCCATTTTATGAGGCCTAAATTTACACCCACGTTGTTTGCGTTTAATTCCGTGGAGTTTTTTTGACGGAGTCTTGGTGGATTCTCCACCTTTCAGGAAAGGAGGAATGGGTAGGAATTGTGCAAGTCTTCTGGTGAATTGTTATTTCCAGGATTTTGAAGATTGCCTGATTTGTGTCGAGAGCATAGAAATAGGCAAGTGTAGCGTTTTTTTCTCCCTTTTTCGCTCACCCAAATCTGTTTTTGTTATATACCTCCCGATATATGACCCTTATGTTTGCAAAACATGGTTCTGAGGAAATGCCGAAAGCAGTAGTCACTGCATCATCACATAATGTGAGACATTCTTGAACACGGCTTCAATAGCAAGAGGAGTTGTAAAAAAATGCACGCTTCACCAAGGAAAATATTTAAAAAATTCACAGAAAATACAAAGATTGAACAGTAAGAGTCTGTTTTAAAGGTATGTTCTCTGACTGTATCACCCTTTTCAGTATTAGAAACTTGTAATTGGTCGACTCTCGAAAAGAAAGAAGGCTAGAATGACTGACGTCGTGCCTATAGTGAAACAACTTGGGACAACCCACTTATGAATGGCTTCTCGCGCAAAGTTGTTATTCCTTTCTCATTTCTTCCTAAGATCAAATTTGCTATGATCTGAGTGTTTTCTAGCAACTCGTCCCCTAGCCCAAGTTGTAATGGACGCGAGACCGCATTGAAAGAATGGATCCATGAGTTAAAATGAAACGAACGCCATTAGTTTGTTCAGAATTTGTCCCCAAAGCTGATGCTAGTTTGCCAGAGTAAATTTCTCAGGGTTATGAAGAAAAACCGACTAGTTTCTAAACGCCTTGTTTCAGAATTATAAAACCTTTGAAACTAGTAGAAGCTCGTTGATTCTCCTCTCCTTCTACTATAGAAACTTGCGAATTGCATAAGTTAAATAATCGTCAGTATTATGTATCGTTTAGAAACTAGAAAAAATGTATCTGGTAAACTCATGAATATTTGTTCCAAAGACTCAACAAGAGGACCTACCGTAGTTGTAAAAAGTATATAAGTATAGGAGAGTTGTGCACCATACCGGAAGTCTACTGAATCGATGTATCTTCTACATTTTTTTCTTGCATTTTTTAGCACTAATAGGGTCTGGTCTGTTGAAGAACAACCTCTTTGCCCCCCAGCGAATGTTTCTATGTCGAGAGACAAATATCGCATTTGAATGAGTATGTAGATTACCCACAGGAAAGAGGTAGTGCGATTTTAAACCCTTTTGCTTTCCTAAATAAAAGTCTGCGATTCACCAAAAGTAGAGTGGATTTTCCTGTTTGTGCGTTAACTCCTTTTGTAACTTGGCTTGGAATGACTTGGTTAGAAAGAACATGGTTTTAGCCCCACAAATTCTTGCTTAATTTATATTTGCTTTGTTGCATGTTTACAAAACGTGTCTTAAAACCCCCCATATTAATTGTTGGTCGGGAAATAATGTTTTCGATGCCACCCTACCATTGAGGTAATGTAGTGTTCAATGAAAATGTACTGATGTAGAGATAAAAATGTTGATGACAGTTGTTTGTGAATCCTTCCCGGATACAAATGCACTTACTCCACAAAGTGTGGGTGTGTTCTGAATGTCCCCGAATTTATTTACCCATCATTTAACGGTTCGTGAAATATGGCGAAAAATTGTGGTATTACGTAGTTGCATTGAATGCTTTCCGTAGCGTCTCTTGGTAAATTCTATTTGCAGTGTGGTTCTTTTAGATGGTCGTGGTCGACACATTTTCTTCCATTTAATAAATGTTTATCTGAAAGTGAGTTTTTACTTTTTGAAAGGCCTATTGCAATAGATAATCGATAGGTTTGCAATAACTTACACGTTTAAGGAAATATCTATTTACTGAAAGGCAACAGAGATTAATAACTAATGGGCCCAGTTCGAAGAAAAGCGAGCGACGTCATTTGGAATGAAAATAAGGATTTTTACTTTGTCCAGGACTCTCTAGTGCGGAGGAGGGCGAAATGCCGTGCTAGAATTCTCGACGAACTTGGACTTGGACATTAAAAGTGGTGGAATTTAGGGAGAGTAAGAGAGGAAAGTGGTGAAATAGGGTGAGTTTAAAGAATAGAGGTTGTGTGGGAGACAGAATAAATAGGTTCCTGGGGAAAGGGTAGCTCTGTTTGTTTAAGTTTTCTTTGTTTTTGTTTTTTGGATGTATTTTGTTTGTTTTTTTGTTTTTTAATAAACTATAAAAATTATAGTTTATTCAATTAAATTAAACATGTTAATTCAATTCTTATTTTTTATATATGATCTTAATGGTCTTAAATGGCATTCAAGCCTTTATTTGAGGTGTGGTTTATTGTTCCCGCTGTGGGTTTTAAAAAGCTTTTCTAGTTAAATTTTGGATTTTGTTATTTTTACAAAGTTTTGAAAAAAAAAGAGTAAATCTTGGTGATGATTTATAAATTTCTACCAAAGAAACCTGAGCATTACACTAGTCGTTTTTTTTGTGATTTGTCAATTTTGTCTTGCAACCCGTTCTTTACGAGCATGCGGTTGACTTCCGTGGCAAAGTTACCTGGGCGAGTAATGTTTGCAATGTGCGCATAGTAGATGCAGCACATTATTTTGGTTGAGTGTTCATTTTCAATGTGGCGGTATGTCTTCTGGTTGTTAGTCTCGGCAATGGTGGCTTTGGCTACTTTAGCATAAGTTGAGTTGGCCTTTTTCTCTTGGGAATCTGGTTTAAATTTGGTTTGTTTTTGGATTTCCTGCTTTTTAACCGGACATGCCATAGACATAGTCCGGTGGGGGCCTTCACAGTTTAAGCATTTGGGGGAGTTACTCTTGCAGTCGCGGCCGGCGCAGATGGAACACACCGTATGGTCTTTTTCCGGGCAGTTGGACTTAGTGTGCTTGCCGTACTTATAGCACCGAAAGCACATTTGTAAGTCGACAAACTCCTCACGTTCCATCTGCTCTGAGCAGACTCTTACGTTGAAGAGAAGTAAACAGTTTTCTTTGGCTTTTTGAACCATAGCCGTGTCCTCAAAAGCAACCTTAAATACTTGCGTGTAGTGTTTAAATTTAATTACCTCAGCTACCTTTGCCCATGGGTAGTTTCGTTCAATTTTGTTATTAATCTCATCTGCCGAGTGGGACCCGACCCAGGAGTCGAAGCCTGCAGATTAAGCTACGGTGTGGTCGGCTTCAATTTAATCGTGTTAAGGCATTCAACGGCCTTGCTTGAGGTCAAGGCTTCACAGTCAGCCTTCCTTGCGCAAATGGCCGAGTAGCCATTTTGGATGTCAATCAGTCTAACCAAAACTTTTTCCAAAACCTTACCGCTATCTGGTTTTGGGCCTTCCCAGAGGACCCGGAGAATGATGCGGAGGGTCTCTCACATTTCTCCTGCAGTCCTATCGTGAGATAGGGATTGGTGTTATGATGGTTTTGGATATGAATTTATGGATATATATATATATATATATATATATATATATATATATATATATATATATATATATATATATATATATATATACACTGAGAAAAGTTTAGAAAAGAGAGGGGGGGGGTAGTTGAATGATAGAATCAGGGGCCAAAGTCCAAGTAAATTTTATACCACTTTACCTTATACTTCTTTCGGGCTTGCGGGTGGGCCGGGCCAGATGTGGCTCCGGTCCTCATGTCTAGCAAATGATCGAAGATTTCTCCCTTCACTTTCCTAAATCGAATAGCTATTTGTCCACTTTTCGAACGTAATCGCGCTTTATCACTTTATCAGTTTTTATTGTCACTACTCTAAGCGAGTCAATCAAATTCACCTTCACTGATATTCACTTTGTAAAAATTCCGAAAATGGGCACAGCGGTAAAAGCAGACTAGCACCGGCAGGCAGAGCAGTCGTGCTAGAATTCTCGACGAGGCGAAGCTTTGCCTATTTTCTTTGAGTCATGAGCAGCTAAAGTAATTAGACGAGGTCGAGTGAAATGGAGCGAGTGTAAGCGTGGTAGTACGAGCTAGCCTGAGTGAGTTGCGAATATTGGTCGGGGAGTGAATGGTCCAGACGAACGGTGTGTTTGGCCTGAAGGAATGTTAGTTGCTGCGGTTTGTTAACGCAAGTCGGAAAGCGATCCCAGATATGTCTACAGGTTTTGCGGCCTAGAGTGAGGTAGGGGTGGGGAGATAATTGTCCAGATGTGAAGTGCATCATGTCCCCTGCTTTGGTTGGGATAGTGATAAAAAAGAAAGATGCAAGTAAATGAAGTTACAAAGGATATTAAGAAATCATGCATGTTAAATACCTCCCCCCGTAACCTAGGGATGAATGAATGAAAGCTGGTCCTTGACTAAGCTATATTATTAGCCGCCGGCCAAGAAAAATAGACGAGAAGAGGCTCGTAAAGAAGGTGTCGAAAAATGAGGTAAAATGGAGATATCTAGAAGGAAATAAACCTAGGTAGTTTCAGACAACCGAGGGTACTGTGACCGGCAGGGTGCAATGATCCCCCAGGTACCCGGTTTAATAGTGTCGAGGTATGGCCAAGTGTACGTGAATATGCGCACACAGGCTCTAAGGTAGGCTAAGCTCGGCGACAACTGTTATTGTTTCTAAGAGTGCGATTTAAATAGATAGTGGCAGCTGCGTAACCAATGAATACAACAAACACAATGACAAAAATCGACTTTTAATACGCACGAACTAAAAGGGGAAAACAATAAATATATATAAAAAGGTACAAAAATGAGACTGACTTAAACTCCGAATACGAGTTAGATAACCGTGGTTAGGGAATAGTTATAATGGGAGATTGAGGGTAATGAATGATTTACTTCCTTTGAAACTCGAGGGTAAGGTGGGGCAACTAGGGGGAGGTCTTGGTGACCTTGATTACTCACTAGGGGTAGCCACAGAACCCACAGCTGGTGGGGCTACTCTTCTCAAACTCGCGTTTGCCAGATGCAGGCCTACTGTCCTCAAGAGGTCACCGAACGAACTTCGAAGGGGGGTGGGAGATGACTTCTCCACACTCTGCTCGAGCGAGGTAAGGGGCCTCTTGTCGTAAGAGATCACCAGATGAACTTCGGAGGACGGCTTCTCGCGGATGAGAAAGGCTGACGTCGCCTCACGAGACTCTTCTCAACCCTAAGACACGGGTGTGATGTCCAGCTCCTCCGTGGCCCTCGACCGTCATTCACTCTTCTTGGGAGAGAGCCCGTTAAATTGCACTCTTTTCGGGAAGTCTCGTCTAACCAAATCTGTCCGTCAGCGTGGAGCGGGGGCATATATAGCCGGAGCTATTCTAAACAGAGAGAGAGAGATTGAGACCTTAACCTTCGTTATCGGGTGTGATGAACCAAGCGCCTCCTTACGAGGAAGTGTCAACGGTTGGGATCAGCAGCCAGACGGGCGACAGCGGCGGGGCCATAAACGCGGTTCTCGACGAGGATACAAAGCAGTCTCCCGACCCGAGGGGGGGCGGTGGTGGAGGTTGAGACGACCGGGAGGAAGCTTCGGTGTGAATTTCACGGGAACCTGGCGGCGGGTCCAAAGAGGGAAAGGTCGGAAGGGGGGCGGGAGGATAATAATATTCAAAGGGGATTCCTCCACAAATAGTCTATACGTAATGCCCATGAAGAGTAGTTTAAATACGGAAATGATTTAACTCTACATAGTTTGTTAAGTAATCTGAAAATTTGACACTACAAATTTTGTTAATTTAGTTTAGGAGAAAATTTTCGTTGTGTTTCCAAAAGATTTTCTTTTGTTAAGTAAAACGAGTTTTAGCTTTGGAAAATTTGAGGTGACCCTATAGACAAGATCTTTTGATATCATCCATCATTATATAGATGCTTTTTGCCTTGTGATAACTTTAAATTTTGCCCTTTTTTGAGGGGGGTAACCGTCTCTTTCCATTTTCGATTGTCATAGATATTAACATTCTTTGCAATTCCCATGGGCAATTTATTTATTTTCCATTGTTATAAATATTATGACTGTTTTGTATGTAAAATGAAACGGAGAGAAGAGAAACTACATGTGTGTACAAGGTTCTTGACTGACGTTTCGCTCCTCTGGCGCTTCATCAGAGTAACATGCTCATCCTGCCTCTCCATCCATGTCAAGACACTCGTCTCATCAATAAGCAAATGAAACATTTTTTAGGTTTAATATCAAAGGTATGATCTGGAAATGTCTCTTCACGACAGTTCGCCCCCCACCGCCCATGCCCCTAAAACGTTCTCTATTGTTCATCATAATCTGAGTCATTATTTTGTCCTTAATTTTATTATCTCCTAATTTTACCAATCACATTTGTATCTAATATGAAGATCGAGAGCTGATTATAATTTGGGGTATTTCATCTAAGCCAAAATGTTGTAGGACTAAAGATGGATGTCGATGCATTTTCGAAATTAGTTTCTTGATTAATTTGCTTACAAAGAAACTATAATAGTTTTATTCCATTTTTGCGTCCTATTATTTAAAGATGTTAATTAGACTCTCACCTCATGGCTAGTCGAGCCGTACTTTCCACAAATCTTTACATCCACATATCATCCACTTTACAAACCTTTTAATAAGTATGATGTATCTAATAATTCAGAAGTGGGTGTTAAGAAGGGTCGAGATTTCTTTTCATTTTGAGTGAGTAGAAAACTGGAGTATATAGGGGTCCAAACCCAGGCTCAAAATATGACTGAGAAGAGAGAATACGGAGGAAATTCGATGATTGACTGCGAAAAACGATGCTGGAGGAATAGCAAGGAAATGTATGGAAGGCCTTTAAATTTCGTTGATTACATTGGTTCAAATAATGATTCGGGGGGTTTATTGATGTCACGGATTTTCGAATCGTCGTAATTCGTCGCCTAGACATCATTCTAAGAGTTTGGTAATCATTTAATATAATAAAATTAATCATTTTATGAATGATTCCTTTCTGAAGGTTTTGTTTTTAGTCGATTCCACTGATGCCGGAACATAGTTTGAAATTGAGGATTAGAGGCACTATAAGAGTGTCTTATTGATTTTACTGTAAAATTCTATTAGTCTATTTTCCATAAGATTCGGGTCCGTTTACCCTCCTCACCCCTTTCTCTTCCGGGGACTTTCTCTGGTTGGCTGTGGACGAGTTCCCACATCCTGGGGGTGAGGGGTGTTGGAAGGCTCGCCTGTGATCAAGATGACTTTTTATTGTGCCCTCCCCTGTTTTTTTTCTTTTTCTTCTTACTTTTTTAGAACTTTCCCTTTTATTCGCCATCCCTCAGTATCCAATGAATCCTCCCATAACACCCGTTGAACCCTCCCTGAAACCCCGTTCAACCCTCATTGAAGACTCGTTGGAGCCTCCCTGAACACCCGTTGAGCCTAGCCTGAACGCAAATTGGAGCATCTGAGAGGGCTCAATGAGCCTTCCCGTAATACCCATCGATCCATACCGAGAGCGCCGTAGAACAGTTCGGGCATGTTCCCTCTGGACCCTAAGACCAACTGAGCACTCCGGTACTATTTATTGACCGCTCGCGTGACCCCGTAATATCTACTGAACTATTCGGTAATACCCATTGAGCCCTCCACTACAACCGCATTGCGCCATCCCGCAACAAGCATCAACTGACCAAGGCACAGACCATGAAAGTTAGAAAATTTGAGTGAATCCTATACACACGATCTTTTGATATCCCCACCATAATATATTTTGATATTCCCACCATTATATAATGTAGAAAACTCGCTATCCCTCATATCTCGTTTTGCTCCTTCATATAACGCCTTATGACAAAGGCAAACATGCGGGCTCTCCTTGGAAATCTGTAACACCCATTGATCCTTTCCTGAAAACCCATTGAGCTCTCCCTGGACTGAGGTGGAGTCATGCGGCGGCGGTCGGCGCACATTGAAGTGTGTGTCCTCCTTGAACAGCCATGATCCCTTCTTGAAAACCCTTTGACCTCTCCCGTAATACCCGTTGAACCACCATAGGCCCAGGCTGTCTTTTGGCAAAGAACGTCCGGCGGTTTGTGGTTCATATGCAGCGGGCCCCACCTAAACACGCATTGAACCATTCCCGAACACCCGTTAAACCCTTCCTGAATACCCATTTAACCCTCCCTGAACACTCATTTAGCCCTCCTTGAACATCCATTGAGCCGCTTTTGAACTATCCTTGAGCTATTCTGAGCCTGACGTGAGGTCTCCTTGTATCCTATTTTTCTTACTCAACTCGACATTACCTCGGACCTTTCCCGCTCCCTTCATATTAACCCGTCTGGCTGAATGGGACGCACTCTCAAGCCTCAAATCGGCCGTCACAATCTTCTACCAATAAAAAAAAAGGTTTTCACTCTCGTCCGATGTAATCCCAGATTAAATTTAGTGTGGTCCAGAATAGTAAGTATATACTGCATTAGTTGGTTTTTGGCCATACGTCTGAATTGGGATGTTCTGGATCCTTGCTTTTATTGAAATGCAGTGAGAGGAATCCGTCTTAATGCTTGTTGCCATAACGGCGCTTTGTTCTAGGAAAATAAAGAAGTAATTCCTGCCAACCGTGTGTTAGAGGTCGATTTGACTACCTTAATCGACTTAGATCCTTTAACGCAGTGATTCCCAACGTGGGGCCTTGGAAATTTTGGTGGACTGGGATATGAAGTATATGAAGTAAGATAAAAATTGCTTCATTATCTGATTTCGGTCATTCACTTCAGCTTGCTTGCCGTTGCAACATGATGAATCAGTGAATGCTTTGTTCAAAATCAAAGGAACCATTGGTGGGCTATGTGACGAGGTTGAAAGGAAATACCCTAACCCTGCTAAGTTAGCGAGGGAACTTTTGATTCACTTTCCCCATCATCTTATTTGGTTGAGTGTAGCTTCAGTGCTGTTGATGATTTGTTGCGAGCCAAGAGGGACCAACTTGAAATTATACCACGGTGATTTACGGCTCAAGCTAACAAAACTGTCTCCTCTAATCAAGGATATTTTCCGTAAGCGCCAGGCAAAAGGTTACAAGATTCTCTCTCACTAAAATAAAGTGATTCATTAATTCTTTTGTGGTCAATAAATTGGTTAGATTCTTTTGTACTCGGAAATTAAAATTACAATATTAAAAAGTTCTAATTCTTTACTTATCTTTCAACCCCTGGTGGGGCATACGTTTTTCTGGAAAGTTATATTAGGGCCGGAGGTGGGGGGGGAGGTTAGGAAACATTAACCCATAGTACCTATATTAAATAAGATAGTGCTGGTTTATTTATTTTTGAAAAGCCCCTGTAAACTATGATCTTAGTATTACCATTAGCGCTTGTTGTGTATATACCTTTGCGCACATCATTCAGTAAATAAAACTACTTAATATTCTTCTGTTTGAACACTTTGTTCTTTTTGGCCAACTTTTGCTGATTTAAATCCCAAAGTTTGGAATTGAGACCGTCCTTTTGTGTGGGAGATGACTCGAGGAGGCAGAATGGGGGCTTGAGGGAGATTCGAAGAAATGGATAGCGAGTCAGTGGTGTCGAAATGAGTGTAACGGAGTTCATTCATCATTTCTTTGTTTCCCTATCCCAAATAGCCGTCAGCGTGTCAAGGTTCCCCCTCTTGTGTTCTTAGACACCGCAATGGAGTTCAAATTTGTATTATTTAGGACCTCGAGTGCATCCGCTCTTATAATTTGTTTCCGGAAACTTTGATTGCATTTTGCTGCTCTGGCAATTTTGATATGGCAGGTTTTTCTTCTTTTCTTTTCGTTCATATTTCATCAATCGTTATTTTAAACTATCATTCACATTCCCTCACTTGTCAATGGCATTTAAAATGAGGCGAAAGTCACTGGAGGGAACGACAGAAGGGAAAGAGCGGTCTTAGCAACTTTTGGACGAGAGGGGTGGGCGGGGGTTTCCATTATGTATTGAATAAATCATTCCGGGGTTAAAAAAAATTGACCCATACCCCCTATCTATTTTCATCAATCATGTTCACTTGACAATCCATGCATTGTACGCCCGGCTGCTCTCATTCTTGGTCGCTGTTTCTCCTTCTCGTCGAAATTCTTCCATTCAGGTGTCCCTCTCCTTGGCCTGAGTGGCCAATCACTAGTTGTTCCTTTACCTTCTCTATTCGGCCTACTTAAGGAACAGGCCAGATATAAATGTTCAAAAGCACGATCCCTTAAAATTCCCAAACCGAACTAGTCCCGCTTTGTTTCTTTCGAGGGAATAAAAAAGAATCCCTTTCCGTGTTCTGTCTTGTTGAGGCGAAAGTTTGGATTTTTAACGCCGAAAGTTTCGTTTAATGCGACGATCGTTTCATTTGGTGCAAATGAGGACTCTTCGCGGCCTGATGTGGTATTATTCGCTCTGAGAAGTTTTGGGCTAAGATGAGGATTTTTCTGTGAGTTTCCTCATCAGATATATAAGGTCATTTGGGTGAACTGAGGAGACTTCAAATCCCATCCAGGGGCTACCAATTACGTGCAAACACGAGGTTGAGTCGGTCAATTTATAGTTTTCATTTAATTTATGCCTGAGGATTCTTTAAAAAAATTCTCAATTTGAAATATTGCTATGTGTGTGCAAGCATCTTACTGGAGCTACCAGATGTGTTGACTATAACCAGTGTTGCATGAGCGAGGTTTTGTATAACATAAGCTAGAATTAATTTGGCTGGGATATTTAAATCAGCCATAGTTCATCTGTCAGGCACATAGAACCATAATATAGCAGCGCGTGTGGGAAACCATGTCAACTCCTGCTCAAATCGTACTCCACATGAACAGCCAACTTGATAATGTTGGATTAGATGTCGATGTTGTGAATGTCCCCGTCTGTAATTGTGCTTGGAACGTTGTTGTTCTCGGCGTCTCATTTATTTCCTATTGAAAGAAACCCTTCGTTGTCGAATAGGGGTAAATTATATACCTTTTCCCCTAGTCTCCTCATACACTTATTTTGCTACCCAAGCTATGTATGTACCTTCCATACACTTTTACCTTCCCTAACTTAATCACTTTCTTCACAAATTTCGGTGGTCTTTATTTTATTTTTCAAAATGTACATCTATTTTAGGGTAATTCTTTTTTTTCTAAGGTAAATACTTCTTGCTAGCATTAGATAAATGACATCCTCCCCTCCCCAACTAGGTGCAATCCCGCCGCAGTGAGCGCCAAGGGACTCGTATGCAACCCCCCCCCCGCAAAAAAAATATAGCAACATTGAATCAGTTAGTGTTATATTTTGCAGTTCCCTTCTTCAGCTGATCTTTGTTAGCTCGAGAATAGATCGCATGGGGAACCTTTAACAGGAAACTATTAATCAAATTATTATTTTAATATTATTAGTTATTGATCGTGTTATTTTTGAATAGCTCCAGCAAAAAAATCCAACCCCGGATTGACACAAACCTGCTCTTTTTTTTCTGCCACGCTTCTCCTCTGAGGTGCTGGGCGATGAAATGGCCCCGCATGTCCCTCTTCTTCCTTGTATTTTTTCGCGTCCAAAAGTTTCAGTCTCCCTCAGGGACAAGGGATGTGGCCATCAAATGGAATTTATCAAATAGGTGAGCACTTCGCTGACAAACATCAGATAGAATTTGGGTTTGTATTAGCAAGTTCTCTTTTTATTAATTGTGCGTGGGAGGACCGCATTTGTACTCTCTTCGAGTGGGGATGGGAAAAATCATGAATGGCCTGAGATAATTCGATATGCTGTTCGTTGAGGAGCCAGTTTTACATTCTACGTAACTGCCTAGAAATGAACTAAAAGATGCCTGGGGTCGAGGGTTCAACCGTTTACTCGAACGAAATTCATATCGCACGCAATTTCAACACCTTTCATATCCAAACCTTTACTCCTCACCGTCTGTTGCGACGAGTTCTCAATGACATGACAGTGTCATTCAGCGCTATATTGGTTCGCTGTCGAAGGGACATCCAATAATTTTTATTTTTTATCTTTTTCTTCAAGAGAAGAGAATGGCATGGTGACAGACAGCTAGCTCAATCCCTCGCTTGTCATCGAGTGCAATTTGTTTGACAGATAGGCATCATTGCCCGTCATTTCTGTCTCATCTGTAGCGCAGCTGTCAATCATAGCCTCGATGGGTGAGAAAGCGTCGTTTTCAAATTCCAGAAGCAATCTCTTATTGAGACGGGTTGCGTCTATGCTCGCCATAAGAGGAGACGTTTAATCGCCTGGAAAGGTTCTCCTACAGCCCTAGAGCGAGATTCGGGAAGATGCGGATTTCATCAGAGGAAGAATATAAATGCAAATGGCTTCACACGCGAATCTCCTTTAGGAAACTTTGGATTTTATTCGGAAGAGAATTAAGACCAAGGCTTCTTTCATGAAGAAATTAGTTCTTTACTTCTCATGAATGATGAAAAACATCAATAAACTTGAAACCTCATTTGTAATGCGATTAATTACATTCGCACAAGTTGAGGATTCTAGAAGAAGCGTAGGAGTAGTAATTTGGTTGATTAAACAAAGCGGAAAAAGTTTTATTCGTCTGGTGGTTGAATCCTTTTGCTCTAAGAGAAGCTTGATTCGGATGACTTGCGGTGCTCATCTTGTCGCTAGTGCCTGAAACTTTTTATTTTACAGCGAGGGTAGTTCTCTTTCTCACACTAAGACCCTGGACATTCTTTAGGAAAAGATTTCTGGGGAAGGTGGTCCATTATTTGTTGGGGGATGGGCATAAAAAAGGGGACACGTTTGTTCAGCCTTTTCAATGTTTGTGCGATTTAGGCCTATTTTGGCGTTCAATTATTTCGACTTTGTAAGTTCACTTTTGGGATTATCAATTGTTTTTAATATAGCATCGTATTTTTTAACTGTGTTTGCATTATTAGTCCACGGGCCAAAATTGAAATTAGTACTACAGTGTTGTGAACTGAGAGCAGATGTCAAAATCAAGCAAACAGCAAGATATTTGCGGTAGTATCTAGGAAACTGGTGTCTGTTGACGGCCACTACCATAGTCTGCTAGCGTCTATGCACGCAAAATGAAGATGACAAGGCTAGCAGTTACTCTGATGGTGATGATGATGATACCGATTCTGGATACGAGGGGGCAGAGAATCAGACACGCACGGAATATTTGGCATATGTCAGAGAAGAGCTGCGGTCAAACCATAAGATAACACGAATAACTGCATTTACAAACAGGCTGCTTCGTTGTGACCGAAGTGAGAAGCTTTACCAAGAAACATATCCAACGTACGATGGAGCGTGAGTTTGGAGCCCTCCATACTATTTCTGTTTGCAAAGGAAAACTTCTGCTATATCGCGACAGCATTTTATTTATGAATCACCTTGCCAGGAATCACCAAAAGCTTTCAGGGAGAAATGTTCGATGGAATCCGAAAGCCAAGAAGAAATACTCGGCAAGGCAGCCCCATGAGGCTCAAGGGCGATATACGAGTAAGAGATAAAAATTGGAAACAATCATGGCCAACCGATGTAAAAAAAAATTGCAATTAAATTGAAAATAATAAAAAAAAGAGCGATACTGAGAGTCGCGTGGTATACCAATTTAAATGTGATGGGGAGGATTGTACATCATATATCGGTTATACCACAAACACCTTCAAAACTCGCGCCTATCAACATTGCGTTAAACCAACCAAAATTCGAAACCATCTTGAAAATATCAACAAAACGAAAGCAAAAAATTACCCTAAATTTTTAAAAAGTAATTTACAAATCTCACAACGAACAAAATTTAAAACTCGCTAAAGCCATTCTGATAAACCCAAATAAACTACACTTGAACATAAAAAGAAACAAATTTATGGACAAATTAAACATAACAATATAAAATTTAAAAATGATGTAGTTTCCTTTATATTTTAAGCCTCATCCCCTATCGCACTACCTCTTACTATCCTTCCTACATAAAACGAGTGGGTATCTTTTAATTTCAGTTTCTCTGAAGATGTTAAATAGTGTTTGGCGAAACGAGAGAATAAAATGCATTACACAATAAAAAGCATCGACGCTTTTTCCTCTCAAAAATAATCATCAAGAAATTGAATTTTAATGCGAAAAAGATTTGTTCGTAAATTGGAAGTGAAAATCTAAAGGGTAAATGATTTTTGCAATTATTGTAAATTCCAAATTGTGGCTAAAGTGACATGTCAATTCTTCAAAAAAACAACAAAAAACAATAGGCATTTATTTTGTGGTGGGAAGAAAACCCGGCACATCGAAAATTGCAATCAACATGAGTTTGACTTTGAACTTCGACTATCTTGCTTTCTTCGGCTTCGGCCTCGGCGAATGTGGACTCTTCCAATGAAGGCTCTGACTGACGCTTGGTCTCCGGGTCGTACTCTAAGATCCATGACTCATCACCGGTGATGAATGCCCAGCAAGTTTGATTCGGTTTCAAGACGCTCAAAGATGTTATGCCACACCTGCACGCACCTCTCCTTCTGGTCCTCGTTCAACACCTTCAGCACCATCTTTGCGTAAATCTTTGGTGATAATTTTCCAGCCGTTATCGTGGTTCATGCCCAGCTCACTTGCAATCCAAGACCACCGCCTAATGAAACTGATTGTAGGATGGTATCTGCAAGGTGAACACGTCTCTTCTTTGTGCGATCGAAAACTATCGGTCAGTTCTGGTTGGCGTGCAAATTAGCAAGCATCTATCACGTTTAGGGTTATGCTGCCTGATCGGAGTAATGTGTGAAAATTTACACAAAAAGAAGAACAGAGATTTTACAGGAGATGATCCCGAGAAAAAAAACAAACACATTTCAGTCGTAAAATTACAAGGAATTATAATAAAATATTATTCAGACAGAAAAAATCAAATGTTCGTAACATATTTAGATCTTGTTTAAATTAGATGTGTGTAAAGCTATAGCGATTTGAAATGCAATTAAGAAATCGCTAAAAAAAATCATGACTTGAATATGGAAAATTTTGATTTCATTAGGAACAGATAACGCTTCACCCCTGGCGGGAATTGGGGTACATGCAATATTAAACAGAGGAGGTTTCCCATCTCATATTTATTTGATATATTTACCATCCCATTAGATTCTTACTATCACATGCTGCAATTAAGTTATCTACCAAGAAATTTAGATTTTAGGATTAGGAAACTAGCTGGTTCTGTCACTCAGCTGTTCGTGGGTCGAAATATACCCAACTATTTGAAATGATAAACCAAATAAATTAGCCTTTATAACTTGTCCAAGTAAGTACCACAACTTGGATGGATATCAATTGAATCTGCTGTACTTCGTATTTTAGTAATGATAGTGGGTTGAATTCAAAACACATTTTGCAATTGTAAGAAATGGGGAACACCTGAAATCTTATATCAAATGTTTTGTGATAAGAAAAACTACTTTGCTTTTCAATTAAAAAAAAATTATATTCTTGCAAGAGTGCAAAGAAAACAATTTGAGGATGAAACTCAAGATCCATGAAAATTATTGATTGATCTGTATCTTGTTGCCTACCACTGTTCTATCATTCTCATTCATGGAAAGAAGCTTAGAGTATGAATCAGTTCATAATTAAATAGATGATAAGCTATAAGTTTGGTTATGAGTATGAAAAAGAACTTTCTGAATGTAAATTTCCAGAACAAGAAGGAAAAGAATGTTCGATACATACAATTTGTAATGAAACTTATATTACAAATTAGGCAGCATATTGGGTATGTTGCACTCGATTAATTAGTTCAGTGTCAGCGGGTGTCTGAAACCAATTAAAGCCGGAACCTTTTTACCTTGCAAAAGTAAATTCTTATCTGGATGCGACAGGAGAAAACCCATTTTGAAGTTTTTCACAAATTGCATTAATAGTGCTTTTGCTATCTCACTTCATTGCCGATTTGGTAGGGATTTTAATCGCATGAAAATTATTAGATCTAAATTGTGTAATTATCTGCGTCAAAAGAACGCATGTTTTAACTGTTAAATATGGATTTTAAAATACTGCTGCAATTACAAGATACCAAAAGAAGTTTGCAAAAACATCAGCTCAATGGCTACATATAAAGAACCTACATAATCTATATTAGAAAGAATTATTGATTACAGATTTTGAATAAATTTCATGGTAAGAATAGGTTGGGTTGTTTTTTTTTACTATTTCTTAAAACTAATAGCATAATGGTATTTTGTAATCGGTGCATTTTTGCGCCTTATCTTTTCCACATTTAGCGCATTTTGGCAGCAGCTATGAAGCAATAATAATGAAGGAGAGGACATTAGTGTATAATCGGGACAACAAGAAAACCGGCCGCCCTACTAAGCACATCCCCCCTCCCTCACTTGATAAAAAATAAGGGGGTGACATTGATTTTTTTCTAATTATATGGCGCAAGCCGATGATAGTCGCCTACCCGTATAGGGAACGGAACGATCAAATAATGAACATTATGCAAATTACTTTTTGTATTGCAAGCGTTTCTGAAGAAATGGTCTCGCCACATTATTAAAGATAAAAACTCAACATGTTGCGCCTGCATCGTCGCAGCATTTTGATATTTGCTTTATATTATTATAATAGGATTCTATAACAAAATTCAAGTTTTCCACAAGAAGTTGAAGGATTTAATTATCCTCCTGTGGAAAGTCGAATGCCCTCGAGGCACCAATCAACAGTCTCATATGCACCTTCCATTCTATTGTCGCTTTCGGTGTTGACTGGTATCTAGTGTTGGTAATTCTATCTCACTCTCCGCTCGGTCGTTGTCTAACTCTATTTATTCCGTGTTGGTGGCTTTCCATAGTTCACCTTTCCAAATTTAAATGCTTTTGCGTTCAGAGTTGATTCCATGTTGTAAATATTAATATAAATTTAGGTGTTTGGGTAATTTAGAGCAATATATTGTGTTTTTTATAAGGTGTACAGTTGCCCAAATTAGTCATGTCACAATAAAAAGAATTTCGGACAGAAGTAAGTTAACTATGATATAATTGTTTATATGTTCTATATAAATCATCGAATAGTTTTGGAGGACTGCCGCTAAGCTTTGCTGTACTCTTGCCAAGTATTTATAGTTTTCATAACAGGTTATGTTGGAAAATTAATTATAGGGATAAAAATTGAAAAATAACAATGTTAATTCGAATATTTTTGAGGTATCGATAATTAAAAAATAAATTAACATGAATTTTATTAAGCTAGACAAAACAAGCCCTTTTAAAATGTTTTGACATTGCTGATTGAAATACCGCAATAATGTAAAATATTCACTATATTAAATTTATTGTATTGCTAAATGTCCATTCCTCATCAAATAACAATATATTTTAAATTGTCACTAAACGAAGTTCAGTATAAAGTGTGACTTGACTGCCGCAAAATGAAAGAAATATTTATTGAAAATTAAAATATCACAAATGTCACTAATATTTCTTAACATGTTTCAATTTAGGTCAATGCAATTCTGAAGGCGATGTTTCCACCTGACAAGTCCCTCCCTGAAGAACTCCTGGCTTTTCGAATTGTACCATGTCTTGACTTCACCTTTTACCTCTTAAATCGATCGAAATCTTATTCCTTTTAAATGTTCCTTAAGTTTAGGAAACAAGAAATATTATGAGGGGGCAAAATCAGGGTTATAGGGTGGATGGGATATGATTTACCATCGAAATTCCCTCAAAGGTTCTCTTGTTAGCCGTGAAGAATGGGCTGGAGCATTGCCAGGATGGAACATGACTCCTTTGTGCAAGCTGATCATCCCGTAACGCTTTCGGCGCCCAACGGGCAGAAAGCTTTGCTGAGACCAAGATGCTCTGTTAAAGTTTCATATGCTGATCCTTAGGAAATATCGACTTCTTTTGCAATAAATCCAACGCTAATCCAGCAATCTTCATCCAAAAGCTTTTGAACGGCAGCCACCTTTTCTGCATTGGTCGATTTGAATGTTCTCTCTTCGTCATTAAGGTCTTCTCTTCCTTCTTTGAAACGTTTCATCTACCTCAAAACAGCGTTTTTATGTGATGTAGACTCACCATAAACATGCTGCAAAGAATCGACAATAACAGGGGATTTCCAATCAAGTTTTGTTAAAAATTTGATAACAACTCTGATCTCAAAAGTTTGCTTTTCCATGGATAAAAAAAAAGCTAATTTCTTGTAAGCAGTCACTTGCTACCTGAAATGCATCATTTGCTACCTGAAATGCGTCAGAGGAATAAATGACGGTTTCGCAGGTATCAGCACAAACCAAAGATATAATCAAACGTGTTTTGACTTGAAAATTTCCGATAATCTTTTAAATTAACCCCAACACTTTTTGAAGATCTCTCTTAAAAAAAGATATATTTCATAGAAAATATGTCGCTGAAAAAGAATTGAAACGTTTTGGCTCGTTTCAAACATGCTATGTTTTGACGCCTTATTAAAAAGATCGCTTTGCGATTTTCACCTCTCAGGCACTGTGAATCTGAGTATTGGAAAGATTATAATTTGGTTGCGTCATGTATTAATTTTATTAAATTCGAGCGTTCGCAACATTAGTGTTTTACCAGTTAAGTTTTTAATTGATATTGAAAATTTTAAAAAAAGGTGCCCTCTATGTACAATTGATTGTTCTAGTAAACGTAAAAAAAAAATCATTGAACTAGGTAAAAAAAGGTTTCTTATTAAGAGAATTCGAAAACTGAAAGGAACTTCTCGTTTAGTCAAGCTGAGATGTTTAATAGAATCTTTATGCAAACAAAAATCGGGCTTAAAAAAATGTGCTAAGGAAAAAAAGAATCGTTAAGGAAAGTTATGCAGTGTGTGAGCTAATATAAAAGTAAGTTAAATCACACAACAAAGGCGATTTTGTTTGTCTCTGCTGTTGCAACAACTTTGAATCCAGAAAAACTCATTGTATGAGAATATTAATCATTAGTGAGACCAGTTTCAGGTCGAATACAAGAAATGGGTTTTGCCATTCAAGAATATTTGAAACGTGCAGCATCACAATTAGTGATCTATTCTATAACTGTGGACGAGACAACATATAAATAATGAATACATCACAATTAATTGCATGTGTTTGCATGTAGCTTTAAAATCGATGCACGGCGCTAACATAGATAAAGATGTTTTTGAGGCAAAATCAGCAATAGGTCACTTGGATTTGTTCTATGAAAAACTGTGACATAATACCGACGGTACACCATATATGATAGGACAACAAAATTGAATTTTTGTTTTAATCAAAAAAGAATTTTTAAAGCCATATCCTTGATTCCAATACCCCAATAGTTATCATTGCTTCATTCGCCAACATAATTTAGTTGCACCTTCACTAGGGATGGGCATTTGTGATCAACAAGAAAACTAAGTGTTTTAACTTGATAAAATAATAGAGGATTGAGCAATCGAGAATTTAAAGAAATTTTCAAGAATCTTGAATCGTAATATAATGATTTAGTGTAGAATGCTAAGTTTGATGGCTAAGCGAAGGGAGCATGCTTACACGCTTTTACGGACTAAATAATGAAGGGAAACTTTTCATTGACGAAAAAAGCATTTCCATTAAGGAATTAGACGGTCAGACGTGTTTAAGTGATTCAGAATTTTTAGTCGAATGTTCTAAATGAGAAATTGCAAGGGCCCAATCAAGTCACTAATATCAGGAGCTTTGAAATAAGTTTGAAATCTTTCGTAACTCAATTACAAAAGCATACCATGGTACATTTTCCTTCAATGAAAGAACCGAAACCAGATTTGATCTTGTTGCATGGTAACGTGTTAAAATCTTTTATATCAGTTTCAAAGGAGTTTTTGACATATACAAAAATATGAGCTTCCCCTACGGATATCTGCAAACTCCCTTTGATGTGATGCTAAATGAAACTCCGGATACCTTGCAACTGAGTTAATGCATTTACACTCGGATGATAAATTCATTGAAATAGAAATATAATAATTTTTCACTTGTCTCATATTATGAAGCCTAATGTTGATTTTTGAAAAATATCGCCCTTTGAAGAGTAACATTTGAAAATTGCATCACTGTTTACCACTTACTTATATCAACAATTTTCATCCACATTAAATTTAGCCAAGGATCATTTGCGCGTTAGAATTACGAATAATAATGTTGCATATGAATTTAAAATTGCCTCATTCTCATCTCGTAATTTCAAAGGCTTTCAAAGCAAAACAATGCCAGCACTTTTCTCTAAATTTAAAGGTAAGAAAGTTTCAATAAATTCTATAAGTAATTTGGTGATATTTTCCAGTGATTTGCACGCATTTTTTATCCCTTTTATTTCTTTGTGGTGTCGTGTAGTTTAATATTTTGCTAATATATTTACAATTCGTCCATGGTAGTGTAAAGGTTTCCCACCCATGATATAGAATGTAGTTAATCTGACAACTTTGGCAGATTGTGCAACATACTCCGAACATATCCCCAGTTCTTAATGATAGCAAGACTGTTTTGCAAGAGAAATTTGAAGAGGGTTGATAAAATAAAAGAACCTGGGAGAGTGATAATGTTTAGCGCCGGGTTGGGGTACTATCACCGATCATGAACGAATGACAAGGAGCACAAATTAAAGAAGAAGAAAAAGTATGCCAAAGACAGCACCTGCCTCTCCCGCAGAAAGTTTGTAAGTAGAGCTCTGTAAAGTGCTCAAGATAAACTAAGTGAAAATATGTGGAAGAGTTATACAGTACCGTCCGTAAAGATCAGAACGACTTCAAGATTTTCCTAAATTGATGTTTAATAGCCTACATGTATAAACTATGTATGGATAAAGAGCATATAAATTCGGATGAATAGAACGAAAGTTATCAGCAGAAAGAAATTTACTTGAAAAATCAAAGCGGCCAAACTGATCCGAACGCTTGTCTTTCTTGTAGAGAGAATCGGCATTATTTCCATAACAACTAACCACAGTTTGATCTCGTGTAAGTTAAGTTTCGCTAACATTCGTCTAGAGAACATGCATAAGGATCTATTACTCCTCTCTGTCTGCCAGCTGATCGTAAAGCTGCGCCATCAAAATACTATTTCAATTGGAGCTACTTCAGAGACTGACAAACGCTCCAAAGTGTAGTCTATGATCTTCTGACACTCTATAACAAAAGAGTAGCATCGGATTTCAACTGAACGAATTCTCATAGCGGTAAATGTGTACAACAATTTGAACTGAAAACTTTTGGACTTTAAGGGACTAGAAGTTCTTGTCTCGATGGGATTAATAAAATGGAAAAGGAAATTGGCTTGGAAGGAGGTTTGAGCAAACACGAACAAATGCGATTGGATGAAAAAGTACATGAAAGAAGTAAAATATTGTGGCCGATAGATGGCTTCAAATTTGGATGAACGAATTTGTACAAAGAAGACAATTAAAATTGGGGTTTAATTCGCTGCCCCCTTTAGAGTGATCATATTAGGAGTAGGTCTTCCTTCACAAATGCACTTATAAATGGATTTATTCAGAAATCTACATGTGATGTGGGGGTCTTTCGTCTTCGCAGTCATATTTTGTTGACCTCTGCTTCCAGCGCATTTTATGTCCGTGGGCAATACCTCCATTTGCCCAGATTTGTCATCCCATGGATTTATCGCTTTCGCTATTTTGTTCTTTGTTCATATCGATGAAGTTCGAGTTTGAATATATATTTTAGTACCGGTGTTGCTTTGTATTTTTAGTCGCGTGTGACTATATATCTCACTATGTCGGTCGGTCCGTCGGTCCCCGTTTTTTTTGTTTTTGTTTTTGGTAATAACATTGTAACTATTCGGCCAATTCTAACGAAATTTGAAACCCTTATGTTGTTTTACATTCTCTTTCGAATGGTAGGTCCTCCCAAGGATAGTCCGGGAATTATTGAAAAATTTTAAAGTCGTAAGGTCATAAAGCAGTATAAGTGAAAGCACGCGACTTTGGTCAGCAAACTTCTTTTTTTTGAAACTCCCTAAAGACGGCCTGGCCTCATCAGCATCTTTTGTTGCACCAGTTTTTGCCATCTTCAACTCATTCGCACGTGTACCACAGCATCTTGTCGAATTATATCCCCCCTGTTCGCGTTGTATTTTTATTCCAGCAACTAAAGATTATCGCTAGTTTTTCGTCTCTTTGTAACGACAGTTCTATTATTGTTTGGCGTTTCGGAAGTCAAAGCTTAAGGAAAAGGCAAGGTTCAATTTCTTTCCAGCCATGACTCATTGGTTTTGTGGTAATTTGAAATGATTTTAATTGAAGAAAAAAGAAATTGCGGAAATTGAAAGGAAGGGGAAGTGGTTTGAAAAAGAAAGGATACATCTAAAGAACAGAAATACTAAAATGAGCTAGGGATGCCAAAGTTGCAGTAGGAACCCTCGTATTATTAACTTCCAGAAACAATTTCGGACCAACATTACTGACATAAGTAGGAACTAAATTCCCTTTCTGGATGCGTAACTTTGAAGAAGGGCGGCAGTATGGCTGCGCAGCAGAGGGCTCTTGTTGCGATCCTTCCTGTTGGCTTGCCCAAATATCAATATTTGAGTTAATATTAATCCTTCCATTGTCAAATTGGAATCCGATAATCGAGAGATTAGCAATGAAGTGACGATGAATTAAAAGAATCGGCAAATTGGACTGCGATTCACAGGTCCAGGATTACTGGTTCATATGTTAAATTAAAATGAATTAACGGGATTTAAATTATTTTAAAATTTGTTATGATCCAAAAATAGACTTATCACCATATCTCTACCTCGTTCTCACGATCGCTCTCTGGCATCCAGCCCAGCTGTCGTACGAAAATTGAGATGGTTGTGGTAGAGCAATGTCCACTCACTTATACACTAGGCATCTCGCACGCTAATCCAGCAAAATAATCTTTCAAACGCAACGAAGCATTTTTAAATTTGAAACTCTCATGTAGACGGTCCTTCAGACGGTCTTTCCATATTTTCTCGAGACAGCGAAACGAGTTTTACTCATCCCAAGAGCCGTCCCGCACCGCCACTCTGCCCCTCCGTCCCGCAAGGGGGTAGATGATGTACCGGTCCTCCTACAACTGAAAGCAGGTGAAACTGCACGCCTTTCCGGCCCCATTGTCCGCAGTTGTGTACCCTCCCGGCCCCAATGCCCCCAGGAGGAGGTACTCGTATCTCTTTCCACTCATTCTCTAGCTTTACTACTTTCTTGCAATATTTTACCTTCGTTTACCTTCACCACACCACTTTCTTTACGGGTCTCTCGTTGCTAACCTTTTGCGTGATACAACCTCTTTGCTATTGCGTTTCAAATTCGAGCAAAAATAATATGCCCCTATATGTTCAACTTCCATGTTTGATGAGTGGCAAGTGGGTCGAGGGGACCCAAGGAAATTAGAGGGTCTAAAATATACTTTCTTTGTGTTTACAAACCCCGAAAAGGGAAGCCGTGGGGGAGGGGACCGACAGCGGAAACCTGCAGGAGCAGGAAGCTATCACGGCGTTATTCGTTTTAGACCTTTCCATTAATTCTTTTATCCTCCGCTTTCTTTATAATCCTTTTCTCACTATTTTTGGGGCAAGCGGCCGATTTCATAGACTAGTCGCCAACCAGCTTTCGTCCATTCATCCTTGGTCGGGTCTAGAGGAAAGAGCAAGGAGGACATACCTCCCTCTTGACTCCGGTTGTGGGGGTGTTTATTACATGCCTGTATTTTACCTTCGTATTACCCCCCCCCCCTTCATTTTTTCTTCTTTTCAGGTGTAGCATGAGCAACCTTGCTCCGGCTGACATCTATAGGATTGCATGCCCAATATTCAGAGTTTGCCCTACCGACCTCAATGCCGCCAGAAAGATCTCTAGCTTTATCACTTTCTTTACAGATGTCTCTTTACAACCAAACAACCTGATAAAACACCCTCGTTGTTATTGCGCTTTAAATTCAAGAGAAAAAAAGTTGGTGCCGCTTTAGTGTGTGTCCTACCGACCAGTATTTTGGTTAGGTTTGGTTTAAGCACTCACCCAGAAACCTAACCAATTTTTTTCTATAATATTTAAAAGTACGACCAAACACTTCATAAGTCAATGTCAAAATGAGTAAACATTTAAACCTAATTAAATTTGCAAATTTCTATATTTTATAATTTTAGGATTTCATTGAAGCAACAGCATTTTGGTTCAAAGATAATTTTTTAAGTAGATTTTTAAAATTCTAACTTTTCATCACTCTATAATTTAAGAAGGGGATTTTTTTGAGTATTTGAATAATAATTTCATCTTAGTTTGGTTATGACTTATGTTTTTTTTATCAAAGTTATTTGTAATAATTCTTTTATAATATCAAAAAACCAAATGGTGAAGTTCAGAAATAAATATAAGTATCGAATTTTGGGGAATTTTTTAAAACCCAAAGAATTACAAATGGTGAAGTTCAGAAAATTTAGTTTTATATATCTTCTTCTATAACTATATTTTAACAACGTGATATTTTGAAAGGGGGGAAATTTAGTTTAGAGTTCCTTTTTAAAATTATTATAATTGGCGAAGTTCAGAAAATTTATAAAAATTTAACCATGGCTGCTTTTTTTTAGATTTTAAATTTTAATCTTAGTAGCGAAGTGCAAGCTCCCCCCGTAGGGGGAAGTGGCGAAGCCATTGCCTTGTCTTATAAAAAATGACACGAAACACACGTCAAAGCGGCCCCCAAAAGTGTTTCTTAGATAAAAGATGGACGGAAAATCAGGATTGGGAGAAAACAGAAATCGGAGATTTTTGTTCTGGAATTGAATAGCAAAGTCAGTGCTGCATTTAGTGCAGTGGGCATAGTCACAACACGTTTTGACGAGATAACTCGGTTTAAGCATGAGCACAAAGACAAGGTCGTGCAGAAGAAATAATCCATGTAATGGTGATTTTCTACTCAATCAAATACCGTGTATTACAAGGGTACTGTTACACTCTTTAGGACGCTCTCAACCAAAAAAAAACAAACATACTTTTGATGCAGTTAGACACGTTATTATTATTTTAATATATAAATATGTGGGTAAATTCTAATATTAGTCAAGGCGAGACTTGAATAAAAGCCGTGCACACGTCGCAGATGAAGTCCTTCCTCATGTTGGTCCACACGAGGTTGAAGGAAGACTTCAGCTCGTCGATGTTGCTGTGGCAGGCCTTGCCCTCGACATGCGCCCACACGCTGTAGTCGAGGGGGATTGAGGTCGGGCAACAGCTGCTGCCAAAAGTCCTTAGATCCCAACCAGTCTTGCACGGCCTGGGCCGGGGCACCATCCTGCTGAAAGACGTAGTCCGTCTTCTTCGTGATCTATCTCACCCAGGGTAGGACACTCTTGGCCAAAATGTCCCTGTTAGCGGCCGCGGTGAGCCTGTAACCGGCTGTGAACTACACAGGCGGCATCTTCCCACCATTCGAAGCCACGACACTTAGCATCGTCACAGAGGCCGGGTGCTTGGTCGTGGACACGTAGCGGACCTCGGAGACATTCTGGCCGAAGCTTATCACGCGGTCATTCCTCTTGGCGATGACCGGATCGACTGTCGGAGTCTTTTTGATCATAAAAAAATACTTTCTAATGCCATGACTCTTCAAAGGGTTGAGAAGGCGACGAAAGCGCTACCGAGGCTTTTCCACGCACCTCAAGCTCGTGTGGCTCTCCTCCTTGACGGCCCTGGAAACCGTGGCCACCGAGATGTTGTCTTGGCGAGCGCTGTCATTTTAAGCTTCCGAGCACTTTCAAAGGCCTTTCTCATACCCAAATGGTGGACACCTTGAGGTTTGCCTGCACGAGGTCGATCTTTGAGGTCTTCCCCCTTCTTGAGCCCTCCGCGACTCTATGGACGGTCAGGTGGCTGACGTTGAGCCGCTTGCCGAAGTCGAACTTGTTGTGGCCCGCGCGCTGGAGAACAGAGATCTCGATTCTTTTGACTTTCACCTCGACACAGCAGCACACAATGGAAAAGACGTTTTAACTATACGTGCTGGAAAAGTAGAATTTTAAAGGAACTTTTTCTATCACACACGTAAACCTCCGAAAGATTAAAAAAAACGAGTGTAACAGAAATTTTGCAAAACCCGGTATGTATATTTTAAATCAAGGTTTCTATAATTCGGGATGCTACTGAACCGAAATAAAAGAATGATTGAACAGTTTTTATTGAAGTTAATTGACCTATATTCCTCCTTTATTAAATGGGCAATTTTTATATCCAAATCCAAATTTCCCCTAATTCATTTACATAGGGCTGCGTCATCTCTGAGGTCGTTTATACTCCCTTTTATAACTTTTGACATCCTGAGTTCACAAATGTAACTAACTTTGTATTATCAGGTCATTCTACTCAGATGTCTGAAACCACTAAGTTGATTATATCATGTTTTTTTAAAGGTTATATCCATTGTGCTGGGTTTACAAAGTGGTTTCAACAAGCCATCCTGTTTCTTGTATTTGTGGTACAGCAGAGCAAACAAACTGAATTACAAACAACGGGGCACCAAAAAGACCTGAACGGAACTTTGTTCATGCAATGTTTTATCACAGCCTCTTATCAACTCCCAGGGAATTCTATTCTCACCACTGCACATAAAAGTTGGACCAATGAAGAATTTTGCGAGAAAATAACAAAGAAAGCCAAGGTTTCACTTTTATGAAACAGAAATTTCGACGTCTCGATTGATGGTGCCAAACTAGAAACATATTTTTTTATGTCCTCGAGTCAGGGATCGTATGAAAGAAGTCCAATATAACAAATGCATGGATGGCAATGGGTAGCATGCGTAGCTTCCATTCTAGTCTATTATCTCAAGCTTTCTGAGAAATCACCAGGTTCAGACTATTCAGAGCTTCTGCATAACTTCCATTCTGTAAAGATGCCTTTTCTCAGCGTGCCATTGCGCTGCGTCTTTCCCCGTTGATCCACCACTACTCCAAGGCCTCAACAACTTCGAGTCACCCCTTTTGTAGACTCCAAATCGGACACACATGCGAGACGCGTCGATATTTAATGGATCGCTCCCCTGAACTTTGGTTTCCCATACGACCTTGCACATTCTATTCGAATGTCCTTGTCTTGGGGAGCATCGTACATGATAACTGTTCCGATACTGGGACGTACGAGGTCGCTACAGTTTGTCCCTTGTACTCGGCTCGGTTCGTTCAACCCTGATTGCGGGCTCATAAAGTTCTTGGAGGATTCAGGTCCTGGAGCGAGTGGGTCTACCTCTGGTACCTGATCATGTTTTTTTCTTTTCGTTTCTCTTAGTTTTTTTGGGGGGAGGGGGGGGGGTAAAGTTAATTTCAGCTCTTTATGCCCTTGTGGCAATCGCCAGATTCCCCCCCCTTTAACAACAACAACAAAAAAAATGATTGGCTCGCATCTAGACTCCGTGGTGATTAATTATAGTGGGCAGGAAGGGGTGTGTTGCCATCAAGATGTTCGTGATAGAAGAGAGGCGCCAGAGCCGCTGCGATGGGGACATGCTTGCAGGCTACTGCTGGTATATCATAAGAAATATTCCATTGGTAAAACAAAACGAATAGCTTTGAAAATGTCATTTCTTCCTCACTGATTGTAATTCCGCTGTCATTTCCATATATTTTATCTTTATATTCCTTTCAATTTTTCAATTTAACATAAAATAAAAAGTAGGCTTGATTGACAAAAACTATTAATATATTTTAGCGTGTCATAATTATAAATTATTGTTAAGAAAACTTTCACCTCGAGCCTCAAAAGTTTTAAAACGCTGACCTGTGTTTTTGATTCCAAAAGGGAGCGTTCTTTTGTTGCAAAATAGGAAAAGGATCACAGGGGTTCCTTACACTCTTGGTACCCAATTCCCCCAAAACTCGTCGTTTGGTTATTTTGGTTATGTACTTTACACACATCCTTACTTCCTAATCTCCACCCCTTTTCATCCGCCTCTATTGGTTTTCGCATTTTAACAACCAATTTAAAAAAATAGAGATTAAGTTACCGTCACAGCTGTAAAAATATTTTATTATCTCAAAGTTTGACAGTAATTAAACAGGAATTAAATTGAGAATGAAAATGTTAGGAGAGGTAGAAATATAAGCCTTAGTTTCATCTTAAAGGACTATTAATGCAATTAGAACCGCCACTTGAATCGATGCAGCGTAATTAAGGTGGAAGTGAGAGGGTAGTACAAAAGAGAGGGTGTCAGATAATGGGTGAATAATTGGATATAGGACGGATGACAGTTGTCTTATCTTATTCTCGAAGAGTGTACAGCAATTTCGTCAGTACCTATTCTGAACTTCGAGTTTCAAGATTGACAAAGATTTTCTGAGAAGAAACCTGACTGGACTCTACTTGATTCCGGACTTGACCTCGGACAATCTACTCCTCTCTTACACACGTAATTAGGGCGTGTCGGTTTGGAAGCTTAAATCTCCTTAGCTCCCCACACAAGCAGGAGCCATAGCTGAACCGTGCAGCTAACTCAGCGAAGGCTGAAGCTTATCCCGGAACGTGTTAGACCCGTATGCGCGGCGGCCTTGTGTGGGTGGATCAAACACTGTCATGGCTAGGTGCATAGGTAAGTAGGTAGGGCAGCCGATACGTCGCGGAATAAGCCAGAGTAGATAATCTGGATCATAACCGCACCTTTCAGTTTTCTTAACTTGGTAAACATGTAGACGAGCGGCCCGGTCGGAAAAAAATATTTTTGTGTAAATATTATCGTTCATCCGTGTCTGAATATTCATGCGCGTTTGAGTTTTCTTCGAATGATAGCTGCCGCCATTTTTTGTATTAAAAAAATGCCCGAAAGTAAACAAACCGCAAACGCTGTTTACGTAGGCCATTTTTTTTTTACAAAATTGACCGAAAAAAAAACGAAACACGCTGTTTCCGTACTTAATTGCAGTGGTTATACTTCCGAAATAGCGAAGAGGAAAGCCTATTTATTTTGCGCGTCTGCGACCTATTCGAAATCTAGCTGACTTGAATCACGTTTTATTTTAGAGCATCTAAATTCAAACTGAGGGGTCACATCTAATGCTCCGGCCACAAATGTCGCATTCGCTTTTAATTTTAACTAAATTATGAACATCCAAAAAGGTGAACAATTTATCTTTATCAGAAACTAGAGTTAATAATTCCGAAATGGAAGACGGACAAAACGCACAATTCGATACTATTTTCACACTACTTAAAAGACGTCTGATTGATCATTTTTAAACTGCGTAAAAGGGGAATGTTTGACACCCAAACTGTTAAAAAACGAGTAGTTCCTTGAAATGATCTAGCTAATTACATTTAAATGTATAAAAAAAGGTAATAAAAATAGTAAAATGGGGAAAAATATATTGACAAATAAAAATGACTCCGAATGAGGATAATAAAAAGCTATTAAGTGGAAAAAAATAGAAATCAAGCATTTCTGACGTCATACCCCACCCCCAACCCATATTATAATTCGCAAAACGATTAAAGGCGCTGACATGATGTAGTTAAAGCATTCACCTCTGTAAACGTCAGAACATTATAACAATTAGGATTATATACCAGACCACCCCAAATTAATGAAACTCAGGATCATCGTAGTGCGGTCCACGCATCGTGTTTAACCCCCCACGAGCCGTCCCCTTAAATGTATCTCCAAAAACGTGAAACATTTTGCAACACGGACGAAAATAGTACGTCTTATCGGCCGGGCCGGTCGCCTACATATTTACCCTTAACTTTACCAACATTAAATTTTCTCCACTCCTTTCTCTTAATGAAGAAGCTGAAGAAAAAAGAATCAAGATAACATGGAAAATACAAGGCTGGCGCTCCTGCGCACCTTAAAGGGTGCGCAAAAACCGGATAGGACCAGTTTCTTCAATGTTATTTACGACAAACTCGGTATAGTCTTAATCAGACTACTAGTCTACACCAACAACTTTGTAGCAATCTGTTAAACAGAGGAAGATGTGGATAAGCTTCTTAGCGAAATAGCGACCGAGAAATTGAATTCAATAGGCCTACACGCCAAGGTTCCTCCGCAAGTTGAGGTGTAGAAGGCTATCTACTGCCGTTAAATAGACCCGTGGATAGCGCTGGTGAAATTAAAGAAGAAATCGAATAGAATCAAAATTGGGCGAGAATTAAAAAAGTCATAAAGTTTGTGAACAAGAACACTAACAAGGAATACACTCATGTATTCAAGATAATTTTCTGGGAAACGGCCATGGCTAAAAAGGCTAAGGAAAATGGCCTGTTAGCCTTTAACTTAAAAATTACTCAAGAACAAATAAAAGGGGACGATTTCGTAAGTGTATTGACATGCTTTAATTGTTTCGCGCTTGAAAAGCACACCACGAAAGATTGGCCAAACAGAGATGAAAGATGGTGTTCAGAATATAGCTCTAAAACACAGACATGGAGAGAAATCACTAACCGCAAAAGAAATGCTTGAACTGTGGGGGGCAACTATCGCACCATGGCAATGGCTTGCCCAATTAAAAAGGAATTAATAGAACATAAACGCAGAGAAAAAACGAGGGCAGATGAAGAAAAACAAAATCAGACGTTTGCAGTAGCTAAGGCCACGGAAGACCTCTAGCAGGCTACGAAAAACCTTATAGAACTCAAGCTAGAGAAATCTTTGAACATTCTAGCGTGCATACTACATGCACATGTACTTAACGTTGTAAATTCGGCACCCTATTCAAAGGAACTGAACAAAATGTTAAGTCACAATAGTCTTGAACAAATGTGGTTTCCGGACAATTCCTTGTCAGCCGAAGTCCTGTATCAATCCGAACAGTAATAAATGAAATTTTAGGATTGCTGTCATAGTAATAAATGTAACTTGTAGGATTTATGTCATTTAAAAAAAAGCTAATTCTCAGGAATTCTTGGTAAAGCTAAAAAAAAAAAATTTAAGCTATCTTATTGATAGCGTAAGGAAGGTTTATAAAGAGACTGCTCCCATGAAAACGACTCTTTAGAAAGTGAGGATCATCTTTCAAAGATGGGTGCACCAATATGATTTTGAATCTAAACAACAATCATAGGAAAGTCAGAAAGGTTGACAGCAAGATAATGGCAAGTGTGTTTTGGGATGCATGTAGGCGTTCTTTGGATACACTTTCTTGAAGGTTAGTCAAAAATTAATGCTTCTTCATATTCGAAGATGTCTTGCAAAGGTTACGCGAGGAAATTGAAAAAAAAAGAACTTTCATCCAGGAGGCTTCATGTTAGAGTTCTTTCATTATGACAACACACCAGACCATTAGTCAGACTTTTGAGGTCAAAATTGCCGTCACATCGACCTTACAGCCATGATATGCCCCCCACGCCATCTAACTTTTTCTTATTTTTTTACCAATTGTAAAAGTGAAGACTACGGTGAAAAATGTGGTTCAATTCAAACGACTAATTTCTACCCGAAACGATTAGGAAGGTAGGACAGGTGTCTTGCGTCAGCAAGAGCTTATGTAAAAAGTAAACTTTATATTCTTTATATTTTTAGTTATATCATTTCCTGTCATATTTATGAACGTGTCGCAAGGTTGACGGGAACTCTATGATTTGACCTGGGAAAGTTGTTGGTGCGTTTTCCTCTCGCTTCCTCTTAGCGCTACTTTTTTTTTAAGACTATCTCCTCAACCCTTTGTCTACCTGAACTTAGTACCAAGAGGAACTGTCCTCAGCTGGGAAGAGTGCAAAGGGTTGAATTAAGTAAGCGCCTTGACAAGGCCGGGAGAAGTTGTGGGTGCCCTTACTCCTCGCTTCCTCTCACCGTTCCTTTTTCTACAAGACTATATCCCATCAACTCTCTGTCTAGGCTTAAGGTTCTGCTGCTTGTGGCGAGCGGGGTTTACTGCCTTGTTGCAGGCCAACTAAAACTCTCTGATCCCTTCTCTGGGTCTACCACAACAGATCTTCAGATCCTGGCTGCCCTGTAGAGAATTAGTACGTCCCAGGAAAGATATCCATCCGTCCTGTCACTAGTGTTGCAAACCGGTTTTTTAATATTTCATAAAAAAAACGAAAATCGAAATATAAAAACCGTTTTTTTAATAGTAATGAAATTAATTTGTATAAATATCAACTTAAAAGAATAAAAATATTAAAAATAAAATATATTGCCATTTCATACTTCCAACAAAATATTATATCTTATAAACCTAAAGAAAATTAGATATTTAGTTTCTTCGAACCCGTTAACTTGCTAAGCATTTACCTAAGCATTTACCAAAATATTAAATTATCGAAGATAAATTAGCAACCCTTTACCCGTCTTTTTCGTTAGACGCCACAGTGCCAGATTATACGTGCATTTCTTTCTGATTCTAAATTTTTCTTAGGTATTTATTTAAAACAAAGCTTATATGTTTTATTATGGTATGCATTAGTTTGTACCTGTATTTCTATTACTCAATATCTTTGATTAACCCCTAGCTGTTTTTTTTTATTTTTCGGTCAAAACCGGTTTTCAATATTCAGATTATTTAGCAAACCTATGTCTCCCTGCCTCTCTGCCTGCCCGGTTGGGAGCTGCGATCTTTGGGGAACGGCCGGCCACTGGGTAACTTCAAGTCGGTTCGAGTTGCTGTCCAAGGTTGCGAACACCATTCTTTAACACACCAAGTGTGGGCCCCTAAAAAGTCCGAAAACCCGAGACGGGATAGGGGGGGAGTGGCTGGACGCGTGATATAGCCCGCCAACCCCCTCTTTTTTTCTTTAGTGGTTACAAGTGTCAGAAATTAGAGTGTGTTGGAAAGGTTTCCAAAGCTTCTCAATATTTCCATCAATTCAGACTATATTCCTCTCTCTCAATCCTCGCCTGCTCTTGGTGTTGGGGCTGACGAGGAGGTAAAATACAGCGCCACTCTGACAGCTGGAGGAGCTCCCCTCATACCCTCGAATGCGGCAAAGGTATTTCCCCTTTGCCATCTTCGGAGCCGCCCCCTGGGCAGCTCAACCTATGGGACAGAAGTGGACCTCCAAATGAACGCTGGGAAAACTCGCGGGACGCACCGCTATTTGATGGAGCGCCTCCATACACCTCACAACGACGACTGCGTTGTCCCCCAGACTGTTCTGGACGATCTTGGTGAATGTCTCAGTCTGGGGAATCTTCGTGCACATTTCATGTCCCATTACTGGGACGACCGGGGTCCCTACCACTTTTTACTTGTCAGGTATGTTTGATGGAAAAGTGGTGAGGCTGTTCTTTGAAAAAAACATTTTCCCACAGTAAGATCTATTATGCTATGGGACACTTTCTTTGTAACAAGCATTGGTGCACTTATCAAATGAACGAAACTATGAATATAGAATACTACAAAAAGATCGCTGAAGATTATTTGAAGAGTGAATCTCAAGATTGGCCTATTAAGTAGATGGCTCTTTCAAGACGATAAAGGCATCAAAATTGGTGTCTTCCTGTTTGAAGGAGGCTAAAATAAACGTTTTAGAATTGTCATTACAGTCGCCAGACCTCAGCTCATTAGAAAATTTATGGCAGGAACTGAAGGTCCGCCTCCATGCAAAACACTCTCAAAACTTCGATGAATTGGGAAGGTTTTTCGGAGGAAGGAGAAAAATTCTATTCCAAGTTTGTAAAAAATGTTATTGTTCCTATATTTGTCTATGAAACTTGTAATTGTTCATGAACTATGACGAAAAATGTGGTATTAGAGGTTCTGACTCCTCCCTCCTGCTTTGACCTTGTTAGTCGTCGGGACTGTAATCGAAGAGGGGGACGGAACAGGTTGGACAGTCTACCCCCCTCTTTCCACAAAAATTGCTCACAGAGGGACTTTGCGATTTCTCCCTACATCTCGCAGGGATCTCCTCTATTTTGGGGGCCGTTAATTTTATTACGACTTAGGTAGAGGTATGAATAGTCTGTGGAACAAGTGCATGAGGGTAAATAAAATGGTAGATAAAAAAAAAATAAAAGACAAATTCATCTAACCGTTTGAACGACTAAGATGTGGACAAGCAGATGGGTAACCTAGACAGCGTATCCTCTCCTAGTGATCATTTAATGTGAAAAAGTTCGTTTTTTATTATTATTACTCCCATGATTTATCCGAAACTATTGATCCGAATAAATAAAATAAACCGTTTATTCTGACTTTATACATAATTTCCAGCAATTTGTATCCTATTTTCACATCGGCCTTTACAATAATATTACTCCGCATCATTGTTCTGATAGCGATAAGTCTTTCTTTATCACCTAATCAATCATTCTTGCCGGAGGGAATTTCCATCTTGCCGATGAAATGGAAACAGCCGTGTCAGAGAAGAAAGACATTCCTCAATGTATAGGCCATTGTAGACGCGCTCTCGCGAGACGATGACAGGAACAATAGCAATGCTAAATTTATCATAGAGATCTCCCTTTGAGTTTGTTGTTATTGCAGCGATATGAGAGCTGGCAGGCTTCAACGACTGCAAAGACCCTTTAGGTTTTGAAATTGATAAAACATAGGAGGGAGTAGTTAAAGAAAATAAAGAGGAAGAGAGTGCTTCTTAGTTGCAACTGTTGTCCCCCTACCCTCTAGAGAGGATTTTCCTTCGTTTGGAAACGGTTTAAATTTAAGGAGAGTTGCGTGGCCTCCATGTTCTTTTTTTTACACATTTTCACTTCGTTTAACTTGATTCCTTTAGTTATGAAATGGGTACCTTTTGATTCTTCTTTGCTCGTTCTATAATCTTTTGAATGGCATCTTAAATAGGATTTTGCTTGATTTTACTCAATCAATTTCTTTTACCATTCAGGAAAAGCAAAAAAAAAAAAAAATACCTAATCGTTTATTGATGCATGTACATGTATACCCCGATGGAATATAGAGTTCCTAAGCACTCGTAATATGTTGTACACGCATATTATTCTCGCTCTCCCTGTAGCTTGGCACTGGAAACATCCCACCTCAAATCCTGCGTTGTACTTTAGGTGTTTACTCTTTGTTTTCCCGGTCCTTAATTATATCAGTTGCCTCCGACACAAGCCTCTTCTTCCCGCTCAGCTTGTAATTGTTCATAGAGTTATATTCTATTTTGTTACTTCTTATTGCTTTTCCAAGCACTACCCACAAGTGTTCTAGGGTCTTGTAAAGATGAAGCATCCCAAGGTTTTTTCAGCCCTAATATAATCTACCCTGAATAAACCTAACATAACCAGAATAGGCTAAGTTAAGTTAGGTTATATTAGGGTCGAAATAACTTTAAGTTCATCCTCTTTACAAAATCCGTGTTCTATTGGAATTAATTGTGGGTTCTGTGGTGGCCACTCGATAGGAGTGATGTAGGTCATAGGGCGTTGGCCTACTGAAAAATAACTTCCTTTCTTGATGTTGTGGGATGTAATTTCTGGATAGATGGCTCTAAAAACTGTAACAAACATGGTGTTATAAGTTGTGGAGTTCATTCTTCCCTGGCATAAAAACCTCCCATCTTCCTGATGAAAACATGCAATTGGTGGCCACTCGATAGGAGTGATGTAGGTCATAGGGCGTTGGCCTACTGAAAAATAACTTCCTTTCTTGATGTTGTGGGATGTAATTTCTGGATAGATGGCTCTAAAAACTGTAACAAACATGGTGTTATAAGTTGTGGAGTTCATTCTTCCCTGGCATAAAAACCTCCCATCTCCCTGATGAAAACATGCAATTGGTACCACACAAGCGGAGTGGAGTTACATAAATTACAAGTAAAACAAAAATACAATTGTCTTCCTTACATAAGTGATAATTACTTTCATCTGATAAGTGATAATTACTTTCATCTTTAGACCATTCATTGTTCATGTGGCCAATTTCTTTAAAACTTTGGCCCAGTGAAGACGTTTTCTGTTGACCTCAGATATCCATAACATCTTATAACTTATAACTGTTCTGGGAGATATCTTTTAACTTGTGGCTGCATTGAGCTCACCAGAAAGGTCGAATGTTTTTTTCTGCGATTCGGGAGTGAAACCGGAATGATAATCTTTTCTCTGTGTTTAAGACGTTTTTTGACTCTTAATTGAAACAAAGCCCTTGGTCTCTTGATATCGTTTTGTACTAGTTTGGAAACTATATCTTGGAGATTTTATTTTATAGCAATTTTTATTTGTGATAACCTTTGGCTATGGAGAAGGTAGATTAGTGTTATCTGTGTTTCTATAACTCCGTCCTCAGAGGGAGGGGGGGTTGGGTGTTACCCTGTGTAGCATATTGTACTTAGTACATGGAGGAGCTCCACATCTTCCTGGTTTAAGTGCAAATTAGGGAAGCCCCGTCCATTACCCTGGTTGAGTCTCTGATGGGGCCTGGGAAATTTGTTGGTACGCTTCCTCCTCGCTCCCTCTCAGCGCTACCTTTAGAATTTATTTTTATTTTTTTACTCTACGACTCTTCCCTCAACCTTTTGTCTAGCTGCACTTGATACCAGGATGAACTGTTCTCACCTGGACAGATTTCGGTTCGCAAAATACTATGCCTGGGTGGACTGAACGCCATCCCGGGATCGCCTAGCGCTGGTGCACTCTTCGTGTCACGCCGCTGGATCCGTGTCAGTGGAGACAAATGGCCCCAAGTCACAGATAGGATACGGCTTATACGCAGTATCCTGCCTTTACGGCCGAACTACACCTTTTCACTCTCAAATTAAAAAAAAAAAATTGAACTTCAAATTTTAAAATTTGACTTTCATATTAAAAAAAAAGCACTTCAAATTAAAACAAACTGACTTTCATATTTAAAAAAATTAACTTCAAATTTAAAAAAGTTGACTCATATTTAAAAAGCTGGATTTCAAATAACAAAAATGACTCAAATTTTAAAAGTTGATTTTCAATTCAAATTAAAATAAGTGAATTTCCCCCGCCTGGAGGGGTAACCCGTATTATGTCCAATCCACCCGCACTTGGATAGGAAGTCGAGCCGAGACTTTTGCGAGCCATTAGGCCATTTCAGCGCCCAATAGTCACTCGGAGGTGGTGTTGAACCCATCTTTTATTTCAGTATCTTTTTACAGGATATTATTTCGGGTCTTCAGCGACCTCTTAATTTTATACAGGTAGAAAATATCAGTATTGCAAATTTGCATTATTAAATATTTTTCCAGTGCAGTATTTGGAAAAATATTCACTGGGAGTGCTGAGTTATGTATGGGAACGGTTGCTAGGGGCGCGAAAGAGCTACCAAGGAGTATATAATGTGAAGAAATCCCATAAGCTATGAAAATAGTCTCTCTAACGTCACGGTAGAGAGTTGGCTGAAATGTTAGAAACGTTTGGAAGATGATTGATGAAGAATTTTATTTTTAGTCGCGGGCGACTCTACATGTGACATGTCGGAGGGTCCCCGTTTTTCTTTTATTTTGTTTTTGTAATAACAGTGTAAATATTCGGGCGATTCTAACGAGATTTGAAACCCGTATGTTGATTTACATTCACTTGCGAATGATACAATTACCAAAGTCCTCCCAAGGTTAACCCGGTAAGTATTTTGTTTTGACAAGAACATCATAACTATTTGGCCGATTCTAACGAAATTTGAAACCCCTATGTTGTTTTCCATTATCTTTCTAATGATATAATTGTCAAAGTCCTCCCAAGGTTAGCCTGGGAATTATTTTGTTTTGGCAATAGCATCATAACTATTCGGCCGATTCTAACGAAATTTGAACCCCTTATGTCGTTTTACATTTTTTTCGCCCGATATAATTGCCAAAGTCCTGCCGAGGTTAACCCGGGAATTATATTGTTTTGACAATAACATCATAACTATTCGGCGGATACTAACGAAATTTGAAACACTTTTGTTATTTTACAATCTCTTTCGAATGATATAATTGCCAAAGTCCACCCAAGGTTAACACGGGAATTATTTTGTTTTTAGCACTAACGTTTTAACTATTTGGCCGATTTTAGCGAAATTTGAAACCCTTATGCTGTTTCGTTGTCCTTCGAATAAAGAACATCCAAGGTCCTCCTGAGGTCAATCCAGGAATTATTGAAAATCGTAAGGTCATAATTCAGAATAAGTGAGAGCACGCGACTTTTTGATCACCAGACCTTGTTTCTAATTTTAAGCAGTTTATCATTACTGTCGTGGTATGACATTACATTATATCAATACCATATTATATCTATGGGAGAGGACCACTAGCTTGAAAGTGAACCGACAAAAGGAAGATTAACTCAATTGGGTTACTGAAGGGGGGGAGGGGGTTGGCTTACGGATGTCTTCTGCTCTTGAGGTGAGGCCGCTCGAACTTCAAAGCGGGAGGTGGAGTGGTGACAGTTCTCCAAAAGCCAGGGGGGGGGGGTAACTTCCGGTCCAGGGGAGAGTATTTCGGCTACCCGAAATGAGTTTGGCTTCGACAGGAGTTGATGAAAGAAGTCGGGAAAATCACTCGGGGCGATCTTTCAGTGGAATTACCTCCTGGCTGGGGCTAATTCCAAATACACAAAATAGTCCAGCTGTCACTATGCTTTGTTGCTAGCACTTGACTTGGAACCATGTGGAAATCTTATTGGTTCTGGCGAGACTTCTCAACTCTGTGTGTCTTCCGGGGAGTCGAGCGTTATTTATATCCGAGGCTCTCCCCGGAGTTGGGGGTTAGCGGGAAACAGCTCTACTCTCGAAGGGCCTCGAATCTTCTGGCAGAGGTATTTTAGCCCGCATAAAGGTGAATCGTGGGGGACTCGATTCGAGGCTACCGCTTGTGGAAGGGGGTAGGCTTACCACTTTAGTCCTAGCCGGGCCTTTTGCTGCACATGGGAGTTCCTTTCTGCTAAAGATCTTCCACGTGGCGATTTCCTCACAATTACAAACGCATATAGTAAGTAATACTGTAGATATGAATCATACAAATGTTTATATGTATAAAATATGGTATTTCATGATAAAATATGTGCCTGAGAAGCGAAAATACTAGTATATTTTTGCTTATGTTGGTGGCGAAATTAGTGCTGTTGACGTTACACAAATGCAGACGATATTACATTTTAGTCGTGGGCGACTCTACATCTCACTATCTCAGTCGGTCGGTACACGTTTTATTTTGGTAATATTATTGTAACTATTCGGCTGATTCTAACGAAATCTGAAACCCTTGTGTTGTTTTACATTCTCTTTCGAATGATAGAATTGCCAAGGTCCTTCCAAGGTTAGTGGGAATTATTGATTTAAAGAAACTTTTTAATGTTGAAAGTCATCTTTTTTCAGTTGAAAGTAAACATGTTTAATATGAAATCTAAGTATTTTAATTTGAAGTTCAATTTTTTTAATATGAAAGTCAACTTTTTTGATTTGAAGTTCAATTTTTTTATTTGAAAGTCAACTTTTTTAATTTGAAGTTCATTTTTTTTTAATATGAGTCACTTTTTTTAATTTGAGAGTGAAAAGGTGTAGTTGCAATACACCGCTCGGTACGGGAGATAACGCTTCGTGCCCGCTTGGACCGGATTATGATTTTTAGCGACTCGCAAAGTGCCCTGAGTGCTCTCGGGCCAGTGTAATCTCCACATTCCCTGCATCGCGGTATCCGTGATGCCGCAGTTGCCGTGAATTGGGTGGTTGCCGTGATTATCTTTTGCAGGGTTCCTGGACATTTGAGAATGAGCGCGCCAAATAGTCAGCGAGGAGTGTTTCATAAACTTTTTCGATTGAATGAAAGTACCCTCGTTGTTTATATCATGTTTAATTAAAAAGAAATGTTAAAAGACCCCTTAGACACGTTGATCTGCATCTATATTTTTACCTCTGTATGTTTGTTTAACCACGTGTGCGTACTTTGCCAAAGGAAACCTGTCAAATTTTCGCTCGTTCACAGCCGCCGGACATAGCGCGATTATACTGTTTACCAGAGTAATAAAAATTGAGATAAGTAATTAAAATTCATCATCCTCTAATATCCGTTAAGAGTTATGAGCATCGCTTCCTCCAGGACTCCTTTAAGCTTTGAATTATTAAAAAATAAAAAGATAGCCGAAACTGTAATGGCGGCTATAATAAAAAAGGCTGTAAAGGCCGATATATCTTTACAGCTTCATTGTGTCCTAGTCCACGTACCACTTTATTTTACAACCTTGAAAAATCTTTCGGAATATTCGTCCGCTATCTGCGCTTGTTTGCAGCTTTAATACTGGCAATCGGGAGGATTGTTCATAAAAGGACCTTTTATGGCTTGCTTCGTTTACTCTCCCGTCGCGCTTAAAAACGGGAGAACTTGAATATTCAATTCCTCGGTGGAAGTTGAGCGTTCCGGGCTATCGCCGTATGGATTTTGCCTATTGCCTTGCTCAGCACGGAGACAATTACTACGACCTTTCGCTGTCTTATGGCGCGGCGCGAATTCATGAAAATGCCTCCAAAACCATGATTACTAATGTTAAATAATCTATATTTTCAAGACTTTGGAAAGAATAGTTGTTGCATGGCCTACAATATATCTGCATTCACACCCTTTGAATTTATTTAGTCTATTTTTACTCTCCTAGGACTGACAATTTATTCCTGTCCTTCGCAGAAAAAAATATTGTTCCTGCAGATAGACATACCAGAGAGATTTCTACTACTACTATAGCTTAAAATTGAGTTAATTTAATTCTTTTTTTTAAACCCTAGCGCAGTTTCCGTACATTTCCTTCTCAATCGGTAAATTTGATGTCATTTTCGCCTATCTTTTATTTTCTCGTTTGTTCATTCTCCGTTCCCCTAATTTCGTCGAACATCGCATCGAATGAATTCAAGTTGCCGTTGGAGAGTTCCAGTCTTAAATTGAAAGGGGATTTGAGCATTCTTTTTGGTTGTGCCTGGGATGGTTTTTAGACGGTTTTTTTATGCCCCGAGTACAGCGACAAAGCGTCGTCTTCCATCTGGAGAGGAATTTATGGAGAGAACTCCAAATACATTTTTTTTTCATCTGGAGAGTTTAAAATAGGGGATGGGGTCTCGTTTGCGCTCATTCGGTCCAGGGTTAGAGATTCGTTTCCCACATTAGTTCTAGATTTCTGTGCTCGACCGATCATCTCATTCCCCCTTTGTTTTTTCCTTCCTCACAATATCTCTCATCACTTATGTCTCAAGGAGTACCCATTCTTACGGGTGATTCTCATTCATAAGCTTCTCTGTGCCGCCGTGTTTCTGGAGACAGAGTTCGAACTCCGACCATTATGTGTGGTTGTCACTACATAATTACAGAACGGCAAATAAATAATCGAATATCTCCTCCAGGTCAGCCCAAGAGGGGAAAGGAGGAGGGAAAATGACAATTTTATTTGTCAATATTTATCAATTCTTTTCTGAAAAATAGTGAGTGAATTGCTTTCAACAACTCGCGCAGGTAAATTATACCATAACCGAGTAATTTTATAGGCGAACAAGATCAACAGACCTAAGTCTTGTGCTCTCACTTATTTCATTAATTTATTATCAATTGACGAAAAATATCATCTGACCTTACGACTTTCAAAAACTCATTGAAATGTAAAATTGTTACCATCTGACCGACGACCTACGGACCGGCATAGTAATTTATAACGAGTAAGTACTGTGCGATCTCATGTGTTAAATCTTTTGTTAATAAACTTGAAATCGTTATTTGCAATGGTCGCCCTCGGTTATTCAACTCCAATAAAAACTCGTACTTTGTATCATTGAGCCCCTTGAGAACTTCATCGAGAAGGCTGATTGTGCTAAGGGCCAGAATTCGAGGCAGGAAGAACAACACCACGAAACCTTCGGAACCCATATTGAAGGGGATCATTCGTTAGTCTTCCTTAGTTGGGGGCGGGGCATATTTTATGCTTTTAATTCCCCCTACTCTTCTAAATTGTTCTTCGTTTTAATAAGCGAAAACCAACGTAGGCATCTATTTATGTGTCTCTAAGTAGAGATCTGTGCAAAAAGGGGTAAAGATTAAGAAAATGAAGATGTGTGGAAGATGTATAAACGCCGAATTCCCTACGAGCATTGAAGCGAGAGGGCTCGCACTGTTCCAGATGCCAGCTGTAGCCTACTGTCCCATGCTAATTTGAAGGTTTAAGATACACCCCCCTTCTCTTTTTAGGGTTAAAAGGGTTTTCTATCCTTCTTAACACTCAGTTTTATTTTACTATTCCTATCCTTTCTTTTTTTTTTTAGATGGGGGAGGGGGTTCTACTTGTTCAACCTTCTCTAAGGATTTCGCACGTTTTTACTTAATAATAATAATAATAATAAATTTCCAAATTGCACATCTCTTAATCCAAAATTGACCCCATAAGCTGACTTGCCTCCTGTACCAAATAGACAGTGGCAAGTTTTAGAATTGCGAACCTTTTCAAAGCCTTCCTCCGCAATGTCCTGATAGGTGTAGCTTGGGCAACCATGCCACAGCTGACATTTGGATGATTGTGTGCCCTCAATTCCCCAATGCCCGCAGTTGCGTGCACTCCGACCACACTGCAACACTCAAATGCCAAAGGTCATAGGATAGGTATTTAATATCGTAGGACCGTCTCTAGCCCGGCGAAGTGCAGTTATTCGACGTGGCATCGATTTCACAAGTGGTCGGAAGACTTCTGGAGAGATCCTGACCCATGCCGTCTGATAGCGCCACACAGTTTCTTGATATTTATAGAACCGGTTCTTTGGTGCGAATAGACCTGCCTCCGCCGTCCCATAAACGGTCGATTGAGTCCATGTCGGATATACGTAGTAGTCGCACCATTCGTCGGGACTCTCCAGAATGCTCCCACACTAGTCCGGTCAATTTGGGCTCGATGACAGAGTGCATTATCCTGCTGGAATAACCCATCGTTCGTATGTTACATGAAGCCCAATATAGCATTGCAACAGAGCAGTCAGTAATCAATGGCGTATTTAGGCGGTCTCGCTCACCCAGCCCGTGTCATGTGAATACACCCCACGCCAGTATGAAACCACCACCAGCCTGTACGATACTTTGTTAACAACTGGATCCATGTCTACATGGAGTCCCAGCTACACCCGAACCCTACTATTAGCCAGAAACAAATGAAGCCGTAACTCATAAGAGCACGCCACATGTTGCCAGTCCTTCCAGATTCCAATTAAGATGAAAACCATTACGAGGAGTTGGAACATTTATTCTCTGATACCGCTGCCCCTGGTCCGATGATTCCGGGGTGAAGAATTTGTACTCATTTCAATATTGCCTGAAAGGAAGATTTATTTTGAGATAATTAATTTAATCCACTCGTGTTATTCATAATTCAAGTGAAAGATATTTGATTGTTCTTTGGGAATAAAAGTGGATTCAGAATTTTCGCCAAGAAAAATATCCACTTTATTTTTCAACTTCAGCTGTTTCATTGAGTTAATTCGAATCTTTAGGTACAATTTAATGTAAAGAAAAAAGTTATTGTATGAAATTTAATTGAATTCTGAATATTTTTTAAATAAAAGGATATGTAATAAAGTTTGTGTATATCATAAAATTTCCATAATGCTCGAAATGTTCATAAGAGTTGCCCTAAAAAGGGAAGTAATTTGGTAACCCGTGTCACATTTTTAAGGAGTCGTGATTTAATTGGTCTTTTTTTAAATTAAAGAGGTATCGTATAAAAAATTAGTGATGTTTGCCCCGTTTTATTCGATTTAAGCTCCTGCACACTGGACCGTGTTAAAAGGGAGTTGGGGGGGGGGGAGACGGAGGCCTCCTCCATACATTTTTTTTTATTTTTGAATTTTTTTTATTAAATTTTTGATTGCGCTCCTGTTTATCAGTCGGGATGCTGATAGGGATACCTCTTTACTTTTCACCCCTCCTTTGCTCGTTCTAAGTTGGAGAACAGATGCGAGTTTTACGTATCTGCAGCAGAGCGTGAATTGCAGAAGGTGGACTCGATCCACCACCCTGCTCTCCGCAACTTGATAGAGCGCTCTTGCTCCTCATGCGACGACTTCTAGCCCCCCTCCCTTCCCCGACTGTCGCCACAATAGACCCTTAAAAAACGGCACAGCCACTCTCACAAGAACTGGATGTAGCTCTTTAGTTGATGGCGCCGCTGGTTCTAACCATGATGTTACCCTAGACGGCACCACCAATAAACGTTCGTCGCCATGCTTCTGCTCCCAAATCTTCTAGAGCACCAGTAGTATTGCATTTCTTTGAATATGCATCTTGTCAAACCGTAGCTGTGTTGTGGTATACACAGATGACTAAAATTCTAAAGAGGGGGTCCGCTTCCACGCCTTCTATCCCTTGTTTTAAGCCGGCGGGGGCTCTTCCGGGCGCTGCGTCTGTCTTCACGTCCGAGCTGGTTGCAATCCACCGCCCGGTACGAGATATTACGCGCTTGGCCGGTTCGGACACCGAATTGTAATTTATAGCGAATCAAGGATCGTACTAATTCTCCCCCACACTGCCTGGATCATTGCTGTCCATTGCCTCAGTATGAGGGAGCTTCGTGCGCGTTACCTGTCCCCTACCGAGACTAGCAAGGCAGGCCAAGGCCCCTGTGGGCTGCGGGCCTTTGTAGTTGTCTTTTCTCTGTGTTGGTCTTATGTTTTGTTCTTGTATTTAATTTAGCAGACTAAATAATACTTTCGGCAGCTATGCTACTGTTGGCAGACGCCAGATGAGTGTTATTGCTTTTTCGTTTTAAATTCTTGTAAAAAAATATATAACCTTTTGCGCACCTGCAAAGATGCCAGGTTACATCTGATTAGTGTGCCCTTCCTGCCCCACTACCTGCAGGAGGATTTGCGTCTTTCTTACACACATTTTCACTTCATCTATGTACAGCACTTACATATTTCTCCTTACGCCCTTTCTCTAGGATACGGTGTCGTGGTATTCCCTTTTAAATTCCAGGAAAGATAAAGTAATTTGGTCGGCGGATTTCTGGAAATGCGTTTGCCTTCGTCGACGTCGACTTCCTTCAACTCAAATAACGCTGACCACAGCGTGAATGGTGGACGTTTTAGTCCCGATTCTTCGATTTCATTCTCCGCAGGTGTTCCGAAATGCTTTTTGCCTTCGCCCGCTTTCTTTTATCAGTAATAATAGAAAGCTTCCCGTTTTTAACACATATTTCTGACATCCTATTCCCAAACCTCCTCATTTTAACGCCTCCTTTTTCCTGTTAGATTTCAATCCAAAGCTCTCCTTCAATTCGCCCCACCCCCTCTCCCTCTGTACCCCTTTTTGGCGAATTTTTTGCCCTGGATTCTTTTTCCCTTTTCTGTCCATTCATGCCCGAGAACTCTTAAAATGAGAGCGCTGCTTAGTGCGTCGAGGTCGCTTTGAATTGATCGTCTCCCGATCGACTCATGGTCTTAGTATTTGTGGTAGGACAACAAATAAAACGGAGGAAACAGTTGACATTAGATATTGCATTTTAAATGTCGCGCTTTTAGTACTCTTTATTCTTCACATTTTTCTATTTCTGCCCCACGAATCCTGATGAGAGATATTTTTGAAAACGCGTCCATCTTGACATTTTCTTGGGTGGATCCTCCTCCAAGTAACAAAAGGCCATGTGATATTGAATGAAAGAAATCTGAGAACTGAATTTCTTTTTGTCGGTACATACCAATTCGAGGCTCAACGCCATATCTTTCAGTTGTACAATAAAACTTGAGCTAACACAAACGCTTCTTGAATAGGACACAAACTCTATATATCTAATGGCATACATGCATGTTGGCAGTACACAGTTGAAATAAGAAGATAAGTTTAAAAAATTGAGTTCCCTCACTTCTTACATTGTTTTTATTTACTCATCAGCTTCTCTAAGTACGCTTCTACATATCAAAGACTATATTCGGCTCTACCGACGTCCGCAGCACCTGTGTTTTGCTCCTCTACTTATATCGGTCGAGGCTTGGTCAACGAATCCATTCGTGTTGCCTGTCATTTGCACAAAGTTCATGTTTTTAAGTAATTGTGCTTTACACATGGAAATTTTCCTGTAGGTTTATAAAACACCGTTATTATGCTCTCACTTAATGGTGACAATGGGTGCTCAAAAGAGTGTAATTAAATCCAACCAGTTTCACTCTTTCGCTCTTTAATAACGTCTTTAATTAGACGTTATTAAAAATATATTCTCCAGGAGAATCAATAATGTTGCGTCATTCGTTTGAAAGTTTCTTAGTTTTATGGAATTCAAAAAGTATGGAAGCAAAGAAGAGGCTAATGTTCAATTTTCGTGTGTCCAATGAATCATAGTCTTCATTACTAGTGAAATAGTTTAAATTTTGAAATAATGGTAATTTGAATGTGAAAAATCACGAAGAAGACTGAGGATGTGCGAGCTTTTCCAACCTAGCTCTTCACTTTTGGAGCAAGTGATTCTTGCAGCATTTAGGTGGACATTATCATGATGTAAAACAACACTTTCGAGTGATCAAAGAGCACCTCTTCTTAAATTTTCCATTCAATTGGTTGACTTGTTCACAATACACTTAAACTGTAATTATTTGATTCGCTGGCAGGATTTCGAAATGAATAACGATCATCAAAGCCTTATTGGAGGAAAAGCTTTGCTTCTGTTGCAATTTTGCTTGCCCTGGTGGAATCCACTGCCTTCTACGCTAAGCTGTTTTGCGAGTGTTGACGCATTTGCTCCGTGTGCGGGTCTTTCAGGCCGTAGGGAATCTATTTGTCAAACTTGCGTTCTATGCCAAGATTTCGTAAATGCCGATGAACGGTAGAATGATGATGAAAAACTCTCTTGGCAAAACTCAAAAGTTTTAATGCTTCTTTCAATCGGAGGCTAAACTCGAAACTTTTGGGCTCATCATTGGCCCTTTCCCTGCGTTCAAAACATAATCGCCATACACTTGCCTATATTTTGTTATAGCAACGGTAATAGGTTCTCTTTTGTGAAGTCGTAAAGCATGGTCTGGTATGTGGTCTTCGGTAACCTCCAGAGTTGTATGGGTTATTCAAACAGTAACTAATGAAGACCTTCTTGTATGGTGGTTATCGTTGTCATTTAACTTTCTTTGCTTAATAGTCTTGCGGAAGTGTCAAAACTCCCCGTTTAGACAAACTGATATAAATCTTAGAACTGTATGTAGTTACAAATAGCGATATATATATATATATATATATATATATATATATATATATATATACGAGGGGTGGTCAATAAGTTTTGCAATTCGGATATAAGGAAACGAGATGTGAGGAAAAGTGTTTTTATTCTTTTTCAAAATAACTACCCTCGACTTCAGTGCACTTGCGCCACTTGTCCCTGAGGCTTCGAATTCCCGACAACCAGAAATCTCCCGACTGTTGCTCAATCCACTCGTGGACGGCGAACTGGACATCTTCATCGTCCCCAAACCGGCGTCCACGCAGTGCAGCCTTGAGCTTGCGGAATAAAAAGTAGTCACTAGGAGCCAGATCTGGACTGTGGGTGGGGGGATGGTTAAGCTCCTCGAATCCGCACTCGCGCAGGGTAGCTTGTTCAACTCTGGCCTTGTGGACTTTGACGACGTTGAAGTCGATCATGGCCAAATTGTTGTTGATGATGTTGATAACACTTCCATGTGATATTCCAAGTTCTCGCTCGATTTCTTCGACCTTCACCCGTCGATTTTCGAGGATCATCCTCTTTACACGGGCCACATTGTCCTCGTTGGTCACGTCTGACGGGTGTCCTGGACGAGGGTTATTTTCAAGGGACTCACAACCATGGCGGAACTCCCTATTCCAGCGAGCAATGGTTGCATAGGAAGGGGCTTTGTCGGTGTACACTGCAACCATGGGTTCATGGATGTCTTGTCCATTCCTGCCTTCCTTGAGTCAAATATTTTATCACTGCGCGGTGCTCAACCTTCTCCATTGTTGAAAATTTGTGACTGACGATCTGAGATCAGCCACTGCTTCTTAAATAGACGAGGCAGGAGCGTGCGGCCGCAGGTCCTGAATCGTCATAACTTGTCCTAACACCCCCACAAACAGCAATCTCCTTCCTCTGTTTTGCCCTACCGATTTGCAAAAGATATTGACCGCCCCTAGTGTATATATATATATATATATATATATATATATATATATATATATATATTTTTATATATATATATATATATATATATATATATATATATATATATATATATTATTTCCCCTTCATCTGTCTTCTTCGATAGTATTTCTTTACTAAGTTAAACCGCTTATAGATTATTTTGATTCTTCGGCGCCTCATCACCTCGCCTCATAAACTAATGGCCTCGATCCCTATCACGTTTTTCCTCCTCTTTAAAACAGTTTTATAGCTCGAGTCTGCAACCTCTAAAGTACGTATATCCCCCTTATCTCCCCACCCTTCTCCTGTTCCCATTTATCGTCGCCCAAGAAGCCTTATGAGTTTGTTTTCTTACAGATACCAGCGAAAACATATTTGGAAATGGGCGCCTTTGGTAAATGCCATTCTAAGAAGGATATCTTATCCAAGTGGCCAAACGTTTTAGAATCTGCCAAAATAATGTTTTGGTTCAAAGTGCAAAGCGCTTTCGCCGAGATTTTGAATTGTCTCGTAATTTTTCTCGTCTTGGGATTTTTCAGCCTGACTGGGCGAGCGGGTGCTTTATAAATACATAAATTGACAAAATAACCTTCAGATTTCCTACTCATCGCAACTCTACGAGTAAATAATTTCTTGTCATATGTCTCTTGGCTGTACCATTCTCTTGCTATTATTTTTCCTGCCCCGCCCCTCCATCCCATACACTCTTTCCTTATTAAGTGCTGCCAGCCAAAAAGTAAATAAAAACTCGAATTTGCTGCACACTAATTTGAAACTGGTTTTCATTACTACAGTGCTGTGCAGGCAAATGCAGCTTAATATTCGATATTATTACGAACACTTTTGAAACAATTTCTTATAATTAATCATGGAGAACCTTAGTATCTATCTAACTTGTAGGCCAACTTATTTTTGTTTGTAATGCTTTAACAAATATCAAATTCAAATCTGAAAGATTTTTCCTTCTCTTAGCTGAAAAGACGACTGCTTACTTTTAACAACCTCCTAAAAATAACAATTCTCTTCAGAAACCCCCTCGTTATATCCATGGTACTAATACTAAAACTACTCAAGTTCATAATTGTCACTATGTGGTTTTTGTACGAACTTTCTAGTGCTTCATAATACCCCTCTTAGGGACGATTAGTTAGAATTGATGAGGATAGATATTCGAGGTGTTTTTGATATTTTAAAACGTAAAATTAGTTCTTTATTTTTCTTGCACTTGTTCAGTTGTTTGCCATTTTCGTCATTCACCTGAGTGAACATAGTCGTTTTTGGTTACCACAAATTTTCCTTCCTGCTGAGTATTTCCTCCTACGAAGTTATTTCGGGCTCCTTCCAAAAATATGTTTTCACTCCAAGTCGATGGATAGATGTTTAGTCGCACTCTGATGTCGAGAGAGAAAGAGAGACTGAAGGAGATATAGATAGAGAGAGAGAGGTGGAGGAGTTGAGAGTCACAATGAATAGAGGTACCTCAAAAGATATTTCAATCCAGAGATAGGGACAGAGAGAGAGAGAGACTGGCAAACTCCCAATCGCATCTTTTGGATTTTGGAATACAATTTAAAATAGGATCGTAAAAGCTTACCAAAGCCATGAATAGATGTTTAAATGTTTCCTCAGTTATTGAACGATGCAAACGGAATCGGAAGCGAGAGACGTAAAGCTCTTTGCAAAGAGTTTCCGTCAAAATGAAGTTTGTTTGGGTTGTTAAACAGCTCAGATTTCCAAACTGGTTTACAATTGTCTTTTTTTAAATCTACAACATATCAGGAGGGAAATTAAGTGTAAATATATATATATATATATATGTAATATTTTGAATTTCAGATTTGTCTCTTCAAAGGATTTATTCTCCTTTTGTTTCCCTGCTCGTGCGCTATCTACTTTTTTTCTAGAGACTTTTTTTATTTTTGCCCTCCAAACCCGCCTATTTAAGGGTTGAGTCCATTGGCCGAGTGGGGGGCACTTTCAGATAATTCTTTTTTTAAAAGATCTTTCGCCATGACCTCCTCATTTTCATTTTCTAATAAGTTGAGGCTTTCTTAGCTTGTTTCGTTTCGATTATCCGACCGGATAATGAAATTGAAATAAAGGTCAGTATGACAATCGCTGGTGACCCCGAGGGAACCAGGGGCCGGTCGTCTTTTTGGGAGAGGTGCCAGGAAGTTTTGTGTTTAGACACCAAACAGCGTTCCGGTGGAACCTTCGCCGCCCCGGGGCAGAGGAACCTGTTCCGCGTCAGAGGTATGTGAATATAGATACACATTGGCAGGATTACTTATAACAGAGAGAGTGTGCGTGTGTGTTGTGCTGCGAATGCGGGAGAGGAAAGACAGCAGTGTTGTAATTGGCTATGTGTGTGGTGAGAAGTGTAACATCTACCCACCCGAAAACAAGAGTGAGCGCAGCGCGTCCACCAATCAGTAGCCAGATCTTACGTGCGCTGACGTTTATGTCTCCTCATGCCGGGACCGAACCCGGTACCGCGACTTTGGGAGACCAATGCCGTATCCACTCAGCTAGCAAGAGCTCTTTTCTTAGCTTGTCAATTTCGTTTTCTGTGCAAATTTGCCCACTTGATCACAATTTATATTTTTTCCACTCGTTGCTAATGATTTTTCTTATTGTTTTGTTCCCTTTATTCCCACATTGAATTAAAAGGAACGTGGACGAAAATTGTCATGACATTCTTCCTGAGTTTGGATCATCATTGAATCAAACGCTGTCTTTAGGGCTTGTTTGAAATGCCTAAAATCATCCTCCTGTATGTGACGCCAAGCCCCATCCATACTTAGGTTGTCTTGATATTTTCTCTTCAACGACTTCATTGTTTGTTGCCTTCAAGACTTGGGGGTATTAGTCTTTGAGAGGTTCATCTCCAAACTAACAGGGCTCTTAACATGGCCCTGATAAATCCTCCTGAATGATATAGATCAGGGGTGGGGAACCTTTGGCACGCGTGCTAAACGTGGCAGGCCAACGACTTCTTCCGGCACGCGAAGCCAAATGCTTAACTTAAGAAAACTAAATAAATGTATCTCTAATTTATTATATATAGCAACCGCATTGTGTACAACCTGTTATAAATTATGTTATCAGTGAGGCAGCAGCAGAAGTCTCATTGATCGTAAATAAATGAAAAGGTCCACAATGTTTCTTTCTCTAGGTTGGATTTGTTGTTTTCTTCTTGAATTGATAAAGATTCAATTCTGTTTAATATAATATGATAATATGTATATTTTTTATAAAATGACTATCTTTTCCTTGTAGTTTTTATGCATCATAAAGTATTGGCACGTGATAAAATTGTGTAGCAAAGATTTGGCCAATTTTGGCAAACCCACTTAAAAAAGGTTGCCCACCCCTGATATAGATTCTTGAATGCCTTTATGCCCCATTATTCTACGGATAAAAACATCCGTGTTTACATTGTTATTTGACTTCTGTCCATTTCACCATGTTTAAGCACCTGATCCAATGAACGCTGAATGTTCAGTCCACTTGGTTAGCTCCCTAAAGTTTCCTCACCCGTGATCTCTTCACTTCGGCTTCCGGCATTTTTACACCTAGAACATTAAAAGGAGTCCGAACATGACGAAGAATTCGTGTTCATTGATAGCTGAATTTCAACTGCAAATTTTATTTACATTTCAAAAGTAATGACAGCTTGCGTTGTTTTTCATTTGACCAAATTTGTAATGGGAAAATGAGAGAAATAAGTCTTTATTTATCTTTATTGTCAAGACTGATAGCATGGTTATCACAGGATGGTGGAAAAGAGAAGGAAAGAAATTTCGAGTAAGTGACAAAGACATGTATTAGGTTGAGGAATATGTTCTTTCGTTTTTTTTATGTTGTGTTGATTTAAGTTTTGTTGACGTGATTTGTGCACATAGTAAGAAACAATAATAAATAATGAGAGCAAAATTTGCAAAGATTAGGCTACGTGCCTTAACAGCGTAGACTATTAGGCTTTTGCTTAGGCTACGTCTTGAAGTTGAGTAATAAGTCATTGCGGTTTATTTAAAAGTTGTGTTAATTTAATTTTTGTCCTGTACCCTCAAAATGGAATATCAAGTTGAAAGAAAGGCGCATTTTCGACACTTGTTGTTATTCATTTTCAATCGAGACGGGAACAATGCAAACGCAGCCAAAGCTCGTCGCGATATTTGTGCTGTGTACGGAGAAAATGCTTTATCAAAAAGCACAGCTCAATGGTGGTTTTTACGTTTCAAAAACGGTCATTTCAATCTTAATGACGAAGAACGTTCTGGTCGCCCCATTAAGTTGGATGAAGATCGATTGAACGACCTTCTTCATGAAAATCCTCGTCAATCGACTAGAGAATTGGCTGTACAATTGGCGTGTGACCAAAAAACTGTAGTGAATCGCACAATTTGCCAGTCATCGACAGGTGGCTTTCCTTAATCCCTCGACAATCACATGATACTCTCTCTTTTAGAATCCGAAATATTTATGATGATTACGAATAGATTATACGCGTCTTTCGTTCCCTGTTTTGCGACAACATAGCTCCGGCTGCTACTAGCAGTATTCATCACCTTAGTTTCTTATTTGCTATTAGGGACAGTACATCAGTGTCAACTGACCCTAACGGCCGCTCTTCCTCAAATCTCTGCTATCGTAGGCGAGAAACAACCCTGACTCGGTACGTTCAACTTTGCCTCACTGTTCCCTGTGGTTTTCCTTTCCCCTAATAAATCAGGCCCCTTTTTTATCTCCCCATTATCCCTACGTATTTAATTGAAAAAGACGCGGAACCTGCCTGTCTAAGTCAACGCATAATGATGATGGATGCGCGTGAATAGAGGGCTGATGAACACGCAGGCTGCGTGGGCTAATGTCCCATCACAAACTAATTTCATGGTCGGTCTCACCGCCTGTCTTTAAAATTCGTATTCTTTCACTATACAATAAAAAAGACCGTCGAATATTTTGATTATATACTAGTGGGTGGCAGGTTTCAAAGAGTAAATTTCTATTACCTGAAAATTGTATCTAAATATATTTATCACAACGTTGTATTTAGATGAAAGAAATCTGATTCTAGAGCGCGGTTAAAATATTCTTACAGGCGCTACTGGTATCGATGAATGTTCTCAAAGAAGCAGCCTGTAAAGGCAATAAATATTTATCATCGCGTGAAATGGCATTTATTTGGTCTCGCTTGAAATCACAAGCTGCAAATGGAAAAATTCTCAGCGTCTTTTGTCTTCATTTCAGGGCTCATCAATAAATACGAAGTAGTGTGGAAGTGCGTTTCATTTTCAGGTGTATGGTTACTCAAGCCAATTTTTACGCCTTTAAAAGTGCCCCCTTCCCCCACACACACCCATACACACATTCATAAGTTACATGGCATCTAATTTTGACCATGAAATATAATAATAAATGCACAAAAGTTCATTTTCTTGGAAGTTTGCCAAAGAAATAGGCAAATTTTAATCGTCAAACCTTTCCTAAGTTACACAAATATTTTTTCAGCATGATACAAGTGCAAACAAGAAGCAAGTAGTAAATAAATGCCCATAATTTTATAATGTTATTTATTTAATGCAGTTTTTGTTTTTTTCGTTATTTTGACTAATATTTGTTTTCTTTTCCTTGGATTAACATAGACACCCATAAAACGTCAAACCCACTTAGAACATTAAATTCGAAAGAAATTTCTTATTTTTTTTTTTTAAACATGATGGATTGTTGATCAGTCCTGGCACAAATAACTAGTAATCTTGCAATACTAGTTTCTAGAGAGATAATGTTTTCCGTTTAGAAAAAGGTCAAAACATTAATTGAATCGTCCCATATCGACCTCGAGTCCTCGTCCGACCCTTTTCCTTCTCAACCTGGTCTTTTATCTTTAACCTTCCATTTGTTCTTTCCGTATTAAATTATTGGCAACATGTGTTATCCTGTCCCCTTTGCGAGATGACAAACTCTGTCGTTTTCGTTGCCAGTCGCCGTATAAACCAAATTACCACATTTTCTTCTCAAACCATTTGCCCGTTAATGATTTTAGAAGTCGTTGCTGGGTCAACTCGCGATCAACGTCGCCAAATGGCTTCAGTTCTGAGATCTAAAGAACGGATTATGAAATGAGAATCGAATGTTAAAATGCAAGTGCTAACTTATTGATAGGCAATAATGCCATCGCTTTTAATGGCTTATTTCCCCTATTCTCTGCAAAGTATTTTTTCAGATTCCTCACTAACTTATAGGCAAGAAACGTTTTATGTGCAAATGAATAAAAAGTTAATGAAAAATTTTAAATCACCATGCTATTATTAAATTGGTTTTATGTTTTTCATTTTCTGTTGGTACCAGGTTCTTATAAAGTTATTAACTTCTTGACCTGGCAGTATCCTGCATTTTCCTCTTTTCTATTAAGTTTCCTTAAGTTTAGATACGATGCTTCACAATTGTGTCCCCTTTCTTGCTCGTGTAAAAAATTAGATCAAATATTTCAAAAATAAAAGTTGGCAACTTTCAGAGTTGACAAGTTCGAAACACATTAGGACCTTTTCCTCGTCCCGTGCAAATTGGCTTTCAAAGAAATGGAACTGCACTTTGGCTTAAGAGCTAATGAGGAATGAGGTTCGGTTATAAAAGCCAGTTAATGAATTAAGATGCTCATTAGATGGACACAATTTACACTTGGTACCTGTGGGAGGAGCACGCCCTATCGGCCCGAGTGAAAATAGGGAAGGCCCTGTCGCTGAGTTGACTTGAACTCTGGGAAGTTGTGGCGTTTCCTACTAGTTACTCTCAGCTCTTTTCTACGTCTATCCTCTCCCTATGTTTAAGGGTCTGACTAACTACATCATGGCTTATCAGAAGAGAAGCTTTGAAACATCTATAAACAACTCTATTTAACGGCCACAGGTCGCAACAGACCGGGACTTGAAGAACCTAAGGTGATTAATGGGAAGATCAGTTTTGCTCCAATAATCATTTTCCTGCGGCCGTTATCGGGTGCATAAAGCTCTGCTGCTCGTAGCGGGCGGGGAACTAAAAGTCTCGGGTCCCTTCTCTGGGTCTGCCACAACAGACCTTCAGATCCTTGCCGCCCTGTCGACCACTAGAATGACAGTAAGGAAATCCACCCTTTCGCCCTGCCTCTCTTGCTGCTGAGTTATAAACTGCAGCCTTTAATGATCCATCTTCCACTGTGCAACATTTGTCCTGTGTGCGTCGGTGTACACGTGCAAACACAAAACTTTAACGCACCTGAACAGTCTGAAACCCCGAGAGGGGAGCGGCTGAACGCGGGATATAGCCCACCAACCTTTTTTTTCTAAATGGTCACAAACCTTTGGTGTTTACATTTTTTTATACCAAAATTTCGGACTACATTCTTACAAGCAAAAGCAAGCCATTCGACAGCGCACTCTGACCGCTGGAGGGGCTCTCCTCCAACCATCTGTTTCCGGCAAAATGACTTCTTTGTATCTCTGCAACGGCTCTCCGGGAGCTCCCCCTCAGAAGATGAGGTGCCTCACTCCCTTGTGCTTTCTCAGGGGTCACTCAAACATTTAGCGGAGAGAGGGCTTACCTCTCTCATATGTCTACTGGTGAGGCGGCTTTTCCTTCACCCACTTATTTGGAGTCGCCCTCGGACGACTTCAGCTCTGTACCAGCGACGGCCCTTTTTCTTTCACAAAGGTCCGTTAAGAAGGCAACAAGCAGGCGGGCTTTTTGGGATTGGCAAGCCTACACCTCTCTTTCTTTTGCGATGGAAGTAGGCTCGCCGGCCTCAGTGCGTTGACTACTTAGAAGACTTCACCAAGGAGCGGTCAAGGTCGAACGTGTTGTGATAAAAATAAAGGCGAACAAGTTCGTGTACTCTTGACAGTGGAATATTGTACTTTTTAGAGGAGGCCGACCTCCTTCATTTTATTTGACTTGGTGTTTGGTGGGTGTTCCGGTGAAGAGGGGGGACGAGACTCCATTCAATGCCTAAGTATGTTCTTTGTTTTTTGTTATTGGCTGTTTGTTTTTGTTTTGTTTTTCTTTTTTTTATATAATTTGCCTAAAATTATTAAGTTCGGTGACTATGCCCTTAGTGGCAATCGCCAGATAGACTTGTCAAAGATGAGAGAAATGGAGGTCGGAGGTAGAGAGAGAGAGACGAGTAGGACGGAAAGAACCCGCGATCGGCTTCTTTTTGAGGTATCTTCCGTTTGATAAGACGCCCTATTGCGAGCCTACCATTAGTTGTTAGAAGACAGGTTGTATTTTCCTTAACTTTAAGCAGGCTGAGTACTAATTGGCCAAATCAAACCCAACCGTGCCGTTGAAAAGCAATCGAACTCGACGCTCGTACTCCCCCCCTGCCCGTCTTTCTCTTGGGTACAGAAATCTTCGGGCAGCAGATCCACCTGGCATGGTAGTTTCCCTTTTGTTGGTCGTGTACGTTTGTGTGTACGTGCTCACGGCTCCCGCCAGTAGCTGACGTGTGTAAACCTTTTGCCCATTTAGTTCTTTTGTATTTATATGTTGTATCCATCATTTTATTTTTGTTTGTACAGTATTAAAGATTATTTTGTTTCATCCAGTTTGATATCCAGAACCTCCTAGTTAGTTGATTATTTTAATTCGGCCAAGGAAAGTAGTTACTTTTACTCGATTTAGTGCAACCCACGTTTAAAGTGCATCATCCAGGGCAAGGCCAATCGCAGAGTGGCCTTGCGGGCTTGCCACGTTCCCTTCTGAGTCAAAGGAAGCAAGTGGAGGTCAGGAAATCTAACCTAACCTACGACAACTCCTTTAAGTAAAATCAGGATTAACGAACTTATTGCTTTTTCTCATCCTTAAACTTTTTGTAGTTTCGGTTCTTCTTTTATTCCCGCCTTTTATTCATGTGTCTCTCGTACTCATTCTAATTCCTATTAGTGAAAAGCCCTCGTTTATTACACGACTTTCTTTTCTTCAGAACACAATTGTGGCCCCAACCTTCGGGGCGAAGTTTCCTGTCTGTCTTTCTCATAGCCCCACTCAAGTTAATAAGCTTCTATTTTATAACTCTTGCTATCTACCATTTAAACATTTTTACTTTCCTGACTTTACCACTTTCTGTACGAAGCTCATTTTCAAAAACTTCTTTACGGACGCCTTTTTTATTTACGCCTTATTTTGCTGAATTTGAAATCGGAGCATAAAACAGGAACAAAGGACTAGGAGTAATAGAAGAATCATCTCTGTCCTCACTTCCCCGGCAGCTTTGTGTGGTCTTTAAACACCCTTGGGTAAGAATCTTCCCCTCCCCCCCGGCCTCCACCCTTCCAATTCCCTAGTTTTTCTCTTTGATATTCGGGAGCGAAAGGAGGTCCCTGTTCGCATTTTTAGGTCCTGAACTCTGGTCGCAAATTTGTTCCTGAAAGCCTCGAGCGCTCTCCACCGAAGCCCAGCATTCACGGTTGGAGCTGTCTATGATTGGACCCCCTTTCACCATATATCATTTTTCACTCTTGCTCTCTCTGTTCATTCTCCCTTTTACTTCCCTATGCCCTCCCCCCCCCCATCTTCTTGGCTGAATGAACAGCCCGCATGCTCTTGGTGGTTTGCACGTTTTTTCATCTCATTAATTAAAAAATAAGGATTGACAAGTACAAACCCGGGTAAACATCGCGCGCGTTGAGCTCGTGGAATGAGCGCGTTATGCTGAAATGAGACCCAGGAACAATGGAAAAGAGGTTGTTTATTAAGAGAGGAAGAGACCTCGGCAGTCTGGAAATTGTGAATGGGCTTTGAACAAAAGAGGGGCAGGATAGGTCACGTGCCCCCATTCATGGACGTCCCCAGAATGAGGTGATTTGTATGGTTTAATGACATATTGAAAACCGGTTGAGCATCGTAAATACGGACTGGCAGGGGGATTCTCTTCGGAGCTTCGACAGTGGCGCTAAAATATTGCCTCCTTGTCTTTGTGCCGCACCCCAATAAAGCTTTTGTCTGTCTATCTTGTTCGCTTCATTCCTTCCTCTCATATCCTAAATGATTTCCTCGTTATTCTCATCTTTCGCGGTGGCTGCGGAGTAGCGTCTCTTCCCTCATCTTCATCCCCAGGCCTTCTCCGTTATCCCCTTTTAAGCTCGGATAAATAATAAATAAAGCGATAAATTCCATTTCCATCGGGTTCTCCGCTTCTTTCCGACTCCCCCCCCCTTCCCTCCTCGACCGATCCCTTTGCCTTAATAACGAATGCACCGAAGAACCTTTCAGACAAAAATTAAATACATGATTTCATTTCTGTTTTGCATAATGGCCGCTTTTATTTCAGGTCTGGTTGGCTTTTCGTTTCCTGCGTCGTGTGGGCGGGCCTCGAGGCAGCTTCTTGCCTGGTTCGGTAGTGGGCTCTTGCCCTCATGTTGCTAAAATATGACTTATAAAGGCAACTTTGTGAGAATTAGTGAGAGAGAGGGAGATGGATATACCTGCGTGTGCTTGGAGGCAGGAGAAGAGACACTGGCGTAAGCAGCTTAAGATTTGTGTTTGCATAATTCAAGGGGAAGTTGCAAAAAGGATCCGTGGTTTTTAAATTTGGTTCCGTCAAAACATGTTTACAGCAGGTCGGGAACAAGTTTTAGTGTGAGTGGAAGTCAGTGAATTGCTTTTCATGCCCAGCCTCCAGTTTTGGACAAGTTGGGAAGACAGCGCGTTAGCAGGTTGAATAATTTTGGCAATTAATCAAGAAAATTAAGATGTAACAAAGTGTGTTTTAAACGAAGGGGAAAGAATTTGAATGAGACGAATAAAGGAAGATAGATGAATAGAAAAGACAGGTTGAATGACCAGGGGATAAGATGAAGACTACAGTAGCAAAACCTAATCAACCCTGAACACTTGGGCCGGGAGGGCCTACTTAAAATTAGGTATTTAAACTCCCCTGTTTCTTCACTAACGGGAACAAGTGTGCGTGGGAAAGGGCCTGAGATAGTCATATGGAGGGGCGGAGGGACCCCTCCACTCAGAGCTTTGTGAAATGTAAGACGCATCTACACATATCCAGATTTTAGAGCGGAAGTTCCTCTCCTCTCATTGAGTTTGTTCCTTATCTTGCACCGCTTTCCCCAAAAGTGGGGTCCATTTACATCAATGCGAAGCCGTGACAGCCCACCCCTTATTGCCATCGCGTATCGTGCCCGTAGAGACAAAACTTAAGGGATAGGAGGCCAGGGATCCCCTATATAGGCTTAGTTGTTTTTTATTACCGCCGGCAGAGGGCGCTATGGGTATTTATGCTCAGCCACCGCATACAGGCCTTGACCTTATTCAAGGATATTAACTATTACCCATAATTTGCTTTTACCACTTGACTAGATTACGGGTCAATGTTGTAGCCCAGTTCGCGGCATCCTTTTCACGTACCCTCTGTTCTTTGCCCACTCATTTTTCTTCCTGGAGTGGAGAGGGGCGTTGCCAAGGGTTACCTAAACGTTTGAATACCTGTGCTAAATCCGATATAAACCATTTTCGCATTTTATTCCTTTTGGATTGTTAGAATCGTTTAAAAGAGTAGATATAATTATTTGCTATTATATAAAATTATTTCATAATTATTTTTATTCTTTGCGCGATGAAATTATGTATATCTTCCCTTTTTAGTGGCATCCCGCCATAAGCAATGCAGATTTTTTTCATTATTGTTATTTTATAGATAGAAATCAAACAAGTCTGAAGTTATATTTAAATAAGTATTTATTAATTCATTTAATAATATTAGTTTCTGCCACTAGTCATCATCTTCTACTAACTTTTAAATACGATGTTTATAAAATTCGTTTGACTTGGATTTTAAAAAGTTATACTGTATTAAACGTTCTAGAGCATGGGCGGGCAACCTCTAGCTAGACAATGGATTAGTAGAGGGAGAAAAACAAAACTTCAGCCGAAACATCCCCGTTTGGTCGCATATGAAGAGCATTGGCCATTTTCAACTTCTTAACTTAATATGACCGAAAAGGTTTACTGTGCTTAGTTGTACCGTTTAGATACAGCAATTGAAGAAAAAAGACCAGCATTAATCAATAGAATAATAATAATAATAATAATAAGTATTTATAATGCGCCCTTCAGGGCTGTTAGCCCTCCCAGAGCGCAGGTTGTGTAGCGAGTGTAGAGAAAGTTTACATGGGAGAGAAGGCAATTCTGAAGAGATGAGTCTTCAGGAGACGTTTTAAAGTAGCAAGGGAGGGAGAGGGTTGAACTTCCGCAGGAAGAGCATTCCAGAGTCTAGGAGCACAAACTGAGAAGGGATGGTCACCCATCGAGCAGAGGACAGGACGAGGAGTGTTCAGGGTGGAAGCGAGGTTAGACCAGAGTGGCCGAGGAGTTTGACGACGGGAGAGGGCAGACGAGAGATAAGGTGGGGCCTCGAGGTTTAGGGCCTTGTAGGTGATGAGAAGAATTTTATAGTGGGTATGGAGGCGAATAGCTAACCAGTATAGCTCCTGTAACAGAGGCATCGAAGGAGAAAACCGAGGGCGGCGAAGGAGGAGCCGGGCAGTATAATTTTGAACTATTCCATCCAGACAATGCGCGACCTCATATCTCAAGAGATACCATTCCAAAGCTTAGCAATTTCGATTGCGAACTAATGATGAGTTATCTTCCATAATTACACGACTTAGTCTCCCCCCCCCCCACCTCCATCAGATTACTATCCATTCTGTAGTTTAGCGAATCAGCTGAAGAGAATGAAGATGTCAAAAACAGTTAAAGAACTTTTTTTATCAAGTCTAACAATTTTTACTAAGATGGCATCGAAAAGTTAGTAGAAAGATGGAAACTACTAGTGATAAAAACTTGTAAAAATTATATTACTTATTAAATTAATAAATAAATAAAATAATGATAAAATGAAAAAAAAATGCCGCAATATTGATGGGATAATCTAATAATTTCGGTATAATTCTCTGGGTTTCTCGCTTTTTAAAAGTAATTGACGCTATTAGCCATTATATTTGTAAAGTTGTGTGCAAGTCATTTTCATCCCTTGCAGAAATTAGTCGATAGTAATTTTTGTTATATACTTGTAGTATGCAAAATAGTACAATATATCCGTGACTGAATTCCAAATGTTCAATTATCACCTCGTTAGAAAATTTGCCGCATGATTGAAATTTTTTTTTTCTGCAAATTATATCCATTTCTGAAACTAAGTAATGTACATCATCTCATTTATGATGTGGGAATGAGTAAGTTGCATGTTTCGTTGTAGAGCTGACGATAAATAACGCTGGCAAAGTGTTGAAGTTGCCTAAGTGAAAAAGTCTGATTTAATTTGGATTTTTTAAATAAAACGGGTATCTCGCCATAGCTCCAACTGTGTATGGATGCTGCTTTTCCCCCTTTATTTCACTTTGTCCGTTTCATTCTCTACATTAACGAGGTTTGTTAAGTCGCATCGAATGTGATTATTTGCAGGATGGTTCTTATTCAGGTCATGTCCTTCCCCTTGAGAAATAGATCTTAAAAATAGAATGCAGATGAGTTCTAAAACCTATACGCAGAAAAGTCTCTCAGTTTTGTATCATCTCTCCATTTCTATCTTTTTCCAGTGGGTTTTTATCTCCTAAATCGATAAAGATTGTGTCCATTTTAGGACAAAGTAGCCAAGAAAACGACGGCTCCCCAAAAGTATCTCTCTACTAAATGACATTTTAATCCATTCCATTTGACAGGACAGTGATCTATGAAGGCGCTCATTTGCGTAACCCTCCCAATTTCTGTATTTTCTCTCTACTAAATGACATTTTAGTCCATTTCATTTGACAGGACAGTATTTTCTAGTAATTTTTAAATTTGACCAACTTAAACTCTTCATAACTACTGATTTAAGAACTCTTTGGCGGAAATGCCTTCATGGATTTGCACTTTATTTTTTTATATACAAGTATAAAATTTGTCTAATTAATGGAGAAAGGATGTAAATCGTCTGCTGAAGCACTTCCTAACGTACCTTTGTCTCGAGCGACCTAAAACGGATGCAAAGTTCCCTTTCGACCAATAAATACTTAATTTTTTGTGTGTACGTTTTATATCAAACACGTGCAAAGCTCGTGTTTGAAGTGCTCCACGTAGAAAATAAACAGGCGGTTGGAAGTACGAATAAGTGATCCAAATGGATTCACGCTTTTTACATCTCGTTCAAAAGAGAGGGGCGGCAACTCTCCGTAGTGAGCCCAACCTCTGCAATTGAGGCAAGTCCCTGCGCTTTGTTGTGGCCGGTAGGTCGCATACTCGTAATGCTCGAGATGTCAGCTGTTACCGATGTTTCAACTAGCACATCGATGCGAGGGGAGATACAACGCAAACGGACTTTGTACAAAGCCTGTATTAGTTTCTTTCGATAAATCTCGTCGCCTGTGAAAGCAAAGACTGTTAGAGCTAGGCGTTAGGTAGGCAGGATAGGGCTACCGACGCGCTAACGGAATAAGCCAGAGATATGAACTGGAACATAACCACATAAACTATTAACTACCTCTACCTTTTCTCTCTCATTTTTCCTATTAAGATAATAAAAAAGAAGAGGACCGATGAACAACTTCACGGAGACATCGAAACGGGCAAAAACACGACAGAACCAACGTATTTAGAATCATATATGGAGAACTTGGATTACTCGACTTCCCCATAACCCACGTCGCAATCTGTCAGGGTAAAAAAGATGTAGATAAACTACTTAATGAAAAAGCTACGGATAATCTGAGAACAATAAGACTGGAAGTCAAAGCCTCCCCACCCCCTAAGAAAAGATTCGAAACACAAAAGGCTATAAACTGTAGACAAATCGATACGTGGATCGGACAGCACAGTACATTAGAAATCAAAAACGAAATTGAAAGAGGACAAAATTTGGCCAGAGCCAAAGAGGTCGTAAAGTTCACAAACAGCAACACTAACACAGAGTACTTTCATGTATTCAAAGTTATCTTTAGAAAGATAGGAATCTTAACTTTCAATCTAAAAATAACACCAGATCAAATTAAAAGCAGTGACTTCATTAACGTCCTAGCATGATTTAATTGTTATACGCTAGATAAACATGTGTCCAGAGACTGTGGAGATAAATATATTAAATGGTGATATGAGCATAGATCTAAAACGGACACCTGAAAAAAGAGATAATAGAAAGCAAGAGGAGGGAGAAAGCAAAAATGGAAGAAGAGAAGCAAAAGTAGCAAAAGCCACACCCGACCAGCTCCAACCGACAAAAAACATTATTGACATAAAACAGGGACAATCTTTGAAAATACTTGCATGCATACTCCATGTACACATTCTTGATGTAGTCAAACCAGATTTATACTCGAGAGAGTGCAATAAGATGTTGAGCAATAACTAACATGAACCGATAACCCAACATCCTCGGAGGTACTTAACGTTCAGTATAAACCAGCACCATCACAGCAAATCACTCCTACTCAGAGCCGAATCCAACGAATCAACAAAGGAAACCAATGCGATAGGAACTCGAGCGATCACCGTCAGCGGCAGAAAAAACAACTTCAAATGGCAAGTAGTTGATGACCAAGAAGTACGAGATGAGAGCCTAAGCATTCAAGACCAAGGGAAAAGTGAAGAAGATCATGAATTTAATATCAGGTTTTATAGTTCAGAAGACAGACCATTCTCGATAAACAACACTAAAGATATAATCCAAGGAAAGCGTATTATAAATATGAATTAGAAGGTCCATATTCTAATGTGTATAATCCATGCACATTTTGTAACTGTGGCCAAGCCAGGGAGCTACGCAACGGAGCTAAATAAGATGCTGATACAAAATGAGATGAAACCTATGTAGTTTCCCGACAATCCCCGTCAGGAGACCTGTACCAAACACAAATGGGAAGCAACCCAACAACGGCACCAAGGAGTCGTTCTAGCTCGAGGGACCCAGTCCTGAACAAACCAGCATCGCCTGAGACAGCAATGGACATGGAAACCGACCAATTGACCCAGAGTGAGAACCCATTCCATAAAGCGAGCCAACAAAAAAAAAACCCGTAAGAAAACACAAACAAACCACGATCGCGCACAAGCCCCCCGATCTTAGTATGAAGATATACGCCTCGCCATCGGCCCCACTACCGAGGCTAGCAAAGTCCAAAGAGATCATCGAAGACATGGTAAAAGGCAGGTACAAGTGGGAATATGACTGTGACGCTCAAGAAGATGAAATTATTACAGCACTTAAGAACGGCCGCATCGAAATATGCCCTGAATCGTGCCACAACCTATCCCACGACCAATTTAAAAAAAGGCGTTCAGGAAGAGTGAGGTCACCTGTGCGAGAAGAACAAGGAAAGTTAAAATCATCCAGGAAGACTAAAATGGCAGATGTAAGATATATTAACAAAATAAAGATCTCGCAAAACGTAAATGGATGGGAAAGTAAAAAATACGCGTATAATAACATCATTCGCGAAATAGATCCGGATGTGGTCTTGATATCAGAGCACGGCCTAAACACAACCGAGCAATATATCAAGATATACAAGTACACCACGATCGCGACCAGTCATACCAACGAGAGATACGACGGGTTAGCGATTGCAATACGAAAAGGGATCAAATTTAAAGAAATCCAAAACCTAGAAGAGTCTTACCTTGCAGTGAAAATAAGTACCACAATAGATGACCTGATAATAGCATACGCCTCTTCAGAAGGGCCTTTTCCTCTATCTTGATTGGTGACCTTAATGCACGCTGCCGTGAAACAGGGTATACCACGAATTTTAATGGTACCGGAGCCTCCCTGAACCTCCTCATGAATCGCGAAATAGTACAGAGATCAGGCCCATACTTCGCCACCTACCTAACAAGGAGATCTGCAACAACCCCTGACATCGTTCTCACAAACTCAAACTTTATCTTGAATTACTCAACTGTGCCAGGACCATACACTCTATCGGATCATATTAGTATGGTCACAACCATTTCAACCTCTCCCATTTAAGTAAAGATCCCCGCCCGCAGATGCCTTCCTAAGGCCAACTGGGATATCTACAGAAGATCATTCCAAGATTATCAAATTGAGCAACTAGATGGATCGACATTAGAAGACCTTGATAGCCACTTTGAAACAATAATGTCCATGATAGAGGAAGCGGACAGAGTGGCCATTCCTCGGATAGAATATATGACGCTTCCGACACCACGATGGGACGTAAACATCAGACAACAGATGGATAGACTGGATGAGGTAATTACGGAAATTAATACTTTCGGTTACACAGCCCAAAGGTATCAGGAACTAAGGAACCTCCGCATGGAACTCAAACACCTAATTAGTGAAAATTCTAAAGAGCTCTGGTACAATATTATCGAAAAAATGGACGACGAGAACAATCCCAGGAAATTCTGGAACCAAATGAAGAGGCTGAGTGGAACTCTCCCCACCAAAACCAACATCACAATCTCTGTCGACGGGAGAAACATCACTGATGATCAGACAGTAGAACAACTATTCAGAGATCACTGGGAAAGAAAATTCAACATCACAGTAGAGGAGAATGAAGATTTTGATAGCGATTATGAAGTGGAAGTACTAACGCGGCTAGAGGAACGAGGACCAGCATTAACGCCACATCACTACGTGGATAGCACCCTGCAAGGAAGGTAAGAAGGAAGAATGTTTACACACGAGAAGTACGAGACAGCATTGAGTAGCTTCAAGCAAAAAGCCCCTGTCATCTCAGGTATCACCAAGGCAACCCTGATGAACGCCCCTGCTAACATCAACGAGGCACTTCTAAAACATTTCAATGCCTGCCTGAACGTCGGATACTTTCCCGACTTGCTAAAAAGGGCACGTATGATATTTTTACTAAACCTGGGAAAACCTAAAACGGCCATCAAAAGGTATAGACCTATATCCCTACTAGAATTTATAGGGAAACTGTTCGAGAAACTACTTAACGATAGACTGAGGAACTTCCTGGACGCGAGGGACCATTACAATGCCCAACAACACGGTTTCTGCAGAGAGCCCTTGCACTGATAACTGAATACATCGCAATTGCGAAAGCAGAAAACAAAAGGGTCGACGTCGTACTTAGACACGTGACATCGGCGTTCGATAAGGTATGTACACTTTGCATGAAGAAGAAGCTATGCGACTTGGGCATGGAGACCAACATAACCAAGCTCCTCTGCGACTACCTAGAGGACCGCGAGGCCTTAATTAAAATAAACGACCTCGAGGGAACCCTCTTCCCTGAGGGCTGACGTACCACAAGGGGGTTGCCCGAGCCCAACTTTAAACGCAATATATGCTGGTGACCTGCCTCCCCCGACTCATAATTACGCTGACTATGTGCACCTGAGGGATGGTATCACGCAGATAGTCACCAGCGATTATCAAAACCCAGTATAAGTCGCAAACAGAACAGCCCGAGAAATAGATAACCTGAACAGGTTTGATAACATGAATAAAATCCGCACAAACGCGGAAAAGTTCAGATCGATCCTCATCGGAAGAAGAAAGACAGAAGACATATTGGTACGCGGCGAACTCCATCCCTATTCCCTCGAAGGCCGAGCCCTCAGACCCAAGATCACGTCAAGGGGGTATGGCGAGCATAGTAACGAAAAGATCGCTCAAGTCAGAAAGAACTTACAGCGTCTATATCGCTTCAAGGACCTATCGTACATGAATAAAAGAAAACTATATATGACAATGGTCAGACTATGTTTATTGTATCCCGCCATCCTTCTTCATCTTGCAAGCAAAAATCAAATAAAGAAATCGCAAAGAGTCCAGAACGAAGCTTTACGTTTTATAAAAACGTGACCCTTTGGGACCGGATCCCGTCTATTGTACTACATAACACCACTGAAATTGACGCACTAAACGTGACTTTACATGAAAAAGCCAAATCGATATATCCCCGAAAGGATACTTCAAGACCTAAGATTCCCCGAATACGAAAACCGACGAAGACACTATCAGTCATTATTTCGCAGCAGCTAACTGCTTACGCAGCAGGCTGTTGTACCTATATACAGATAACCAAATACCGGAAAAACACAAACGTCATTATTGGAAAACCCAGAAAAGGAAGTTATACAATCCTAATATGTGACTTAATCTTAAACAAAAATAGAACAATAGATCTGTAGTGGAAAAAACAAAAAATAAATATATTCGCACAAAAGAACATCAAAAGATTAGATTAAGCTCTATGAATAACAGAAAAAAAAACACACGAAAACAAAGGCTCAAATGGAAGTATTTTAAATACTTCCATAAGTTGGCCGCGCAAATACACAGCTCCAATCAAATTATGGTACCTCATTCTGTCTTCGTACTATCTATTTCGATGTTCAGTAATCAATTTCGTCGCTGGATGCGTTCCAATATTGTAATGTCCTTTACCATATAGAACTACCAGAATTGTAGTATCGTATACTTTAATTGATTTCTTACAAGCGCCTTATATAAGGGAAGAATTTTTTTCATTCTAACGCAAAATTTCTAACTTTGCCATTTGTGAAAATTTCAGATCAATCAAGATTAAGTCACTTAAATCCTTTTCGGTGTTGGCTGTGTTTAAAATTTGACCACCCATACTATATTATAATTACAGAGATTATCACTAATGAATTAATTTATTCACCTCTAGATGCTCTACGGTCCGATCTTGAGAATGGGCGCCAGGATTTACCGACGACAGAAATAAGGGAAATGAATTAAAAATTTAAAGTCGATTGGATATTTTGTCGGGACCCGGTGTTTTAAATTTTCATTAATATAAATACTAATTTCATGTTCAGTTATCTCATTTGAAAATATAGATTCTTCATTAAAATTTATTACGTCATATATTGTAGGTAAATTAATTGCATCTCCCATGGTCAAACGATTCCAAAATATTTCTTTTAATGTCTCCGCTACGTATTCCGGGACCTAATTAGCCTAAGATCATTTACATATCTCTAAAATCGCTTGGGTTCGTGTTTTAACACCAACCAACCTTAGCTCCTTTTCATAGTTCATTTTTTGCTTTCTTATTTTGCGCTTGACAAGCGATGATGAGCATCGGTTTTCTTTCCCGACCTGATTTATGTTTTTATTTAAAGTTATACAATCTATTACGGTTTCCTTAATCTCACTATTTAACCACGGCATCTGAATAGATCTGAATATATCTATTAGAATCTCTACGTTTATAGCGAACTATTTCATTATTTATAGTAAAAGAATGAACGCTGAAGTTCAATATACATTTCCTAGAAGTTTTCGAAGTTTAAAATTTCATTCCAATTTAAAAGTTTTAAGCGGGGGCGAAGAAGATCAACATTGCAAGATTTAAACTCCCGAATGAGTCTAGAACTCTCGAACATTTCTTGAAATATCTAGATTGAATAGATTATGTCGTGATCGCTATTCCCAAGCGTTTCACTAACATCTGTATTATAAACTAACTTCTTCATTAGTCAAAATTTATTCTAGGATATTCTGTTTGCGTGTCTGTTCGTCTACTATTTGATGCAAGAAGTTTTCGTTTATAAATTGGAGAGGTCAATTTTTTGCATTGTCAGCAGTTTCATTTAAAAAAAAATCAGTTAGAAAAATTTAAATCGGCGCATATAACCTTTACTCTTGTGTAATTAGGTTTAAAAGTGTTTTAAAAAACAACACCATGCTCTTCCCTGTTATAGACAAGGACAAAATTCATTTTCTACCATTTATTATGAACTCGATAGTTAAAATCTCAGACCTGATATCTAAAATGAGGACCTCCTTTTTCTCTACACCTCCCTCTGTTAAACATTTTGTAACCTGCCAAAGTTCATTTTCCCAATAAGATCTCTTTTATTTACTCCTTTCGATCTATATCTCTTTAACTCCAATAATATCAAACTCTTGCGCCGCGACTAATACCTTCAACTCATCAATTTTGTTAATTAAACTTCTGTACATATTACAAATTTAGCAATTTACTAGATAAAAGACAAGAAATTTATATTTACTGCTAAAAGGATTTTTTATATTTAAAGCAGGTTTATTGCGACCAAATCTTTGAGATTGTTTGCCTGCTTGCTTGACTCAACCGATGTAGACGGAATATTTTTCAATGTATAAAGTAAATGATGAATAGTGTTGAAAGCTCTGTTCCCGGGTGGCTCGAGTAGGTAATTGAATTTCTTGACTCAATATCGAGTCATAATCGTGGCAATATCTTGAGAACCAAACGTGTTCTCTCCTTAGATTGAATTGTCGCTTCAACCTTGTTTCATAATGAGAATAATGAGACGATGGGTTGTTTAATTTGTTGATTTACCTCCACCACTAATTGCGAAGAGTTGTTTAATTATAGAGATTTGTCTTTCTTGAAAATTTTAATGTCATTTAACATAGCCAAATACTGATTTCTTGTAAGCCAGCCCAAGAATAACATTAATTCAAATAACTTTACCCATTACTTAAATACGGAAGTAAAGCGACCAGAGCCTATTTCTTCTGCTATTAATTCGTGTTTTATGTTTTTATATTCTTAGCGATTTCCTACTTTTGTGTTTGCAAGGTATTAAAGATAACAACAAATGCTCCTTCAGCAGCTCAGAGAGTAGGGCTGATTAGTTTTTCTGCTGAAAGCATTTCTTTGGGACAAATTTTTCGTTAGTTAAACGTTGGTCTTTAATTAACAATTAATGGTTTGCTAATTGGTGTATTTATTTTTCAAAGTCTCGATTATAGCCAATAAGCTGTTCCGGCGAGTTTGTAAATCCAAAAGTTGGATCTTGTCAGAGCCATGTTCTGCCTTCATTCGGTTTAAAGAATGTTGCTCTTGGGATAGGATTTAGTATTGTCGGTGCACCCGCAGACCAACTTTAACTGCATAAATTTCAGGCTTGCCTGGTCTTTATCCACTCTACCTACTCAAAGGATATATTTTGGGGAAATTAAATAAATTGTAGTTGGAAATTAGCTTCGCAATTACCTCGTATCTACAGTTGCCATACTCAAGAAAGCTACAAGTATATCCTAAAAAAACAACATCTGAAACAGAAAAAATGCATTACATTGCAGAATATATATGTATATTATCTTAAAGTGCGTTATTTAATCGCGGGCGACTCTACATCTCACTATATCGGTCGGTTCCCGTTTTGCTTTTTTTTTGTTTTGGTAATAACATTGTAACTATTCGGCCAATTCTAACGAAATTTGAAACCCTTATGTTGTTTTATATTCTCTTTCGAATGATATAATTGAAAAGGTCCTCCCAATGTTAGTCTGGGAATTATTATTCTAACGAAATTTGAAAGCCTTAGGTTGTTTTACATTCTATTCGAATAATATAATTGCCAAAGTCCTCCCAAGGTTAGCCAGGGAATTATTTGGCATTAACATCATAACTATTCGGCCGATTCTAACGAAATTTGAATTATAGGGATAGCACGATAGCAGATTTTTGGCCGATACCGATACCCAAACGGGCAGATACTCATTACGGATACCTGTACTTTTCCTATTTTTCTTATCCTTACTTTACTGACGTGCCAGTCATGTGATGTTTTTAACCATTTACTTCCACTGACGTTTGTCTCGAAACATCCTGACGCAAGTCCACAATGTTGAAGTGTTTTCCCAAGCCTTTCAGTAAGTTATTCATAAATTTCATCCTATGTCTCCGCTCGCTCTTGTTCCCTCCACTCTTCTCAACAGACTATCACTCTCCAATTCTCTCTCCTTCAATATATGTCGCCAAAACTTCAATTACCTTCTCCCTACATTTCTTATTTCCTGTCTCTCTGCTCCCGCCCTCCTCAGTACTTCATTGGTAACTCTATCCGTCCATGGTATTCGCAACATCCTCCTCAAAAAACACATACGATCGGGACAAGGCGGTGGATGTGGTCTACTTAGACTTTGAGAAAGCTTTTGATAAGGTACCACACAGCCGCCTTCTCCGGAAAGTGCGAGCGCTGGGCATAGGTGGAAAAGTAGCCGGCTGGATCGAGAACTGGCTAAGTGGCAGACGGCAACTGGTGGTGGTGAATGGACAGGCTTCTGAGTGGGTGCCCGTTACTAGCTGGGTGTCTCAAGGTTCTGTCCTGGGACCACTACTATTCATCATCTACGTCAACGACATGGACGGTGACATGGTTGCCAAGATTTCAAAATTTGCCGACGATACCAAGCTTGGTATGAACGTTGCAAAGGATGGAAATACTGCCCGCCTGCAGGAAGATCTTGGGAAGATTGGGGAGTGGTCGGACACGTGGCAAATGCCTTTTAACGTGAACAATTGCAAAGTGATGCATATCGGCCACAGAAACCCCCAATCTCAGTATATCCTTTAGGGCACTGCTATTGAATCTACTGACACTGAGAAGGACTTGGGTGTAACAATCACTAGTGACCTCAAGTTCTCGAAACAGTGCATCGAGGCGGAGAAAAAGGCCCAAAGGATGCTAGGCTACAAAAAGCGCCAGTTTAGATATCGGAACAAGGAGACTGTACTGTGTTTGTACAACTCACTTGTCCAAAGGCACCTGGAGTATGCCGTACAATTTTGGAGTCCTTCATTTCGAAAGGACATCGCGAGATTGGAACGCGTACAAGCCAGAACAACCAATCTGATTCCCTCTATCCGACATAAAAGTTATGAGGATAGACTAAGGGAATTAAATCTGTTTTCTCTGGAAACCCGTAGACTGCGTGGTCAGCTCATCGAAGTTTTCAAAATACTTCGAGGGTTCGACAATGTTGACTACCGGGATACTTTCACACTGAGTGAGAACAGAACGCGCAATCACGGCTTCAAACTTGAACTGAAGCGTTACAACCGAAATATGTGTGGAAATCTTTTCACCTACAGTATCTGCGGCAAGTGGAACGCACTTCCAGTGGAAGTTGTCAACAGTGAATCTGTTGACCAGTTCAAGTCAAGACTAGACAAAGTCTTGAAAAGTGGCCGTTTCGGGACGCAAAACAATTAAGCAGCCATGTGCCCGCTCGATTGCTAGTTCAAAGGTTCCCTCCTTGAATGGATCGTAAAGTCTCCTAGGGTACCTTCTTTCCTTGTTGTTACTCCTATCTTCTCATAGGCTTACCATTAACTGGTATAAAAATAGGTAGCCACCCATAGAGATTTAGTGATACTTCCTTTAGCTACAAAGTGTAAATCTATAGAAATTAGCATCTCATTCATGAGGTCTAAGATTTAAGATGATTGAATGAAAAGAAAGTTGAAAGAAAATTTATTTATAATGAAATAAAAACTAAGCAAGATTTCCACATATGTTAAAAATAATTAGCTAGGTTTTATAAAATAGATGGCATCATCTATATCACAAAACTCTAGCTACTAATACTTCCATCCTACTGAGACTATAAGTAGTTGAAGTCAAAAATTTTAAGATTATAATTGAGAAACACTAGCATTTCTCCATGATCAGTTGATAGCCTATTTCTCTGTGGTGTGTAAAAACTTCCTCCGATGCTGAATATACGTTCGCTCCCAATAGAAGATGGAGGTGAGCTTAATAGCTTTATAACTAAATTTGATAAACATGGCTGTTTTTTTTTAACTAATTAAATTTATTGCCAAATATTTGTCAATCTCATTACTGAGAACATTGTTCGAAAGAGTCGTTTTCCTTGACTTTGGCGTAGATCGTGAAGATGATGGTTTAAAATATTTTGAACCAGAGTGAGTTGATGACTGGCCCTTGCTACTAGCATATACATATCAAAGTCCATGTCACAAAGATCATCAGGAGACTCTTGAAACCCTTCACTTTCATCACCAGAATCAATGCTGCTGGCTGAAGCAATAAGTACATTTGAGCTTTCACCTAGCTTTAGTTGTTTTAACTTTTCTTTCGTTCTTTGCAACTCTTTCACAATGTTGTGGTTAGTCTTGCACATCTCTTCTTCATCTGAGCTTTTTTCAAAAAACTTATTTTTATAGCGAGGATCAAGAAAGGTGGCAAGAATAGTAATGTAGTTATTTGAGTATCTCTCAAACCTTGTTGACATTGAAGCTTTGAGAGCTGATAAAGTATGTACTACCAAACCCTGAATATCTTTGGTCATTGGAAGCTTTGTTGATGAACAATTTCAGAAACTATTTGAGGCAAGATATCTAATGCTAGACTGTGTCTTTCACTCAGGCGTACAGTTTTATATGAAACACTTTCAATAAAGAAGACACCTTTCCGATGAGACTCCATTTGTTTCCATAAAAAAATGGAAGATGTGTTACCTCATGATCTGACAGATATATTCCAATGACTTTATTTTGTTCATACATGCGCTCTAGTATATGGTATGTGCTATTCCATCATGTTAGGATATTCTGAATCCGCTTGTGCTTGGGTAGTTGGTTCTCTTCCTGAAGCTTTTGGATTTTATTGCAGGCTGCAGGAGAATGGTTTAAGTGTATCACTATTTTTTGGCAGCAAACAATCATGTCTATAATAATTATTGGCTCGAGAATGCTGCCACTTATCACAAGCTGAAGTGTATACAGAAAACAAGCTAAACCATCATAACCAGCTTTTTCAATACCTTTTACAATATATTCCACCATTATCACGCACAATCACATGAATTTTGTGAGTGGGGATGTCATATTCCTGTAGTGCTTCTTGAATTTCGTCATGTGAAATGCAGTATGACTATCTGGAAAAGGCTTTACTCTTAACACAACTATTTGCACATTGAAGGTTTTATCTATACTAGGGTTGTGAGACTAATGAAGCCTCATTTGATACATTGGTCCAAATGTCAGTAGTGAAATTAATAAACTGAGATTTCTGAAGTATATTCTTCACCTTCTTTGTGATTGATAAATGAATAGATGAAATAATGGTGTTAGTAAAATACTTTCTGCCTCGAAGTTCATAATTAGGTTTAATTTTTTGCAGCAATCTCATAAATCCCACATCTTTCAACCACAGAAATTGGCTGATTGTCAACTGCTATCATTTCACCTACTGCATAGTGTATTGTTGTAGCCTGGACACTATTTATATCCTACATCTTCTTGAGGTTTAAAGTTTCTTGCATAGTTAGCTATGCATTAGGACAGATCAGATTGATCAACAACTGCAACGAGGGCAGAAATAATATATATAGTACAGTACTTAAATTACTAAAAAACTATTTACATGGATGGAGTGATGAGAGAGATAAAAGCGCACAATATGGAGAGGGAGGTAAGGATGGTAAGAAATGGTAGAAAATTGTGTATGTCAGAAAATCAGGATGTACGTCCCTGTGGCACTACTTGTCAAACTCTGTCAAAGCAGTAGGTCCAGTCCTCTGAGCCCTGATGGGCAGACCGTAGGACTTTAATGCATAAATTAAATTAACAAAATATATGAATTTTTGATAAAATCCTAAACTAGGTATACACACAATTTTCTTGTATTTTTGGAGGTGTTTTGGGTCTATTTAAAGTTAATGAAAACCTTAAAATAAATCTTTTGCATTGCAACACTAGTAGTGTTGAAATGCAAGACTTTTAAAGATTGTAGTGTTATAGTGCAAACTTTAAAAATCTTATTTGATTTGAAATAAAATGCAGGAATGTGAATTCAATTATCAACATTTTGAAATACAGTTAAAACTAATCATATTATCCTAGTACAGTCACTGTAGAATAGGACTAATTTTATTTTTTTGTATGCCTTATCATCTCTATGCGATTGTTTTACATGTGAAATGTCATAGTAGGGTACATCGTACATACCATTACTAGTTGACGAACTAGTCGAAGACACAAAATACTGATCTAGTTTCTTTCTTTTCTCTGATATATTTTTATGTTCATCTTCAATACGTTTCTCTCATTTTTTTTAACTCTTCTTTGTGTTGTGATTTCAAGTGTTCATTCATGTTAGTTGTATTATGTGTCTTTTCATTTTTTCCACCCCTTGAAATGCATTTACTTTGGTAGGATCATCAATAACAGTTGCATAAAAATGCCAAACTAGACTTTTATGCAATGTAGTAGCCATATTTCACCTGAAAATAAAAATAAAATACAGTGAATATGTTCTCCCGACCTTTATCATTGCTTCAAATCAGGGTTGGAAAATGTTATCTGTTGGCAATGTAATTATTTGCAAAAAAAATACGATGGTTTTAAGTGACGTTTTGTTTTGTATGTGTATTTTTTTAAATGATTACTCTGCTTTAAATGATATATTTAAAATGTTTTTTTTTTCTTTCATTATGTGACATATATTTGTCAAGATAAATTTATTGCATTAATATATTGTTGTCTATAGCACTTGCATATAGGAATATTTTTTCAAAGTATCGGCCAATTTCTACTGATACCGATTCTTGGGCACATCCCTAATTTGAAACCCTTATGTTGTTTTACATTCTCCCAAGGTTAGTCTGGAAATTATTGAAAGTTTTGAAGCTCGTAAGGTTATAAAACAGAATAAGTGAGAACACGCGACTTTTGGTCAGCATACCTTGTTAATTATATACATTTCAATATATAATTACATATAATGTATTTCAATATATAATTAATCAATGTATTTCTATATCGGATACCCAAAAGATATTTTTTTAATCGACCCAGAAAATTGATGAATAGACAGTAAAGAAATAATAATAAATAAAACTTGCAAAATATTGTTACTTAGTGTAATAGTCATATGACAGTCGAGATATTAGGTACCAATAACTCGTTAATAATGCTTAAGCGCTGGAAATGACGTATTTTTCGATAACACGTCGAAAACTGCAGGAAAACACGAATTTTATTATTAAAATCACGATTAAACAATATACTATTATACCCAAGAGAAAGTAGGTATTTTTAGTCGGTCGGTTCCCGTTTTGCATTCTTTTGTTTTGGTAATAACATTGTAACTATTGGACCAATTCTAACGAATGATATTATGGCCAAGATCCTCGCAAGGTTAGCCCGGGAACTATTTTCTTTGCAATAACATCATAACTATTCGGCCAATTCTAAAGAAATTTGAAACCCTTATGTTGTTTTACATTCTCTTTCTCATGATATAATTGCCAAGGTCCTCCCTATGTTAGTCCGGGAATTATTGAACGTTTTGAAGGTCGTAAGGTCATAAATCAGAATAAGTGAGAGCACGCGACTTTGGTCTGCAGAGCTTGTTTCTTTTATTTAGAGCGCCCACCAAAGGTAGATAGGTAAGCAAGGCCTTGAGTCTCTTGGTTAGGACAGGCCCCTCTTCCCTGATCGGATAAGAAAGGTCACTCGTTTCTTGGCCAGGACAGACCCCTCTCTTCCCTGACCGGATAATGAAACCAACATAATCATCAGCATGACAATCGCTGGTGAGTCCAAGGGAACCTGGAGCCGGCCTTTTTGGTAGAGGAAGGGGGGGGGTCAACATTATTTTGCGTTTTTAACCCCAACCAAATATGAATCTTCGTTACCCCCGGTGTGAAGGGAACCCGTTTTGCGTCTGAAGTATGTGGATATGAACAACCTATCAGCAGAATTCTTTTGACCAGAGGAAAAAGGATGTGAGTTGTGCTGCGAAGACGGGAGAGGAAATTAGGCGGCGTTGTGATTGGTTATTTGTTTGTGATGACGTGTGTAAGTCTATCTACCGTCGTCGGGGTACACACAGCGCGTCCACCATTCGCTGGCCAAACCTCTACGTGCGCTGACGTTTGTGTCCGATCTCGCTTTGGGATTAAACCAGGAACCTACGTTCAAACTAAACGCCTCGTCCACTAAGCCGGCTGAAGCTCGACCCGGGAGCTCCTGTATATCCCAGGGAAATTAAAAAAAAACAAAAAACAAACTTGGGTCACATGAAGGAATCCCGAGTCTCAATGACCCCACCCAAGGAGCTTCGAGTTCCTGGCTTTCAGTATTTGTGTCCGTATGTACAATCTTGTTTGTTATACCTTCCCCCTTATTTTGTAAGTTGCAAGGGTTTGGTCTTGCGTTCCTTGTTATTAGCCTTTTCTAAATATCTTCTATTTAGCTCCTTTTCCATTGATATGTCTGTCCATCATCTCATTCTCCTCTGAGGGATATGACCTGCCCCAAACATCCTAATTAGTACTTTGGTTGTTCCGTTTTTTGTACCTCTCATTCATTTGTTTTCCTTTCTCTAATTTCCCAACTTTCTTTGTATAGTTTTTTTTAATCTGGTTTGATAATAATAACATTGCCTTCGTTAGCCACATAAGTTTATTTTCTCGCAATTCTCGGTAATTTTTGTTAATTATTTTTTTTTGTCTGTCTGTCTCCATTCGCCCACTGTTTGAACTTGGTTTCGTTCCATTTGGAAGGACCGATGCGCTTTTAGAGAACTTCTTACTCCCCCGTCACGATCTATGGTTGTCTGCAGCAGACAAGTGCGACAAGCCTGAGCAAGGACTCGACATGGACTCCTGATGCACTGATGCCAAGGACTAATAAGAACACTTGCAGTAATGGATAATTTAGCTCCTCAGACTTTCCCGGGCCCGAACTGAACTCGCGAGTTCCCTTTGGCTTTTGTAATCTTGACGTAAACTCAATTAATGCCGTAATCTAAGCCTCTTTAATCCACTAATTTCCGCCCAATTTGACCTCCGCATTTGGGGATTTAATTCTTAACTCTATGAAGCTCTTTGTGCTTGATCCTTCTGTGCAGATCTTGCTTCGTTATGGAAACGGGCTATTGTGGTGAGAGTCTCGTTAAGGCTTGATGTTCTTATTGCAGACCTTGTTATCCCTAGTCCCCCCCCCCCTTGTGTCGGATCACCCATTCGTGATGGTTCTTTTCCGTTCGCTTCTGTATCGGATCAGCCTTTCGTGCCTCGCTCCCAGCACCAATGCCTTATTCGAGTCCCTTCCCTACACACACACACACACACACACACACACACACACACACACACTTTGGCTACTCGCATTTGCCTATGCAATCCTACGAGAACACGTTAACGCAAGGATGAAGTGTATTGACAACTGATGCAAAAATGGAAACAATAAGTAAGGCAAAAACGGAGTCAGTTCCGAATCCCGGGAGTAAAAGTGTAACAAGGAGTAACAAGGAAAGTAAGTACCCTAGGAGACCTTACGGTCCATTCAAAGAGGGTACAAAACAAGTAAAACTCGTCCGAACAAAGGAACTAAAAGAAATACTTCTTAATTCATTTCCTTACCCTCGCAATGTTCTGGCGGAGATGCTCTCGTCGGTTTTCGCTTCTTAGCTACTAGTGAATTACAAAAACAAAAAACTTCAATTAAACCTGCCTTCCTGAGGAGCCCAGACCCACTCACAGAAAGGAAAAGGAAAGCGTCTCTCCAAGACAACACCTAAAACATCTCTCGCGCTCGATTTAAAAGAAGAAAACAACTCGGAATTGTATTTACGATTAAAAGGATTAAAAAGAAGATAGCATCTTAATTAATTTGATTAGCTTACGCAGCAAGAGAGATTATCTCGAGATGAAGGTCTCATCTGCTACCCTTCGAGGAAACACTTTTCCACAGGCGCACACCAAAACACAAATACATACGAGATAGGAGGTCATGTGTGTGTGAGAGAGAAAATCTTGCTACACTATACCAACATGAGAACAAAAACAACATTGTAATGTTGATGAAAATATACCCTACTACATTTCTCGCAAAGAGCTAAAAAATCTTTTTGGACTTCCTTTGTACATCAGCACTTTTACTCCCGGGATTCAGAACTGACTCCGTCTTTCTCTTACTTATTGTTTCCATTTTGCATCTGTTGTCAATCTACTTCATCCTTGCGTTAACGTATCCTCGTAGGATTGCATAGGCAAATGCGAGTAGCCAAAGTGTGTGTGTGTGTGTGTGTGTGTGTGTGTAGGGAAGGGACTCGAATAAGGCATTGGTGCTGGGAGCGAGGCACGAAAGGGTGATCCGATACAGAAAAGAACGGAGAGACGGACATTCGGTAAAATAAGTAGCACGAAGGGGTTGATCCGACACAGGGGTCAAAACCAACGATGGCATCTCCGCCAGAACGTTGGTGAGGAGAGATATGTAAAGTGGAGAGGTTAAAGGAAATGAAAATGTGTGGTATATATAGCCCGAGTTGTCTAGTGAAGAGATTACTTGGGGCGCTCAAATTTCTGTTTCTTCGTTAGGATGATGTTGCCCTCTAAAGACATCAAGATTTTTCAGTCCTGTTGATGGACGCGCATTTATCCAAGTGCCAATTTCATAATAGTTGGCGGCTTTTAAGCTCGGTTTGATGGTTAAGTGGTCGGGTGGCCCGTCAATTGCATCTCGGCGATTCAGTCAATTAGTTCGCATCTCGCCTCTGCTGCGACTTCCCACCGGCTCTTTTCATTCATACACCCTTCCGATTTACCCAATTCCCCCATTTACGAATCTAGAGCTTATAGCGAAAACTAACTTAAAACATGAAGTTTGGGGGATGTAATTTTTACTGACATATTTGCATAAATTATGAAAAAACAATAGTGTCTGGTGTCCAATGTAAGTATATACTGATGTGTATTGGTGTGTAACTGCGGTAACTTGAGGTAGAGTCTTTAAATTTAGTTTAAACAACTCATTAGCCACATGATTGAAATAAAGCAATTTCTTTGTAAACTTTTTCCGATAAATCTATCCCCATGTTCTCATCTCCTTGGTTGTACCCCCCTCCCCCCACACCACCATCAAGACCAAGAAAACATCAAAAAATTTGTGATCGGGGTGACAAGATGAATAATTAAGCGTTAACCAAGTCAAGGGGTCTCTTTCCATTCTGCCAAATCTGATGATTAGAACCGCTATAAGGAATAGAGTGATTTTTCAGCTGATTTGAAAGTGCCGAGGATCTTCAAAAATTACATCTAAACATAGCGAGAACAAGAACAATGAAATAGTTGAAATGACTAATTTTAAATTATTTCATGAAACTCTTTGGTGCATATTGGTGGGAACTACATTTGTGCAATTGAACAGCTTGTAGACTCGAAAATGCAAGCATACTCACTCGAAAGGTCGAAGGAACTATAAGACTAGGGGAACGCAGTTCAAAATTTCTATAAACGACCCATTACCAAAAGCATTAATATCTTATTAATCTATTCATTTTAATTTTCTATATTTTTTCGTTTTACTTGACTAAACCTACAATGGATCACTTGTAACTGATAAGAATGACAAGCCTATCTGTAATTTGGTGACAAATTGGACATTGGACATAACAAGTGAGGAATATAGTAGAAGAGGGTTTTAGTAGGAGAAATAGTGGGGAAATAGGGGAAAAAATGATAGGAAAGCGAAAATGAAAGGTAGAATGAAAGACAGATCCCTGGTGAAAGGGTATCACTGGCTTTCTTTGCGTTTTGTTTTTGTTTTTGTTTTTTGATAGTATATAAATACACCATCTGGTAAATGCACTGGGCATTCAAGCCTTTGTAGTAATATATAATATCTCTACGTGGCTTTTTGGAAGCTTTTCACCTTCGATTCTGGGTGTTTCACACCTAGATTTGGATTTTTTGTGTTGTTTTAATTGTTTTTTGGCGATATTTCGCACAAAAATTTGGGGAAGTGTCTTTAGAACCAAATTTAGCAAGTGCTAATTCGGTGGCTAAACTCGTTTGGCTTTGTTCATGTTTTGTTGTGTTATGGATGTGGGTTATTTAGCTTTTTAAGTGAACTTTGGGTCGACGTTAATGTCATTCGGTAGTCTACTGCTTTTGAAACTAATTGGTTGTCTTAAGTTAGGTAAATTGTCAAAGTCGATGTGCTCGAGTACAAACTCGGGAGGGAGGTGCCGGTGCACCTTGTCCCAGATTTTGGTTGCTCTGAGGTGAAGCTCCACGTTTATGGGGGTCATCCCCAGTTCACCATGGAGATCACTCTGCCTTCTCCCTTCTCTCCTTCGGGCTCCCGTAATGATATATACTGCCTTATTCTGGACCCTTTGCAGTTTAAGGACTTGGGTCTTGGAAACTACGTTTATAGGGACCGGGGGGGTACAGGAGTTTTGAGCGAATGCACGCATTATAGATTTTCAGTTTGTTGGAGGTACTCAGGTTTACGAATTTGAAAAATTCACCCAAGTCCCTCCGTGCATTCCGTGTAGTTTTTGCTACATGGCTCCTATACCCACCAGTCATAATTTGTAGTCCCAGAACCGTGCCCTCCGTGCGGTATGGGATGCGTGCACCCCCCACACGGATGTCTGCCAGTGTCCTTCGGAATAATGGAATTACACGGAACTTTTGGGCATTGGTGGATATCTTCCATCTTCTCTCGAAAGAGTTGATGTTTTCGATTTCCACTGCCGTACTTCGTGCCATGAAATTCGCATTCCGATAAGGCCCCGTACATATCATTGTTATATCGTCCGCAAATTGGACGTATAAGGAACCCTCAGTCAAGGGTTGGGGAAGGTCTATGGTGTAGATGTTATAGAGCAGGGGAGAGATGCACCCGCCTTGTGGCACCCCCGCCTCGAGTTCGAACTCAGGGCCGCTATAATCTTTGATACTCAGAAACGCTCTCCTCTCCATCACGTAGTCACAAAGAATCCTCTCAAGTATGGGGTTGAGGCCTAGTTGTAGGATCTTATATTGTAGGCCTCTCCTCCATACTTTGTCAAAGGCCTTTTTGACATCGCGTAGCACCCGATTTGCATGGCGTTTTTCTGATTTTACTTTTGCCAACTTCTCGGTAATTACGGATAGCGCCGTGTCTGTTCCTCGCTTCGCTCGGAAGCCATGTTGTTGGTTGTTATGAGAGTTGTTTCTCTCGAGGAACGTATTTACCCTGTTGGCCAATATCTTCTCCAAGACTTTCCCTGAAAATTCTAGGAGAGATATGGGCCTGAAGTTAGTGGGACTGTCCGGTGGTTTACCGGCTTTTGGAATGAATATCATTTTCGCTACCTTCCAGTGGTCAGGGAAGTAACCCACGTTCAGGCATGCGTTTATGATATTCATGAGCCCCAATAAGATATTGGGTGGGGCTCGAATAAAATTCTCCTTCGTCAGTCCTGTACACCCCGGTGCTCGCTGTCGAAAGGATTTTAAGGTCATAGAGAGTTCCTCGGCAGTAATTCTACCGCCGAGTCCCTCCATTTCCCTATTCTGTGATACGCAATGGTGAGGGTGCGTTCTGTGTATTTGGTCATTCAGGTCGTTAATAATTTCGTCTTCGAAGTCCAAATCGAAGTCATCATTCTCTTCCGGGGATATCTTAAATATAGATGCCCAAAAGAGTCTGAATTCCTCTTCGATTCTTTCCACGTCAGAAATTTCAGTGTCGTCACGTATAAGTTTGATAGTCTTTGCTGGCTGTCCGCCTTTTAGTCGTTTTACCGTCTGCCAGAATGTACGTGAGTCAGTTTCTACATTTAGTCCGTCAATTAAATTATTCCAGAGTACATTCTGTTGGTCCCTTATAAGAGTCATTAGTTCATCGCGTATGAGTCGTGTTTGTCGGTGTGTTGATGTTGGGGCCAGTGAGGTTCACTTGATTGATCCGTTCCTTATATTCCCTCGCGAGGGTTTTCATTCTAGGGGTCCATGAGGGGGCAGGGAGAGTTTTAAATTTAACTAGGGGGACGGCTTCCTTGTCGGCTTTTAATAGATTTTCATTTAATTTATCCAACTCCTCGTCAATTTTTTCAAGGGAGGCATTATTTAAGGGTTCTTGGTTATAACTTTCGAGGAGTTGATTATACTTATCCCAGTTGGCTCGAGCGTAGCTCTTCCGCTCTGGGATAGTGATTTGAATGGGGGAGGTTGAGACTTTAATAAGGATAGCCTGGTGGTCGCTGGGAATAGGGGGGCCCGGCTCAATGAAGTAATTATAAGGGAACATATTGCTGGTTAGCACAATATCTGGTTTGGTGGCTGACCTGTCAGTGATATATGTGGGGAAGTCTGGTCCAATTCTAGTCATAATGTGTCTATCAATAAGTGTCTCGAGATTCCTGCCTGCTGGGTTGGTCGACGTATAACCGGAGGCAGCGCTTCTTGCATTCAGGTCACCGGCAAAGAGAACGGTTCTGCCGTGACCACATAACTGCAAGAAGTTTGGGAGGGGCAAATACCCTCTCCTTGGGGGTTGGTACCCCGTTGCCAGGACCAGGGGTCCCACTGCCGTACGGACCTCCACAGCAAGGTAAGATTCGTCGAGTCCACTTATTGATCTGAAGTCAAGACCTCTTTTCACAGCTATGGCGCATCCGTCAAAACGTTCTCCGCTGTGATTTTTGGTCAAGACTTCGTAGGGAAAGATCTTTATCGGGTTAGCGTCGTCTATTCCATGTTCGGAAATAAATATAACGTCTGGGTCACATTGTCTTAATACGTTTCCGTATATTATTTTTTTGTTTGTCCATCCGTCAGAGTTCAAATGTAAAATTTTTAGAGTCGTCATTTTGTAGTTCACTTAAGGGTTTTCGAGTGTAATATGATGTTTTAGGACTTTATTCTCTTACGAGTTTAGGTCCTTGTGTAGTGTTTGGGGGCGTTATGGTTTTTCCTGTACGTTTTTTCCTGTATTTGCCGTCGGTAAGGGTTATAAAAGAGTCCGGAGTCAGTTTAATCAGGCCTTGGAGTAAAGCCTCCTCGACCTGTTTTTCACTGAGCTCGTCCGAGGTGAATTCCCATTTGTATATTCCGGCTATTAAGCCTTCGGATACATCTAGGGCATCCATCTCCTTAGGAAAAGGGGACCTTTCGGCAGCGAATACCTTCAAGTTAATTTTTCTTGAATGGTATGCGTGCCTGGATTCCCTCTTACAAGAAGAGGACGATCTCGGGCGTCTCTGGGGCTGCGAGGTTTTTCGTGAGCGGGGTGAACGTGCCCCTTCCTCGGCTCTCGCAACTCCAGTCTCCGTGCCTTCGTTATTCACCTTTGTGGGTGTGTTTGCGTGGGTGGTTTTGTTTTGCTGTGTTTCTTTGGATTGTTTTTGTTCCGTGCGTGCTTTTGCAGCCTGGATCCTGGGGTCTCTGGAGGAAGCTGGGGTTGTGGCATTGCTGGGGGTTGGGAGCTTCTGACAACTAGTCTCGCACTGGGGTTTGAGACTAATTTTCAAAATCTCTTTTGACCGCGGGTTCGAGGGGAACCACATCTTCTCCATTCCATTATTGGTTAGCATCTTACTAAGCTCATCTGCAAAGCACCCCGGGGAGGAGAGATTCGCAATATGAGCATAATATATGCAACACATAATTTGCGTCGAATTTTCATTCTCGACGTGGAGAAATGTAGGATTCACTTTTGACTCCGCTACCGCAGCTTTTGCAACCTTGGCATAAGTAGTGTTGGCTTTTGTTTCCTCTTCCGTTTTTTTCTGTGTGGCTTTCTTTTTAAGGATCTGTTTCTTGATGGGGCAGGCCATGGAGAGTGTCTTATGTTCCCCCGCGCAGTTTAGACACTTTATGGTGGTGCTTTTACAGCTCCTCCAGAAGTGGTTGTCCGAGACAAATTGGAGTACTCAGGATGTTCCTGAAATATCAGCAAACAGCTCTCTAAAATTCATGTTAACTCTAAGTTCATTGGAGCTGCCTCAACGGGGCCCTAATTTGCCTCTGCCTATCCTCAATTAGACTGTCTTCGTTCCATGAGCGGGTGGAAGCAAGTTTAGCTTTACGTGACTTCTTTACAATCATTCTTCAAAGGTTTTCCAGGATAGTTGCCCTCGCTGGTTTCTTTTAAAAATATATACATAAATACAATTTGTCGGCACCTGCCTGTTCTCTTGTTTTCATTGTACTTGACTGAAATTAACAGAACCTTCTGCATCTAGAAAGGGTCAATGTTTACACAAATACCGTGTAAAAATATCTCGTATGTAATTCAACGATTATTTTTAAATTAAAATAATGAAAATCCTCATTTATGGCAAAACAAGCTTAAAAAAAAACATCCAAAGTTATGCTCGCTTTTGCTACCATAAACGCTATTTTGTTGTTTTTTATAATTTAGTAATCATTGAACTCAATAAGATTATAATCTTCCCAACGCGAAATCCTCGCGTAATTTGGATTTGATTTTCGAAGAACCTCTCGCTTTCCTGGTCCGACCATAAATCGTGGCATTTCTTTTTTGGTAGTGAAATCTTGGAAGAAGTAAGTACTTTTCGAATAGCCCTTCTCAATCAAGGCCCAAATTCTTGCCTCTGTTGGATTTGCACAAAGTGGTTTAAAGATGCTTCCCCCTGTCTGTAACATTAGTGGGGTTTGCTCGAATAATCCTGCGAGGCTTTAATACCTTTTGACTAGTCATGTCCTTTTGTGTTGATTCTTAGCTCTTCCATTTTCCTGACCCGAGTAAACATACCCTCACCGGGTTACCTCCGGTTCATTTCAAACTTCATATTTCAAAGAAAAAGCTGCCATCTTAAATTAATATTTCTTCCAGATTGTAGCCGTTTTCTTTTACCGTGTATGTACAGTTCACCAAATTAGTCGTGTCACATTTTTTGTAAATGTTTCGGACAAAGATATGTTAACTATGATATAATTGATATGTTCTATAAAACCTCGAATAGTTTTGGATGACTGTCGCTAGGTTTTGCTGTGCTGTGTGTTTCCAAGTAATAATATTTTTTCAAAAAATCGTTAGGTTGGAAAATTAATTATATGGATAAAAATAATAGCCAAATGCTAACTCGAATATTTTTTTTTGGTGATATCGATGATTAGAAATTAAAATATATAAAGTTAATTAAGCTGCAAAAAGGGAGGGGGGAATGTGAAATTTAGCAGCCATGTTTTGAAACCAAACCATTTCAAGTTTCGATCATAGTTATTCAAATACTGCAATAACGTAAAACAAATTCACTAAATTTAATTTATTTAAGTGGTGAGTATGATTTCTAGTTTATTTATAACTAAATATACATCAAACACTCCATCTCTCATCAAATAATAATATATTAAATTGTCACTCTCTAAACGAAATTCAGCTTAAAGTATGACATTACCAATTGTGGCAACTGTACTTCCTTACCACCGTTATTTCGAATCACTGTTGACGTCTCCATCGGTAATATCAACGTTTCTTTACACTTCATTTAAGCCGATGATTCGAAATAATCTCGTGGTCTTATTCCTTTCGGACTTGCTCCCACGTTCGCTCATCCGCATACTGATTTGATCTTGCAGGTTACAACAGAGCGAAATCCGTACGTTATGTCACCCTGGGGTTGCTCGCACATGAGGTTACCCTATGGAAAGGGACAGAAGGGCTCGTCGGTCGGGTCATCAGCTATAAATCAACACCGACCTAATCTCGGCCTGACCCACGCCACTTGCATCCTCCTTTTCTGAATCTTAATTACTTTTCTGGTCAGTTTCTTTCCGCTCTCCTTGACCAATGTCGATGTCGTCTCAGCCAAGTAAAGCCGAGAGTAAAGTTTTGTGAGCTTTTCAAAATGTTTTTTTTTCTGGTTTTCATCACAATGCTGGTTTCAGCCCCCTGAATTCATTCTCAAATCGTGTTTTCTGTATCCCTTTAATGTATTTTGTTTTCTCTCTTTCTTGTGTCCTGATTGTCAATGTATCCGTGGCTTGGTGGTATTTTCTGGTATATTAATGTTCACAGTTATTATAGCAATGATTAGCCAGCTTCAAACTGCATCGAGGACGACTGGGGGACGCCCTTCATCCAACGCCAAGCAAATGACTGTGCCCGATGAAGTGTGAAGGTGACTACTCATTGATATACTAACCACATACCATCACTGCGTATATTGTAGTTTTCCTTACTCTATTAATGTTCACTTATTCTGATGGTTCCATCTCCTGTTTCACAACAGCCCTTCCTCGCCTTTATTACAGAACGCTACCCCACGGAGGCTTCTTGATAACTAGATCCGTTTTTTCCACACTTGTTTTGTTCACCTTCCATTTTAACTAATTTCCGAAATTTAATTATACGAAGCAATATCGACCACCGCCAGTATGGTAATATGAAGAGTAGATCTACCAGCCACTATCTCATTTGCCTACTAGATGAAATCCACAAGGGTTTGGACGATCGATCTCTGAACATCGCGAATATAATCCTGGTGGATTTCAGGGAAGCATTCGACTATGTCGATCATAACATAGCCATTGCTGACCTCATTGCGCTGGGGTGTCGCCCATCAGTCATCCCTTTCGTATCAGTCTTCCTCACTGGTCGTCTCCGCCGCGTTAAATACCAAGATTCCCTTTCGCCTTGCGTCCCTATCACCTGCGGAGTGTCACAAGGCACTCGTGCAGGAGCAATTATCTTCCTGGCAATGGTCAGAGATTCACGCAAATCGGAACGCCCTTTCATTTCAATGCGAGGAAAAGCATATGGAGACAAATCCATTGAAATGTGAAGCACTCTACGTGATCCCCGCGAAGCATCCACTCGTGCTTCCAGATCGGACACTCGACAGTACACCTCTACCTGTAGTGCAACAGACTGTTCCCATTGACCCACCCAACAATGCCGCGAAAGCTTCAGGTTGCTTTCTGTCCTCTCCGAATTGGACACAGTCGCGGGACGCACCGCCATTTGATGGAGCGCTCGCCAACGCCCTACTGTGAAGACTGCGTTGTCCCCCAGACTGTTGGGCACATTCTTGTTGAATGTCCCAGTCTGGGCGATCTCCGTGCACGTTACCTTCGCGGTACCGGGATGAGCGGGGTCGCTACAGCTTGTTCCTTGTACTCTGTATCTATAAGCCGCTCATTCTATTACTGCGGCCACACCGTTGTTCGCTAATAACTAACGATCATGCACGCATGCGCGTAAACTGCCGGGCGCGCGCGATGAAAGTGCGCAACTCTCATGAATCTGCCTTTACCCTACAAATAATAATAATAATCAGCAAGTAAAGATATTTTTGTGCGACAATAACGAATTTCAAACAATATGCATCTGTCTTTATTTGCGACAGGACTTTTTATCTCGGGTAACGCCGGGTATCTATGCTAGTTAATAATATAGGTATATAATACACAGAAAAATATTGCTGGAAATAATTTCAATAAAGCTTTTTTGAACGTCCAAATATTTGTTTCACCTCGCTGTATCTAGAACTACAGATCCCTTTTAACCTAAAATGGAAACTACTTTGCGAGCTAGACCAAGAAAGCGAGCCACTCTTAAAGTTGCCCAGTCTTCGCAATGGAACCAGATTCCCATTCACGGTCATTCTTACAACATTACAAAGCCTACGTCTATGGAACTCCGGTATTAACATAGAAAGATAATATTTCCTGAATTCTTTTCATTTACTTGATATGAATATGATCGAACCTTTTTTTTTTTTTAGTCAATTCTGCCTTTACCATTCAAGATCCTATGTTTATTATGGCTCTTTTCAAAAGGGTGTTTTTTCTCCTCGAAATAAGGGTCGTTGTCGAAGCAAATATATTTTATCTTAAAAGATAAATTTGGGGTGGGGCAAATGTCCTTAGCATGATATTTATATGTAAAATCGAATAATGTCAAATAATTTTAAAAACATTTTCATAATTTTTCATCGCATGTATTGTATAATATAACCTTTATTTTTTTTTTCACTTTACATTTGTGTGTACGATTGTTTTCGTCCTCTGTTCTCACAAAGGACTATTCCGTCTCGCAAAATATCACGAAGTTTTAGCCTCTTCTCTCCCAATAGTCTTGTTTTGGCTTATTATGGAATGGATGCCCTTGAAATGCCGACGCATCCTTAATTGCTGCGAGACTGTGCAGTCCCACAACAGCTCATTTTTCGACGCTTCCTCCCCGTTACTTGTAGAAAATGCAACCCATTAAGGTTTACGTGGTGGCGCTTCTATATTCAAAAGTAGTCACGAGTAAATAAAATCCTTGCACATTTTTATGTTAAAATCTCGTTTATCTCAGAAAACATTTCCCGACAAAAGGCAACATTCACCTGAACGAAACACAAAATTTACCCATTTTTCGCTACTTCGCGCTTTATGATGGGTTGTAGTCAGACTGGCTGAACGGAGTTGCCTCCTTTGTTGACACCTCTTTCAAGCATTCTTTGTCATGGATATTTGTATTTGACCCCTGTCCTGGACCACCTGTCTACCACCGCAGGATTTTATTTAGTGTCTTTTTATCACTCCTTTCCTCTGTCTTTTCTGATCAGTGAGCGTCTTTCTCTATGTAGATACCAGCGTGATGATCTTCATCTCGAAATCATCTCTCTTTGCAATTATTGATTATAATCAATAGCTGCATAGAAAGATAATTATCTTTCGATCTTCAAACTAGCATCTACGAAGCAGGAGCCAACGGATTGGGGGAAATAACAGGACAAAAGAAGACAAATAAAACAAAACAATTATAAAGCTAAAATTAGAATCACTGGTCTCCTGCGATTGGCGTATAGGGAAAGGCTAAATCGATTGCAGCGGGCGGGGGGGAAGGGTATCCTTGAATTGTGTATCACTATTATTATTTTTTTCATTCTTCATCTAATTCTTATGTTGTCTTTGGTCCTTCTCAACTCACCATCTCACTGTTCTCGTGGATTGATAATAATCCCGCCCTTCCCCAGATATACAGACCCTGCAGTGTCCACCGGGGTTGAGGGCCGAAAGGTGGCACTCGAAAGTCGGTGAGGGCGAGCCCGGGGAGCGGGAGGCGACATCGAGAGCGCACGACGACGCCGAATTCGAGGCGGCAGCGCTTCATTAACGAGCTCCGTTTTATTCACTATGGAAAAGGGGCTCGTGTGTGTACATGTACGGCTTCACTTTCCTTCGTTGGCATAATTACCCATTCAATTATTTTAATGGGTTTCTTCGACGAGGGGACGCCCCCTTTTATCAAATGAAAAAAATATAGAAAAAGACATTAATAAATAGGAGTATTCTGAAAATATCGGGTGAAGATATATATATATATATATATATATATAGAGAGAGAGAGAGAGAGAGAGAGAGAGAGAGAGAGAGATGTGGGCGCGCGCTTGTGTGGGTGTGCGAATATCTTAGTATATGGCATTCTGGTCTCTAGTTATAAGCAGGAAAAAATAATGTTTAGTCACACCAAAAATGCGATGGAAAGATAATTTAGGAGCAAAAAACGGAGAGAAGGAAAGTATTTTCTTTTGTCTTCCTCTTCTCATTTTTCCTGTGAGAGAGACAAAAATGCTCAGCGAAGTCCGAGGGAAAAAATCCAGTAGGAAATGAGTGGAAGTTAGACGGGGGAAACGGGGAAGTCACACTGGCCCCCACCCGGGCCCAAACTCCAATGCGACCCCGGTCAAAATTTTATCCTTCGTTTCGAAGGAAAATGAGCGCCATGAATAGCACTAGTGGGAGGGAATGGATGCGTGAGGCAGGTGAGGACGATCTTTTTAATTACACAGCGCCCATGTGGCGACTGCCTTCAAGGTCATAAGTCGGCGTAATTAAAATTTGAGCTTAGTACTAGGCTAGTTTAAATTTCCTCCAACCAAACAAAAAGAAACAACAACAACAAACGCAAACAAAATAGAAAACCAAACAAAAAACAAAAATTAAGAAACATACCAAAGGCAATGAGGAGAAGGCAGTAAGCTCCGGCATCGGGGAGTGGGGCATCGGGGAGTGGGGCATCTGTCCCCCGGCGCAGGATCATGCGGCCAACACCAACCAGTCAAATAAAATAGAGGAAGCCATCCTCCTACAAAAAAAAAATCAGATAGTCCACAAATCTGTGTGCACGAACCAGTCGCGAGTACAAGGACAAACGGTAGTGACCCCGCTCGCCCGGGTATCGGGACAGGTAACGTGAGCGAAGATCACCCAGACTGGGACATCCAAAAAGAATGGGCGACGCAGTCGTCGTAATAAGGTACAGGCGAGCGGTTCATCTAATGGCGCTGCGTCCCGCGAGTGTATCCAATTCCAAGACGACAGAAAGCGACCCGAAGCCTTCGCGGCATTGGGGGTAAGTCTATGGGAACAGTCGTCGTATAATGACACGCAACTCTCTCTTATTTGCCAGACTGTGAGGAAGAGCGAAACGCTGCTCTGGTCGCCCTGTCCTCTCGGACTCTTTGGCGCCTTTGCATAAAACAGGATGTAAAGTTCAACTTCACGGATTAGGGCTTAGAGATTTTAGCCGACTCGCGCTTCCAATCCGCGTTTCAACTATCGTTCTTGTCTATTTCCGTGCAGCTTCCCTTGCATCGGGCAAGGGCAAATTTCTAATCGGATTTAAGATGTAGTCCGACTCGATCAACCTTTCAAACCTTTACACTCACGTCTTATCATTCAACTCCAATCAATGACCGACCCACCATAACAGTCACTTGTTGCAGGAAAGTTATTTTTTATAATAAACACATTAAAACGTGAATAGTGACTATTCGTAGCAGTCTAAGATCGAACTCGCCACCGAGAGGAAAGAGTTCCCGGTGGCCCTGCGAGTGTCACTATATTTATAGTGACTCGCTTGGAGTGAATATATATATATATATATATATATATATATATATATATATATATATATATATATATATATATCAGTGAAAGATAATGGTAAACCACAATATTTGAATCAAGATTTTATTTATAACTATCGGACTAGTTTCGCAAGATACCATTTTCAACTAATAATGAAGAAACTAGGCAAGGAACACAGTATATATAAGGTAAGCCACATCCTAAACAAAATGAAACCGCACGAAATAATCTGGGAAAAACTTGAGTGTATCTGGCGCAAACGACAAGCTAAACAAAATGAAATGAAACAGATTGCTTCCTGCGGTTTCATTTTGTTTAGGATGTGGCCTACCTTATATATACTGTGTTCCTTGCCTAGTTTCTTCATTATTAGTTGTAAATGGCATATTGCAGAAACTAGTCCGATAGTTATAAATAAAATCTTGATTCAAATATTGTGGTTTACCATTATATATATATATATATATATATATATATATATATATATATATATATATATATATATATATATATATATATATATATAATATTTGGCTGGAGCTAAAAAAATTCACCTAGCTGTAAAACATGTCTCGCGCCTTCACGCCTTAGCAGCGAAGCACATGTCCCTCATACAACGCTTCAGCGGCAAACGACAGTTGCTCATAATAAAACGGCTGTTTATAAATCAGTTACTTCTGTTCGAGGAGCATGGCTTAGGAATCCAAAGATTCAGATATCTCAAACCATATCAAATGAAGGTATTAACACATAAGATACGGCCATGTCTATCAGCAAGCAAGGGGCGTAAATCAGGTGTGCCAAGAATAATCCCAAATCACACGAGAAAACACCCACATGTACATAAGACGGCGGTCCAGACCGACTGGAGCCAAGCAACGCTCCGCCAACCATTTATTGATCAAACCGGGGCACAGGCATTCGCTACTTAGCATTTTCTATCATAATATTTAAATCAATTTTATTCAATTTTGGCATTATCATTACCATTAAGATTAATAGCACTCTTTTGCGTTATCATCAGCCCTGTTATAATCTAAAATTGACGCCCTCCCGTCTCCCTCGAAGAATTTCTTGAACCACAATCACCCTTCCTTTCAAAGAAGAAATTTATTTTCTTATAAAATTTCCTCGGAAGCCCAAGTGTTTACCTCTCATGAAACGGACTTGGTCCCTGAATTAGAGCACGAAGGCCTAGCCCCCCCACCCCCTCCTATACAGGGTGGCCACCCCAAAATTGGACAGTTTTTGAGAAGTAATATCTCAATAACGATAAAAAAAATGCTTTATCTATAAATGACTATTCTTTGTAAAAATTGTCTTAAAGTCATTTAGTGAGTCAATTAGCCTTTAAAAGAATAATATAAAAACATGTTTTTTATTTTCTAAATTTTAAACTAAATTTTAATGAATGATTCAATATACCCTCCTTTATGGTCAACCACCGGCTCTTTTCGTTCCTACACTCTTCCGATTTACCCAATTCCCCCATTTACGAATCTCGATTATAACGAAAACTAACTTAAAACATGAAGTTTGGGGGATGTAATTTTTAATGACATATTTGCATAAATTATGAAAAAACAAATAAGTGTTTTCTAGGCTAAATTCAATGCAAATGTTTAACCATCCTCAAAATGTGAACTTTATTAGAATTTGGTGCCTAGTGTAAGTGTATACTAATGTGTATTGGTGTGTAACTGGGGTAACTCGAGGTAAAGTCTATTTAAATTTAGTTTAAACAACTCATTAGCCACATGATTGAAATAAAGCAATTTCTTTGTAAACGCTTTCCGAGGAATTTAGTTCCATGTTTTCCTTTCCTTGGTTGTAATCTCCTCCTCGCAGGACTAAAAATTCAAGCGGGCCATATAATGGAAGGGGACGAATGGAAGGGATAAAAATGTATATTTGGAAAAGCGAAAAGAGGTAATAAATATTTAAGCAAAATGGGAAAAATGAAATCAAGCGTAGTTAAAGGGAAGGGGGATTTGACTTGAGGTAAAGTTCTTACATAAGTGGAAAATATGGCCAATACCTATTCATTTTTTATGCATGAGTGATCGAAGTGGGATTCGAAAGATTGAGTAAAGTAAAATAACAAAATCGGAAATGTAAGTCTTCGCATTTTCGACAAAGCGAAATACCCGATGTGATTGATCCTCTTGGCGCTTTCACATGAATTACATTTTTTAAGGGCAGTTCCATATACAGAATGACGTCACTATTGGTTATGTTGTCTGCGTAGAAGAGAGGGTTTTTTTTTAATAACTCCGAAATTAGAGAGGGAGAGAAAGATTATTTTTATTTTTGCTAACCTGGCGACTGCCTACTTAAAGAGAGAGAGAGAGAGTTAGTGTGTATGTGTGTGTGCTAAATTTGCAGTTTTTCATTGTCTACTTTTTTTCAGAAACATGATGTATCGGTGAACAGTCAACGGCGTTCTATAACATACAGAGTAAAATTTTAGTTGGGAAAAGGTTAGCTGCCATTAAGCAATGGAAGCCATCTGAATATTGGAAAATAGAGTTACTTGCATCATGATAAGCCTGTAGGTGTTAACAGATTGGAAAGTCTGTAGGTAGGTAGATGTGTGTGTGTGTCTCCATGCTTTCAGGAACCTGTTTATTGGCGTATTGATATAAGGCGAAATAGGTACATTGTGTTTCAGTAGGAACTATTAAGAGCAGATGTGTTGTCGAGCTATTGCGTGTGCAAGTTTAATTTAGTATTAGTCACAGCCCTAACATTGTGTTTGGAGCGCAGCACAGTTAAAAGTTAGATCTATTTCCGCTTGAATGACGCAATACTGATGTTTCGGAGAATAACTGAAGGCACCTCTTTTCATGCTTGATATGATTTGCGATTTCGAATGGCTTCCTTTTGATCTATGTGCGAGTTTCGACCCAATTTGATTAAAGTTTCCCTGTACCCGGTTCTCTAAAGTGGGCGCGAGAAGTTTTTCAGGTATTTCACTTTTCACTTATAAATGTTGGTTTCCTAAACCCCAGAGTGGCTAAAAATGATTCGTCGGGTAATATCTCAAGATATTAGCCGTTTTTCCCATTTTTTACTCCCTGCTACAATATCCACTGTTGAACTTTCTGACAGCGTTTAAATTAAGTTTTGCTACTCTTATTTACGAGTTTTCTCCTTTTCTCGCAATGTATTTTTGTTTATTCTTGTACACATTTCTCCACGCGGATGAAGACGCACTTCCTAATCCCGACATATGGTGTTAACAAGTTTGCTCAAGCAAGTTTTGTCATTAGTTTTCTTATTCTTGTTCTCTTACCCATTCTTTGGAAGGAACATTGCCGAGTGTTCATAAAAGAGGACTACTTAGAGTGCATTCATGCTAGGAGGGCGTACAATTCTTCTAAACCTCTCTACGATTTACAGTAAAGGTAGGTTCTCTTGCGGAACAAACCAACTTACACTCTTATCGTCTTCGTGTATTTCGGCCCATTTTCCTTCTCACGGTTCACCCTGATGTGTGTGAACAAGAACCAAGAAATTAGAAGCGCATTATTTCACCGTCCCTTTTATTTTTGATGCTTTTATTCCATGTAATCTTCGGGTAAATCCGACAGATGGGACGCGGTTCCGAGCTGGGACGGTTTATATTACGCAATTCCTTCTTTTTGATAAAGCCGTTTGTTTTCTCGACGTCGTCGCCGCCGCCGCTAAAGAGAAATAAGAAAATAGTTGGAGTTAAACCACTCAAGAGGTACCTCCTGGCTCTCCGCTCTCCTGTCTTCCATTGCCTTTCGTTTTTCCCAGTCTCTCAAAACTAGGCGTCAGGTTCACCAGTTCTGTGCCACCATTCCTTCTGTATGTAGCTCCCTCCCCCCTCTCCTCTGCACCTACCCCACAAGGAGGGTCAGGTACAGCATGAGTAACCGTGCTGCAGCTGACATCTGAAGGATTGTAGACCCTCTCGGCCCATACAGCTGCAGGGAGATACAGCTTTTCCATTCCTCCATTTTCTTTAGCTCCATAGTTTTTAGTCACAGAAAATTGGATTTCGCTTTTCTAATAAATAAAAATACCCCTCCCCGTCCACCTTCAATTTTTCTCTTTTAAGTGAAAGTTCCATTATTGACTACTTCAGTCTTTTTTTCTTATTTTTCTGTTAAAAAAAAACTTCTTTGGCGGCTTATCACCTCCACACTGCTCTGAGCTGCTTTTCTGCTTTATGTATCTAATATTAATGATCGTTGGTCCGGCGTAGATTCGCTCTTGAATAAGTAAACTACGCTGAAAAAATCAGAATAAAAAATTCCTCTCTCTTTCTTCTTCTTAAGATGGGAAATAATGTGTAAAGAAAACTAGACGATGTTCACATAAAAGCGATGTCGCCCTTTCCCTTTTCTGCGGTTAGAATTTCAACATTATTCGAACCCTAGATGCCATCATATACTACAATTAGGCAAAAATATCTTCATCGCAAAAGAGCTTGGCATGCATTTGCCACCCTTTATATCCTAATGCGATTTACGTTTCGGAAATATCAGAGTTCAGCAGGAGAGTGTAAGCTTATATGCTAAGTACAAGAACATGTGCTTACACCACCGAGCAAAAATAGCTAACGATTTTCCTTTATTAAAATATTTTTAAAAAATATTGTGCGTAGGTAAATGAAATTCCCATGGTACATAAAGGTATGCATTTAATATATTTTATGAAACAATCGTGTCGTAGAATGGACTCTCGACGATATACCATATATAACTATTCGTTGAGGGAACTATTCAATTATATTTAGAGTGCGTGGTTATCTGGTTGACCGATGTTATTTATCTTCAATATGCTTAAGAAGTGGAACTGAGCTCAAGGATAATAATATGGCTATCATTAATAAAATAGAGTTTTATTAATTAAACTATCAACAACACACAAAACGGAAAATGTTTACATAAACAGAGAATGGAAAGGGTCGTGAGAATATCTGGCTAATCCGACGATTAAGATTTGGGAGAGATTTAAAAAGGTAAACAAATGAAAATTAAAGGGATGGGATGGTTCGCTAAACCATTTAAAGCACAGGATAGGGTTGACAAAAAAGGTTAAATACTCAAAGGTAATGTTCAACTTACGTAATTAAAAGTTGTTGTGCAGAGGAAGGCGACGCGAAGGAATCTTCGGTCCGCTGGCGAGTTCCAGCCGAAGGGGGAGGGGGGGGGGATTAAATGATCCTGACGTGACGTCTTGGGAATGAGAACCGTTTCTTGATGAACGGGCTTGAAGAACAATGGCTGTTCTAACGTTGTTCTCTTCTAAACAACGGGGGGGGGGGAGAACCGTCTCTTGTCTACGGGCTCAAAGAACAATGGCTGTTCTAACGTTGTTCTCTTTCTGAACAACAGAGGGGGGGTGAAAACCGTTTCTTGTCAACGGGCTCAAAGAACAATGGCTGTTCTAATGTTATTCTCTTTCTGAACAACAGCGGTGGAAGGTGAGAACCGTTTCTTGTCAACGGGCTCAAAGAACAATGGCTGTTCTAATGTTATTCTCTTTCTGAACAACAGGGGGAGAGTGAGGACCGTCTCTTGTCAACGGGCTCAAAGAATAATGGCTGTTCTAACGTTGTTCTCTTCTGAACAACGGGGGAGGCCTTGTGGACTTGGCGTCTTGAAGGCTCGAACCTTGGCACTCAAGGGATATTGTCCTCTTCTGGACAAAGATGGCGGATCTCGAGGTAGAGGGCCCTGGTGCACAAGATGAGACCGGATCGGCGGGATGTCTCGCGAAGATAATCTGGATCTCAATCTGCTCTTATTGGTAAAGTTTCCATATAAATAGTCGAGCCATCGCCTTGGCGTAGGGGACAATGGAGTGGGGGACTTCGAGGGAATGCCCAGCCGCGCCTGAGAACAATACCTTATCTGCCCTTAAGCCTAACTCAATCTGGCGAGGTCGGCGCATGGGGCGAAACGGGGGGGGATGAACCTCCTTGGTTAAATATTGATTCAGGTGGGACGATAACGTGCCCGGCTTCAAGGCGAAGATGCACGTGAGTAGCAACGTGTTTCTAAATAACATGTGATGGCGGTTGAAATTAAGCGGCCTCAAACCTTTCTATCACAAATCGTATATTCAAGAAATTATACGAAATAAACTAAAATAAAATAGTGACACGTGCAAAATAAGAGAACGATTTTTTCAGGAACATTCTAGAAGTTTCTTAAATAATCTGGCCACATTTTCCTGGTTAGGTAAGAACTGTAAAACCGTCATTTCTGTCCTACTCACTTTGAAGAGATGCCCTCACACGTGAAATTTACTCCTAAGCTCAGTAAGAGAATTGTTCACTTGAAGACTTCGAGGAGGAGACTTTCTGCGATTTTAAGAGAGGTAGGAAGGTCCAAGAGTGTAATTTTGCGCGTTCGGAAGTTATACAACGAAAATATAACTTATTAATCTCCTGTAAAAGTCTCAAAGCCTACTTGTCGATGTTGTGGAGATGCCACTCGCTCTGTGCCATGTACAGTACATTATGCGCCTGGACGCGTGAGCCCGACGCCTCCCTCAATCAGCAAAGGTTATTGCATCCGCAGCCGATCTCGACAGTGCATATGCTGCCGAGAGACGCGAGTCATGCCTAAAGCCCTTGTTTTGAGTTTAGGGCTAGGAAACTACTTTTCTAGAGCTTGGTGTAGCTCTCGGGTTTGGTGCCTCTAGTTCTGCCCAGGTCGCCACCCTGGAGGGTACCACCTTTGACTATTGGTCGCTCCGCCTTTGCTCCCAAACTTCTACAGTGCCAGGAGTATTGCGTTCATCCCCTTCGGAGCACACTTCGTGTCACGCTAGATCCGTACTAGTTTATATGGATGGCTCCAATTCCCAGGAGGGGGAAGGTTTTCACCTGGCATCCCCTCATTTTGAAGTCAGCGAAGTATGTTAGACTAGCCTTTTTCCTGGACAGCGGAGGCCATCTGTCTTCTGCACAGTGCGGCTTCCGCAAGTTCCACTCTACGTCGGATGCTCTGCTCCGACTGGAAATTCCCGTCTGCGGGGCTTTGCTTCGTAGACAGCACTACTCCACGGTGTTTTCTCGATCTGGAGAAGGCCTATGATACCGCATGGCGATGCGGTATCATGGAGACTCTCCACACGATGTGGGCGAGGTGACGCCTCCCAATGTTTATATCTGAATTTTTGCGAGATCGTCGATTCCGCGTACGGGTGGGGGGAGCCCTCTCCGGCCCAAAGGAGCAGGAAGAGGGTGTCCTGCAGGGAAGTGTCCTCAGTGTCACAATCTTTGCTCTGAGCATCAACGGCATCACCTCGGTGCTGCCAGAAGATGTTCTCACTACGCTCTACGTGGACGACCTTTCGATCTCTTTTGGCGCGGCCCAGATGCCAACTCTGGGGCGTCGACTCCAACAGGCATTGAACCGCGTCTCTCGCTATGCCGAAGCGCACAGGTTTCGGTTTTCTTTGGCCAAGACTAAGGTGGTGCACTTCTGCCGCCATCCACGGCTTCCCCCCGACCCAAATTTGTTTCTTAATGGGGTGCGCCTGGATGTGGTGGAATCGCACAGTTTCCTTGGTCTTGTATTCGACTGACGCCTGACCTGGGAGGCTCATATTCGCAGCCTTAGGGTCTCTTGTACCCGCGCCATGGATATTCTCCGTTCCGTGACGTTCAGCGCTTGGGGCACTGATAGGGTTACTGCCTTACTTTTTTATCGATCCTTTGTTCTTTCGAAGCTCGACTACGGATTGCTAGTTTTATGCATCCGCAGCTGAGCGTTTATTGCGGAAGGTGGATTCGATCCACCACACCGGCCTTCGCCTTGCGACCGATGCCTTCCGCACTTTCCCCATTGAGAGCCTGTTGATCGATGCTGGGGAGATGCCACTCACTCTACGCCGCGTGCAGTGCATTACTCGCCTGTACGCGTGAGCCCGGCGCCTCCGTCAGTCGCCAACAGCTCTCACTGCATCCGCAGCTGATCTCGACGGTGTCTATACCGCTTAACCACGCCAGTCATACCCTAGGCCCTTTGGGTTTATGGCTAGGAAACTCCTTCAAAAGCTATGTATAGCTCTCGGGCTGGTGGTGCCCCTGGTTCTGCCCAGGACGCCACCCTGGTGGGTACCACATTTGGCTATTCGTCGCCATGCCTCTGCTTCCAAAGCTTGTTCAGCGCCGGGAGTATTGCATTCGACCTTTTGGAGCACACCTCGTGTCACGCTGGAACCGTGCCAGTCTATACGGATGGCTCCCAGTTCAAACAGGGGGTCGGTTTCAACGCCGTATCCCCTCTGTTTGAAGTCAGCGGGGCTCTGCCAAGCGCTGCGTCTGTCTTACCGCCGAGCTGGTGGCAATACACCACTCAGTACGGGAGATTACGCGACGTGCCCGGTTCGGAGACCGGATTGTGATCTATAGCGACTCACAAAGCGCCATGAGTGCTCTCGGGGCATTGGAATCTCCGCATCCCCTGGTTCGCAATATCTGTGACGCCACGGTTTTGGCGAGCCGGGCGGATGTCAAGATTATCTTCTACTGGGTTCCTGGACATGTAGGAATTGCGGGGAATGAGGGCGCCAAAGAGTCCGCGAGGACTCTGCGACCGGACCAGTGTTTCGCTCTTCCTCACACCGACTACATGGCAGGAATACGGGCAGCTCCGGACTACTTGGCAAAGAAGATGGAAGATGGTTAAAGGGAACTTAAAGTTGAGTGCCATTGCGCCGCGACTGTTCCCATGGACCTATCCCCTAATGCCGTGGCAGCTTCAGGTCGCTTTCTGTCATCTCCGAATCGGACACACTCGTGTGACGCATCGCTATTTGATGGAGCGCTCACCTGCGCCCTACTGTGACGACTGCGTCGTCCCCCAGACTGTTCGGCATATTCTTATCGAATGTTCCAGTCTGGGTGATCTTCGCGCACGTTACCTGTCCCGTTACGGGGATGGGCCGGGTCGCTACCGCCTGTCCTTTGTACTCGGGACGAGTGCGTGCACATTGACTGGTGGACTTGTTGACTTTTGGGGGGAGGCCGGCCTTCTCCCTATTATTTAAGCAGGTTTTTTTTGTTTTGTGTTGTTTTTTTTGCTTTTGTTTTTTTTTTGTTTCTTTTTCCTCTTATAGGTCGCCTGCTTCTGCGCTGGGGGAACCTCCCCCCGACGCAGGAGCTTGCTTGCTGCTCACTTCCCTTTCCCCTTTTTTGGGGGGTGGTTGTTTTTTATCCTAATTTTATTTTAAAGTAGCCTAGTTATAGGCCAGTTTTTAATACGGCGACTAATGCCCAAGTAGGCAGTCGCCAGATGAGCTCTTTAATAAAAAAAAATCTACCAGGCGCTGCCTCTGTCTCCACGGCCGAGTTGGTTGCAATATATAGCTTGGTAATGGAGATAACCCGTCGTGCCCCGTTCGAAGAACGTATTATGGTTTATAGCGAATCACAAAGCACCTTAAGTGCCCTCGGGGCATTGGAATATCCCCCCTTCCCTTGTTTGTCGTATCCGTGACTTCACGGTTTTGGCGTGCCGCGTAGATGTCGAGATTATCTTCTGATGGGCTTCTGAACATGTAGGAACCTAGGGGAATGAGCGCGCAAAAGAGTTCACGAGGATTGGGCGACTAGACCAGCGTTGGCAATTCCCCACACCGACTACATTACAGGACTCAGGTCATCACTCGGGGCTGCTTGGCAAAGAAGATGAGAGACAGCCGAGAAAAACTTAAAGTTGCGTGTCATTACGCCCTGACTGTTTCCATTGACCTACTCCCCAATGCCGCGATGGCTTCATGTTTTCTGTCGACTCCGAATTGGACACACTCGCGGGACGCACCGCCATTTGATGAAGTGTTCGCCGGTACCTTTTTGTGACGACTGCGTTGTCCAAGAGACTGTTCGACACACTCTTGTTGAATGTCCCAGTCTGGGTGATCTTCGCACACTTTATCTGTTCCAGTATCGGGATGAATGTGATCGCTACCGCTTGTCCCTTGTACTCGGGACTAGTTCGTCTATACAGACTTGTTGCATTTTTAAGAATAGCCTACAACTAGGCTAGAATTTTAATTTCCGCGACTTGAAGGCAGTTGCAAGGTAGGCGAATTAAATATAAAAAAATCCTGCAAAAGTCGGTTGACCCTGCATAACCACCGTCCGAGAAAACATATATTAGACATTTCTCTATGTAGGATCCCTTTCGAGACTGCAGCACGAATTCCTCAAAAATATAAGACCAATAGGGGCAAAGAAGTGAACCGTTTCAGTATCCCGTCGTCTCAATGCCGTTCTCCAGCAACCACACCAATTATCAGTAAGAAGAATCAGTAGGCGAAACTCAAATATGCTTAAGCTCAGGTTTTTTACAGGGATAAAGATTGGGAGAGAATTCATTTCAGCGACTAAAGTAAATTTAATTTAGTTGAATCTGATGGAAGACGCTTTGTTAGATGCGCTGCTGGTGACAGACTTACCTCTAAATAAGTCAATATGTCTGCCAAGCATGGATGAGTCAGCGTCATGGTATGGGAATGTTTTCGTCTGAAGGAGTTTGTCCGCTAGTGCCAATAGTTGAACGGTAAATGCGAATGTGTACCTACACATTGTAAAACATGTTATACCTTCACTCCGAGCATCTGAACCAGCTATCAGTATTTATCAGGAAAACGCGCCATGCCATTCTGCGAAGAGAGTAAAAATACTATTTCAAACAAGATATCGAAGTATTGAAGCGGCCTGCTCATTCTTTATCATTGTTTTTTATGCTTCAGTTAGTTACTTTTATTTTGTTCCCAAATGTTTTGAATACATTTTCATCGCCCCCACATTTAGGTTTGAAGTTCTCTGTTGCTTTGATATTTCTGCGTCTGTTCTCTCACTGTTTCTTATGCCTATGTACCCACCATTCTTTCCCCATTGAGTGAGCAGGTCTGCATTGGATTATGCTAATTTTGTTTTCACTCTCCAAGATCTCGATCTCCACTCTTCTTCCCCTCTGCACTTCCCATATATTTTTGTTTCTTCTAACTTTATTTTCCTTCCCCACCTCTTTTAAGAAAATAAATCGAGCGGAGATGACTGCTCTCTTTTGTTTTCATTTTATTTTTTTGGCACTAAATATAAAGAAAGCCTTTTTCCTTGACATAGCTTGATTTAAAATAAGGGAATACGAAGGCACGCCCCTAACGATCCCGAGGAAGTGGTGACCTTTCTCGGTTTCGCTTCAGCCACCACGACGCTCAGCGAGGCACGACATGGTGTAAGAGTATATGTAGGTGAGGGGATAGAGAAAGGGTGTGTGGACAGACAGCGGAAAGTAGACCAGTAGTGAAAAGAGAAAGAAGTGTGGTAGGGTGAAAATTGATGCTAGAGCCTGGTGATCAGGCCTATCGCATTAAATTTTTTTGTTTTGTAGTTCCATTGTTGTTTATCATTTTGTTATATATATATATATATATATATATATATATATATATATATATATATATATATATATATATATATATATAATATGGCGTTCAAGCCATTTGTCTTCAAATTAGTTAATGTATTTGGTTATGATGTGCTGTTGTGTTGGTTATTGCGTTAATTATTACTTTCAATGTTTGCTTAGTGTCTTTTTTTTTCGTATATTTTGTAATGTGTGTAGTTTGTGTATTTTGTTTCTTCGTGGATGTCTTGTTCGGTGAGTTTCAGTCTTCATCGGTAGATTTTAGTCTTCTTCGGTAAGTTTGTGTCTCCATCGGTGAGTTTTGTCAAAATCGGTGAGGTTTCACAATTTGGTTAGCTTTGTCTTGGTTTTGGTAAAAAGCGTCTCATCGTGCGTAGAACGGCACTTCTGCTCCGCCAGCTAAAACCCCAGCGGAGCTTGGAAATCTGGCGCGACTTATAGCTCTTTTATTCTGGTCAATCATTTGGACAATTTCATCGTCCAATTCACGGTTGACCTTTTTCCAGCATATTTCTTGTCCGTTCTTCTATGACAACGTCAATGGGACTTAACCTTGCCTCCCGGTGTAGCTCTTCTTGTCTTCTTTCTAATTTGCGTGTACCCGTAATTAGGAACAGGCATTTATTCTGTACCACCTGTAGACTCCTCTTATGTGTCTTTGAGACACGCGAGAGGGCGGAAGCGGGGTATAGCAACGTCGATCTTACTATTACAGTGTAGATCTTTTTCTTGTTGCTTTGGCCAAGATTTCTGAACCTATATAGAGTCTTGACTGCAGCAGTGGCCTTGATGATTCGTTCTTGGGCGTGTTTCTTGTACCCTGAAGCGTGTTCCTGCTTTTTGGTTCCTAATCTTGTTCTTCGTTTCTTCTCCCCTTGTTTGCGTTTTTATTTGTACTCTCGATTTTAAAAACCGCAGAATCATTCCAATTCCTACCTGTGTTTTTTACTCTTAGCTTGAAATTGTTTTGGAAGGCTAAGTATCTTCCCTCCTGCCTCGAGCACAATTAAGGTGAGAAAAATGAATTCTGTATAATCCTATTTATATTTTATATTTTTACTATTCCTTTATTCATTCAGTATTTTTTTCACTTCTCTTTTTCCGTAATCAATCTTGAATTTGAATATGTGCTTGGAGGTAATTGAGCATAGTCCTGGGTCATAGAATCTCAATTTGAACAGTTTCCATTCGCAGGAATTTTTCATATTGGGAATTGATGCAATAGTGTTAAAAGAGTTCAGTGGTGTGCCACCAAATTAATATCCAGCTTGGGACGTCTTACGAAGAGAGATTGAAGAAAGTGAACCACCCTTACCAAATGGCAACTTTAATTTTTACGATTATGAAGTGTTTTGTCGCTAAAGAATCAACACATTTCTTTGAGGCGCCCACGACCAGACCAAGAAGTAATAAACGGAGGCTCCTCTCGCGATCATTTGAAACCTATTTCTTCTTTTTTTTAAACTTAAAGTTGCACACTTTTAAAATTATTAATAAATGTTTAAAAGTCCTGTTGGGTTACTATAAGATACTATTATCTTGTCCTTATCGGAACGCAATTTCTCCATAGTATCAGGTTGGAACGAAAGTAATGTCCAATTTTAGGGTATATATTAAAAATGAAAAAGCGTATAACTCTGCAAATATTTAATCATAAACATAACCTCCATTGCTTTCTTGAATCTCATTCCTTCTGTCAACAAGTATATAAATGCCACACTTGTAAAGTTCTTTAGGTATTGATGCAAAATATGAATCCACCTCGTTTTCAACCTCTTCTCTTGATGTCAACCTAGGACCATACAAATGGTTCTGTAATCCCTTAAACAAGTGATAATCAGAAGAAGCAAGATCAGGAGAATGAGGAGGATGAAGCAATATTTCCCAACCAAGCTCTTCCAAGAGATCTTTAGTCATTCGAATAATGTGAGGACGGGCATTATCGTGATGGAGGTTGGCACCCCTTCTGTTGACGAGGGAGAGTCGCCTTTGGCCCAAAGTGGCTTTCAAACGACGCAGTTAATTGCAGTAGAGAGTAGCATTAATTGTTTGGTTGTTGTCTTAACAATTCGTAATGGACAATTCCATCAATATCCCACCATACACTCAACATGAATTCCTCCTCTCAGTGGTTGAGAAATTCTGCTTCCTCGACTGATCCACGAAAGCGGCGTTTAAAGTTATGATAAAGGATCCATTTCTCATCACGAGTAACAAACCTGCCCAAAAATGGTGTTTGAAGGTGTCGTGAAAGCTGCCTATGCTGGCGAGAGACGCCAGTCCATGGTTCTGCCTAGGACGCCACCCTGGAGGGTATCACCTTTGACTATTTGTCGCCACGCCTCTACTCCCAAAGCTTCTACAGCGTCGGGAGTATTGCGTTCGTCTTTTGTGTATATGGATGGCTCCAAGTCCCAAGAGGGGGTCGGTTTTCACTCCCTGTCCCCTCTGTTTGAAGCCAGCGGGGCTCTGCCAAGCGCTGCGTCTGTCTTCACGGGCGAGCTAGTTGCATACACCGCTCGGTACGGGAGATAACGCGATGTGCCCAGTTCGGAGACCGGATTGTGATTTATAGCGACTCACATAGCATCCTGAGTGCTCTCGGGGCATTGGAATCTCTGCATCCCTTGGTTTGCATTATCCGTGACGCCACGCTTTTGGCGAGCCGGGTGCATGTTGAGATTATCTTCTGCTCGTTTCCTGACATGTAGGAATGAGCGCGCCGATGAGGGCCCTAAAGAGTCTGCGAGGACTCGGCGACCGGACTAGCGTTTCGCTCTTCCTCACACCGACTACATGGCAGGAATACGGGCAGCTCTTCGGACTGCTTAACAATGAAGATGGGAGACGGTCGAAGGGAACCTAAAGTTGCGTGCCATTGCACCGCGACTGTTTTCATGGACCTACCCCCAATGCCACGACGGCTTCATGTTGCTTTCTGTCCTCTCCAAATTGGACACACTCACGGGACACATTGCCATTTGATGGAGCGCTCGCTTGCCCCCTACTGTGAAGATTGCCTTGTCTCCAAGACTGTTCGACACATTCTCGTTGAATGCCCCAGTCTGGGTGATCTTCGCGCACGTTACCTGCCCCGGTACCGGGATGAGCGGGGTCGCTACCGGTAGCTTGTCCCTTGTACTCGGGACGGGTTCGTACACACTGACCTCTGGACTTTATGACTTTTTAGAAGAGGCAGGCCACTTCCAATTTATTTAACTGGGTTTTTTTCTTGTTGTCTTTGTAGGTCGCATGTTCCTGCGCCGGGGTGAGGTGGACCACCTCTCGACGCTGGAGCGTGCTTCCTGCCCTTTACTTTTTTCCTTTTTTATTGTTATCGTTGTTTTTTGTTTTGTTTTGCATATCGTTATTTTAATGTAGCCTAGTACTAGGCTGTCTTGAGTACGGCGACTTATGCCCAAGTAGGCAGTCGCCAGATGGGCTCCTAAAATTTTGTAAAAAATGTTGAAGATTATTTATGGACACTTCGTGTGGGACCCTTTTCCAATCACTGGCGTAGGACACTCGTATGAGTTCCCTCGAAGTTGTAACGGGATTTGATGTGACAACAGCTTCCAACTCTTCGGAATCAAGTTTTATGGACGACCTTCTTTCATTCACTGCATCAACCCCATAAATGCTTTGAGTGGATTTTGCGGCTCTACTTCTTGTATTGACACCTTTATGAAACCCATAGTGTAAAAGGTATCTGATGTGATCTCTAGAAGGGACGAACATAGGGGTGATTACTGACGATGATTATAAACAATATTTCTATAATCTGAAAGAAAAAGCTATAAATTATTTATTGTAGGGTTCCTAAACGATTACAAGAGACACCACGTTAATAAATACTATCTAAAACTTTATTCTAGCAAATCGGACATTACCCTCGTTTCAACCTGATATTATCCTCCACGAAATATGCACAAAACTTCAAGGAGATTGTATACAGCCATATTCCAAAGAATCTCACCTCCTGGAACGGGGTGGCTTTGAGTGGACCTCCTGGTCATTGCTATGTCTCAGTTATACTATCACTTTCTTCCCAAGCATTCTGTAGTTGTAAGTGCATTTGCTATTGATTTTCCTGAAAATAAATAATTTTACTAAATTTGGAAAAGAAACTACGTTATACAAAAGGATAAACATTTGTTAGGGTTTGCTGTGAAAGAGAGAGATTTAAACGCATAGTTTTACCCTCATTCGGAATGGACTTGTTTGACACAATTACAAAACGTTGGCTTCAAGAACTGTAAAGCGTAATTGAAGTCCCGCCCTATTTCTCTATGACACTGAAGATGATGATGTTTTTTTTCGCCCAGTCCCAAGGGGGTGATGGCCTTTACAGAAGAAAAGCGAAATTTATTTGTTCGGGTCATCCAAGAGACCACCTTTACGATGAGTTTAATTGTAGTTTGGATTGTTAGTCCCGTAATCTTAAAGTTCTCAACAACAGCATTTCCCTAGCCACCATTTTATTAACATTTTAAAAATTTTTCTGTCGGAAGTAACCTTTTCCCTCTATTGCTTTTATTTGCCCGTATAATGTAAATGCTCTTTTTGTTTAGACGGGTTTCCTTTCTTTACTGTGAAAAAAATCAGCTCATATTTTCCCTTTCCCCATTTAGTTCGAGGTGAAGGTTTTCCTTTGTCTCGTCGCGCTCCCTTCGAGATCACCGGAAGCATCTTTCAAGGAGGTCAATCAATTTACTCCCTTGCATTGTGGGGGAAATTGGATCATTTTAACTTGTTTTCTAGGTCCTGTGGTAAGCAGTGTTAAATTGACCTAAAATAAGAAGCAATACGTAGAAATTTGGATAAAAATAGGAAGCAAGATTTTCACTTTTGGAAGTAAATAAGTTCGATGATGTTTTGGGGAAGCAATAAATTAAAGTGATCTAAGAAATTTTCCTTTTTCCACAATGTAAGTGCATTAATTATAACAAATACTAACTTGTAAGTTTGTAATATTATTTTTATTGCCGCTGTCTCAAATTTAATAAAACGCTCTATGGTGACGTCCACAAAATAGACATAAGTATTTGCTCGTGGTCCAAGGTGATCTTTGTCTGCTCCTCATTCGTATACTTGGGGGGGATAGTCCTTATCATTCTCTCATTTTATTCGTTTTCACCATTGTTTCATTATTTTTTTTAATTATTATTCCCCCTTTTCGTTTATCGATGCCACAGATTAAACGATAGTTGCATACCGTCCCGGTACTTTCGAAAGTCTACTTGGTTATGTATTTTCCACCACTAGAAACCTTGTTTTTCCCACTTGAGTAAAGTGAAACAATATTAGGTGTCGTCGTCGTCGTGGCATTTCCTCGAGATTGAGGATAAGAGTCTTCATTGTCATAAAACATACAATTATGAAGACGCCTGTGCATGAGTTTGTTTAGAATGTACTTACTGTTGCACCTTCAGTAAGCACACAAACTTCACAAGCCTTCAGCTGGGTCCAATGGCAGGGTGAAACCGAGACGATTGGACCTAACAGACTTGTTGCAGCCTTCTTCCGCCTTCACAGGCCGTTTAGTTTTGATGAAAACTTCGTCCACCTGTTCTGCCGTTGAGGACTTGGCAAGGTTCTGTTTGATATCAGAGTTTCCTTTCTCCTAGCCTTTTCCTAAAGAGGTTCATCCTACAAGGCAGCAGGGACCCTAGGCAGGTGCTATCACTCCGGGTCAGAGTAGACCTGGAAGCAATAGCAGATTAAAGGGTAACTCCATTATCCCTAAAACTACGAAAGTCCCCAATCAGAGCCTCTCTACCGGATGCCGTTTTAACTCATTCATACCCAGGACATTAGGTGTAGTAAGACGCCGAATGGATTCCTCGATTCAGGTCGACTCTTCGACGGGTGATGTCTTATACAGACAGATCCGTGGATCGGTCCCACGTTAAACCGGAAAAAGTCTTTTCGGAGGCAAAATTTATTTTAGAAACATTTCGTTAACTTGACTAATGGCTCGTTTAAGTTTCTATGAAAGTGACTTAAGGAACGAGTTCAAATGTATAGCATTTATATTGATTCGTGTTTCTTTGTATTTACTAATGTCTTCCAGTCTTACATTGCACCAACCCTCAAATCTTTTTAGGACCAAATAAAGACATCGAACTATGGGAAAATAAGCGAAAGCGGACCAAGTTTTTTGCTTTTTGTCGTCATCCAGATGGAACCGCAACGCTCCATTAATATGCGGTCGAATATATTGAGTAGGAGATTGCGCTAGGGGCTCTCGCCTCTTCAATCCTCTTCCCCGGTGTATTAGGGGATAAGGGAAAACCCTCTCTTCATCTGACGATGTTGGCGGGGGGAGAGGCACTTGCAATTATCGAAAAACTGGAATATTTCTCATCCTAAGACGGTGCCGAGATTTTATTGCCTGCAAACACGGCACAGAAACCCGCGTGTGAGTGGGCTTTAAGGGAGAGGGAGGGAGTCGAGAATTGCAACAGAAAAGGAGGCTTTTCGTGAGACCTCCCTCGAGGGCGTTTAATCAGTCGTGGGCAACAAATAAAAATGCTCGAAACCTTTTTCGTTCAATCTTTGGTCGTTGAGTTCGCATGCTTGTACTCGATGATTCTTTGTACTCCGCATGCACCGATGAATGGAATATTTGAGCCTTGTGCTCCTTAGGAACTCTGCTGACAAGGCTTGTCATTGTTTGTTCTGGACGATATAACCAACACCCTCCCTCCTTACAACGAAACCTGCCTCGCTTGCTGTACAGGGGCAGATTTGTAAGAGTAACACGCCCCCCCCCCTCCCCTACCCCTAGTGCGCCGACAATTATCCTTTTCTTGCTCTGAATTCACAACCTTCTGTACTAAAATTTTCTCCACAAATTCTCTATAAAGATGCCCCCATTGGTTTTCACCCACTTCCTAGTTTTCTCCCTTTCATTTGTCTTTCTGCGAGTCGCATTCAACAGAGGGGCGATTGTACGAAGTTCATTGACGCTCAGTCGAGATTAAGCCAAAGAGAGAACGGGAGCTACTTCCCGTTTTCCATAGTGGGAGAGGAGGTGACTTTGTCTTGAAATAAAATTAATTTGAGTTGGTCTATTGGGACCAGAAATACACATTAAAATTCAGCCCAGGTTCCACAGCGAAAGTTCCATTACTGCGATGTTTTTGAAAGCTCTGAAAAAAGTCATAGAAATTCTTTTGTTTTCGACTTCGTATTTTTTTCTGCGTATACACATTTCTTTTTACTCTTCTTTCAGCATTTCCAGCGAGAAGATTGGGTCTACGTTTAAATATATGAAGCTTAGTCCACTTCTCTGCCCACTTCTTGACTTTTCGAAATGCTGCATCTCACTTTCAACACTCGGGGACTTCAGGTTGATGAAATATACTGTAGAAGACCGTTTTGCTCCAATTCGTCTTCAACCCAATTAATCTTGTAATGGCTGGTATTTCGTGTCAATTTTCCATGTCATTTGTTTCCATACTGAGCGCCGTATACCCTCCCCCTTTCATTTTAATAAAAACAGCTACTTTTCTTTGAAATAAAACAAAATTTTCCTAACCGCTTTACCAAAAAACGCGTTTTCTTTTAACCTGGATTTCTGTTCTCCACCAATTTTCTTCCGAAGGACTCCGATAATGCTATGCCTATTCCCCCGTGCACGCAAACCGGCGCATAGCTCGTCCAAACGGCCCACCCTGTCAGAAATCCATTAGACGCGTTCCGCCCCAGAATTTTGATGCCTTTATTATTTAGTTTCTTATTTAATTTAGGCGAGAGCTTCACGGCGTTAGACGAAACCGCTGAGGAAGTGTAAAAAGAGGCTCTTCCGTTCCCTAATATGAGGTGAACGGGCTTTTCCACTATCACAAGCGACCTTAAATACAAAATTATTCACTAGATCTCGTTGTCTCTTACAAATGCAAACTTATAATGGAAGGGGGGGGAGGCTTTGGGAGGTTCGTATATGTTGTTTTTTTTAGTTCGTGTTTTACTACGGATTTCTCAATAGGGAGCTACAGTTTAACGGGAAATCCGACCACTACACCCTATGGCAGTCGTCGCAAAGTCAAACCGAATCATGAATCCTCCAGCGACTAACTACTCTCGTTGTAGATTAATTTCATTCAAGCGGAAAAAAAGGGTTTTTCCTGTGCTCGAGCCCAACCTGCGTCTTGTGTGTTGTCAACGAAATTTGCTCTGAATGAATCGAGATCGAACACAAAATATTTTTTAACCACATGGTCGTCATTTCTGGGTATTTTGTGAGTTTATTTAGCGAATCAATTTAATAATACGATGCTTGAGTTGTGAGAGAGCTATAAGTGGGGTTCAAACCACGGTTCATGGCAAACGCCGCCGCGAAGTCAAACCGAATCGGAATCCACTGTGATTGGTAAATTGGTTCACTCGTTCATCGCGCATCCGCCAATGTGCCTGGTACTAGCTCGTGAACGCCGCTGAAAGTTTTTTGTCCGCGTTCGATGGGGTAGAACCGGTGCCTCGACGCTGGAAGCACGAACAAAACGATCAAACAATACGAATTTCGGAAAAAAATGAGTACAGAAATGGCGATAAGTGTTACACAGTATGCAGAGACGTTTCAAAGACCTTCGACAAAGTTTGGCAAAAAGGGATGCAGTATAAGATCATGCAACCTGGCTTAAGCGAAAACCTGGCGATGATCCTATGCAACTATGTAACGAGAAGAACAACATATGTCAACATAAGAAATACAAAAGGACCCCTTTTGAATTAAGAGCAGGGTTAGCACAAGGTGGATTTTTAAGCCCCACCATCTAGGGTCAACGGGGGTTAAATGGGGCATTTTTTGACATTTTGATTTTCACAGCCCAAATTAAAAAAGATATTTGAAAGTTTTAGGTGTGGATCAGAACAATGTGTCTATTGGCTACAAAATGAGATATAGTACAAGAATTTTTTATCATAAAAAGGTTTTCAAAAATTAAATTGAAAAAAAACCCCAACCCCAGGCATCCGGGGTTGAATGGTGCACTGACTTTGAGGGCATAGTAGGCCTATATAAACATATGCAAAGTATATCTTCCCCTATCAAATTTGTAGTAAAGTCTCCAACTTGATGTTTTGAAGTGCAGAACTTTTTTTGAGTAATTTTCTTTTTATTTTAAATTTATATCCATTGTTTGTTAAATTTATCTCTACTTTTAATGTCCTTAACCTACTATGTAAGCCTACACTGGTTTGAGTCTTCAGCTAGGTCTACCAGTACTGCTCACACTTCTGGCACAGCCCACTGGCCACGATTGCTGCAAGGAGTTGGAGCATTAATGATGCGGGCAATGTCTTGCAAACTCCAGTGCTTCAACAATGGTTCGCTCTTCATCAAAAGATAACACTGTTTTTGCTCCTGAGCCCACTCCTTGAGGTGAGCACATCACCCAAGTCTCTCTCGGTATATTGTTCTCCCTAGCAACACTTGTCAGTGACCTACCACTCTCTTTCACTAGGTTTGCCAATTCCTTTAATTTAGTAGGATCATAGTTTGTCACTGTCATTCTTTTATGGTGTCGAGGCATTTTTTTTGTCAAGTAGGCCTGACCTATATGCACACTGTAATCTGAAAATTATCGGCTACTCTTAAAAACATCAAATAAATTTAATACACTCTGAACAACAGAAATATTAAGTAAATATTTTCAGTTGCCGTTAATATCCATTTTTTATATATCATTATTATAGAAAAATCGTTGACCCATTTCACCCCGTGTCAGTTTTGTTCAATAACAGAAAATCCGTTGATATTTAGATCCTGCCTTTTGTGGTGGTAATAGCCAACAATATTCCCAACCAAATGAGCTCTAATTTTTTATTCTAGGCCTATAACTTTTGGAGTGGCACTAAAGTTTTTGAGACGCTTTTTTTTAATTCGATTTTTTCTTACTTTTTTATGGTTTTCAAATCTACATGTTGGCTTATTGTTAGATTCAATTTATTATTTATTTACATATTAATATAGTACATAATTTTACCTCTCTTTTGAGCCCTTAACATTTAAATTTTGATAATTTTAAGTTTGTCAAAAATTGTTTTTTTAAAAAAGGTATAAAATTCCCCATTCAATCCCGTGCCCCATTTAACCCCTGTTGACCCTACTCAATTTCTAATCCGGATATCCCACCACCTAGCAATCCATTCAGTACTAATATAAAGTACGCGGATGATTTGACTCAACTGGTGGAAAATCATACCGTAATGCTCTTGTACAAGCAAGAATGAAGGCAGAAGAAATAAAAATAATAAATGAATACGAAAGAAAATGTAAGATCCAATCAAACTTAAATCAGAAGACGCTTATCATCAGATGTGGTAATCGAACGAACCAGATTACCCTTACTCAACCGAATGTACAGTTCCAGGAATGAAAATAACTACCAAACGGATACATGACACACATCAAGTAAAGAGTACAAAAAACGTTACCAGGTCTAAAATTTATGTATTGATTCAACGAAGTAAGCAGAAAAACAAACAAAAGGAAACTATACACCGCAATAGTGTAATCAGTACTGCTACATCCAGCTGCAGGATTGCACCAATACCATGAAACCCAAATAAAGATGCTACAGAAAGTACAAAACAAAACAATGTACCTTATAACAAACACAAGAAATCATAAAGACCTACATAAAAGTACCAACATGCAAGGAATAAACAAGCTCATAGAGTACAGAGTGCGCAAAGTGAAAGAGAAAATGTTAGAAAAACTAGGGAGGAAATATTATAGATATACTTGAAGAAAACAAAAGAAGAAAACCGAACCAAAGATACCCAAGTGCACAATCTAAAAGAAGGAAACGAGGGAGAAAGTTATACACAAAAGTGCTGACTCAAAGGGGAAAATTATAGAGGAACACAAGACAGGTTAAGGAAAAAATACGTAACTCATACCAATAATTGCCCCCCCCCCAATAACTCATACCAATAATTGACCTAAAAAATAAGGAAATAATACCAATAATTGACCTGACAAAACGGAAATCATACAAATAATTGACCTAAAAATACTTAAACCATACTGATAATTCACCTAAAATATACGGAAATCATACCAATAATTGACCTAACTAGATTTTATCCCCAACCCCGATTATGAAACAAACACCGGATATAAAACAATAACTAACTGAATTGACCAATGGGCTGTGGAACGGGGGGTATACAGTCTGTGAGTATAACACTACCCCATGCCCTCCCCCTCCTTACCCGAGTTAGACAAATATACAACAATAATAACTGTTTGAACGCCTTTAAACAAAAGGTAATTAAACATAGATAATTAAATAAAACTAACTAATAACACAGATTAGATTGTTCTCCAAGCACTAGATACGAATGAAACTAAATATAAAAATAAAAACTAAACAAAAAAGAGGCAAAAAGCCCACCTGAAAAAAAAATTTAGAAAGAAAGGAAGCGACTAAATTAAAGTATCAAAACAAAAGAGGCGAAGTGCCAAAAGCTTAAGAATAAATTTAAGAAACAAAAAAAAAGGAACAATAATTCTAAGCTATGAAGTTAGCAAATAATCAATTGAAAGCCACGACGGATGAAATAGAATATATTTACGAAAGATAAATTAACAAAAAGGAAACAGATGATCGATCCCGTCGATCACTTCAACCACTAGTGGGACACCACTGGGGGTGCTGAAGGCAAGAAATAAAAAATAAAATAAAAGAATTAAACAAGTGATGCCCTCTTCAAAAGGGCAAATCTATAAGAAAAAATTACCTCTATCAACTATCTCACCCATTCTACACTTTTATATCAAATCAAATCAACATTAAATGGAAACACGCTGAATCAAAGCGTGAGCTCCCCTAAAGAAGACAGGAGAGTTTTAAGGATGTACTAAGGAGTCGCTTCTACATATGTGAAAAATGACACTTTCCCGTCATGCACAACTATCAAATTTGGATTCTCTTGCCCAAACCGTGTATGTAGAAGGGGCTGCATTTTAAGCCTTCCCTGCTTTTAATCCGTATTAGTCACTTAAAATATGGATATATTTCGCTAGGTCCTTCATCAGCCGTTATTGGGGTGAGAAATGATTAATAAGAATCTCTAAATCGGAAATAATAACCACGACATTCACACGTATCCAACCCCATTGCATTTACAGAATCGGGTGTAAATCTTACAATCCTTCCTTTGCTTTTATTAAATCGCTCTTTTCACTAAATATCACCTACACACGCCAGTAAGCAGCTGGAACAATACTTGTTTACGCTACTTGGTCAACGTTGCATCTTCCACACAATTTCGCTTCACCTAACCATATCACTTTCCTTATAAACCTCTTTAAAACGTTCTGGCGGATATGCCATTTGCTAGTTTCGATTCTTGCCTTACAATACAAAGGCGAATCCTGCGTAATGCACTTGGAACGGAAAGCAAAATTGAATTGTCATTTTCAAAGACGGCAAAAATTCCTTTCGCAGCTGCTGTTATCGAGGACATCGAACGGACTTTGACGAGAGTTAGTTGGATTTCGACCTCGATTCAGTTGATTCGAAATTAATTTATCTGCAGGGTGAGACAAAGGTACAGAAGCTGGATGAAAGAGTTGTGTGTATGTGTACATGTGCACGCCCACTCTGAATACATGCCTTTTTTCATTGGCCATTTCACGGGCGTGTTAATTCTGTTCCAACACGAGTTAATTTGAACGGAAGTGCACTAACTCTCATCTCTTTGTTACTCTCATTTTCCTTCCTCTATCTACCTATCATAAAATCTCATGGAGGTTTTCCAAGGGACAACAACTATCATCTGTTCGGGTTAGATCGCTGAGCAACCACTAAAGTCTGCCTTTACCGAAAGCTGGACCTATTCGTGGGAGAAAAAAAATATCCCCTTTTCTATGTCTCCTTCCCTCACAAGGGTGACTGAATTAAAACCCAAACCTGCAATTTCGTTAAAGAATTTTACTCTTCTTCCTATAAACCCCTTCAAAAAAAGGGGGATGGAAGAAAGAAAAGGAATAAAACTCTCCCAAGGAGGAATATCATACAATGGACGATGTAAATTAAACACGGGCAATTGCTAACCCTGTTTTGTTATTTGCCTTTCATTTGGCATCGACGAAAGAAAGAAGAAAGGCCCAGCGCGCCTTCCTTCCAGCCATTTAACTTGCGTACAATAATAGGATATCGAGGCCAAATCTAGCTCCTCTCCGGCGGTTTCTTGCGCTTGACTCAACAAATTGTTTGAGTTCACAAATTGCCCATGTAAATAACGGGGGCTCGATTTGAGGGGAGCGAAGGGTTGACGTTCCCTCCTCGAAAGGAAGTTGCCGTATTTGGGGGACAAGAAATGGATTAGGCCTTCTTAAAGATGCTTCTTGGGGGAAGATCGTAAGCTTTACCCCCACCTGCTGTAAAAGTCGATCAAAATTTGTTTTCTCTTTATAGTGAATGATGAATAAAGAGGTAAATATGCATATTCCATTGCATTTCAATATTCAGGCTTCTTGCCGTACGCTTCCAAATAGCTCCAAGAACAAGTTCTTATAAAATCATGTCGCGCTCAATGGTACAACAAATTTGAATCCCCTTTAGCCGACTCCTCTGACATTAACCTCATTGAATACGTGTGGATGATACTAGATTTAGAAATGAGAAAATGAGTTGGAATTGACATTGGGAGAGGAACCAAAGTAAAAACGAGAGAGAAAGCAATATCAGTATGATCATTTTCCGACGAGCACCACAAGATCACTTCATTGCGACAAGAATAAAAACGTAAGCCTCGGCCTCCAACCGTTGGAAACTCCTAATTTGAGGGGGGAGGGGGATCCCACATAGTCAGCCAACGTATCTCTTCGAAGAAGTTACTGAAAATTTGTAAGAAAATGGTGACATTAAAAGTGGTAGTGTGTGGAAATATACATAAAATACCGCAGAAGCAAACTTGGTGCGTTGGGAACCGGATATAGCGGTAGGGGTTAGGAGTGAAATATTGTCGAATAAAAAGAGGGATGGGAAGGGGGCTAAGTGGTTGTATGGTGGAACTGGAGAAGACTAGTTCTTGGACTTAGTCAAGCGATGGAAATCCCTAAATTGTTAAATTGATCTTACTCATCACGAGACGGATCAACACATTTTTCAGTGTTGTTGATAATTTTCAATAAATACCTACAATAAAAGTAATTATTAGCCCCTTTCAATTCATAAATGCAAAAAATATATCCTGAGAACTCGATTTTACTGTTACAAAAATATTTAATGGGAGAATGAAAAGAAATCTATCAATTATTTGAGGTAATATTGAAAGGTACTTTTAAAATTGCGTATTTATCGCTACACAAAATAAACATCTCACGCATCTGTGAATCAAAGCCGAAGTTCTACTATATGTTATAGCGCACAGCTCTAGCTCCAACTCCGGACTCAAAGGAGTGAAGAATTAATGATTTTGTTCTTAGTTCGCTGCAAAGAGAAGCAAATTTTGAGTATGCCGTACTCTGCTCTCAGCCACTACGCCTCATTTGTTCAACATTTATTATGTTTTAAACATAATGAATCGTGTTTAATATTCCGTTGGAAACTCGTATGTCTCCCCTTCTAATAACATAGAACAGTACCTTTCCCCACTCCTTACTCCCCTTCCTATATAAAAGAGATAAATGAGCCCCAAATGTAGTAATTAGTGTAGTGGACGAGAGGCGAGGTGTGGAAAGGGTCCGTCTCGCTTTATTTTGGTCGGAATGGAAGCTGATCGGGAGATGGTTGTCTCGCAATTTTCTCTCATCCACAATTGTATGTGTTCATGTCATGAATCCTTGGTTACTGTATTGGAGTCCCAGTATTTGTGATGTTTGTTGCTCCAGTCCTTGTCACTCCCTCGCCAGTATGTTATATTTATTTTCAGTTTCGTCCGTTGATTAGTTTCCTCCATTCACAATGAACGACACGTTCCTTTCTGGCACCTCTGCCCCACCCCCCGTCATTCCGTGCATTATGCACGTTTAACAACGTCTTAGCTGCTTCCATTTGTGCCTTCTCCCAGCTCAAGTATCAGAGTCGATGGAGTTTATTCATAAGGTGCATGAAGGTGGAAATTAGTCTTAGAAGTTATAGGAAAGCATTGAAATTTGAAATAAGTGTAGAAAGGTATTGGTGAGAAGATGTGTGTAAGTTTCCAGGTAACTAAATGGTCCGTACCCTTCTCTATCTTAACTGTTCTTACTCCATTCCGACTATGATCTTACACTCTCTATCTAGATGTTATTCCTGTTTTTACTCTGATACTTTTTCGTACTACCCCAGCAGTCTATCGCTTACTTCCTCCTCTAATTCTCGATATCCTCTTCTCTTGCTGTAACTATTTTATTTATTTTACTTATGTCATCGCCTTATTTTTCTTAAGTTCCCTTGGGACTTCTCTCTGTTTTTCCCTTTGCGACCTTATTTTAATGGCAAACTTATGTGTTCTCAAGGTTTGCAAATTTGTCCCCTCAGTATTATGTAGCATCGAACACTGTTAAAGCCTTTTGAGGATGCACGACGGTTCCTTCAGATCTCCCATTTCTTGATCCACTTTATACTTCTCTTCCGATGCTGTCTATGAGAATTAATTTATAATCTGAAATAAGGTTCATGATATTGATGTACTCGTTATTTCCGTTGATTTATCGCGTGTGGAGAACGCTTCCTGGTTTTGGTTCTCTCCATACGTATGCCTCTGCCCGTGCAATTCCATAAACATATTTTATCCAACTTGACGCCTGGATTTCAAAGTCCGAAAATAACCGAATGCTGGGTTGTGGAGTTTGATGCCAAAAAGCCAAGGACAGACAGAATTAAAAGGAAAGAGGCTTGAAGTGAATCGCCTCAGGTGGAAGCTCCGCTCATTTAGTACTTCTAAAACCTACTAATGCCAACTAGAAATATGAGTAAAAAGCTTGGGGAACAAATCAGAATAACCCGAAGTGCATAATAGTAGTGACGATGGAAGAATCAGTATTATTAAAAGTACTGTTATTCTTAGGGGCACGATATGATTTAATTGGATGCCCCTTGGAATTAACTTATAAAGTGTTGAAAGAAGTAACTAGAGAAGCATATCGAGGATTAACAGACTTTGGTCGTTTCAAAAAAGCTGGAATAATAATACCCCCCCATTCCCCTCCCCTCCTTAAGCATATCCTCGTCCCCGCCCGACTTCACTCCGACGCCAAGTGATGTCGTGCCAAGAGCCATTCTGGGAAGTATGTTTTTCTTCCGCTCCCGAACCTTCATTCCCCTCCTCTGATTGATGGGCGTCCGTCATGAAACACGCATAACTTATGGCACCAGTAATACACCGGAGGTCCCCAGAGGGTAGTCTAGAGTGGGGCCGTCGTCTTTCTCACCCCGACACCATTTCCCAAATATTGAACTTGTACAAACTCAAGCCGTAGCTCCGTATTCATTGCCGGTCTCGTGGAGTCTTGTGTTTTGTTGATTTGAACCCGATCGTCTTTAGAGATAGAATTGAGGTTGCTCTCGATTTTAGTCAAATGAGATTACTTAAACATATTTCTCACACAGAGTGGAAGAGAGAGCTATATGCTAGTTTTTTTAATTGAAATTCCAAGCCAGTTTCAGTTATTAAATGCAAATAATTATACTATACAATAAAATAAGTCTAAAGCAAGTGGTTCTCAATCTTTTTCACTCCATTCCCCCTTTCATGAATTTTTAATATCCTTGTGGCTTCCCTTCATTTTTCTCCACCGCCCCCCCCAAAAAAAAAACAAGGTAAAAAAAATGTATATGAAGAGAGCACTTTTGCTTTATTGTCTATTACAAAGTTGACAATCGTAATTATCCTACTTTTGATAAGTTTTTGTGATATAATTCTCAAAAATTCAATTAATGTATTTTTATATCAAAATCGAAGGCTGACATTGTTTCTTTTCAGTCCTTTGACGAATTCGATGCTGTGTCGCTGATAATGCACATCTCATGTCGGGGTCCACATCCAGTCGTTTCCGGCTCTTATTTTTGATTTGTAGAAGGGTGGAGAAACCAGGCACATAAATAAGTAGTTGAAAAAGGCAAAAGTAGTCGAAGTACAATCTCACTAACTTTTTTTGTATATGACTGATACATTGAAAACCAGAATACATTAAGAGATTTTTCTTCATAGGGATCTTTGGCAGTAGAATCATTTTGGAGATCAAGGAATTCGTGATGAACATCATTGAGAACGGTAATAATATCAAACGTGCCAGTGAATGGATTCCTCACGAACTTCCCTTCTTCCTCGTCAAATTCTGGGAAGTACATTTTAAGTTCACTTTTCAAGGATCTCAGATGCAGAGTAATTTCAAAACATGGCAACATTGACGGCAGCGACTTTCCTTTGCCAATTCTGGAGCTTTATAAGAAATGCACGAAGACAATCCATCAGGAGAAAAGCATTTCTTTCCTTGCCCTGTAGCTTGAGATTCAACCTATTTAGAGCTGCCCAAATATATCTGCTAAGTATGCAAGACTTGGCTCTCACAAAATCTCACTGAATTTACTCAAGAGATCATCTTTCCTTGGCATTTACAGGAACAATTTAACCTCTCCCTGAAGTTCAAACAGTCGCTTCACAACATTGCCCTTTGAAAGACAGCGCACTTTGGATAAAAAAAAAACCCTCATGCTCAGAATTCATGTCTCTACAAAGATTCTTGAAAAAGCGAGACTTCAGATCTCCAGCTCTGACAAAATTGACACATTTAACCACTACCTCCAGGATCTTGCAAAGACCATTATGGAGGGTTTTCGACGTCAGTGAAAAACCATAGATCATACAGTGAATCCCCCTGTCATTCGGAGCTACTTCCTTTACACGATTCTGGACCCCGTATGGGGCTCAGCGATTTGCCTTCCTGGCCGCCGTGCTGACGGGAATCAACGCCCCGTCCGGTCCCAGCTTGGCCTCTTCTTCTTTCAGACAGCCTGCGTTTCTACCCTAATTCCTCACTTTTCCTACAACCTCGCCTTCAACTTTCTCTGGTTGGCCTCTAATTTCACAAGGTAGATGCCGACCAGCTTCCTTTAACCCAACTATCCGGCATCGGGGCTGAGAGAGGAGGGGACAACATTCCGTCACCCCTGAGATCCGGTCTGAGGTGGTGGGTTTTTAACAACCTTCTTCATCCCTAACGACACCTTCCTCACCTTGCCTTTCTCTCTGCTTTCAAGCAATGGGAGGGGGATGGCCATATGGAGGCCCCTATGAGATGGACATGGTCCCTGAGACAACCCAATTCCAGACGCTAGGACCTTTCATTTGGGTAGAACTGAGCTCGGTGCCAAACACCGAACCCGAGGTCGTCCTCATACGGCTCGGGTCTCCAAGACTTTACAAGGAGAGGAGGGATCTCCTCCTCCGGCTGGTACCCCTGTGGAAGCCAAGTCCTTCTCTATTTCGGAGAAGGATCTTACTAAGGCCGGTCCATCTGGCCTGGGGGCTCCTGCCGGCGGAGGGGAGAAGAGGCCAGGCCCAAGATCGGCACGTCCGACTCCATTGCTTACCCGGGTGGGGATTTCCAGACGAAGACCAGAACTGTGCAGAGCGGAGCCTCGATTACGTCTGGGTCCCTCATTCAGAGGCTACCTAGCGTTTTCGAGCCCGCTGGCTTTAAACGCTTTCTAGTCATACACTCCACTGATGGCAGCATGTTCGCTAAGGGCAACATGATCCATCAGAGGAGAGCTTTTGCTAGCGTTATTGGTAGACAGCCGAAGGTGACCCGTTTCTCGGCCATAATTAGTGCCCTTAGGAGACTAGGTGGCACGCCGGTGCGTTTGACGCCGCACTCTGCCATGAACTTCATGAAAGGAGTCGTATATGCGAGGGAACTCGTGGACTACTCCATTGATGACATCACATTAGAGCTAGCCGACCATGGAGCGGTAAAGGTCGAACGTGTGATGAGAAAACCGGGAGGGGCCTCGAAACCCACCTCTACACTCTTCGTCATGTTCGACTGTGATAAGCTCCCTGAGTCGGTGCGTGCCGGTTGGTATGGCTACCGCGTGAAGGCATTCGTGGCACTGCCCCGGAGCTGCTATTACTGCAGGCGCGCCAATTCGGGGTTACCCATCCTTCCTTAATGATGTTGCCTCTAATTTACCCCCTCCCGACGCTCTCGCCTCCCCTGACCAAATCCTCTCATCCTTGGAGCAATCCCTCCTAACTTGCCTTAATGCCCATTATTACTCCTTCATCCTCTCGCCGTCACCGCGTTCCATGGTATTCGCTGGAACTCCTACGCTCGAGACAGTAGGAGCTCTTCGTAAAGCTCGCTCCCGTGGGCAAGATACAACTGCTCTTTCGCTCACTTAGCGTCTTGCGACATCTCTCTAATTGGCTAAACTGAAATCTGCTCGTGAAGCCCATTCGCGTAAATTGCTAGCCGACAATAAGAATGACCCTCGTGCCGTTTTCTCTTACCTCCGCACACCAAATCCCCACCCCCATCAGCCCTACAATCCTCTCGAAATTCTTCGCTGATAAGGTTATCAACCTTCGTGCCTCCCTTCCACGACTGCCTGACCAGGCCTTTCACATTCTCCCTGATCCCCCCCCCCCCCGGCCGCTCAACGTATTTCCTGCCGTGACCGCTTCTTACTTTCGCGCTCTAAAAAATCTGGCTCCCCTGTAATACTCTCAATGCTCTCCACCTGTTCAATACCTCCATTGCTACTGGCGTTGTCCCTTCCTTCAAATGTGGCCAAATCCTTCAGATCCTTAAAAAACCGAAGCTTAACCCTTCCGACCCAGCTAGCTATCGCCCGATCTTTCAACTTTATTTCCTCTCTAATGTCCTTGGGAGATTAGTTGTTTCGCGCATTAATTCCCACATCGTTGCCTGTAATATTGATGTGCCTACCAATCTGGTTTTAAAGCTGGGCACTTTACCGAAACTCCTCTACTCAATGTTACTGATTGCTTACGTAGAGCTGCTGACCGGGGTTGTGTCTCCATCCTCATTCTAGTGACCCCTCTGCCTTCTATACTATTGACCATTTCGTCTTGCTTGATTGCCTCCACTCTTTCCTTGGCATTTCTGGCGCTGTTGTCGACTGGTTCCGCTCTTACCTTTCGTCTCGCACCCAATCTTTAGTGATTAACGATGTCTCCTCTGACCCAACTCCTATTCGCTTTGGTGTCCCTCAAGGCTCTGTCCTCGGCCCTCTCCTTTCGTATCTACTTATTTCCTCTTAGCTCCCTCATACGTAATCTCGGTCTATCCTTCCACTTCTATACTGATGACACTCAAATCTTTATTTCCTCTTCCCCCTCGACCATTGCCCACTCAATATGTGACCTCCTATCTGCCTATTCTTCTATCTCTGACTATCTATCGGTTAATTTCCTCAAACTTAACCACTCCAAAACTGAAGTTCTTCTGGTTGGTACCCCAGCTCTAGTATAAAAAGTTAAATCCCTCTTTCCCTCCCTCCCTCTGGATGGCAACTCTGTCGCTTTCTCTGACTCTGTTATAAATCTGGGCATTGTGTTCGATGAGCATCTCTCCTTCAAGCCCCACATCCACAATATTAGTAAATCTTCCCTTTGTTTCCTCCGTAACTCCTTCCGCATTCGCTCTCACTTCGATCGCCAAAGTCTTGAGACTGCAGTCTACGCCTTCATTACCTTCCGCCGTTATTACTGTAACTCTCTTCTTGTAAATCTACCATCTTCCTCTCTACATCCCCTTCAGCTAGTCCAGAACTACGCTGCCCGACTACTCCTCCGTCGCTCTCGCTTCTCGCCTTCTAAGCCCCTGCTTCAGGAACTGCACTGGTTACCTGTCAGATATCGTTCTCATTTCAAGATTCTTCTCTTCACTTTCAAGGTCCTTCACCCAATCTATCTTTCATCTGCCCTTTCCCAACGCCTCGCCCCTCGGGGCCCTTCGGTCATCTCATGCTCCTCTCCTGAATACTCCTCGCTCGTCCCTCTGCTCATTGGGTGACCGTTCCTTCTCGGTCTGTGCCCCCAAGCTTTGGAATGCTCTTCCAGCCGAAATTAGATCTGCTGCCTCACTTACCACTTTCAAGCGACTCCTGAAAACGCATATGTTTAGGATTGCCTACTCACCCACCTGATCTTAGCAACACAACCGAACGTGCGCTCTGTGAAGGCCTCTGGCCTTGAGCGCATTATAAGAAATTTATTATTATTATAAGTTGCTCCAAGGCCGCACACGATAAGTCCAAGTCGTGTGTGACCAAGTGTGTCAATTGCGGAGAGCCGCACCTCGCTTCCTCGAAGCAATGTGGTGCGTATCTCCTCTTTGAAGGAAATCCTGGCTGTTCAGGCCCATGATCGTCTGTCATTTCGCGAGGCTAAGCACTTGGGCCTGGCGCGCCCGTCTCTGCCTGGGAGGTCTTATGCCTCAATGCTAAGAAAGACCCCTTCTGCTCGTTGGCCCTTCCAGGCCTACGGGTTCTACCCACCCTGGATGCTCCCCTGGTAAAGCTGGCGGCACAAACAGTTCACACCCAGCCCAAGCTAAAACCAGGGCTCCCCTCCCTTCCCCCAGTGTGACCGTTTCCCGTAAGGCGAAACGACCGCGCGCCTCCACCGAGTCGTTAGACTCGCAGGAGCTAACACCCTTGAAGTTGGCCGTGAGGCCATCTTCAGGAGTTCCAAAAGTTGCTCGGAGACGAAGGATCTTCCAAAAGAGTGATCCCCGCTCGCCTAAGGTCGTGAGACGGAGGGAGGAAAAGAATCGCATGGCGAACCAAACCTGCCCCGGTAAGTCCTCAAAGGCGACAGCGCCTTCAGCGCATTGTCCGGCCAACAGCGCCCGGAGTTCTGCCTCCGGGAAGCGTACGGCCATTCCCGTGAGGGAATAGGCATGGAGGGCATATTCTTTCAATGGAATTGCCGCGGACTCTGGGCCAACTGGGAGGAACTGCGGACGCTCGTATCGTCCCGTTTACTATTTTTTTGCAGAAGGCCATGCTGGGCGCGTACCCCCTGCCCACTTTCCCATGGTATAAGGGTTTTGCTACCACGGGATGGGGGCCGGGCAGGGGGATTCGCCTTTTACACCCGGCATGATTTCTCCGTTCTTCTCTTTGGTTTAGATACCTCATTCCAGTCAGTAGCTGTGCAGCTGCACCTGGATAAGAGGTATAATGATATTTCGTCGTATATTCCACCGTCAGCAGACTTTGACGTGGCACGGTTGCCAAGGCCCTTTCTATTCCTCGGATATCTGAACGGTAGACACCACCACTGGGGCGACTAGTAGTGATTACTTTCCCATTCAAATATCATTTTCTGGGCCGCTGCCGCCCGAGAGCCCGCCCCTGTGGTGCTTGGCGCGGGCACGGTGCTCCGCATTTCAAGAAATGACTGATTTCTCTATTCTCAGTCGAGGAGTTTAGGTCGGTTGATGAGGCCGGTGAGTTCTTCTCCGGCAACTTTATCGCAGTGTGCTTGACTACTATTCCTAGAACGTCTGGCCGTCTTTCACGCCGACCACTCACGTGGTGGTCAGCCGAGTGTGAGACGGACCTCAAACAGAAGCATTATGCCTACATGCGCTATTAGAACCGCCCGAACGATTTCACTGTCGGTGAATTTCCGGTAGATTTCGAAGCACTCCCGCCGCTCTTCTTGGCGAGCATACGTGTCTTTACTTAACGGGAAGATCCCTCTAGCAGAGGTGTGGAAGCGAGTCAAAAGGATTTGGTGGCAAGTTCTTACAGGCCCTCCCTCCTGTTCTCCAGGAGAATGGGATCGAAATCTCGGACCCCGCGTTCGTGGCAGAATCCTTCGCGACTGCTTTGTCCGCATTATCTAGCCGGGATCCTGCTCCGCCAGCATTCAATGCGCGTCGTGATGTCGCGGAAGGCCGCCGACTGGACTTTACCTCCAGAGGCGGAGAGCTCATCAACGACAGGTTTAAAGTGAGTGAGTTGCGCGTCGCTCTCGCTTAGTGCTCAGACAGTGCCCCTGATCCGGACGATGTGCCGTACGCCATGCTTCGACATCTGGGTGAGCGAGGCATGGTCTTTCTATTAGATTTGCTCAACAGGATCTGGGTAAAGGGTATCTACCCAAGACTAAGGTGGTGCACTTCTGCCGCCATCCACGGCTCCACCCTGTCCTAGACTTGTTTCTAAATGGTGTATCTGGAAGTGGTGAACTCGCACCGTTTTCTTGATTTTGTGTTTGACCGACGCCTCACCTTGGAGGCTCATATTCGCAGCTTTAGTGTCTCTTCCACCCGCGCCATGGATATTCCTCGTTCCGTGACGTTCAGCGCCTGGGGTGCTGATAGAGCTACTGCCTTACTTTTTATCGATCCTTTGTTCGTTCGAAGCTCGGCTACGGATGCGAGTTTTATGCATCCGCAGCCGAGCGTGTGCTGTGGAAGGTGGACTCGATCCACCATACCGGCTTTCGCCTGGCGCCGGTGCCTTCCGCACTTCCCCAATTGAGAGCCTACTTCTCGATACTGGGAAGATGCCATTCGCTCTGCGCCGTGCACCGTGCATTTCTCGCCTTTACTCGCGAGCCCAACGCCTACTCCAGTTGCCAACAGTTCTCACTGCATTTGCAGCTGATCTCGACGGTGCCAAGCCTCCCAGAGACGCAAGTCATACCCTAAGCCTTTCGGCTTTAGGGCCATTAAACTCCTGCGAGACCTAGGTATAGCTCTCGAGCCGGTGGCGCCCCTGGTTCTGTCCAAGACACCATCCTGGAGGGTACCACATTTGACCATTTGTCGTCACGCCTCTGCTCCCAAAGCTTTTACCGCGCAGTGAGTATTGCGTTCGGCCTTTTTGGAGCACACTTCGTGTCACGCTGAAGCCGTGCCTGAGTATACGGATGGCTCTAAGTCCCAAGAGGAACGGTTTCCATGCCGTATCCCCTCTGTTTGAAGTCAGCGGGGCTCTGTAAGGCGCTGCGGCTGTCTTCACGGCTGAGCTGGTTGCAATACACCGCTTGGTAACAGATTCCGCGACGTGCCCGGTTCGTTTACCGGATTGATATTTATAGCCACTCACAAAGCGCCATGGGTGCTCTCGGGGCATTGGAATCTCCGCATTCCCTGATTTGCGATAGCTGTGCCTTCACGGTTATGGCAGGCTGGGCGGATGTCGAGATTATCTTCTGCTGGGTTCCTGAACATGTAGGAATTGCGTGAAATGAGGGCGCGAAAGAGTCCGTGAGGACTCTGCGACTGGACCAGCGTTTTGCTCTTCCTCACACCGACTACATGTCAGGAATACGGGCAGCTCTTCGGGCTGCTTGGCAAAGAAGATGGGAGATGGTTGAGGCGATCCTAAAGTTGCGTGCCATTGCGCCGCGACTGTTCCCATGGACCTACCCCCCAATGCCGCGACGGCATCAGGTTGCTTTCTGTCTTCTCCGAATTGGACACACTTGCGGGACGCACCGCTATTTGGTGAAGCGCTTGCCTGCGCCTTTTTGGGACGACTGCGTTATCCCCCAGACTGTTCGGCACATCCTGTTGAATGTCCCAGTCTGTGTGATCTTCGCGCACGTTATCTCTTCCGGTACCGGGATGAGCGGGGTCGCTACTGCTTGTCACTTGTACTCGGGAAGGGTTCGTGCACACTGACTTGTGGACTTTTTGGATGAAGCTGGCCTCCTCCACCTTATCTATCTGTTTTATTTTTTGTGGGGGTTTTTTTTGTAGGTCGCACGTTCTTGTGCCGGGGCCTTCCCTCGAGGCCCGAGCTCGCGTCGTGCTTGCTACCCTTTTCGTTTTTCCTTTTTTTATTGTTTTATTTATTTGTTGTTGTTTTCTGCATATTGTTCTTTTAATTTAGCCTTTTACTAGGCTATCGTGAGTACGGCTACTTATGCCCACGTAGGCAGTCGCCAGATGGGCTCCTAAATTTTAAAAATACAAAAAACGCGCTCTGGAGCCCCATCTGTACAGACACCACAACAATTTTCCCAGGGAATCCTTTTAGTTTTGAAGAAAGAAGAAATCTTTTACTTCACATCTGCAGCTTTTGTGGTGATCTCAAGCTGTGTACAGAACAGATATTCTTGTTTGATATCCCACAAAAAAACATACCTAACGAATACAAGTACAGTAGCTGTGCACAAGAACTCACACCTGTTGACTCATACAGCGTTATTGAAATCATACCAGTTGGACACGATTCGATCTCCTGTATTACTTTTCCTTCATGTCATCTGGCATTTTATTAATTCTCCGTTTCACTGTGTCGTTTGACAAGGAGATTTGCCTCTACAAGAACACGGTTGACCATCTTTAGAGCACATGACGATTAAGGTTTCACCAATTGTGTGGGGCTTCTTTTGCTTTGCTATTTCAAGGGAAGCCTCGTATGATTCTTCAATTATACTTGAATTGTGTAGTCTCAAAGCACTACTCTCGTCCAGTTTCTGTTTTCCCCAACTCCTTTCAAGACGCCTGAATAAATCTGAGTCCCTCGCCTCTGTCTGCGGATAGATGGTCAGCAAAGGATGCTTCAACTTACTAGGCCGTGTAGAATCGTTCCCCAGAACTTTAAACCAGAGTACACACACGTTTTTCGATGCCATCAGCGAGGAGTGATGTAAATCTGTAGTTAATGTACGCTTCATTGTACTTCCGATTCCTAGTAGCATTAGTAGCCATCGCAAATCTATGTAAAAGTGATAAAGATAGTCAAGTAATAAAGCAAGAAGAATGATAATGAAGGACAGATAAATATGGTAAGTGATAAAACTTCTGTAACAAGAACACTCCTTTTTTTCGCAAGCTCCGCCTCAATTGAGATAATCAGAAGAATATTGAGTCGTACATAATTTAGTGCAAAAAAGCAAGATTAATAAAATTCCGTAAATGACGTCATTTTTTTGTAAATACAATAAGTATGGTATCGTAATTTTCAACAACTAAAAAAGAAAAATCCTGTTTAGGCAATAAATAATTAATACAGAAATAATTATATTTCGTTATAGTAATGATTAATACAACTCAACTTATAACTTATTTATTTATTTTAATAAAGTTGTGTGGAGATGTTAAGCATATGCAATTTTAACATGTCAGCTAAATTTACCTTAAATTACGATGAATTTTGACAGTCTATCCTAAACTTAATTTTCTTAACACATATAGTAAATTTGTCAAATACATACAATGTTAATATGCTCCCAAATGTTTATTTTAACATTAAAATGGGTTTATATATTATATTTCTTCATAAAATTGATGTTTTATCCCCACATTGAGTTGGGTCCATTTGGACCCCTTTGGTCTCAAGTTGTGATAAAAATATTTAGTCCAACCGAGGGTTAACCATAGAACAAATTAGTATTAAATGCATTGCACAAAATGAAGCTAAGTATGTTTGTAATTGTATATAGAAAAACCAACAATATTTATTTACTGCAATTTTACAATTAACCTATTTTATTTACAATAAATATAAAAACATGCAGCATAGTAATTGTAAAACCAACAAGAAACATATACTCGTACAACCATTTGATGGTTGAATTTTGTCATTAACCATTCAGTCATGTGTTTCTTTAATTGTAACATTAATTATGTATTGTTAAAATTTTATTGTCATTGTAAGAAATTAAAAAGAAAATTTTCTTCTCCCAGAAGAAAATGAGTGATGCAAGTTTTTTTAAAATTCAGATTCCTAACATTATTTAGAAATTTATAATTTCTAACAGCTCGCCATGCCCCCCCCCCCCAACCCCCAGTTGAGAACCGCTAGTCTAGAGGCTTGTAGAAGGGTCAGGATCCCTGTTCCTCCAGAAAAATAAATCGAGGAAACCTTGACTGCATTGTCGTAGGAGAAAGAGATGCGTCCTATGTGCTAAGCTCCAAAAGAACTTTCGATTGCAATTGGGGTTCAAGTTTGTTTCCAAAAGGATTCCACGAAGACAAATTGCGTCGGAGTCATACTCTTCGAATCTCTCTGGTCTTTCCACGAATTTGGGTCTTTGAGTCTTTGACCGCTCCAGCATTTAGGATTGATCAAAGTGAGATGTTCGAAGGCTCCTTCTCAGCCACTATCCTTTTCACTTCCATTTGTTTTTCTTTGTTTTCGTCGAATTCTTTCCCCGTTGAGGGGATATACCCTTGCTAGATTACACTACATTGATGCGAACTAATTGAAATATATATGTCCAGCTCCGAGGAGTAAGTCCAGGAGAGTTGAGTAGCATCCCGGTTTCAAAGGGTCCCACGTAGTTACTAGTCACCTCTTTTCGTTATTCAAGTTATGTACCTTTCACATATTTCCACTCTTTCTAACTTCAGCACTTTCTGGTAGAGATGCTCCGTTGGTTTTCACTTGTTAAAAAAAATCCTTTGGAGGGCGCGGTTTGCTGACGATGACTTGGTGTCTGTATCAGGCCTCGTCGCATATTTGCCACATCCATCAAGTGTCTACCCTCCTGAGACGATTGGTTCCACCTCTCTTTCCACTAGGCAACTGGTGTCGTCAATTCATACTAAAAGAATTTTTCGGTCACTATTTGATACACACCCCAATAAGGTTCCTTTATTTTTAACAGGCCACAACTACGAACTAATCTAACTTTCCAAACTTAAATAAAAAACACAAAAGTAAGTTTGTCTTTAATATGAATTCGAATTAACATGTTTTTTTTTATCTCAATTTTGTGTTTAACCTTTATCTTAAGTTGGGATCTACTAATATATCAATGACCGAATCTTTCCTCTCAATACGATGTGGAAAAGCAGCTTTCTTTGCTTTTTTTAAAAAACTTGTAGCCTCCATTTCTCTGTGTACATACTCTTTTTCGAAAAGGTATTATCGGTGTGGGTGGAGGGTTCTCTTTGGCGAATATGGGAGGGATTTTCCCACAGGGATCATGATAAAGATGTGGTTTCTGCGTTTTTTCAACCCTTTTATTACTTCCACAACTATTAATTCGGATTTGTTTAATATCAGGTTACTATAAATAAATCTCAATGTGAGTTTTTGTATGACATGCTAAAAAGAAACTGGTCAACCCGTTATTCCCCAGGCAGCCTTGAAAGTGCTATTTCGAAAAACGCGCCTTGCCTCCAAATCTGCCCTTGATCCAGTGCCGGATTAAGACCCGGCTGGCTCTAAGGCACAATTTGAAAAGTGGCCTGAAAATACACATACAAAATATTCATTCACGCCCCCCACTAACACCACTTGCTTTCACATTTTAAGGTTTATTTGTATGTATTTAAAAATAAACAAATACTTTATTCAATGAAAAAAAAGACTATTACAATTCTACCTCATTAATGCGTTTCTAGTTGTGTTGCACTAATCATTGAATGTTGGGCATCTTGTATCTTATGTGGGATGTTCATTGTCATGCACATTATGTGATGTGATACTTAGAAATATAGACTCATAAATATAAAAGAAAAATGGACAAACAATAAAAAATCAGAACATGATTACTCATTGAACATAATTCCTTTACAAAAAGAAAATCAGGATGGTCCATATTTGTTTTAAAAGTATTTAGTGACAGCATTTATACAAGCTGCTGACAAAAAATTCAAACATCAATGACTGGGTTGGACCTAAATCACTTGCGAACGCTAGTTCGGCAGAGGGGTTTGTACAATTTTAAGTTATGACGTCTCGTAAAATTATTACCCAAACCATTTGAACTTTAATTGATTACACTTTATTATCAAATGCATTTTACATTAATTACATCACTGTATAAGAATAAGGTCGAAGAATTACCACGTGCCATTCTGTACCCACGTGGTCTCGAGATGACCGCATGGAGCTTTGAAAGCACCGCTGATCTACGGCGAGTAGGCGGTCCACGTCGTTTTATTGCACCCCAGCTGTATTTGCTTAGGGACTCATTTTGGTCGTTTCACATGGCATTCCAGCCAGCCTTCCTGCCCTCCGGCATAAATCGAAGTTCTTCGAACATTCTACGCCAACTTTATCTCAGTTCCCCGAAGGAGTCGCTGCCTTTTCCCCAAGATCGTACGAGTTGTGGAAGCTCCCACCAAGCCATTAAAGCCACCCCGCAGACCGTCTATATAATCCCCCAACTCGGTTTAGTGTGTAGCACTTCAAGACTTTCTGCCTAATACCGCGTACGAGCTAAGGAAATGCTCGCCCGTCGCGATCGGAGACAACGACAATTTCGATTCGAGGACCAAGGCTAAATCGAAATCTGTGAACTCTGCCATAGTCAATCGGCGAGTATCTGACGAGGATTTCCATCTCCGAAGGCCAAACTACGTGTGTTCCCTCATCCGCCCCGTAAGGTAACCCAACTTTCCCATTGTAGTCATCGTATCCCGACTGGCCCTTCCTTTCAACGAACACATAAACAGTTGCAACCGTTGAACGCCCACAGATTATTCTATAATCTGATCTACCCGAATCGTCCCATCCTTTGTGTGCGAGCCCCGGTTTAACATCCCCTTTTAATCACCAACCTGAGCCCGACTACTATTCCTATAATTATCCCTCTTGTGTCTCGTGCCGACGTTTAATTTCGCCTGTGCGATCATCCCCTTTAAACCCTATATCTGTGATATTCAAATTCTATTTCTATTGTTGTTAGTAAAGGTATATTTTCGTTATTGTCTTTCTTCTGCAACCCTAAACGTGTACCAGCTACCTGTTAATCTTCGGCCAACTTGCGCTCTGAGTTATTTGTTTAAAAGGACCCCCCAAAATTAAAAGTAAACCATCCTCACTGAATTCATAGCTATTTGCCGTCACGAACCGGCCAGGTCGAACCTTAAGCCGACTTCGACCCCCAAACTCCCAAAGGGCATACATACATATATATATATATATATATATATATATATATATATATATATATATATATAGAGAGAGAGAGAGAGAGAGAGAGAGAGAGAGAGGGAGAGAGAGAGAGAGAGAGAGAGTGAGAGTCTGGCAATTCCACGACAATCACAACTTTGCGCACTTTTGCAACTGCAAATTCATTAATACTAATTAATGAATTTGCAGTTGCAAAAGTGCGCAGTAAATCACTCTCAATGGACAGAAGTGGTAGCATTCCATGTAATTGCTGGTCCATCGTTGATCACTTCACGTCTTTAATTCTTCTCAGATGAGAAAAAGAACGTTTCCCTGCGCAATTTGTAGCCATTAATGATAAGTAAATTCGCAGTACTAGTTCCGTGTTTGGAAAAGCAGCAGAGACACGAGTAGTGTGGAGCATTGTAAACTTTTTTGTGCACTTTCAGCTGATGCTATTTTATCGTCATCGCGTATCTGCTCTTCATACCAGCATATAAATTGATGAAATTCAGCCGGGAAATCTGAACAAAATTCATTCGAATAAACAACGACAAGTCTTGTAATAGCAGCATCGATATCTTCATCAGACATAGAGTCATACAGAGTCAAAACACCAAACCTCTGTAGCACTGTAGAATATGCTTCATTACGTTTCTGCAGTACACTCTTGAGTTGATCGATGATGACATAAAAGGTGTTAACTTTAAACTTTTCCTGGTCAGACATCCCTTCTAGAACATCTGTAGCATTCCCATCATTAACCTTGTTACGTTTAGGCACTCGCCGACTTCCAAATTTGTATGTGCTGCAGCCACTGCGTTAACTTGCCTTTTGCTCATAACAGTCAAACTTCTCTCGACATTTATCTAAGAATGTAATCCAAGCTCTTCAGCAAACCAATAGCGGGTGTTAATTCGATGGTAGAGCCTTGCAGCAATTTACTACAGCAGTTGAAACGATGCTAAATGCCATTCCATAGTTTACATATTAAGGCAAATTCAATGGTGTCTATGTAGTTGGCTAGTGAACCTGCTTCATCTATTGTGCCGCCGTTCTGAGTAGCATCCTCTGAGCTCTCCTGCAGAGCACTTTGAATCGCATGGTACCTCATCAAAACTGCTTTTGTGACATCAGACAGAACAGACCAGCGCGTATCCGATGGTTGTTTTGGAACTAGGCATTCAGGGTTCTTTTTAACGTGGCTTAACAAGACATGCCAACAATGTGTTGATGCAACAAAGAATAAATACAAGCTTGCTAGGAATTCAAAAACGAAACTGCTTCAACGCAACAATCCACAGCTGACTTTCCAATTAAATTTAGAGAGTGGCCTACGCAAGGAATATAATCCACTAGACTGTTGTTTTTTCAAGATTTGCGTATATTAACCGGACATATTACTGGCATTAGTGTAAGTCAGACCACGGCAATTTTCAAAGTTAATTCCCTGATCCCGTAAGTTTGGAACTAGTGTCAACTAGATTCTGTCCTGTGTGACTGGAGATTGGTATGAAAGTCAGAAAACGCTCCACTGGCTGGTGATCCACCACATTTACGTAACGCAGAATGATGGTTAACTGGTCAGAATGTGTAATATCTGAAGTATAATCCTCAGAAACTCAAAAGTATTGTGACTTGGCAATCTCATCCTTGATGACACTAAGAACTCGCTTACCCATCATAGTATTAGTTCTTCGCAAATTGTTTTTAACAGGTAAAATGTGTGGTCATGTCCGCGATTGGCATGGGCACAAATATGTTGGGACAAACAAGGATCAAACTGCCCAATAAGCTCTTAGAAGCCCAAATAATTACCATTTTCTTTAGATCCAACGATTTCATTACTACCTCGAAAAACCAGACCTCTTTCATAGAGAAAAATAATAGTTACAACATAGAGTGACAGAATGTTTTTCCATTAGTTAGTCTGCTCCAGCATGTTAACTAACTGCTCATCAACTCGCCCAGCATCAACATTGCGCTGACATAATGTCAGAACTGACCTGATGTGCTTTGGACTGGTTTCATGCGCTTGTAAGTACTGAGCTATATTCTTCCTATCTGTAAATCCTTGCCCAGAAAGCTGTACACAGGCTTTGGCTGGAAAATAGACAGCTAGTCACGATCAACTCCCTCACTATTCGGTAAAATCCGTTTGAAGGCAGTGGAATTTAAAAAAACGATTCACACCAGAGACTTCCCGCTTTGTTTCTGGATGCTGTCTGCCAAGTTTCGAAAATGGTTTGCTCAGAGTCGGATGAAAGTTTTACGTAAATGGTCATTTATGTCAACAAAAACCAACATCAGTTGGAATTGTTACTGAAGCGGCGTTAGCTATGCCTTCGACAGAGTCAGGTGGTCCGTCTGCAACAGTAGGCTCCTCGTGGTTTCTGTCCACTTGTGATGAAGTCGAAACACCACTAACATGAAAATATGGAGTTAATTTAGGTATCTTTTTGAGTTGCTTTTCTTCATTGCGCTTCTTCTTCTCAAACTCTTTTGCTCGCTCCCAACCGCCTTTGCGTTTTGACATTGCAATTCCTGCAAGTAGAAGTAAATAGCTTAATCAATAATGACCGACTTACTATTGATATTAGTATCAATAAACTAATTATAATATATTCCTAAAATATTTATAGGAGACATAGTCCAAATCAAATTTCTGCTCTGAGTACTGCTACTGGTGTGTAACTTTTACATACCAGTAGCAGCACTGAGAGCGAAATTAGTGCCTCTCTCTTCCAATCTAGATATAAATACAAAAAGAAAACAGCGTAGGTACACACTTCATTCGGTGTGCGTCAAGGATATTCACCGATATCTCGGATTCGAAAGTCAAACTGAGGAGTCGTGATGCTGCAGGTATTGACGGTTAGAGAGCTTCTGGCTCTACTTCCAGTAAACCCTTGATGCCCTGGCAAAAATACAGCTTCACAAGTTAAAATATCCTTAGAAAATTACAAAAAACTCAAAAATGAATGACTCATTATCCGTCCACTCGTCCTTTACTAAGTATCAGGATTCCAGGAATTATTCTTTTGAAATCATTACTCTTAAAGGAACATTTAACTTAATTTTACACTCACAATATATATTAAGTTCCTGTAACTGTTTACCAAATTTAACATATTTCACATTTACAACTTGCATTACATCCCTTGTAATCTTTTAACTAACTATAACCTTAACCTAACACATGAGAAATAACTATGCACATAAAATACAATTATATGTAACTATAGATATCTCTAATAATATAAGACCCAAAACTCATAGTAATGCTCATTATGCCTCATTATCATGAGATCTAGAGAAGCAACGAACTTCGTGGATTTACTCCCATGTCATATCGTCTATACCAGGGGTGGGCAACCTTTGGCACGCGTGCCAAACGTAGCACGCCAACGACTTCTACCGGCACGCGAAGCCAAATGCTTAACTTAAGAAAACTAAATAAATGTATCTCCAATTTATTTTATATAGCAACCGCATTGTGTACAACCTGTTATAAATTATGTTATCAGAGAGGCAGCAGCAGAAGTCTCATTGATGGTAAATAAATGAAAAGGTCCACATTTTTCTTTCTCTAGTTTGGATTTGTTGTTTTCTGCTTGAATTGATAAAGATTCAATTCTGTTTAATATAATATGTATATTTTTAGGTAAAATGACTCTTTTACTTGTAATTTTTATGCATCATAAAGGGTTGGGAATTAATAAAAAGAACATCTTTGATTTTATATCCTTTCATTGTGTTTTAGTCAAGTATTGGCACGTAAGAAAATTTTGTAGCAAAGATTTGGCCAATTTTGGCACACCCACTTAAAAACGTGGCCCACCCCTGGTCTATACATTTATTCTAAGAGGCCGCTCACCTTATCGGTCACTTCAACTTAGGTAGGCTTTAGTAAGATTCTGGTGCAGATCCTTGAGAGTATCTCGTATTACGTGAAAATTTGCAGTTTCTGGTCTAGATAATTTTATGATTTTAATATAATAATTAATTCCTGATATGAAAAGAAAGGAGCACTTAACATTAAATTTATGGTAGACTCATGGGGAAAGAGCATATAAAATGTAATTTTCGTACATGTAAGGTAGCTAGAAGCATTAGAAATCAACAAAAACACTTAACACTAAGCTTCACTATGATTTAGAGAGGATTGATCAAATAATTTTGATTTAATATGATTAGGCCTATTAATTATTACTAAAATTAATTCTTAATACTAAGCGCTAGTCATATATAGTCTATATGACTAGGCAAACAAGGCAATTGCATTGTTTGCCTAGTGGCTAATCCCGCACTGCCTTGATCCTTTCACTTCAATAAATTGAATCCTTTAATAATAATAATAATAATAGGTATTTATAATGCGCCCTTCAGGGCTGTTTACCCTACCAGAAAAGATTATCCCACTCAACCAATCCAACTAAAATCATTTCTGTTCGAACCTAAAATATTTAATAGAGTCTACATAGTATAATACATATGTAGCGAGACACACGGGAGATAAGAGGACGACGGGAAGATGCCGTTTCGTTTCAATCACTGAAAATATAAACAAAACTTGATTTTATAAATGTGTTTATAATTCGTTCGATTTTCCACATACAAAAGCAATTATGTTTCTAAACTTGGACATTTAAGTTCTGTTTTTGTTTTTTTTACTCGTTAGTCCTTGCCTGGTCTTTCCCCGTAATTCTCTAATCCCTTTTACCTCTTTTGGGGTATGTTCTTTCCCGTTATCCACCTTCCTTTATTGAAAGCAGTTAGTAAGTGAAGGCTCATATTTTGGATCAACCTGGCGGAGAGGGGGAGTTGTGTTTGCGTCGGAGGCAAATAGGATATGGCGGAATCTGTCTGCATTGCAAAGGTTATTCAAGTTGTGGGAGAGAGTTCCTTTGACGAGTGCCCTAACTAGTGGTGGTCTCTACTCCTCTTTACCCCATTTGGACGAGGCAGATTGCGATCTTGAAGTTTAGAATGGTAGGAAAGTTTCAGGAGCAATCAGAACGTTAGTAAATGTTAAGTAACGGTTTGAGTGTGGAATGTGTCCTAAAGCTTCTTGACTATGTTCGTGCCAACCATAGGAAATGGGATTATGGTATGAAAGGAGGGAAGACAATTTGAGAAGGGATCTTTGGTGTGTAAAGGGAAGATAGAACTTGAAAAACGACCCTGTGTGGACATGTCAGAATAATGAATAAAAATAGAATTGGGTGTTACGGTGTGAAAACGGGTGGAAAACCGAGCCAATGGTGAGTTGTTTGTTAATAACTGTTTGAGAGAGAAAGGGTGGGAGGAAGTGGGTTTTGCTTAGTAGCATAATTGCATGCCGATCACACTATGCAGGAAAACATTATGGCTAAAGTTTTAACTAGGTACTTTCTCGTGTAGTGGACGTGTTTTTTTCTTTTTTACATTTCACTAATGTTCAGCCTCACCTAGTCACGCTACCCCTCCTTCCCCTTACGTCTGAGATGCCATCAGCCATGGCCCGGTTACTCGCAAGTGCACAGTGGATCGTATCGCTGGCGCCGTCTCGTTCTTACCTCTTAGACAACCGGTTTGGTTTAAGGACTTCGGTCGAGGTGGGCTCGGCGAAACCGTCTGTTTTCCCTTTCCGCCCATCCCGCCTCTTCCTTATTTTCTCTTGTATCGATGAAAACCTTTGTCGAAAATTGTCGCAAAATATATTTTAACAGGATCTCAAATCTTGAGAGGAATTGGCATATTGAACTCTATAACGGGTGAGGAGAGGAGCATCTCGGTGGATGCGGATGAGTTCGCGAAGAGTTCAATGCAAACCTCAAATTGAAGCGCCGCTCGTTTTCTCGATTCCATCCCCGCTCTCTCTCTTTGTGATGCCCGTTTCTATGGTGACGGGGACTTGGCATTCCACTTTCCAGCATTTGAAGAATGCGTGATCGTCGTCCGCTCTTGTAATTGCCGAGCGCCATCGATGAAATAGCAGCCATACCTTTGGGGCGACGGTCATTTGATTCCGTAATGGAGGCCACCTGGATGTGCGGTCGTCCTGGTTCGATTATTCTGTGGCGCAGTTCATCGGCGGCAGCTGTAGCGCTCACACAAATGAGTTCAATCTGTTAAGCTCAGATTTCTCCTCCCTGAACGCCGCCACCGCCGCCATTTTGTTAATGATCGAGATTGATGGCGGCCTGTAAGCGATGAGGGAAATGCGCTTCTTGAGCCACTAACAGACTAAGAAGACAGCTGCACCCTTCGCATTCTGTGTGTCACGCCCTCCTCTCTTAAACTTGATTGAAGCTATCCGGGCTCTTTTCGTGCTAGATATTTTCATTTTAACCTTCGCCATTTTTTTTTTTTTTTTACAAGACTCTTCTCACCTATTTTCGTGGCCGGCGGCTAATTTGCAGGCAGGCCTGTCACCGACCAGTTTTCGTCGCTGGTCGGGAGGTGAAGAAGCTGGTTCAGCCTTTCCTCTTGACCCTGGTTAGGGTGGTTTTTTTTTAATATGTCTGCATTCTTCCCGCCCTTTTCTCATTCTGCTTCCCCCCTTCCTATCTTTTCCTTATCTATCCTTTATGCACTGGCAACCTTGCTGCGTCTAACATTCAGGACTTGTTTGCCCTCCATGCACCAACACCCGCAGATTGCTCTCTCGGCACCATGTGTGCACGAGGATCTTCCACATATTTTCACTTCATCTATCTTCCCGCTTTCTTTATACAGATCTCTCCATACATACTTTCTGCGTGATGCGAGCCTCGTTGTTATTGCGCTTTAAATTCGAGGTGGGGAAAAAGCTCGCAATCTGTTCAGTCATTCCTGAAACTTGCCCCAATGTTTCCGCAGCTGGGTGAAAATAGAATATTCATTCGCATGCAGAGACACGCGCTCTTGTTGCATTTACCGGGCTTGGGCCTAAATATGAATTATTGCCATTGGGATAGAGAAAGATAAATTTCAGCCTTGTAGTGGATTTTCTCGTTTCTTTATTTGAGTTTACAACAACCCCGCGCCCATATAAAACATTTACGCATGTGTAGAAAGCTCCATTCTTTTTCAAATGTAATAACTCACCATTTTTAGCTTGGTTTGATGCCTAGTATGGGTTCTATGTAGTCCTAATCTGAATTTTCGTGATTCCAGGAGCGCTTTGTACCGGGGACTAACACTATTATGCATCCATTGGGTCTTAAACACCACTCGGGATAACGTTGGCGGAGATGGAGAATAAAACGAATTTTCCATTCTTTTCGAAAAGCAAGGGTGACTCTTGAAAAAGCCAATCGAAAGATAGTTTTGGGGCTATCTGAGAGAACGTCTATTTTATAGATTCAAATCCAAAAGGCGATTGCTAAATGTCGTTAGGCCTCTAGTTGTTCTACCGCGTTCCTTGACATCAGATATATAAGCCTCACCCCCGAATGCTATTTAAATCAATCATATTTTGTTTAAAATTGATTAATCTAAAATGTCAATATCATATTTTAATTCAGAAAAAAATCACTTCAAAATGATATATAATACACTATAATGTGATTCAAAATTCAAAATGTCCCCCAAGATGGCGGCCAATCTATTTTTCGCCATAACATCATAATTAGAACTTTGCCCACATTACGTAGTAAAGAAGCTATATAGTGTATATTTACGATATACACTATATAGCATTTGCGTATTTTTTAACAATACGCCCACAAAGTTCGAGGGTGGCCATAAACCCAACATTAACCGTTTCGTTTTGGTTTTTGTGTGTATCAATAACCTATATCTAGGATAAATTCATTTTTCGGTTACTAGAATTATATATATATATATATATATATATATATATATATATATATATATATATATATATATATATATATATATATATTGCTTGCTTTTCATCTGCATTGCCTCTGCCAACTAGAATTTCTTTAAAGCTATTATGCTACCCCTACCCACCGCATATGCGGTGTTTGCCCAAATTATTCCTCCTTATCATTATTTCATTGTATATTTTCCTCTCCTTTTGTCGGCACTCCTTAATATCTTGATTTCTCCCCGAAATGGCTCGCACAAGCGAAGCTCTCCGCAGGCGTGGAAAACATAAGCTTGAATAATTTATGAGTATCCCGTTGGAAAATGAAAAATGGCACAAACCAGAAAGGGCATAAGTACCCCGGTAAAGTGAATCTCAAGCACCGCATATTCATATGCGTGAGTTATGATTATACAAGTACACCTTTCGTACTTCATCATATTAATGGACAGAGTACGCGCGGAGCCACGTGCGCTGGTCCTTTTGCCAAAAAACTTAATTACGGGTAATAGTCTCGGTGTTTACATAGCACGTAAATGGTGGGTTTGGCAGAAGGATTTCGTGAAAAGGTTTCATTAACTGGCCAGATTTCAGCTCCCCCCTTTTTTTTAATATTATGAAACGATTTTTTTTTTGTTAATCTCTTTCCTAATTTTGGGCGCGGGACACCCGGTCAGTTGTTGCTTGTGTAGGGGCTACCATCTCTTTCTAAATTCAGCTGAAAGGGGCCTCAAATACAGATTTTTTTTTTAGTCTGGGACATCGCTTAAGGAGAGAGACTCAAAATTACACAATGAGGCTTTCGCCTTCACTCCTCGAGTTTATCGGAGGATGAATACCGAGAAATAATCAAACTCGTAGCATTTTTATATTTATATATGTATTCAATTTTTAATCATCGATATCACAAAAATATTTTTATTAATAACTGGCTTATTTTTTAATGGCTTAATTAATTTTCCAATCTAACGTGAAGAAATATTATTACTTGCCATAGATCACACCAAAGCCTAGCGGCACTATGGAAGCCTATCCGACAATTATCATTCGAAAGAGAATGTAAAACAACATAAGGGTTTCAAATTTCGTTAGAATCGCCCGAATAATGTTATCGCAAAATAATTCCACGACCAACCTTGTTAAAAAACAAAACGATTACATCTTATTTAACTTACTTTACCCGAATCGTTTTGAAAATGTGACGACTAATTTGATTTTGGTATCTTTTGCACGTTTGTTGTTGTTTTATTAATCTTTCCTAGCATTAGGCTGTGGGATGATTACGGCAACTTATGGCTCTAGTAGGCAGTCTCCAGATTATCGCTGAAAACCTCCCTCGCGTTCCGAATTTTAGCCCTCCTCGTCACTCCGCGCGCCCATCGCAACATTCTCGTTTCAGAAACTCCACGTTTCTTTTCTGCGACCTCGTCATAGGCCGTGCCTCTTCCGCCTCATACGTCATTGCTGCCCTAACAACAGTTTTATACTCTTAACCTTTTACTCTCTTTCGCTTTTTAATTTACGCTTTGCTCTTTCACTTTTTCACTAATCTTCTCATTGCCTAAAACCTCCTGCCATGTTCTTCCATTTTATCCAGACTGATTGAATCCTGTCGTTTTGTCTTCATCTCTCCTCCGTCGCATGCGATCTCGGGTACTTAAATGCTTTCTTTCACTCTCTCCTTTACTTCATTCTAGTGAGTGGCAATCTCTCTTGTTTGTTACACCACTCTTTCTTTTCTCGCCTCTCTCCAATCATTACCGCGATTTTTCCTCGAACCAAATTAATTAGTCTTGAGCTCCATTTTCCTCTCTATTTTATTTCTTGTCTTTCACTCTCTATCTCTCTCCCCACTCCCCCGAAAGGGAGTGCTCCGTCTAGACTGTTACACCCGGTACTTGGAGGGGCTGCACGCCCTTGCGCAGATCCAGGGGGCTGAAGCCCTCCCAAATTTCAGGCTCGTTTATGTTTATATTTCTTTTTTAAGCCATACTTCTATTCTCAAAAATAATTATTAAATTCAGTATTACACTTTCGCTGAGGTCCAAAAACTACAATTCATAATTTTCTGATGTGTGGAAAAATTTGGATCTCAAAGAGTTAGCACCTACTTATTTATGAGACGCTGTTATTTATTACACTAGTCTGCGTTGTTTTCAAGGTCAAAACCTGATTTTTGTTCAGTTTTTTTGTACTGAATCTGAAAATCATGCTCATTTTACCCAATCCGGTCAGGTTTTTGAAATATGAGCACATACCAAAAACTCCTATATTTCCAAATATTTGTTATGAATGAAACACGTAATACCAAATATTGGACCGATTTACTCACAGAAGGTGTACAAAATAAGCTACTCATGGATGAATGGTCTCGTCAGTGACCTCCGATTGTGCCGAGCAGACACCACATCCCTCTTAAGGCACCAACAGGAGTCAGCCAGAAAGTTCAAATCCCATTGGCCTTGATAGCGTTTCTCCATGACACGGATGTCTTGGTGAAAGCGCTCACCTTGTTCTTCACTGAAGTCTCCGCAATTTTCTGGAAAATAGTCCAGATGGGACCGAAGAAAGTGCATTTTCACTGACACACGCGCACCAAGTTTGCGGAAATTTTCCATTAAGTCATCAACCATCTTCTGGTACTGAGGACTTCTGTGGTTACCAAGGAAGTTTGCAATGACTAATTTAAGGGACAGCCAGGCAGAGAGTTTAGTAGCATTTAATGAATCATCAAAACTAGAGTCTTTTATGAGTTCTCTTATCTGAGGACCATCAAATATACCTGCCTTAAGCTTCTCCATGCTGATTCGTTTGAACTTGTTGTGGTGGAGGAAGGCAAATCCTCCACCTTCCCTGTCCAGTGTTTTTACAAAGTTCTTGATTAGGCCGAGTTTGATGTGTAGGGGTGGAAGTAACACCTTGCTCGGTACAACCAGATGGTTGGACAGAACATTGTGTAACCCGGGTTCTAATCCTTGTCTTGATGGCCACTCTTGTCTGACATAATGCTGGTCGCCAGCCCGACTATCCCACAAGCACAAAAAGCATGGATACTTTGTGTACCCACCTTCAAGTCCTAGGATGGGTCCAACAACTTTAGGATCTCCCACAAATCAACCATTTATGTTCCTGGTAATTGAGAGCAGACAACAGACTTTTCATGCTATTGTGGGATTCTTTCATTTCAGCCGAGTGTCCAACAGGGATTGATGAAACCTTATTTCCGTTATTCAGAAGAACTGCCTTGAGACTTCTGTTAGACGAGTCAATAAAAAGTCTCCATTCCATGGCAACTTACTTCATACCCATTAATTTCATCAGTTCAGCAATATTGTTACAGTAGATCAGTGAAGACGCTTCATCGAACATAAAGAATTTTCTGAATTCGCTCTCGCGTTCCCGATACCAATAGAACGTTGTTCCTGGGGCAAGTAGATGTTTCTCTTGAAGACGAGAACCCAGCAGCTGGGCAGACTCCTTAGATAGGTTCAGGTCAATGGCACCGATCGGTCGTCCTCTTCTAGCTCGTATGCACTACATTCACATGTATCAGTCATGTTGGTAGATTCGGAATCAGAACTAGATTCCATGATGACATCCGGCTTAGGAACAGGAACATCTGATCCATGGGGGATTGGCTTTATGGCAGAAGGAACATCAGGGTATTTAACATGGTGCTTGTTCTCGCGATTGATGCCTTTTAAATTTGTCAGGCAGAAGTAGCAGTCGGTAACGTGATCTTTCCTTTCCCCTCACACCATTGGGACACCAAATGGCATACTCTTTCTTTTCCTATTCCTCCAATCTCGCAAGTTCTCCACACATGTTTTGCAGCATATATGGGGAGCAAATGCTTTATCCTGATCCCCTAGTTTGACTCCAAAATAAGCGTAATAAGCCTTCTTCACAAAATCCATGATTTTCGCTTGACGGTCTAGAAGAACTACGTGCCCGCAGATGAAACAAAATTTGTTAGGATGGTTCTTACACTTCCGATCCATTGTACCTCATAACTAGACCTGAAAATAGAAAGAATAACTAGTTATTTAAGGTAACCCATGACCAGCTGTAGCAAAAACAAAGCCCATATACGCTTGGATGATGGCGCCATTTGGGAAAAATATGTTGTAATAAAAATCGAGTGTATCTTAGAAACCAGACCTGATCAAAGAAAATGAATATTTTTGAATTAGGCAAAAAGGATCCTAAATCAGTTGGAAAACCCTCAACCTTTGACAAAAAGTTTTGAAACGCATCCCAGTGTTGTGTAAGATAACCATGATTGATGTTTAATGAACTTTTTACTCAGAGGGAAGAATTCAGGTTAGCGCGCCCCCTCCATTTTTACCCTGGATCCGCCACTGCACGCCCTCGCTATCTTAGTGCTCCAGTTAGTCAGTCTCAAGCTAGATTTGAGACTACCCGGGTTTTACTGACAGACATTTCCAGTTTACCTTTTTTGTGCCCCTTTCTTTACAATCCTCTTCGCCTCTTTTCCTGGTTAGCGGCTATTTTCGCAGGCTAGTCGCCGGCGAACCTTCGTCCATTCATCCCTGGATGGGCCCGAGAGACAGGGTGCGACCCTTCTCCATCATGACTCCGACTGAGCGTAGGGGTTTTTAACACCCCCTTTCTTCTCACCCCCCCACCCCCCCCGCCCTTATGCTTCTCTCACCTAACCTTTCCCTATCTATTCACCCATGAAGAGTTTTCATGTGCAACATGGACGACCTTGCTGCGGCTGACATCTGGAGGATTGTGTGCGCCCACCTGCCTATAGGAGGATCCCATTTTAACTTTGTCTACCTTCCGCTCTCTTTACAGTCCTCCCCTTACAAACTTTCTGCGTGATACGACCCTTTTGGTATTGCACTTTATATTCGAGGATACTCCCCCCCCCCTTTCCACACGAGGAAAATAAATACCAATTTGTTCCTCTGACGTTAAAATGAAACCATTCTCGATTATTCCACCATTCGCTTGTTGGTATCGTGTTTAAAGCACGTTTTCCGGGATCGAAAACGTTAGTCCGTTCTATCCACGCGACGACTAAATTATTCCTTTTGAAAGCAAGATTTAATCTGGCTCATTTTTATTCTCATCTCTTCGCGAAAAAGTGTCTATAAATCATTGGTGGCATTCAATTGGCCACCAGTTTGGGGCTCTTATTTCCTCAATAAGGGATTTGGATACCACGAAAGATGGTATCTTGAAGTGTCGAGACAACGGTTGGGTTTATCTAATAATTCTCGACTGCGTGTGAACCCATATCTTCCCCCAAAAACTAACCAGTACGGCGTCGCCCCCTCCTCACACACATGCCATGCCCTTTGAAGTCTGAACTTAACGACCAGGGCACAGTAGACCCCCATCACATCGCTGTCATCCCGATGGCCTGCGACTCGCAGCTATCAAGACGACACGCTTCACCCTTTGTATGAACCACCATTACAACATATGTCCATTTTTCAAGTCCTGATTCGAAAATTTCTTCCAATTGTAAGAACTGAAAAAGGATCCTTGAAGAAAAGCAGACTCAATCTCCTCATACCAATCCATTGTTTTCATAACCTGAATCTGAACTTTATAAAACTGTTTTAGGAAACCTTATCCTATTACCTATGTGCTCCCTCACAGCTTCACCCTGTCGAAACTCGTGACTAAAGTAGGGGAAGATCTGGCACTACCCCTAGTCTACCTCTATGCGCACAGCACCCAGAAACCTAAACTCCTCCCAAACGGTTCATACTAAGCAGAAATCCCTTACCCCTACCCCCACCCCCAATCAACAGTTACCTCCTCACCCCCCTATCACGATTCTCACCACTACCCACATATTTTGCTCCACGGCTAATCTCTCTCACACACATGATTTTCGCTCAACTGGCAAAATACTTACCTCAAACGCCATATCCAACTTATTACACTCAGAACATTTACCGACACCAACTTCGGACAACCATTCCAAACAGTGCCATCCGCATCACAAAAGCCAAATACACCACCTCCATGTTAAAACCAACCTTATCTCCATTAAAGACCACTTAACTTCAATATTTCAGCAAACTGCGCTGTCCCTTACACCCTCACCATTTCCACACCAACCACCCACAATACCTTGTATTAGCGAAACCTTTCCCCAACATCATCGAACCAGAATAGAGTAAGACACCCCACCCCCACCCCACCCACTTCACCCTCCGTTAAACGCCTTACTCCAAAGCGTCCAATCCGAATCCATTCTGGATCGCCCCGAACAGGAGTTTTTCTGTCACGTATGCGATCAGGACACGAATCCTCCTCACATGAATCGAAAAAATAACGCGTACCTCCAGACACCCCCCATCCCCGCTGCAATCTCCACCAACCTGAAAACACTACCCTTCCCTTCCCTCGCCCATCTCAGAACATATTTCAATATAACCTTTCTACGAGGCTTCTGGGAAAATACGTGTCGTGATATCCTTCCTGAGTTTTCAGTCGCGGACACTCTACATCTCACTATGTCGAGCCCCGTTTTGCTTTTTTAGTCGCAGGCGACTATATGTACATCTCACTATAACGGTCGGTCGGGCGGTCACCGTTTTGCTTCTCTTTTTTATAATAACACTGTAACTATTGGGCCGATTCTAACGAAATTTGAAACCCTTATGTTGTTTTAAATTGTCTTTCGAATGATAGAATTGCCGAGGTCCTCCTAAGGTTACTCTGTGAATTATTGAAAGTTTTTAAGATCGTAAGCTTATAAATCCAGAATAAATGAGAGCACGCGACTTTTTGGTGGGCAGGCCTTGTTTTTTGTTTTGGTAATAACATCATAACTATTCAGCTGATTCTAGCGAAATCTAAAACCCTTATGTTGCTTTACATTTTCTTTCGAATGATATAATTGTCAATGTCCTACCAAGGTTATTCCTGGAATTATTGAAAGTTTTGAACGTCGTAAGGACATAAATCAGAATAAGTGATAGCACGCGACTTTTGGTCAGCAGACCTTGTTTTTTTGCCGGGTTTGGCCGAAGAAAAACCGTGAGGGAACAAATTAAAACCTGTCGTCGTCCCCCTACCTAGTTTATCATATACTTAGTTCTTGTCATATTTTAGTTATATTCATATATGTATTTTTATTATAAATATTTCATTATTTTACACGTATATATCTGTCACATTAAGAATCAAAAAGAGAACCCTCGGGAGACGCTGAGATATAGGGTACATGGCCGTCGAATCTCGTTTGAAATATGAACATCTCATTACTTTAAAAAATGCTGCTGACAACGCGAATATTGGATTACCTTTAACGGGAAAGAATTCTTAAATATAAAAGGAAAAGCGACGAGTGCGTCTCCCAGCTATAAAGCTATTGGGAGAGGGGCGGGGGGAATGTACATAAAGGAGTGAGGTTAGGAGAATTGGAATCATAGAATATTAAAGTCGCTAAGAATAGGGAAGGGGCCGAAACTCCCCACACCCACCCCTTCCACAGCATGGCCGAGCAACATGGTGCTTCTGTTTTCATTTTCCTTTGATGTTTCTTGCAAGCAACCGGTAGCAAAGGCCCCAGAAATCCTCGCGATCCCCTCCCTTGCCGCTCGGGCGAGCAACCTCATGATTGGGTTGCAACTTGATTGTAATTTGCTGCTTCTTGGAGATTGATGTTCTGTATTCTAAACCATTTTGTGGGAGGCAAAATTTCCTGAAATGTTTGTTGATATTTCTTGGCCATTTTGTGCCTGTCTTCTTCACGGACAATTTTTTTCATTTATTCTTTAGTTAACGTAAATTTTTGTTATACTCCAAGTGCAGGTTTTATGTTTTCAATGAGCTTCGCAGCAATTGTTTTTTTTTATTAACATTGACATTTATTAAATATTTTGATGGTATACCAATTTAAAGTTGAAGAATTGCCAATTGCAAAAGTTATATTCGGGATTTTCTGATTACATTCAGGGAAATAGATGTAAAATAGACCAGCTTTTGAATGAAAATCAGCATCTTTCACACATCAGTGAGACATCACACATGCCCCCCCACCATCTTTTTCTTAACTCTTGTCACGTGCACTCATGATCTGCCCAAGGCAGTGACCAGAATCAAAGACCTTTTCCCTCCAGTCGTCAAATAGCGACAAACGGCAACCTTATCGCGCTACGGCGAAATCTTCTAACCTAACGTAACCTAAACCAAGAATATACGAATGGAATATCAAATGTTGAAGCGGCATTAAGATTAGTACGATCCTCGATAAATGACACCTCTAATGCTTTGCTCGGGAGAATCACTTCCAAATCACCATTGACCAGTTGTTGTCAATGAGGTAAAAAAACAACAAACGAGGTAACTAGTGCGAACGACAACAAGGAGCCTCACCGGGGTTGGATTTAAAATTGGTGTCGAATAAAAGTAGAGTAGTAGCTCGATTGGCTTTTGTACCCCAGAGATTTTCGCGTAAAGGGAGCGTGACTCTTAGGAAAATGGGGCCCTGCAGGCCCCTCAAACGAGAAAGGAACATTTAAGAGTTTAATGGAATTTTTTTTTGTAGTTTGGGGCGTTCTTGAAGCAGTTGAGATTAGCCCTTTGGGGGGGGGGCTGACATTTTGGATATGGCTGCTTTGTAGATTTACCCCTGGTACCTGGATGGGGTGCCCCAAGAGAAATTGGCGCTCTCTCTCTCTCTCTCTCTCGAGCCGTCCTGTGCCCCACTTTTAAATACCCATTATCTTTTTTCATTGTTCCTACGTTTTCTATAGCGCGTAAGGTAAGAGGGTGGATTTTGTGGCATGGCTATTGCCACTGCTACAATGGAGACCGGCAGGAATGCCCCCCTTCCCCGCGAGTACCTGCAGGTGTGTTTCCTCCTGTCCCATATAACTGCAGGATGACATGAGTATCTCCCATGGGTAATGCCCCTGCTACAATGGAAACTAGGAGGAATGATCCCCCCAGGCCCCCTCCTAGCACGAATGCTTGCAGGATGACCTGCGGCTGTCTTCCACTCATTTCTGTATCTATCTTCACCATTTTTCACTAACTATAATTTAAGAAAGGGATTCTTTTGAGTATTTGATTAATAATTTCATCTTAGTTTGGTTATGACTTATGTTTTTTTGTATCAAAGTTATTTCTAGTAATTGTTTTATAATATCAAAAAACAAAATGGTGAAGTTCAGAAATAAATATAAGTATAGAAATTTTGTGAAATTTTTAAAACCCAAAGAATTACAAATGGTGAAGTTCAGAAAATTTATTTTTATATATCTTCTTCTATAAAACTATATTTTAGCAACGTGATATTTTGAAAATGGGGAAATTTAGTTCTTTTTTAAAATTATTATAATTGGCGAAGATCAGAAAATTTATAAAAAATTAACCATGGCTGCTTTTTTTTGCAGATTTTAAATTTTAATCTTAGTAGCGAAGCGTAAGCTTCCCCCGTAGGGTGGGGGAGTGGCGAAGCCATTGCCTGTCTTCACATATTTCTCCTTACTAACTTTCTGCGTGATGCTGCCTCGTTGCTATTGCGCTTTAAATTTCGAGGGTGTTTTTTTTGGGGGGGGGAGGAGTTACCCGAGACTTCTCATCGCTAAAGCTCGTCGTACCCTTTCATAGGTTTGTTCATAAAAGTTAACAAGAAACCTCAGCGGGGCCTGTATTTAAGGTTGTCGAGGTTGGTTACGACAATCATCAAATTTAAAGCTATTTTGGTTTATTTATTTACTATTATTCTTCAACTCTATTTCTGGTCCTTGGGATATTTTCGCTCAAATCGAGATCAATTTGGCGCAATCTGGCCTCAAATGATGTCGTATTGAGTCTTCAATTTCGCCCAATGTCGAGATTGATCAAAGCAAAATGACTTTCTCTATTTGCTCTTACGTTGCATTCGCAATTATGCAAGGTGACCTGGTCAAGGATGAATTGTGAAATGGAATTGAAGTCTGAATACCCAAGGTGTTTACCATTCACTCACTGAACATTGAAACAGTTAACTCTCAAATGGTTTCTTGATGAAGACACTGTAGCAGCAAGATCAAAGCAAGGCCTCTTGCGAAGAAATTTGGGCCATAAAATGAGAGGCACAAAGCCGCAACGTTTTCTAGGTGTATGCCGTTAATTTTGACATTATTTGAAGTCTTCCCCACCCCTAAACATTTATTACCTGCTTCTTTTATTGAATATTGGAACTACTAAAACGCTCGTCCAATATATACTGTGTGTGTGTGCGGTTGCTTAAACACAAGTTAATGGATTATTGTAAAGACGAAGCGGTTGCACACAGACTTATTGGTGTTTCAATTGCAATTGCTCTCAGAAGTGAATTTTGCCTCGAGTTGGTCTTAACACGATATGCGTCCATTCAGAAAACGAAACTCTACTATTATTCAAAGGTGATGTTTTTTTTTCCTGACCACAGGGTTAAAGAGCCCAAGTACCGCAATAACTTCAATAATTCTCCCTTCGCTGAGTGCAACGCGCTTGCGTTAATCGCCTATCACCCTCATCTCCCTTTTCCTCCCTACTCGCACTCTCCCTTATTATTCCAAAGGCACTTGGGCCAGGGGCGCCGTGCCGCCACAATCTATCATTACTAAAGGAATTAACGCCGTTTTCCCAAGGCTCCCCCTTTGCAACCCCGAAGGACTTGGTCCAAATTGGGCAAGATTGATGGCATCAAAACTCCTTTCTTCGCTCTAATTTTAATTATCCTCAAAAGATAATGGAAAAATATTCATTAAATGTTTTGTAATATGTTACCGGATTTATAAATCAAATTAAAAAACTTAAAGAAAGGCATTATTATGCCTTTAATAATATATATATATATATATATATATATATATATATATATATATATATATATATATATATATATATATATATATATATATATATCTCAGTGGCGTGCAGTGACCTTTGAAGATGAGGAAGCAATTCAAGTTTTAAAAAAATAAATATGTTAATTAATGTAGATATGTTGTTCATTAAAAATAACTATAAAATTGTAAGTTACTCACTTTATTTAAATGTTATTTTTTTAAACTTTATTTTAAATTTAGCCAAGATGTTCTATGATATTGGCCTACATTCTATTTGCGAGTGCGTAGGCCTACCTGTTTTAATAATAGTTTTTCTTTCATTATGAGTCATCACACTGAACTTCCTTTTTAATAATTTTTCAATAATGCAATCACATTTTCTCCCAACTTCATTTGCATCCATTTTGTTTAAAAGGGGGTTATCACTTACAAAAAAAATAATAAATAATGCGCCATACTTATCTAAGCACTGCCTCACGACTACTGATCTCAAAGATACGATGGGTGACTAATGACTATGGTAGGCCCGCTAGAATCCCGGAAATATTAACAAAATGCTTAAGATATAAGAGCTTAACCATACTAGAGTTTTTGCTATTTAGCTGCTTTCTTTCCTAGAACCAATATTTATATATAACCTAAAAATTTGTTTAAGCTTCAGATCATAATAATAGTTACGTCAATGTGTCTTAGACATTTTGTTGCTTCTACCTAGATTCTGGCAACTCGGCAGGTTTTCCAGATGTAAGCTCATGACTGCAGATCCAAATTTGCTTCCTTTTCCGTATACAAATAGTTTTTTTTTTCTTAATTCTAACACGGCGTTGAAATATCTAGATAAGAATCATAAAACTCTAATGACTGTATAATATTGCTAAGAAAAGCAAAACATCTTTTAAACTATTCATTCCAAAGCACTAAAAAGCAGAACTATTATGGAAATTAAGATAAAAAAAAGTAGAAATCTCGATGAAAAGGATGCATTTCTTAAATTGCAGTCGGGCTAATCAGGGTCTAACGCCAATTCGATTGAAAGTGAACGGTACCGTATGGCTTATTCAAGTATAGGCAAACATAAATGTGAGAATAATTTTTTTTTCTCTTCTTAAATAGGGGAAACATTGCTTCCCTTTCATTGACTGCATGCCACTGATATATATATATATATATATATATATATATATATATATATATATATATATATGGTGTAAGAAATAATTATGAATCCGATTACTAGTTTCGGCTTTCGCCATATAATCATTATACAATTGATAATGGCAAAAGCCGAAACTAGTTCTGTTTAGGAATAGATCGGATTAATATATTATAGTTTATTATTTATTGCACTATATATATATATGTATATATATATATATATATATATATATATATATATATATATATATATATATATATATATATATCATAATGTCGCATTTTTATTATTTGGTTAAAATGTCAATGTCGCAGTTGATCAGGCCCTGGGAAGTGAGTGTTTTAACGTAAACAAAGTTTGCGTGTCAAATCGTCCTTTCATCTTTTTACCCGTGTTATCGAAGGAAAGGGAGTTCTATATGATCCACATTCCCAGATAATATTTTTATTTGTAATTTGTAATATCTTTCTTCAACATTTTTGTCATTTTTGCTTTTCAAGTTTTCGTCAGTTGCATCTTAGTACCCAAATCCCTTGGCTACGCAAGCGGCGTTGTTGGACCTGAGGTGTAAATCAGCTTATTTAACCGGAACCGCCGATATTTCTTAAGTTTGGTGTGGCGATGAAAAGTTTACGCTTTAAGCTACCATGGTAGCTCAGTGCATATTGGTAGCTTTGAGTTTTCTCTGAAAATATACATTCGCACTAGATTTTGGGGGGTTCTGGTTCAGTTTTCTCATCAAATTTGAAACAAGACTCTCACAAGTTTTAAAAGTTTTATCCTCAAAAATGTTCTTATTCCTCAGTCTTGTCTTCGAATTTGAAACAAGAGTCCAAAAGGTTTTTAAAATTTTATCCTCAAAATGTTCTTACTCGTCAGATTTCTCCTCCAATTTGAAACAACACTCCCCAAAGTTTTTGAAATTTTATCCTCAAAACTGTTCTTATTTGTCAATCTTACTCGTATCTTCGAACTTGAAACAAGAGTCAAAAAAGTTTTTAAAATTTTATCCTCAAAATGTTCTTATTCGTCAGTTTTCTCTTCCAATTTGAAACAAGACTTTAGAATTTTTTAAACTTTTATCTTCAAAATTTTCTTATTCGTCAGTTTTGTCTTCAAATTTGAAACAAGTCTCCCAAAAGTTTTTATAATTTGATTCTCAAAACTGTTCTTATTCGTCAGTCTTGTGTGCAAATTTGAAACAAGACTACCAACGGTTTTTAAAATTTTATCCTCAAAATGTTCTTATTCGTCAGTCTTGTCTTGAAATTTGAAACAAGTCTCCCAAAAGTTGTTAAAATTTTATCCTCAAGCTGTTCTATTCAACTTTGAAACAAAAATCCCCAAAGTTTTTTAAAATTTTATCCTCAAAATGTTCCTAGTCGTCAGTCTTGTCTTCAAATTTGAAACAAGTCTCTCAAAAGTTTAGAATTTTATCCTCAAAACTATTCTTATTCGTCACTCTTAGTCTTGTCTTCAAATTTGAAACAAGATTCCCCCAAAGTTTTTAAAATGATTCTACATATATCTTCTTTCGAAGCCCCTAAAAAACCTGCTCATAGTATTTTGAGAGAGAACCGCATTGAGCTTAATTACCTATCGCTTTGCCAAAATTCTTGAATTCAAATTTTGAGAAGAGTTCAAACTTGCCGAAAAACGCTATTATTTTTTATGGTTAGTTGCTGGCGCCTGGTATTTTATTATTTTTTTGTAATCTTAGATTATTTGTTTCTGTCCTCAGGCAATTGCTCGTTTCCGGCGGAATGGTCTGGAGAATGGTTCCAAGGGGGACGGCGTGATCTTGGCCTCGTGGTGGTAAACAACACTCATTTTTCCAACGGCTACTGCATCGAAGAAGGGAAAGCGAGCAGATATTTCGTCTTCGTCAAGTAAGAGAGCTTTTTGTTCCTCACCCGCAGTCTGTCTTGAATCTTCACTGACGAGTGGCTTCTTTGCAAAATTACGAACCGTCAAAGACCCTAAGATATAATCGAGGATAATTAAAAAAAAGGAGAGGATACAAGTGAGAGGTGAAGGACAGGTAAAGGAAGAGAGGATATGAATAAAGAATTAGTTTCAAAACTATTATTTTTGCAAAGTCATAATTGAAAGTGACATAGATTCTATTCTTAGACATATTTAATATTATCATAAGTTCAGAAATTAATTTCGTTGCTCGACTCTGGACACGTTCCAATATTAAAGTTTCATTCTGCATGTATGGAGACTAGAATTGCATACAATTTTCCTCATGAAGTCTATTAAGCGATTTATACCGAGTGACAGCCAAAAATGTCCTTTTTTTTATAATACTGTAATTTGTTAGCCATTAAAGCTTGAAGGTAGAAATAAGTATCATTGCAAAGAACATTATTTAAAATTTTATTAGCTAGCTTAGGTAGCCTAGGCTTGGGGAGGGGGGGAGGGTGGATAGTCTTTCCCAGCCGAGAAAGTTTTTGTTGAGGGAGTACTTGCGCGAATCCACGAAAGAACGGCCGTTGCAGGGAGCTTGCCATTCGTCTGGGGCAGAGTACAACGGGGGGGGGGGAGTTCTAACCTTCCGTGCTCGAATAAACCAAGGTGAAGCCGACTCGAGAATCGTGACGTGTCTTCGTGTGTAGGGCGAGCGGCTACTGATTCGATCCAGCCAAACCTTGGGGGTTGACGAGGCGGAGAAATAGCCTCAGGCCACGGCGCGCTCTCCTTAGACGAGGAATTTTAGATAAGGAGGCCCTATAGAATATTCTCGCAGGTTGTTTCTCGCTTCGAGGGTAGGGGGTTGAGAGCTCAAATCGCCTCAAGCGCGGGGATAGGTCTCGAGTAAACACAGGTGTGCTTAATAAAGCCACGTTGACCCGATTCTTGCCTCGTTCAACCTTGCTCCTCACGCTCTTCGTTTCGAGTTTAAGGCCGCGTGTATTTCTGAGGGTCCGAGGTGGACCTCAAAGCTCTATTCTTCCACGCTAATCGTATCGATAAAGTGCGTTGAGTACGGTGGTGGTCATGTCGAATGATAAAATGCTACCTAATAAAATTTTAAATATTGTTCTTTGTAATGATATTTATTTCTACCTTCAAGCTATTTGCCTTTAGTGACACTACAGTTTGAAAATTTTCAATCACTCGAGATTAAGATACGTAAACATTTTTCATGTTGATCATCATAACCTATGTCTATATACTCGTATATTGCGCTTTTCACCCCGCCTGTTTCAAATCCTTTCTAGTTATACAATCCGCAGATGGCAGCATTATTGGCCAAAGGCCACATGATATATCTGAGGAGAGCATTAGCTAGCTTGAGTGCTAGAGAACCGAAAGTGACTAGTTTCTCGGACGGGAGCCTTCTGGCAAATGCGTCGGGCCCTTCGAGGTATCCATGATTAGTGCCTTTCGGACAATCAATGGCTCGCCGGTGAGAGGGACTCCGCACTCTATCACGAACTTCGTGAAAGGAGTGTTTCTTATGCAAGGAAACTCGTGGATTGCTTCTTAAAATTCACTTTGTCATTTTCGTATCAATAAAATGACTGCCAGTCTTTTCCTCCTAAGATGGGGGGGGGAGGAGGTTCGCAATTTATTTTGAACACACCCCTAGACATCGTTATTTTGAAGATTTCGTGGAATTTGTAGTGTAAATGCCTTCTCATCCGTGAAAACTCTCTTCTTAACACCATCAACTGAAAATTTCTCAAGTTACTGTTACTTGTTTCTCTTTTATTAAAATTCTTTACATTTTCGTTTTTTTTATAGATGTAATCCTTTTGATCATTGGCCTTAGATTCAGGGATTTTACTACGGGGTGCATAAAACTCCGACTTCTGCTCATTTTTGGGTGCATTTCATTGCAATAAATGATTTTCTGGTTTATTTTCTTCTGGTCAGATTTGATAATTTATGTAATAAGACGTTTTCTTGGCCTGCCATTCTCTGCTATCCTGACAGGGGTTCATGTGTCGTAAAGATTCACTAACAGTTTCTCTAGTATTAATATTCCATTTTTCCATTCAATTTTAATGAGAGTAGTCTCCTGATAACACCATGATTGTGGCTGAAGGACTGTAATCTCTCTACTCCAAACTGAAACAAGCCATGGTTGGTTTTTGTGGTTTTATTTTGTAAAAATGTAGGAAAAGTATAAAAGACATCGTTTTCAAAATTTTATGATATTAAGATGGGGTTGAGGATGGAAGGTGTTCAGTGGAAATTTGGTTAAAATCTCGTCTCTATTTGTTCACGGGGTCCTGAGATAAGATTAGTAAAAAAAAAGAGAGAGAAATTTCGGGGAAGGTTAGGGGGCGACACCCAATATCCTTGCCAAACCGCAAATGTTGCTGGAGCAACTTTAGTTTCTAACGAATTTCCTTTGTTTTATTCATTTACCCCCACTTTACTTCCCATTTAGTATACTTTTTTTCCAGGCCATTAACTTTATTGCTGAAAAATGGAAGTGAAAACCGCCGCGTGCGGGTCTCCACTAGAAAGTGGCCAAGTTAAGGGAGTGAAATTGTTTGGAAGCTTCATTGGCCCGAGTTGACTACTTGGGCCACTTGCGCCGTGGGGTGATGAAAAAAAAGTTTGGCAGAGGTTGTTAAACCCTTTGCCATAAAATAAATAAGCCAAACAAAACGACAAAACACAAATGGGAAAAATTGTGGGGAAGAGTGAATGAGGGTTTTGAAGGAAGAGTCCAAACCATCAAATAAGGATGGACGGTGGCTTGTGCCAAGAGGGGCCCTATTAGCCAGGTCTAATGAGAAAAAAAATCAGGTTCGTAATTGCCTCTTAAAATGTTTGAGCTTCATATTGGGTTGGTGGGTTAATTCATCTCTTTTATTACCCGTTTAAAAAAAATATTTTAAATACTTCTTACAATCTCTGGATAATTATTAATTTTCTTGCTTCTTTCTCTTTAAAAAGAAGAGGTAGAAGTAATTTTCTAAAGAATTCTTGCAGAAAATGACTAGAAATTATTTCTTGCTTTGCATTGTATTTCAGTATAACCAACCACGAGCTTTTTCTCTAATGTGACCGAGTAAAAAATAAGCCTTGAGAATAACGCGAGGAAATAAGTCGTTGGAATTTTAAGTGACTAAAATGGGCATCCTTTCATCATGACGTACGTCATCGCGAAAATACACTCGAAGTGACACCTCATCATCTTACGTCAGCCAAGTGTTTGTCTGAGCTTTCGCCTCCTCTCTCGTTTTGTTCCGCTCTCCTCCTTTGCCCTGTTTCTGGGTCAATCTTGTGTCAATTGACCCAATGTAAAGCAATTTCACTGGTGTTATTCGTCCTGAGAGGGACAAACGGACCTACTTTCGATCCTCCTTCTTACGTCTTGAAAAAGTTGTGAAGAAAAAAAGCTACATAGTGGATAGTGGTTGTTAGGTGAATTCGGTAAAGGGAATAGTTGCTGGGTGACCAGCCATCTTTTGCATTCTTCGAATGCGTGTTGCAGCTAGCTATTTACGGTTATTCTTCTAAAAGGCTATCGCGCCTTTATTCTTCTTCAGTTGTTCTTTGTTTGTTATCTGTCTTGCAGTTGTTTTTCTGTTTGGTGTGATTCCTGTCTTCCATTTCTTCAGCAATTTCCACTTTAGGTGTATTGTGGTTCCAGGTTTATCTTCTTAAGTGGTTTCACTCTCATGAAGTTTCCTCTGTTTGTCTCTGTGAATCTGGGGTATGTCTAGCTCTCTTTTCCTCTTGGTTGAGTATTGTTTTCAATCTATTCCAAGTCTTGTGTTTACGGTTTCAAGGGCGATTTCTCGATGTAGTTCTCTGTGTCTTAGCCTTTCTCTTGTGTTTGTCACAATTAGGACGCATCTGTTCTGCACTCTTTGCAACCTCCTTATATTGGTTTTGTGTAGTGTGTTGAGCGGTATTGCTAGCTATAATAGATTTGACTTGACAATGGCGTTATATATTTTTTCACTTTGTTCTCTCTTCTCAGCCCTCTGGGTTGGAACATTTTGACCCGATTATTTTTTGCTATGTTCAACTCTTCCACTTACATGCCTCGTATTCCTCAGTCCGAGGACTTTTCCCTCATTATGGTATTGATGTATCTCGTTTTACACCATCACCATCAAGATTTTATACCTGCCTATTGGTATTATCGAGAATTTATCTGTATTCGGGCAAATTTTCCATCTGCGTTCTAAGTTATATTTTCTATCTCCGTTGCTATTATTCCTGTCATTTTGGGCGCGTGTCTGTATGTGCTTTTGGAGATTATCGTGACGTCATCGGCAATTATATGTATTTTGTTGACTCATAGATTGAGTTTAGTATGTATCTGGTAAAGATATTGTACATAGTAGGACTTGAGCAGCCCCCATTGCGGAACACCTTGGGGAATTTCGAATCCTGGTCCGTCGAAACCCTCCACAAAGATATAGGCTGTGCAGTCCGTTATATAGTCGCACAAGCATTTGGTCAGTATTGGTGGAAGTCGAAGCGTTCTAATTTTCTATTTTAGTACTATTCTACAGACCTTATCAAATGCCTTTTTTTACGTCTCTTAATACCAGGTCGGTATAGTTTGTGTGATACTTCGCTTTTGCTAATATTTCTGTGAGGATGGCTAGCGCTGTCTCGATGCGTCTGTTTTTCGAAATCCAGGCTATTGTGGTATTAAGGCGCTTTCTTCTAGGTGCAGGTTTAATCTCTTGTTAATTATTCTCTCTAAGAGTTTAGTTAACGTAACCACTAGCATGATCGGTCTGAAGTAGCTTGGCTTATTCGGGTAATTGCCCGGCCTGGGCAAAAATATGTTTTCCATTTTTGATCGCCTCGAGGAAGTAGCCCTCACTGATTGAATCGTTAGACAGCTGGACTATGTTGTTTAGGAAGATATCTAGTGTTCTCATCAGGTTGTTCCTTGTTAGGCCCGATTCGCCAGATGCTCTTTGCTTGGTACCCTTTAGTGTTTCCTTTTTAATATATTGTGTCTTGATTTTATATTCTCTGTTCTTGTATCTATTGTTGATCCATCTAGTGTTTGTTTTTATCCTTTGTTGAGTTCTCAATAGTTTTTTTTTATATCCTTTTACACCCTTTGATGGTTTTAAATTCCTGTACTTCCATTCTATTGATTTTAATTTCATAGCTATATTTTTGTATATTCTCTTAGATGTCTATATTCTTATTGAGAATTTTCAAGCAAATTACCCGTCCTTGAATTTTGGCTGCGGGGTAGTTCGTTTGGGCTTTGCAACATTTATTTTCGGCACTATTCATTCATTTAGTGTTTCCTTTATTTCTCTGAGAGTAACCGGTCCACCAGGTACTCCAGTGCCGTTAGTGAGGCTGACTGATATGGTGTTATTTCATCCCTGTACTGATCTAATTCCTCTACTATCCCCCTCTGTTCTTTGTCAAACTCCTCGTTCTCGTCAGGTGAGATTTCAAACACTGCTCCAGTAATCGAGGGGGCCCGCTTCTATTTCTTGCGGTTCTTACACATCTGTCCCGTTGTATCTAATGCCGAGGGTTGTCTTGGATCTTGCCCTACCTCTTCCCTTTTGCTAAGTTTATTTTTTTCAAACAATTCGTGGGGTTTGTTTCTCCATCGATGGCTTCCACGAATTGGTCCCATCTTGCACTTCGTTCCACTTCTATTGTGTTATTAGTTCATCTTTTATCTGTTGCTATAATTTGTGCCGTGCGATGTGGGTGAGTAAGGTTCTGTATGTCCTTCTAGGGATGTGCTTCCTGTCCGCTTCGACTAAAGTTTTCATTATGTGCGCTCTGATCCTCTACTTTCTCTTGTTCTACTCCTTGCGACGTGATTTTGCTGTTTGTGGAGCTGGTGTATCCATCTCCATATTCTCTTTCTCTGGTTGAATCTTCCTTCCCTTAAGCATTAGAACTTGTAGTGCTGCTGTGTTTCCTTTTAGTGCCTTGGTTGGTATTTCCGTGCATGTGTATTGGGTTGGGTTTTTTTTCTATTGGTGCAGGTGTGTATTGCACGTTTAGGACTTCCTCTAGAACCACAGGGTTCTAGCCCGTTATTACTTAGCATTCTGTTGATCTCCCAATAGTACGTTCCGGGTTTAACTATATTCAGAAGGGTGTGCATGGAGTATACACACGCCAAAATGTCGAGAGATTTCTCTGATTTTATTTCGTTTTTAAAGGGCCGTGGCTTTTGCCACCTTTGCGTATGTTTAGTTTTGTTTTTCTTCCTTTTGGTTCCCCCCCCCCTCGTATTTTGCTCTATTATTTGGGGGTTTTTTACTGGACACGCCATCGCCATTGTAGGCTGCTTCCCGTTGTGCATTCCCTCCACGTATGCGTTTGGGAACTACATTCAGAGCACCCCTTGATGTTCTTGTGCAGACACACTCTCGACATATGCTTTTCAGGCGTGTAATAATTGAAACACGTTAGGCCACTGATGAATTCGTCGCCCTAGATTTTTTTCTGGTGTTATTTTAAGATTGTATGCTAGAATTCCATTTTTCTTTGCTTTCCTTGCCATGCCGGTCTCTCTGAACACGATTTTAAAGGCGTGAGAGTATTCCGTTTTTGTGTTTCTGTTTGTAAATTTGACCACTTCCTTTACTTCGGCCCAACTCTGCCCTCTCTATCTCATTCTTAATTCCTGTTGTGCTGTGTTCTCCGATTCATGGGTCTATTTGTCTTCCGTAGACTGCCTTCTGTGCCTCGATTTGTGGTTGGACCTTAGCCTCCAGTCCAGTTGATTTGAGTTTTCCTGTGGCATTTTCCGTGTGTACTTTATCCACGTCTTTGTCGGTTTGGCATATGGTGACATAGGTTGTTGCATAGTCCAGTAACCTGACCAACACCATGTCAAGTTCTCTTAAATGCACTAGTTCTGTCTGGTTTTGTGCACCTTTGATGATGCTCAAAGGGACACGTTTCGACGAATCCATGATGTTTTATCCAATCTTTTTTTATTGTAACAGGAAAAAATAGAGGAAGATAGTAAGCTATAGAGTGCGGTTGTGATCTAGCTAAAGCTTTGGCTTATTCCGCTAGCGTGTCGGTAACCCTATCCTAACCTACCTAACGCCTAAGGCACCTCCTTGCCTCCGGTGCCTTACTCACTCCCCCCATTGAGAGTCTACTTGTCGATGCTGGGGAGATGTTCTGTGCCGTGCACAGTGTATTATTCGCCTGTACGAGCGAGCCCAGCGCCTTGCTCAGTCGCCAATTGCTCTCATTACTCCCGCAGCCGATCTCTACGGTGCCCATGCTGTCGAGAGACGCCATTTATTTGGGTTTAGAACTTGCTCCCAAAGCTTCTACAGCGCCAGGAGTATTAATTTCGGCCTTTTTGGAGCACATCTCCTGTCACGCTGGATTTGTGCCAGTGCATACAGATGCCCCCAAGTACCACGAGATGGTCGACTTCCACGCCGTATTCCCTCTGTTTGAAGTCAGCGGGGCTCCTCCGGACGCCGCGTGTCTCTTCCAGGCCGAGCTGGCTGCATTACAATGCTCGGTATTAGAGATAACGCGGATTGTGATCTTTAGCGACTCACAAAACGCCCTGAGTGCTCTCGGGGCATTGGAATCTCCGCACCCTCTGGTTTACGATATCTGCGACTCCGCGGTTTCCGAGAGCCGAGCAGATGTCGAGATTATCTTCTGTTGGGTTTATAGACATGTGGAAATTTAGGAGAATGAACGCGCCGATTAGGGCACCAAAGAGTTCCCCAGGACTAGGTAACCAAACCAGCGTTTCTCTCTTCCTCACACCGACTACATGAAGCACAGCTATCAGGGCAGCCAACCGTCAGGGCTGTCTGGCAAAAAAGATCGGAGACGACTGAGGGGAACTTAAAGTTGTCTGACATTGCGCCGTGATTGTTCCCATTGACTTACCCCAAATGCCGCGACGGCTTCAGTTCGTTTTCTGTCGTCTTCAAATTGGGCGTTGTCCTCCAAACTGTTCAGTACATTCTTGTAGAATATCTAGTTTGGGTGATCTTCGAGCACGCTACCTTGTCCCCAGAGATGGGTACGATCTTGATCTTAATCTTGAGCATCGCTTTTATTATGGAAATTTTAATTTCAGATTCTTAAATATGCCACTATACGATGTCATTTGTTTTTTGTCATGCGACATTTCGTGGCAAATTTGTTCAGCACCGTCTCTTTATGTTTTCTGCAACGAGTGAGCATAGAGTTCATATTTAAACAAGGTGGTTTGACATACCCGTAGCAGTATATAATGATTGCAAACATTGATCTCATTTATTAAATTATACTTAATTATTTATATAATTGAACATTAAGCACATTCATTATGCATCAAATAATACGTATACGTAGTTAACGTTATTAATGAAATAATTTAGGTAAAAAAATTTGGGAGGACATATATATATATATATATATATATATATATATATATATATATATATATATATATATATATATATATATATATATATTAGCAAAATATAGTATGTTAAGTGTAATATAATATAGCCAAAAACTATTTCTTATAGGTACGTATTCATAAATTGATTCTAAACATATTTCTTACAGATTAAATTTTTTAGTCGCGTTGCGCCTCTATATCTCACTATGTCGGTCGGTCCCCATTTTATTTTTTGTTATGGTCATAACATTGAAACTATTCGGCCGATTCTAACGAAATTTGAAACTCTTATGTTGTTTTACATTATCTTTCGAATGATATAATAGCCAAGGTCCTCCCAAGGTTATCCCGGGAATTATTTTGTTTCGACAATAACATCATATTTATTCGGCCGATTCTAACGATATTTGAAACCCTTATGTTGTTTTATATTCTCTTTCTAATGATATAATTGCAAAAGTACTCCCAATGTTATCCTAGGAATTATTTGGCAATAACTTAATAATTATTCGGCCGATACTAACGAAATTTGAAATCCTTATGTTGTTTTACATTCTCTTTCGAATGATATAATTGCCAAGGTCCTCCCAAAGTTAGTCAATGAATTTTTGAAAGTTTTGAAGGTCGGAAGGTCATAAATAAGTATAAGCGAGAGCACGCGACTTTTGGTCAACAGACCTTGTTCTCATATACGGTTGGTGAGCAAGAGGCCCTGTACACTGTGGCCACCAAGATGTTCTTCGTGAGCGCTTTCATTTTTAGCTTCAGAGATCTCGATTCTTTTGACTTCCATCTCGACACACTTTTGTACACAATGGAAAAAACGATTTAATGACACTTGCTGGAAAAGTATAACTTTAGGTTTGGGTGACGGAACCTTTTCTCTCACGCACGATTTATAAGGCAGACGCTGGACCTAACTCAAAGCATTTTTAGGGGAAAGTGCTTTCAAACCCTTAAATATAGCAGAATAAAGTGGGAGTATTTTTTTTTAAATTCTTTGACAGCCAGAGAAAGTATGCATTCGCATCGAACTATCATTTCTACGACTTTGTTTATAGCATCGGCAGATTGCTTTTCATTTACCAAAAATTGTTGACATTCATTAGAAAATTTAGCGCCAAAGTCAATTTGATTCAAAGACAATGATTTACCAAATTTATCATAAATTCTGTTTCTTAAAAAATTGTAGAGGTGTTAACTCATCATAAAGCTTTTCCGGTTCTGCATATGTAGTTTGGAAAAGAGAATTTACCCTTTCAAAGTAGTTGACTATTAGGGATATGATGAGATGAAAATACAAAAAAATTAACAATGTCCTTGAGCATATTCATGATTTATCTTGCCTTATAACTATAAGCGTCGCTCCTTCGGCTGTAGCAGAATATGCTTTTAATTCTTCCCACTTAACAAGAATATTGTATATCACTTTGCCTCGTACTAACCATCTTGTGCGAGAGAGCTTCTGAAATGGTAGAGAAGTGCCCTTTCTTTGCTCTTTGGGATCCATTATTATAAATAGACCTTTAAAAGCTTTACGCTTAATAATGCTATTACTAAACCACCTCGGGATTTCGTGCAGTAGGGAACCCAAATTTGAGGGCAGTTTATCAAAGCCCTTTTTCATGCAGAGTGACAATGAATGACAAACACATTTATTAAGTTGCCAATTGGGAGATTGTTCACTGACATAGGTAGGACTACAAAGATTTTTGTTCTCCAACCATCAAGGATGCTCCGTTGTTAGCAAATCTATCACAATCTGGCTATTTTAGTCCTATATCTGACAGAAAACAAATCCTTGCCTGTAGCCTCGACAATAGGAACGAGAGAGAGATATTCAGTTACAATTCTAGATTTTGAATTGTTATAGTATCGTATTACAACACACAAACTTTTTGTATTGCCACATCTGTTAATTAATCAACAAGCAAAGAAAACTTTTAATACTTTACACTCTTTTTAAGCTCTTCAAAAAGTGAACGAGCAATAGCACGCAAAATTAGTTTAATGCATTTTTTTACGATGCAGTTTTATATTTTCTAAAGGACTTCCCATTGCTTGTTTCTTAATGCGCTCTCCAAAATGATCTACAGTTAAAATTAAATAGTGGCATTCTAGCTCTGTATATTTAGTTTCATCTGGAATTTATTTCTTAGTACAAATGACAGTGAGTGGTTTGCAAGTTGTAGATGCAGAAAATAAGTTTTAAGTCTTTCTTACCCTTCTCATGGTTTGCTAAATGAGAAGGTTTTGCGTGCTAAAGCCACTCGCCAAAGCTTAAAAAAAACATTTTCACTATCAACACTAGATTTCACCACCCATAATTCTTAAAATAGGGTTAAACAAAATAATGAAAAGCACATACAAAATGAATAGCCAAGGATAGGACTATATCTTTGGCTTCAAACGCAACCAGTTACTTTCATAACACGAGGGGAATTAAATAATGCAATCCCAATTTCCCAAATCAAGACTCCGACCATACGAAAGGCAAACTAAGAAATCCCAAATAATTTGGTGAAGGTTTTGCCTCTGCCTTTATTCATAAAATTCCGTTTTCAAATGTGTTCACTCAGCGAAGTATGAACATAAACACCCTTAGGAGGGCTTACATTCGTGACTACATGTTTAATACTTATCTTCACGACCACACGAACTTGATTAAAAAGTTTTACGAATTTGTTACGATGTTAAACCATATTATTCTAATATGTTAATGCATGGAGTTGATACGCGCTATATTTAAGCTCATTTTGCGTATTAAGTTTAAAAAAAAAAAACCAGATTTCATTACATTTACAAAATTTAAACCCCAAAAACCAGCAGGGTACTGAAAAAAACCCAGATTAGGGGGAAAAACTCAGTGTTGGTGCCACTGGGCGTCATGAAGTCTGGTCTGTTTGCAATAACATTACCAATACTGCTTGCTTAATTTCAAACTTTATTGTCCATACCTTATTTTAAAACAATTTATAAAGTAAATGATGAATTTATGCTTAAACAAGGTTTTATAAAGTTTCAAGTACTTGCCATTGTAATTGATATGGAAGTTGCCCAGAAATCGCCCAAAATTGATTTTTGCGTCTGTACGCCCATCTGGCAGTGCTGGTATATATCAGGGCTTCTAATTCCCAAAGACTTTATCCATGTTTATCTATCAACTCTAATATTTTAGTTATAGCTCATCCACCATAAATGCTGAAATTACATAACAATCATAAGGACAACATTAGTCTACTTTTATAGTTTATAATAAATGCAAGCTGTATAGTATTTTAGGCAACTAAATAATATTGAGGCATTTGGCAAATCTATTTTCAAAGGTTGTTTAATATATAGTAACAAGTTTATCACGTTCTCTCTACTTTGTTAATATCCCGAAGTAATATGTTACCATTTGATTATTTTTCATTGTTACTTGTAATCATTTTAGAATTAAATACAATTCCTTTTGTGTCATATTAATTTGAATTAAATGAATTTTTCATGAAGACTCTAGCCTTGTATGGTTGTGGCGAGGTTCAAATCAAATTATAAACATGTATCCGTTCCGTATACATCATACGCGTTATGTCAGCACCGCCAGCACAATTGCATTCTATCGTGACATTTAAGTAAAAAACGACGCGGATATTTCGCGAGGTCCCTACTGTCTCCCAGATGAAGTGATAGGTGACATTAAGTTTGTATCTGACTCCAAAAGATACTCAAATATATATCGGTTTGGTTGGGCTTACCGAAGGCTTGTGATCGAGAAAGGACAGATGAATCACGTAAAAAAATAAGGTTTAATTCCAAACGAACAAACAAACAAGCTAGATAAAAATGAGGCTCGCGTTTACAGATACGGTCAGGGCAATTTCTTACAACCGGTCGGGAAAGCGAGAGTAACGAGAAGAAGACTTAGGCGGTTAAGACGGTAGCGTCGCTACGCAACATGAAACGTAATTAATAACGGGGCAACTCTGAGATCGAGAGTTAGAATCAAGAATGAGGATGCGATCTCCATTTTTCTTCTATAAGTAGGGCAGGAGAAAGGCGTGGCGTGGCCTCTTCCTGCCTCCAAGGCACGCCGCCTTTAGCTCTGCCCGCAGAGCGGGATTTCTTCGACCGACGTTAATCACCTGTCCCATAGTCATGGATCAATGGCATCTAAAATTGACGCTTTCTTGATATAAATTTTATAACACCTGACGCGGCGGCGACTGCTGTCTCGTTTAATCCCTTTTCCAGACAAGAAGTGTTCGTTTTTATTACACTGTCGCCAAATTTTACTATTTGACCGGTCTACAAATACACACACACACATATATATATATATATATATATATATATATATATATATATATATATATATGAGTGGACATTTGATACAATTTTCCCTATTCGTGCGAGGCACTTTGCTGGTGCAATTTTAATGCAGGGCCACGCTCTCCTAAGATAGTGCCTCTCTGTCAGTTGGCGAACTCGTTCGAAACAACGTCCATTCTGCTCGGTCTTCGTATCTTCTTTGCTCTTCCACTACCAATTAATTAAATTTATCTTGTATCAAATTAAATCTACATTAGAGCTAACACAGAAGTGATGTTTCGGGAGGATTCTTCTACTATACCTACCTAAAAGGGATCTTAAAGAATTTCGAAATAATATTTTTTTAGGACCGGTTCGTTGTCTCCGGCAACGGACATCCGCAGTGGTTAATGGATACCAGACTCCTGGTGCATTTTTCAGGTTTCTGGCCCCTTCGCCGATGAAAACCAGTTAAACTGAACGTTTACGGGTCGAGTCGGCTCTGTTTTTGTCATAACAAATTCTTTATTTCTAAAAACAACCCCCCGAAACCTAATGATTATGGCAACTACAAACAAAGATAAAAGTAGCTCATTCCTCCCTCACTCTCTTCTGTGCACCCTCTAGTTTCCTAAGTATTAATCTGGGTGCAGGGGCTCCCCTCTCACCACCCTCAATCGATTAGAGGGCTTCACCTCTATCCCTATTCGAGCCGCCCTCGGGTAGCTCCACCTCCCCTGTGGTGTTTATCCCCTCCCCCTAAATCTCTCCTAACGAAGATAGTATTTTTCCCTCTCCAATAAATAGTGGCTTCCCCTTCAATTCCTTGTGCAAAGTTGCCTTCGAGCGACTAGTCTAGTGGCGGACCGCCCCTTATACTTTCTCAAGGGTCCCCCGAAGTTTCTCTTAGCGGAGAGGGCGTTTCCCCATCTCCAGTGGTGGCAGGTTCGGGTGTTTCCACCTTATTTCATTTTAAACTTGCCTCCAAGTAACTCTCCACTTGCAGCGGATCCTTCCCCTTTGGTTTCTCAGACGGCCACCAAGAACAGGGCAAGGCAATGGACGCGCCGCGTCGGTTCTCGGACCCCCGATCGGACAGGTGAAGCACCTCAACCCCTTTAGAGGGGTAAGAGGCGGCGTCTTCCCATGAGTAGTGCCAAGACACCGTCTATCCAAGGTTTGTCACGTTAATGGGACCCAGCATGCCCGCTACCCTCCTCTGGACAACGCAGCTCGGCATGACGGACCATAGCATTTTGAGTCCTCCGGTCGGGATATTTGACACTTTGGGGAGGGGAGTGGCCAGTTCGAGGCCCTTCTGGAGGCGGATATGGCCCCAGGGGTGACCCCGCTCCAGATGTCAGGGGTTTCCATGGAGGCGAACTAGACTCCGAACCTGAGTTCGCTCCTATACAAGTTCGTCAGACCGCACGGCCCCCTGATTTCGTTACCAAAGAATAAAGAAGGGAGAACAAGAAATTTAAGATTAGGGGTTCATCTCCCTTCGTGGGTGCTCCAGGGATGGATGGATCCGCTGTCGCTTCGGCAAGTGACCAGTCCAAGACCAGCACGTCCAGCCCCTAGTCGCCTTCGGATAGGGAAGTGCAGGCAAAGACCAAAATCGCAAGTGCGCTGAGTGGAGTCTCAATTACTTCGGAGCCCATCATTCAGAGACTACCCGGTGTTTTCGAGCCCGCTGGCTTCAAACGCTTTCTGGTTATTCGCTCCACTGATGGCAGCATGTTGGCCAAAGGTCACGTTCTCCATCAGAGGAGAGCATTAGCTAGTTTGACTGGTAGACTGTCGAAGGTGACCCATTTCTTGGATGGGAGCTTTCCGAGGCGGCCATGATTAGTGCCCTTCAGAAAGTCAATGGCTCGCCGGTTAATGTGACGCCGCACTTTGCCATGAACTTCGTAAAAGGAGTGGTTTATGCGATCGAATTCGCGAACGTGTGATCCGAAAATAGGGAGGGCCTCGAGACATATCCCTACACTCTTCGTCCCGTTAGTTCATAACATGGACTCTCCGCCCTCCCCTGACGCCACTGTTGAGGCGAGCCGAGAGGATGTCCAGATTATGTTATGCTGAGTTCCTTGGATATGTGGGAATTGCGGGAATGAGGGCACCAAAGAGTCCGCGAGAACTGGGCAACCAGAGCAGCGTTTCGCTCTTCCTCACACCGACTACATGGCAGGAATCAGAGCACCCTTCCGGGCTGCCTGGCAAAGACGATGGCATACCGAGGGAAACTTAAAGTTGCGTGCCATTGCGCCGTGACTTTTTCCATGGACCTACCCCAAAATGCCTCCCGTTATCGGGAGGAGCAGGGTCGCTACCGCTTGTCGCTTGTACACTGGAAGGATTCGTTCACAGAGACCTGTGGACTATTTGACTTCTTGGAGGATGCTGGCCTCCTCTCTTTTGACTCTCTTTAGTGTTGGTAGCATAATCCTGTGCCGAAGGTAGGCGGTCCTCTCCCCATCGCCGGAGCGTGCTTACTTCTTCTTGCCTTTGTTCCGTTTCTTATTTTTTGCGGGTTTTTTTTGTTTGTTTTTTATTTTGTTTTCTCTATTTGGTTTGTATTTTTGTGAATTTTAAGTAGCCTAGTACTAGGCTAAAATTTCAATTGCCTTTGGTGGCAGTCGCCAGATTGGCATTGTCAAAACCCCCTCACTTTATACCGGCGGCGAAGCGCCAGGTCTAGGCGTTGCTTTTTTTTCAAAAGGAGTAAAGTTCAATTGTACCCATTTAGAGCCAGGGAATGACCCATATGACCATGGGACATAGGGTTATTCACCCTGGAGATTTCAAATCTGACATCGGATTTGGCGCTTGGTGGCGCCATCTAGAGACAGAATCCTCATTTAACCATTCAAAGGCACTTGTAAGTCACTTGATCCATGGAAAACCATCGATGCAATAACCAATTTATCATCTTATCACAAAATGCCGCAGGTCATGGGAGGAACTTCCCCTCTTGTTAAAGCGAGAATATCTCGCAAGGAAATGCCTGAAATTTCGAGTACCCGTAGTTTGGAGAGAACCGAAAAACCATTATGATGATTGTTATTTTTGTACAGTCAGCATCCAGAGTATTATTCTGTATAATAAAAATAAGTGGATTATTCCTCAATCAAATGAGTTAACCATTCCTTCTTTCAGCCACCTCCCGGAAATGCCTAGAGTAAGATTAGTCAGTCGTGTCTCCTCACATTGAATTTAAGTGTTGTGAAGATGGCAACTGCGATTTTGTAGGACATTAAAAAATTGCTCTACGGTTTAACCAACTGAAACGAAGCGACCTCATCAGAGAGAGAGAGAGAGAGAGAGAGAGATCTTGACCTATCCAAAGAATCTTCTGAATTGTTGGCCGCTCCATTAAAGGAAAAGTCTTTAACCAGAAACAAAAATTACTTTCTATCATAACAGAGAAAAAGAGTTGCTTCTTTTTTTTTCTCTAAATAAAATAGTGTTGGCCTAAATAATATGGGTATTTCATGCATGTCAAATCAATGGGGGGTTTATTGCCATTTGAAACTTTAGTTTTAACTGTGTTATTTTACACAATGGTAATAAATGTGGCCTAATACCAATTGGTCACTACAAGTATGAAAGAACCTTATAGGACAATCAAGTTAGTTTTGAGTAAACCGAGATATCAAGATCATGAATGGACCGTTTGTGTAAATATCAATATGTGATGAACCTTCTTCTTGTCCAGCAAAGTGTCAACATAAGACAAGATGTCCATGTATTTTTGTGTTCGGGACAGCTATGCTGGAGAATACCACTGGATAAAATAAGAATGACCATAGGGAAAAGATAGAGTAGTTGGAGAAATGTACAGCTCGGGTTATAAATGTAGCAAATTCAATGAAGTAAGTATGTAAAACTTAGAGCAGGAATTTTTTATTGACCCCAAATAAGGCTGCTAATAAAGGGGCCCTATTTCATGGATTCATTGAGTACCATTGAGTTTTGTCCCTGGACTTCATTTGTTCTAGTTGCCAAGAACTATATTGGCAACCATAAGTCAAATGATTACTTTGAATTAGTAGTTGACATGCTCTCTAACTTTATAAAGTCTGGTTGCAACTTGAGTATTAAAGTCCATTTCCCTCATAGTCCCTTGAATCGGTTTCCAAAAAATATTGGTGATTTCAGCGAAGAACAGAGAGAACGATTTCACCAAGGTATGAATAATAATGGAAGAACTACCAGGAAAGATGAAATGTGCATATGATGGCAGAACACTGCTGGAAACTTCAACAAGTCTGTCCGGATTTATCTCAATCTAAATAGTCTTCTAAAGAAGCTTATCAACTCTTGAATGTCTGCTGCGGTGTATGTTTGTTTGTTTTTAATTTTCAACCTTTGATTCTGTAGTTGTTGTTTTTTTTCTTTGTTGGTGTGATTATCTTTTGATATAAAAAGTGCAAATCATCCTATTCTGGGATCAGAAGTAGCAAAATTGGTGGGGCAGCCGTAGCTCAAAAACGAGAGCTGATAAAGAAATACTGCGACCATTTGGGGGGGGGGGGGAATTCACGGTCTAAATATACCCGAAAACAGGTCTAACTTCTAAAGCACCAAAAATGTGTGTTGGGCAGATCTTTGTCGTCTTACCGGCTCCTCCCGTTGACTCTTGTGAATCAGTACCACAAACACACCGAGTTCCTCTTCTCTCAATAAATATAGTTGACAATGATGATGAATTCGTCGTGGAAATCTCAGATTTTCTTTCCCCAAAGGATAAAAACAAATCCTAAAATCTAAATGAGAAAAATTATTCGAGCGATTTCGTCTTTGTTTTCGAAGATTATTCATTATCATCAGCATATTTGGAAAAATCTATTTTTTAAAGCTTTAATATAATAATTTCCCCTGATTTAGAATTCCATTTCGCTTTCCGATGAGACCCTTTTAAATAATTGCTTCAATTTTATATAGTGTATATATATAATATTAAACGGCTTCAATCCCCCCCCCCCCCCTACTTCCTCCGCAGACTCTGGGCTGCAGTAGTGCAATAGACTTATATAAACAAATATTAGGCCATTGCCCACCGTCATAACCTGATTCATTAATTATAGAAGCCGTTCCACTCAAATGAAAAAAAGGTGGTTAGCTAATTGACTGTCTAATAAACACGGACAAATCCTCGATCGTAGCTCCCAATCCCCAAAGCGCAAACTCTTTAATGGAGTCCTATAAGGCTCCATCCTCTCTCCCACCCTCTTCAATTTCTTCATGCATAACACCTTGAACATATACGCAGACATCCTTCCATTATATCTCAATCCACAACCGCACACACCGGCGCAAAAGAAAACTTGAATCAATACCTTTGTGTCGTAGAACAATGGCTTACATAAACTAGAATGTCCTTCTCCAAATAAAAATGCTCTGGCAGCCTCTTCCTTCCAGATAAAAATTAAACAGACGTCCATTCTAGTACAAATCACACAGTGCAACCAACGCTTACCTGTAAACAAAAACTGCTTTACTCAACATCGCCGGAAACTATCTCATGACCTTCACCCCCTACAAAATCAGACCGCGACCAAAACCTTAGAAAGGCCACAATCACCAAATTCGGATATTACATAGAAACATAAAATTTACTCAATAGATAATTCACATTTCTCTTACACTCGTTTCTTAACCTCTATACCCACCCATACTCCCCCCCCAAAAAAAACCCCACCTACAAACCACTATACCAATCAGCCAACTAGCCAGCCTCCCCCAGTTCTTCTAAATCTCATCGTCATAAAACACACCCGCCTACTTCACACATTTGCACTCCAAAATCACCCCCAAAACACCCTATTCGAAATCTCACTCTACTACCAAACGAGAGTTTCGCTAGTTCGTCCACGCTCACTATAACATACATCATATAACATACATCATCACCTCACTTTTTCTTGCATGGCCTCAACCATCTCAAAATCTATTTCTGGATTACCTCCAGTGACCTCCGGAACCAACCTTGCGTCGGCGAGTGTATGAGTACACGAGTTAGATGCGGGGTCGGTATTTCACGTTCCTGAACCATTCAAGTCCACCGCCCTCCCTCGTTGGAGTAGTGTGTAACTCGCCTCAGCACTCCTTTTGGAAGCCTCTTCCATACTACTCTGTTTTCAGCCTTTCAGACTTCGTCACACTTTGTATTTCCGCTCAATATAAGTTTTTCTGGCGCTCGATTCCTTGGCTACACTTTTAGTTCAGTATTTTTTCACTTATTAATTCCCCTTCAAAAACCTTCGGACGAAATACCCCTTTTTTCAACCATTTTTTTGTAGGGTAACCATTTGTATCTTTACAAGAATCTCTTTGAAATAATTTTGTGCATCTCATTTAATTTGAGACTTTCTTACTGCTCAAAAATTATCAAAGGGAAGTAGTGTAACTGCTAGAGAAGGGTCCGAAGACTGGTGAATCGGGCAAGACCTCATTGCATTTTCTATATCGTTATTCTTTTTTTTACATATCTATTATGTGTGTGCAGCCAACACTAAGTAATTAAATACTATGGAGTAGGTCCGCTTCCTCAAAAACCTCAACACACCACAGTCCGGTGTGCAGAAATCCCTCCCGCTTGTCGCAGCGCTGGGCAAGTACCCACCACGAAGCTCCCTCAGGCTAGGACATTCAACTAAATTGTGGTGTACAGTCTGGGGGAACCAAGCAATCTTGACAGAAATGTTCATGGGAGCGTTCCTTCAAATGACACTGTGTCCCGCGTGTGTGTCCGATTCAGATACGACAAAATAACTTTAATACCGAAGAGGCATTGGTCCACAAGAAACGTCCAGGCGCAACTTTAAATTCCCGTCCGCCGTCTCCCACCTTCTTTGTCATGCATCCAGAAGAACATTTCTCATTCTTGACATATGTAGTCAGAGTGAAGAAAAGTAAAACGCCGGTCGAGTTACTCAGTCGGTACAGACAGCCTGGCCCCCCCGTTCCCAGTTACATCTACATATCCAGCAATCCAGTAGCAGGTAACTTGGAAGGAAGTGGGAATAAATGATATTATTTAAACTGATGTTTCTTCCTTAGAAATCCATCAAACCAGTTGCTGTTCATACACACCATCCCAAGGTTGTGGAGTTTATCGCTCTGGGACAAGAAGTGGAATTTTAGGCATACTTTTTTGGTTAATTATGTAGTATTTTCCACGAACTTTCTGAAGATTCGCGAAATCAGTTTAGCAGTGTTTTCTTTCTCCTTGGCAATAAATCTTAGTAGTTGCGCCACTTAAAACCAATCAATCAATCAATTCCTTTCTCCTGGGACGCAAATTTGCCAATTATAATAATTAAATGTGGTTGGCTCCATAATTTTCACTTGAGCGCTGACTTCTATTTATCACAAGGTTACGGTGATTCTTTCCTTTAAGTTTTCTTTTTCATGGTCGAGGGCAACTGGTTGGCTGTTGCCCACCGTCTACAGCTACGTGGGTACTAAATTAACCTAACCTACTGTATTTAGAAGAAAAAAAAAATCCTAAAATCTGGAGAGATGACCCAAGCCCCTATTTTCGTGATTTTATTTTTATTTTTCAAATAATTGCATAGACTTTATTTTATTAATCTTGCGATCATTTTCTTTAAGTTACATTTTCTTTTAAGTTCCTTCCCTTATTGGTAGTTTAGGGTTGGTTGCTCTTTTTTTTAAGTTTCCAGTGGATTGGCTGTTGTCATTGAATCAATATGATTAATAGTTGTGTAGAAGATAGAGCAATTAGTAATGGCGATCAAATTATAGACCAGGGACAAAATATGTATATTTAGGACGGATTGGGATTCCTGAGGGTAGCATGGAAAAGGAGGCAGATTGTAACAGGGGGCACTTGGGCCGGGAGGGAAGGATGCTCGTCCAGGTTCCAGGTTTAACAGTCTATACGAGCCCCCCTTCCCCGTTTGCTGGTGGCTTTTATTCTAGTTTCTTTGACCTCGTGTCACTTCATGGGTCATTTGGTCTGACGAACTACTACAAACCACTTTCGCAATTTCTTGCCTCTGGATCCTTCAAAATAAATATCTCGAGGACCACATTTAGTTCCGTAATTTGTTTCAGCGGGTCCTTTCGTGGCAGGTTTTTTTATTTACACTTGTACAGTCTATTCATTACGTTCATTTTACTGTCTTCATTACACTGGTTTCCCTTTTCCTTCTCACTTTTACAGAATCATCTTTTATTGGAAATAAAACAAGGTCAACAGACCTAGGTCGCGTGCTCTCAATGATTCTGACTTATGACCCTACCACCCGCAACACTTTCAATAATTCCCGGACTAACCTTAGGAGGACCTTGAAAATTATATCATTCGAAAGAGAATGTAAAACAACATAAGGGTTTCAGATTCCGTTAGAATCGACCGAATAGTTACGATGTTATTGCCAAAAAGCTCATTGAAAAGTATAATGGTTGCCATCCGACCGACCCACCTATGGACCGACATAATAACTTAGAGTATTTACTTTTTAAATGCGATTATATGGGATGGAAAATAATAATAAACTGTAATTTTTTTAACTATCGAGCATACGCGGTAACACACTCCTAGGATATGGGTGAAATATATTAGCTCGGTCAGGGAAGTAATTTTACCCCATGTTTTGTTTTGATAAATGAATCAAAGTGAGCGTTGAGGGTGAATTTAAATGGAACCTTTTTTTATTCGGAAGAGTTAATTCCTGGGAGTTTCTGGACACCGAGGACCCCCGGGCATTACCTGTGACGAAGCTAATATCGTGTTGTTGATTTTTCCGTAGGGAAGAAGCCTGCTACAAGTGCGTCGTGATTCACAAAAAACACCACAACGTCCTTCAATACAAACAATGTAAGTAGGACATTCTATTTCTCTTTGAAATTTAAGGGTTGGACGTGGATCCCTGCGACCGATGAAACGCTTGATTTCTTAACTAATTTCATAATTCCTCTCTTTAATTTACACGTGCAAACAAATAATTTGGCCCCGTTTATCTATTATTGTGTCGCTTAGTGAAAAGATCCTTTGAATCCAAAGTGGTCCCAAGATTTGCGCTACTGATCCCCTAGAATAGAGAGAGAAAGAACGAGGATCCGGTAATGCAGGCGCCTTATTTATGCGTTCAATTTGCGGGTGCTTACAACCTATGGTGGGTCGAGGCGTGGAAGGAATACTTAAGAATTGACCCTCTTTTGGTCAAGTGTCAGACAAGGATTGTTGTTACTTCCTTAAAGCCAAGGAAGGCGTTTCCGCCAGAACCTTTATAAGGAGAAATCTGTAGAGAAAGTGATAAAAATGGAGGAAGTGAAAATTTGTGGAAGATAGCTGCAGATCAGCTTCCGACTACTTGTGTTTCAATTCGAAAGTTTATTTTGGTAGGGGAGGCTTCTCTATTGCATCTCTATGGAGGATGGGTCTAAATCCATTCCACACTCGAATCTTTTATCCAACCTTAATAACAGTACTCTAGAGGCCATCTATGAAGCACGAAACTTTTCAACTGGATTACGACTGAAGCCTCCATCCAGTTTTTATCATTATTACGTTGATAAAATGTGATATGATTACTTGGCTGATATTGTCCAGATTCGGGGTGATCATGTCCCTGCCTGCCGTATGCTGGAGTGGCCAATAGTTCTGATCTCACGTTAGAATATTAATACACACACACACACACACACACACACACACACACACATATATATATATATATATATATATATATATATATATATATATATATATATATATATATATATATATATATATATATATATATATATATATATATATATATATATATATATATATATATATATATATATTATGGGACAATCCCAAAATTAAATCCACTGCGATTCCACTTATAAGTTCAGATTCCTTAAATGGTGATACTGGTACTGTATTATTTATATTATTGACGCCTAGTATTAATTTATTATTATTATTATCATTATCATTATTCTAAGAATAATGGTATCGATGTCTCTTGGACTCTTACGTTCGCTTGTAATAATCTGAGAGACATCATCTGCCAATTGGATGTACATGCGTGTGTTGGGAGAGGTCTCTCGTATACACGGTATAGAGCGTAGAGCTGAGACAACCCCTCTTGCGGGACCTCTGCATTGAAGGTGAGAGAAATTCTTGCTTTTCTTTCACTAAGATAACCTCAGAGGATTCGTGTGAGGTTTGATTCTAATCCGAGTTCAGCTAGTTTTAGCTTGTCCTGGGACCCATATATTATCGAATGCTTTGCCAACATCGCGGAGTGTTAAATCCACTCGGTTGCCCCTTGCCAGTTCGACTGCAAGCTTTTCGGTGATGAGTGCCTGTGCTGTCTCGGTGCCTCGATGTTTTATGAATCCATGTTGTTGATTATTCTGCATACTGTTATCTTCCCTCCAAAACCTAAGCCTTTCATTAAGAGTTTTTTCGAGTAGCTTTTCAATAAACTCCAACAGTGAGATGAGTCGGTAGCTTTCGATGTGTCTTTTAGGTTTACCGGGTTTTGGGAGGAATACCATTCTTGCTGTCTTCAATGCGGCTGGAAAATGCCCTATATTTAGGCATGCGTTGAAGATTTTGAGTAAGGATAATAGTATATTGTCGGGCGGGTTTGTTATGTGGTGTTTAGTGATTCCACTAATACCTGGGCTTTTTTGTTTAAATGATGACAGGGTCTATTTTGAGTTCTTGTAGTGTGAAGGGCCTTCCTTCGTTCCTTTGCGCACGGGTTTCATCCATCCATGAATAAGGTGAGAGTTCGGACATCCTTACTTCTAGTTCTTTTTTGACTGTTCGAAAGCCACCTCGTATTTCTGGTTTTCTCTTTTGCTTTGGAACCTTTTACTTTTCTATACTAGTTCCAGAACCTCCTGCGGGCTCTTTCGATTAGGTTGTTCCAGGTCGTGTTCATATTTCTTTTTATCAGTTCGTTTACTTTGGTTCGTAGATTTCTCAATCGTACGTACCTATCACTTTTGTTTCTGTATTGACGGATTTAATCGAATGTGGCGTAGATATCTTGCATTTTTAACTTGATATCTTCGGTCCATGAAAGGGCGGGGATTGCTCTATAACTTGTTCTTGTGGTATGGAGCAAGTCAGCTTTTGTCATTATGTCTGAGATGTTTTTTAGGTGCGAATCTATTTATTCTAGGGGGCTGTCGTCAATGAAGGCGATGTTGTACTCGGCAAGATGGGCTTTGTATGTGTTCCAGTTGGTCCTGGATGGTGCTTTTCTTTGGGGTATTTCAAGTTGTTTGGGCGAGGTGGAGATTTTTTTGTGACAAACCCGATATGATCAGATGGCATTGCGGGGCTGGGAGAGGTGTGAAGGTTGAGAGCAAAATTCGGGTTGTCAGAATGATGTCCGGAGTAGTTGAGGACCTCTCCGATAGGAATGTTGGGAATTCGCTTTCTTCTCTCTGCTCTCTGTCTCCTCAAGAGGAGTCCCAGGGTTTTGCCGTTACTATTAATGCCAGTTGTATAATCTTGTTGAGCAGAACCTTGCATTCAAGTCCCCTAGAAGGAGGGCAAAAAACGGGCGGCGGAAGATTCTAATGAAGTTAGGGATCAGAAGGTACGAGCGCCAGGGCAATTGATATGCCCCGGCTATGACTAGATCTCCAGTTGTCATTTTTAGCTTGATAGTCAAATATGAGTCTTCTAAGTATTATATTACAGAGAAAGCTAGTCCTCTTCTGATCCCCATAGCTGTTCTGTCATAGCGTGTTTGGAAAGGGTTTGTTGCTATTATTGCATATTTTGGGATTTTTCTGTTTTCTTCTTATATATTAATCCCATGTTCTGTTATTATTACAATGTCTGGGGCTATTCTTCTTATAGTATTACTGAATATTAGTTTCTTTGTTCTCCCTCTGTCGACGTTCAGGGTAAGGATCTTGAGATTATTTAGGTAACGTACTACTTCGTCATCTTACTGTTTTGATGTCTTTCCTGATTTGTTGTCGTCATGAGTTGACGCATGAGTTTGCTGAGATTTCAATGAGTCCTTGTTTGAGGGCATTGTTAATCTCAGTTCAGCGCAGTCCGAGTCGTAATACAATTTGAACTTTCCTTTGCTCACTCCTTCGACTATATCTTTTTGTTTGGTAATTGACGGTAGTGGGGCAGAGGGAGATCCGTAAACCTTTATGTTGTATTTTTCGTTATTGTTTGGAGCCATTTATTTTTCCTTTCCCTTTTCTAGCTTCTCTTGTAGTAATTTCATATGTTCGCTGATGTCCATTTCTTCTTCTTCAGCGATCAGAGTATTGCTGTTGGATTGTTATTTTGTTGGTGTGGTCGGTTCTTTTTTGGTTTTCTGTTCATAGTTCATGGAGATACGGTACAGGTCGTTTGAAGGTGGGTTATCGGGGAACCACATCGGTTTTAGTCCATTTTTGGTGAGCATTATTTCTTCAGCGAAAGATCCGGGTTTGGCCATATTCACAAAGTGTGCGTGTAAAATGCTCAATATGAGGTCCGGCCTCATGTTTCCTTCGATATTCACGATAGTTTATTGATCCTATGTTGGCTTTGTCGAGGTAGCGATTGCTGCTGCGTACGTGGTGTTCTATCTTTGTTCTTTCTCTTCGATCATGTTCATTTTATTTGTTTTTAATCATTAACTTCTTCTTGGGGCAAGACATTGCAAGAGTGCCGTGTGGGCGTCCACAGTTTGCGCACTTCATTTCTTGGCTCTTGCAATCCTCTCATCTGTGTTCTGTGCTTGAACACTCAGAACATTTTTCTGCCCCGGAATGTATATTCCCTTGTCGAGTGGTTGTCGAGAGTGTAACACTTGACGCAGACCTGGACAGAGATGAAGGTTTTGCCTCTTTATCTGGTCTGGTGCTATTTTTGTATAGAATGCCAGGAGTCCTTGTTCAGTATCTTTCGTTGCCATTTCTTTAATTAGGTAGCTGTGGACTTTTTTTTTTTAATTTAACAATCTCTTCGACATTGGGCCTCGCTTGATTTTTTCAATTCCTATTTAATCTCATCCGCGGAGTGCTCTCCGATCCAGGCATTAAAAGGCCTGAAGATGACCGATATCTTTGGTTGTCATAGCAGGGTTTGGGGGGGCAGCCAGTCCAATTCTCTTCAGTTTTTTCGCTGCGTTCTCGCTGAGTAGGTTGTCCAAGTCTTTTTCGGTATGGCACAGAGCGATGTAGCCATTGTACTGGTCGTTCAATCTTACAACAATGACTCCGATCTCTACCCCGTAAGGGGCGAGGCGATTTGCCTTCCTGGCCACCGTGCTGACGGGACTCAGCGCACCGTCTGGCCCCGGTGACAGCCGGTGTTTTCTACCCTACTTCCTTACTTTCCTTACAACCGCTCCCACAACTTTCTCTGGTCGGCCTCTAATTTCACAGGGTAGATGCCGACCAGCTTTCTCTCACCTAACTATCGCGGATCGGCGCTGAGAGGGGAGGGGACAACGTTCCCTCACCCTTAAGATCCGGTCTGGGGTGGTGGGTTTTTAATAACTTGCTTCGTCCCCATCCACACCTTCCTCACTTCCCCTTTCTTTCTCCTTTCAATCTCTATCCATTTTACGCCCAGCGCAAGGTGGAGCCACCATGTCGATGGGCTGAAGAGGTTGCCCCAAATGACGGCAGCTGGCTCTGCTGGCCCCGTATTCCCCTCTCGCAGAGCGGGCTACTGCTTGGGGTGATTAGCGTTTGCATCCCGTATTTAAAACAGGGTGCCCATGCCCAATGATGAAATAAAAAAATCTCCCCTACCTTCCCCTCGACCATCGTCGGAGCCGCCCTCGAGCAGCTCCACTGAAAAAAATGGAGGCCCACCCCCTGTGCTTTCGCAGGGAACCCTCCAAAACTCTTCAACCGGAGAGGAGTCTTACTCCTCTCCTTTGCCTACGGGTGTAGGGGATTTCCCCTAACCCCCTTCTCTGGAGGGTTAGGCACCCGAGGGCACCCTCGGGTGCCTCCTTATTTCCAGCGGCAGTCCCCCCTTTACTTTCTAAGGGGACTGCCAAGAAAGGCAGGCGGCCGATAATTGACTGCTCTCGGTGGGAAGCGGAACGATAGGGCCAACCCCCTCAGGGGTAGGAGGGAAGACAGGGCCTGTCGACCTGCGGGCTCGAATTTTGAGCTTAGTAGATGACATCACCTTAGAGCTGGCCAACCATGGGGCGGTCAAGGTCGAATGTGTGATGAGAAAACAGGGAGGGGCATCGAGACCCACCCCTGCAATTTTCGTCACATTCGACTGTGATAAGCTCCCTGAGTTGGTGCGTGCCGGTTGGTATCGCTACCGCGTGAAGTCATTCGTGCCACTGCCGCAGAGGTGCTATTACTGTCACCGCTTCGGCCATACTAATTGCTCTTGTAGACGCGCAAAGTAGGAGTTATCCAAAGTCTATGTAAGTTGCTCCAAGGCCGCACACGATAAGTCCAAATCGCATGTGGCCAAATGTATCAATTAGGGAGAGCCGCACCCCGCTTCTTCGAAGCAATGTAGTGCGTATCTCCTTGAGAAGGAAATCCTGGCCGTTCAGACTCAATATTGTCTTATTTCGCGAGGCCAAAGACTTGATCCTGGTCCGCCTGGTGCTGCCCGGGACGTCCTATGCCTCAATTTTAACAAAGACACCCTCTACTCCTGGCCCCTCTAAGCCTACGAGCACGGTCGTTTCCGCGCCCATTCGGAACCCTTCTGCGGGTTCTACTCACCCCGGGCGCTTCTCTGGTAAAGCTGGCGACACTAACGGTTCACACTTAGCATCGGCTAAAACCAGAGCTCACCTCCGTTCCTCCAGCGTGACCGTTTCGAGTAAGGCGAAACGACCGCGTGCCTCTACCGAGTCGTTAGACTCATAGAAGGCAACATCCCTGAAGCAGATCGTGAGGGCATCTTCCGGAGTTCCTAAAGCTGACCCCCGAAAGGAGGACAGCAATAAAGGAGCTTCGTCTCCTTCGCCTACACCTAGTTGTAGGCTGGGTGGCTCGCAGACGGTGGATCCTGGTAAAGAGCCCGCCCCCGAAGCCGACCCGCTCGCCTAAGGTTTCGAGGCAGATTGAAGAAAAGAATCGCATGGTGAGCCTAATCTCCCCCGATAAGTCCTCGAAGGCGATAGCGCCTTCAGCGTATTGTCCGACCAACAGCGCCCGGTGTTCTGCCTCCGGGAAGTGTACGGCCATTCTCGTGAGGGTCTTCTCTTCGAAGAGGGCCCCTGCATCTCCTCCGAGTTAGGCTTGGACAGCATATTCCTTCAATGGAATTGCCAACTGGGAGGAGTTGCAGAGGCTCGTCTCCTCCCGTTCCCCGTTAGCTATCTTTTTGCAGGAGACCATGCTGGGCACGTGCCCCCTGCCCACCCTCCCGGGATATAAAGGTTTTGCGACCCCACCACGACAGGATGGGGGCCGGGCGTAAGGATTTGCGATTTACACCCGGCATGATGTCGTGGCACGGTTGCCGAGGCCCTTTCTCTTGCTCGGAGATCTGAATGGTAGACACCCCCTCTAGAGGACTATTCAATTAATCCCCAGGGTCAAGTCCTTGCCGACCAGATCGATAAGCTGGAGTTAGGTGTCCTAAATGTGGATTAGTTTACGCATCACTGCCCGAGAAGCACCCAATTTTCCTGTCTAGATCTATCTTTGTGCTCTCCCGATGCACAGCCTGATTTGAGATTTGGGGTGGTCGATGACCTCCATGGTAGTGATCATTTTCCCATTCAAATATCATTTTCTGTTTCGCTGCCGCCCGAGAGCCCGCCCCGGTGGAGCTTGGCGTGGGTATGGTGGTCCGCATTTCAGGAAATGACTGATTTCTCTATCTCAGTCGAGGATTTTAGGTCGCTTAATAAGGTTGAGTTCTTCTCCGGCAACCTCATCGCCTTGGGCCTTACTACTATTCCTAAAACGTCTGGCCGTTTTGCACGCCGACCACACCCGTGGTGGTCAGCCGAGTGTGAGACGGCCCTCAAACAGAAGCATTATGCCTACATGCGTTATAAGCGCCGACTGAACGATTTCACTGACATTGAATTTCGTCGGGCTAGGGCTAGGTTCCGGTATATTTCGAAGCACGCCCGCCGCTCTTCTTGGCCGGCATACGTGTCTTCACTTAACGGGAAAGACCCCTCTAGCAGAGGTGTGGAAGCGAGTCAAAAGGATTCGGGGCAAATTCTCGCAGGACCCTCCTCCCGTTCTCCAGGAGAATGGAACCGCAATCTCGGACCCCGCGTCCGTGGCGGAATCCTTCGCGACCGCTTTTTCCGCATTATCTAGCCGGGATGCTGCTCCGCCAGCATTCAATGCACGTCGTGATTTCGCGGAAGGCCGCCGGCTGGACTTTATCTCCAGAGGCGGAAGAACCCTTTAACGACAGGTTTACTCTGAGTGAGTTGCGTTCCGCTCTTGCTTCTTGCGCAGACACCGTGCCTGTTCCAGGCGATGTCTTGTACGCCTTGCTTCGACACGAGTGAACGAGGCATGGCCTTTCTCTTAGATTTGTTCAACAGGATCTAGGTAGATGGTATCCTTCCAGATTCCTGGCGAACTGCTACTGTACTCGCTTTTGGCAAACCAGGGAGAGATCACTCTACCCCGGTCGGTTCCCGCCCAATCTCTCTAAACTTCTGCGTCTGCCAGTTGATACAGAAATTGGTAAATGTTAGATTAGCCTTTTCTTCTGGACAGCGGAGGCCATTTGTCTTCTGCACAGTGCGTCTTCCGCAAGTTCCATGCCACGTCGGATGCTCTGCTCCGACTGGAAAATGCCGTCTGCAAGGCCTTCCTTCGTAGACAGCACTACGCCACGGTGTTTTTCGATCTGGAGAAGGCCTATGATACCGCATGGCGATACGGTATCATGGAGACTCTCCACACGATGGGGACGAGGGGACGCCTCCTAATCTTTATATCTGAATTTTTGCGAGATGGTCGATTCTGCGTACTGGTGGGGAGTGCCCTATCCGGCCCATTGGAGCAGGGAAGTGTCTATAGTGTCACACTCTGCCCTGAGCATCAACGGTATCACCTCGGTGCTGCCGGAAGATGTTCTCGCTTCGCTCTACGTGGACGACCTTTCGATTTCTTTTGGCGCGGCCCAAATGCCAACTGGAGCGTCGACTCAAACAGGCATTGAACCACGTCTCTTGTTACCCGAACTGCACAGGCTTCGGTTTTCCTTGGCCAAGACTAAGATGGTTAAGCTTTGCCGCCACCCACGGCTCCACCCTGACACAGACTTGTTTCTAAATGGGGTGCGCCTGGAAGTGGTGGACCCGCACCGTTTCCTTGGTCTTGTATTTGACCGACGCCTCACCTGGGAGGCAGCCTTAGGGTCTTTTCCATCCGCACCATGGCTATTCTTCGCTCCGTGACGTCCAGCGCCTGGGGCGCTGATATAGCACTGCCTTACTTTTTTATCGATCCTTTGTTCGTTCGAAGCTCGCCTATGGGATGCGAGTTTTATGCATCCGCAGCCGAGCGTGTGCTGTCGAAGGTGGACTCGATCCACCATACCGGCTTTCGCCTGGCGCCGGTGTCTTCCGCACTTCCCCAATTGGGAGCCTACTTGAGCCGGTGGCATCCCTGTTTCTGTCCAGGACACCATCTTGGAGGGTACCACCTTTGACCATTTGTCGCCACGCCTCTGCTCCCAAAGCTTCTACTGTGCCGTGAGTATTGCCTTCGGCCTTTTTGGAGCACACTTCGTGTCACTCTGGAACTGTGCCAGTGTATACGGATGGCTCCAAGTCCCAAAAGGGGGGCTTTTTTCCACTCCGTATCCCCTCTGTTTGAAGTCAGCGGGGCGCTGCATCTCTCTCCACGGCCGAGCTGGTTGCAATGCACCGCTCGGTACGGGAGATTACTCGACGTGCCCAGTTCGGAGACCGGATTGTGAATTATAGCGACTCACACAGCCCCCTGAGTGCTCTCAAGGCATTTGAATCTCCGCATCCCCTGGTTCGCGATATCTGTGACGCCATGGTTTTGGCGAGTCAGGCGGATATCGAGAGGTTGCTGGGTTCCTTGACATTCAGGATTGCAGGTGATGAGGGCGCCAAAGAGTCCCCGAGGACTGGGCGACCAGACCAGTGTTTTGCTCTTCCTCACATCGACTACATTACAGGAATACGGGCATCTCTCCGGGCTGCTTGGCAAAGAAGATGGGAGACGGCCGAGGTGAACTTAGTTGTGTGCCATTGCGCCGCGACTGTTCCCATGGACCTGCTCCCTAATGCCGCGCTGGCTTCAGGTTGCTTTCTGTCGTCTCTTAATTGGACACACTCGCAGGACTCACCGCCATTTGATAAAGCGCTCTCCTGCGCCTTACTGTGACGACTGCGTTGTCCCCCAGACTGTTCGGCACATTCTCGTTGAATGTCCCATTCTGGGTGATCTTCGCGCACGTTACCTGTCCCAGTCCTAGGATGATTGGGGTCGCTACCGCTTGTCCCTTTTAATCGGGACGGGTTCGTACACACCGACTTGTGGGCTTTACGACTTTTTGAAGGAAGCTGGCCTCCTCCACTTATTTCTTTTTGTAGGTCGCATTTTCTTGCGCCGAGTGGAGGTGGGCCTACCCCCGACGCCGGAGCATGCTTCCTTCTTGTCCTTTTGCTTTTTATCGTTGTTATTTGTTCTCTGTTATTTGTTTGTAAATATAGCCTAGAAGTAGGCTGTGTTGTGCACGGCGACTTTTGCCCAAGTAGATAGTCGCCAGATGGGCCCCTCTTGGTGCCTTACAAGTTTTCAATTAGGCCAAAGTGGAGGGGGAGGGGGGGCTATCATCACCCAGTTGCTTGTGTTCCTCTTTGCGGTGGGTGGTTTGATTGAAGATTAAACCTGTATATCTTTTGCCTGGGAAATCATATTTTATGGGTTGTTTTTCCTTTAGTTAGATGATGAGTTTCCCCTGCCTCTAGTTGGGCTTTTTTGTCCAGTATGGGGTTGCTGCCAAGGGTGAGTGAGTTATGGGATGAATAGATGAATTGATAGACTTGGATGGGATCCTCCGATTGATGACTCATGACCGGCTTTCTGCTGAATGGTGGTCGAATGAATTCACAACATTTGGGATTTTGGTTATTCTTCACTGCCCCCGCTTACACAGAGGTTGTTGAATGTCCCTTTGTGGTCTTGGCAGGACAACTAGGGGTTCTTTTGGAACACCCCAGAGGTTGCAGTAAAGTCTTATTTTCCAGGACTCCTATGACCCCGAGTTTCACAGTGGGCTATTCCTCAAACCTCTTTTCGTCGGAGCCTCAAATTATTCCCCTTCAAAGCGAAAGGCATAGTTTGAACTAGGTTATGATTGACAGCTTCCCCAACCGGACGATGTGCCCCTGAGGCAGGAAAGGTGGTGAATTTAGCCAGCCATATTAAAATGAAGGCCAGATGAAAAATATTACTCTCTGCCTAAAGGCTACAAATGTGGTATAAAAATTCGAATGACCCCGTCAGGCTGTCATCTTAAACTCTAGCCAGCCTGTAGGGCAAGATAAGAGTTGCACAGTGGTCACGTCACTTCCAAGTAGATATGACACGACCGCCCCACCTGGATGCACTCCTGGAGTGGGACCAACCCACTTGGATGCAATCCCGCTTGAGGATGCAATTGAATTTCCACTCCTTAGCTGTTGCATGAACCGCTCGCACAGGGACCGTGCTATAAAATTACCACAGTATGCAACAGCCCCTCTCTAGTCAACCCTGATCCCTCTGGGTCGTCTCACATAAAGCGCGGGCCCACTTAATTTGGGTAACGTTGGCGGGGGCCTACAACACAGGGTGTAGATCAATGCTTTTTCCTTTATTTCCCAGGCGGGCGGAGGGAGCAGAGACGCCATCCGCCCCCGGGAGCTATAAACAACAACTAAAACGTGGGGTAATGAACTGTACAAGTATCCTAGGTGTGTGTCGCTGGCCTCCTGGAGGTTTCCTAAAAACGGGGGGAGGGATCCTCGTATTGTTGACTGAAGGACAAAAAGATAATGATTTTATTTCACATCATGAAGATAGTCTTAAATTGTATGCCCTCCTCTGGCACGCCCCCAACGAGGACACAACTGTCGAAACCTCATAAAACCTATCTCTAAGCCACGCTATTTCAAACAAACTAAAACATATAAATGACCCCCTCCCCCCAAAAAAGATACACCACAACAATTAACAACGAACAGACTTCTGCAATGCACGCCCAGGTGCCAGAGAGATGTGCTCCTCCATCAGGGTCCCTGAGCATGCAATCAGCAATTTAAGTAAATATAGGGAAGAGGCCCGCCTCCTCCAAAAACCCAATCCCATCACAATCCGGGGTGTGTTTTCCACGGATTTGCATTCATTTAAAATTTATTTTATTTCTCAGTGAGGACCGAGAGTTTAACGTGGCATCCGAAAGGTTCTGGGTGATATCCATTGAATATGTTACGTCTCGCGAGGATATGTCAGATTCGGAGGCAACAAAAAGTGACCTGATACCGTCGAAGTATTTGGGATTGGGGTTAGGACCATAGGGAAAAGTAAGGGCGCAAAGGCGCCCAACTTTAAATTCCCGCCCGCCTTCTCCCATCTTCTTTGCCATGTATACTGAAGGGCTGACCTGATTTCTGCTATGTAGCCAGAATGAAGAAAGCAAAACGCCGCTCTGGGCGTTCTGTCTGTGCAGGGGGCCCTGCTGACCTCATCTCTCCTAACCCCTACATATCCAGGAATCCAGCAGAAGACAATCTCGAAATCTTCCCAACTCGCAGCCACCATGGCGGTCATGTATACTGCGAACCAGGGGCTGTGGAGATCATCACATGATAATGAATGAAAACAACAAATGATGAACACATCAGCAAACACTACTCTACCTCCAAACCGCTGCCATGCATCAATGATAAAAAAAATAACCACAAAGGCATTCAACCACTAACATATTAATTAAATTTAGACGTCGGTTGTGAATTTTTAGAATGTAATATGCAAGGAACGTGTAATTTAGCTTCGATTTGCGTCCGTTTTCACCAACAATCAATTCTGGAAAACAGAGAAGGTCCCAAGTCGTAGTTGGCTAAATTAGCCGCAATGCGACAAATGCAAAATTATAATTAACAGTTTCTTCACTTTCATGAAAATTGTCCACTATTTCCTAGATGCGGAATGTTAAGAAACAGAATATGTAAACCTTGGAAAAAATAATTAACATTCAGTGTTCAATTAAGCTAATGGTGTTGCGGTGGCTCTACCATTGCTGGTAGCCGCCATTGCTTAAAATTTTCCTATCGGCGCATAGGTGGACAATGGTGATATTCTTAGTTCTGTATAGCATTGCATTTTAATTGTTTCCTTCCCTCGCTTTATATCCTCTTCTAGTCGTGTCTTTTGATCATTTTTATTCAAGTGGTATACCAATTTGGTCCCTTAGTAGTCAGCCTCATAATAAAATTCAGCCAATCATTCAAGAAGCAATCAAATGTCTTGTGCTCTGATATCGTGAGCACAAACCTATATTCTAGTGAATCAGTTGTTTTTTTTTTTTTGTTGGAGGTAAATGCATCAAGACGACGACGACACTATAAGAAACGTGAAAGCTTAAGTAATGCGTGTTTCTGTAAAGTGAAAGATCCTTTTTTTACGAGTGTGAATATCTGGAGCGAGGAGGGAAAAAGATGGTTTTGGCCTGCTTGTTTTTACATTATTAATGATGGGAGGGGCACCTACTTCCTTTTTTTCTGACCCAAACCTAAATTAATAGAATGATTCGTGCGTTCTTCGCAGTTTTTACTCGCTGTTGCGGAGTTTTTTTGGAGGGAAGGTGATTTGTCTGCTGCGCGACGTTCATTAATAACAAAGCCATAGCTTTCTCATATATATATATATATATATATATATATATATATATATATATATGAAAATTAACCCGCAGGAGAATGAAAAGATGAATCCAAGCCTAATGATCTTTTTATTGGTATTTCTCTGTCTTATTTTTGTGTTTTACCATTGGTTTGCTCTATGTGATGGGCGTTTCCTTCGTATCTTTGTACCCTATATAAGGTTGGATTCATCTTTTCATTTTCCTTTGGGTTAATTTTTATATTATTGGTTTCCTCACGTGCCACTTTGTGAGTTTTATATATATATATATATATATATATATATATATATATATATATATATATGATAAAAAGCACGATCGAGCTTTTAATCTTTAATCTGCTAAGCTCTGATTAGGGCTAAAACCTCTCTCATAGCATAATGAAATAATGGGCGTACGTACAGACATATGACCCGGTGGCACATGGCTGAGCGGTAATCCAACGGAGTATACTTGATATACTAGAAGACTTCCCTACATATATTAGGGTCCCATTCCTCGATGTTCTGGTCTCAAAAGGCATTGACCGATCACTTGAAACTACAGTTTACAGAACAAAGACGATCGCATCCTAGTTTAAATAGTTTAAATCCGCTACTTAATCCTAAGCAAAGCAAAGTGCGGACCCTAAACCGAAGAGCTACTACATTGCACCAATGCTGAACTTGTGCAGAGGAAGGAGAGTACTTGAAGAGAGGTTTTGCTGTCAATAATCGGATTTTAAGATTTGTTCGCAAAGGGAAAAAATAAAGAAAAGCAACGGGTGATACAAATATTAAGACGCTCGCGCTCCTCTACGTTAGCCCACCGTCTTCTTCCCAGACCCCATGAACTGGAAGTGCCCCCCACAAACCCACCTTCACCATACGCAATACATTGACTAAGATCTTTCTGTCGTTATCTCCAAGGTCAATTACGGTGGTTGTCTAGGCAACTAAAACACAATACAAGAACACCAACGAGTCGTTAAAAGAAATGATCCGCTCTCTGCACTTGGATCACACCGCACGGCATAGGGTCACGAGATGATTTGGGGAGAGACAAAAGTCATCGTAAGGCAGACGAGGAAGTGGGGAAGAGTTCTTTGAAGCTTCACACTCGGACCCTGATCACATTAACGGACATCGAAATTGAGATAACATTCCATTAATAGCAGTTATCATTATCATTCCTACTATTTTTATTGCTATTTTACAATTTTTATAGTTATTAACAACATTAGTATCATTACTCTTATTGGTTTTAATAAAGTATATCAGCTTATTTATTATATAGCTCTAAATTTAAGTTGGAAAATTCTTGTCTTCAAGAAAACTCGGGGGGGGGGGGGAGAATCTTTAATTTTTAGACTATCGATAAGCTTTCGCAATGCACTTATGACATATTCAGAGCGTTTAAATTTATTAGTCACATGTGCAAATTTTCGAAGTTAAATTTAGAGCTATATATTATTTGGTTTTATAATTACTATTTATCTCCCATTTACAAATGGAAATTTTTTCATAAAATGCCATCCTTGTTATCCTATAAACAAAACTTCATATTATTTATAAATTTTATTTAGAACATCGTAAATCACGTGTTACATTTCACGCACTACCAGATAGATCTGACCTAGCTCAGCTATTTTACCCCGGGTCATATGGCCTCAGCCGTATGTCCTATATAGGTTGGAAGGGCCGTACGCCGTATTTCATTGTGCTCTGATGACGAGTTTCAACTTAAATACGAAAGCTTATAAAATAAAATATTAAAGCTCAGCCGTGCAGTATATATATATATATATATATATATATATATATATATATATATATATATATATATATATATATACCTACTCGACGCTTTCCATCAAAAGCTTGCTGGACTGAATTTGGGTTCTCTAACAGGGGTTGATTCGCTTATCAATTTGCGAGGCCACTCAAATGCACCTTTCTCTGGTTCACGCCGAGCCTATGAACACCAGAACTGTAGTCTTCTGTTTAACCTAACCACCACCATCTGCATTCGAGTTTAAACAACGCAAACATGATTCTTTGATAAAAGCACAGCGTTCAGATTATGGAGTGGAGGCAGTCTCCCCACTTTTTTCTTAAAACTCCACAATCCTAGAGACACACAAACTACTTTATATCACAATTAAACACAGAAAATATCGTATAGACCCCGTCCCTCCGCCCACTTTTCTTACACATAAATATGTCATATCAGATCAGAAGTACAAATCTATTTCCATTCGCGTTCATATTCACTTCTTCCACTGAGGAAGGACTAAACCCACATATTCCATTTGTTCACTTTACTCCTAGGCGAACAGACACACAATCAGACAATCCTAGTCTTGATCCGCGACCCCAATAACCTTATTTATGCTCTATTCACTAGGACTTTAATTTATTTAACTCTACTCATTTTCTTCATCAAGCATTCCTTGGTATGTATTAACTCCCGACTCCCGCATTAATGTCACTCACTTCTTATTCTCTCTCTCAAATTATTTTGTTCAAGTTGAATATTAATTTATAATAAATAGTTTTGCAAACTAAATTCGATTACAACACCTGCGTTTAAGTGAGAGAATTTGAGTATACTTAGCAGAATAAGATAAAACCCAGCATTTGTTTTCATAGGAGTTGTGGAAGCAGCGTCAAACGCTCTAAAGTGGCACAACCCTGAAATACCTCGAATCTCGAGTTATCTCGGACGGCCGCAATAATGTGGTGATGAAGCTGAAATGAATCTCCACCCTCACTACAAAGTGGTGATGCTCGAATTCTTTACATGTAGATTTTTGAAATATTTTTAACTTTCCTCAACGCAAGTGCAATCATAGATAACAGCAACCAAGGACACCATCCAACAATTTCGTGATCAGGCGCAGATAGCACTAGCCCCCGTCAAAGAGGAGCTAACAATCCTCCCACTGAGGCAAGAACTCATCCACCGCAACTCATTCACCACCAGCATCACCGAATATCCAGCACTATCTTCAGGTCAGTCAACAAGAGACGTTAAAATGACCTGTGCAACATTGCAACCGCATAAGGTAGCTCACATTATTTATCCAGAGGTACACCGAGGGTTTCAGAGACAAACCTCACCAGCGACCTTTCATGGCACAGCACGAGTCCATTCAGAAGGAACTTAGCAGATCACACTCATCGCCTCACAAATAACATAATCATAATTTTGGTGTCGCATTTCACCGTTTGTTTATGTGATTAAAGGTTCAGGAGTTGTATCTTTTCCTTGGTAGATGTTGGCTTTGCGAAGTTTTCAGCAAACCTTTTGTCGAACCAGTTTGTCCCGACTTGTGATTTATAGTTATTTTTATGCATTGATACAACGTTCCCTAATATTTATGGTCAGTCTTCGGTCATTATAAAGATAAAGATTTGCCGTGTCAAATGTTTTAACTTTATGGTTAGAGACGCTGCAGTTAAACAAAAACATTTTTTTTAAGTTGACATTTTAACCATGTTACCATCTGGTCGTAACTACTGTTAAAGGTAACTATGCATATGACAAATGGGCCTGGCAATGGGTTCCATACCCAAAATTATATTTAAATCAATCTCTAATTCGATTAATTGTGTCCTACTTTTTCTAGTACATTCGGTCCTGGGAAGAAGTCACCTCCCCCCATCCTCGGACCCTTTCTTCTTTGCTCAAAGTTGATATGGCTACACTGTCATTACTATACACAGTACCAGGTCTTTTTGCAGTGGAATGACTCGTACATCACTTGTCGGGTTAATCCAAGCAGAAGAATGAATGAAGGAATGACAAAGAAAATAAAATATAAAAAGAGATAGTGACAAGAAAAATTTAGGCTAAAAAGCCTGATAAACCGAACATGCGTGCCACGAATATGCGCCGAGTTTTATCCCTCAGCTCAACTTTTTTGGCTGTCTGGTTTGGTGACATTTGTATTGCCACTATCGTCTGACGAGAAATGTGAACAACGAGGGGAAGACGTAAGTTTCCTCACACGAGGCGAAAGAATTTGGCTATTTACATGCGCTCTTTGCATCTCGTGCCATAGAAGCTTCGAGCTTGGGAATGAAAGACAGCTGAAGTTGCCCCGAAGCTCTCCTGTAATTCGAAAGGCAAATCACGAGCGAAGAAATGCCGGAAATCAAATACGAAGGGACGACTCAGAAGAGGAAGCACAAAATGGTCTACTTCTATTAACAGAGAGGGGAGAGGCGCCTCCGACGAGCATTGCTCCACAGTTCTGTTTGGGAATACACTTCGACCCTTCACTCAGCTCCACGTACATAATGCAGTACAGTACATTCAGTTTAAAAATAAATGAAAAACGCTAAGTGTGCATGTTGGTAGACCCCTTACAGGGGATGAAATGTGGTAGACTTATTGGCTAAAAACCAGAAAAATAACATGAAATGCGATTTAGAACTTAAATAATAGCTCTGGACAAATACTCACGTTGTCTAGTAAGATAATTTTGATATTATTCAGACCGTTTCAAGTAATAACTAACCCAGCGAAATATAAACTCACATGAAAACTTTACTTATTAGTTAAATTAAGCCGTAAATTAAACCTTTCCCCAACTTTTTAAAGTTTCACCCACACGAAAAAAAGTGCAATGCTTTTTTGCTAGTGCTCTCGTCGGGGTAAGAAGTACTCCTACCATTTGTTAGGCGAGAGATTTCTTAGCAAGATGATGCCCCACTTCAGGAAGGAGTCTACTATCGACGGAAGGTGATCGTAGAGCCTTAATTTCCTCTTAAGATAAATTTTGCTCTAACAAAATTCCCCGCATGGAATTTAGTTTAAGTGTGATCTAGCAAAAGTTGTTTCCATGTTTGCCATTTGTGAACTTTTAAGCTAAGTTTTTCGTGAGTTAAGTGAGCACAAATAGTTACAATCGGGTAAAGGTGGTTTGGCGAGTGGACGAATTAAATTTTCGAATCATCAATTCTCCTCCCCCTCCCATATTGAGTCGCATTATAGTTAATATGAGTACTGATACAGTAGTTTATAATTTAATTTATCCTCCTCTCGTGGAATGAGAAATTCACGTGCTCCCCAGACTCAAGCTTGTAATATCAGCGTAAATTACGGCGTCCTGTGCCCAATTAGGCAGTCGCCAGGTGGGGCATAATAATGCAAAAAACAAGAGAAAAAAATTCAGATAAGCGGACCCCCAAATAAGCTGGTACAAAATAAACTCCCCTTAGGTACTATGGGTTGAAATAATTCTTGCACAGTGGCCATTGTTGCATTCATTTGCTAATCTATTTCATCGAGGGAAGTAGAACTATTTTAATTTAAAACTTTAAATTTAAACCCATCGTCACAATAAGTTGGGGATGTGCGCACTTGCTGCCCTCATTATGGAAACATCCTTAACTTCACCCGTTGCTGTAAAACATGCTAATAAGTCTTATGACTCGATTGATGGTCACTCATAGGTAGCTCAGCAGCGTCTTAATTGTTTATTATCGAAGGTGGGTTCAAAACCTATACGAGTTCCAACCAGGTATACCAATTGCATGGATTCAAGAGAACTAGTTCGTAGCTGTGGGTACCAAAAGCCAACTCTTCTATTAGCAGCATTTAAGTCTTTTTATATATTCTTGCCGTGTTGAATATTCCCGATAAAGGAAGGATTTTTCTTTAGCTCATTGTTTAACTCTACCACGAGTTGTTCCCATTTACGAACAGTGAAAAACAACCTCATAAGCGAATTTTCTAAGCTTTCCAGTGTATTTTATCTTCCCTAGCATAACGAAAGGAAGTCTGCTGACCCCAAATCGCGTGCTTCCCCGGACTAACCTTGGGAGGACCTTGGCAATAATATCATTCGAAAGATCATCTAAAACAACATAAGGGTTTCAAATTTAGTTAGAGTCGGCCCAAGAGTTATGCTATTTAAAAATACTTCCCCGGCTAACTTTGGGAGGACTTTGGCAATTATACCAACCGAAAGAGAATTTAAAACAACATAAGAGTTTCAAATTTCGTTAGAATCGGCTGAATTGTTACAATGTTATTTACAAAAAAAAAAAGCAAAGCGGAGACCGACGACCGACATAGTGAGATATAGAGTCGCACGTGACTAAAACAAAGTCTGCTGACCAAAAAGTCGCGTGCTCTCACTTATTCTGATTTAGAACCTTACGACTTTCAAAAATTTCAATAGTTTCGGGACTAACCATGGGAGGACCTTTGGCAATTATATCACTCGAAGGAGAATGTAAAACAACATAAGGTTTTTAAATTTCGTTAGAATCGGACGAAAAGTTACAATGTTATTTACAAAAAAAAGCAAAACGGAGACCGACGACCGACATGGTGAGATATAGAGTCGCACGCGACTAAAAACTAGACAACCTCTTCCCTATTCTTTCAGTGGAGTTTCACCGTTGTGAATTTCCCTAGTTTGTTTTTTTAACTATACTTCACATACGGTACCATTTCTTTCCCATGTACGTCGTTCCTTTGTTTACCATTACTTCATGGCTCATTCTGTAGTTCTCTTAACGAGGCTACAACTTCAAAATCTACTCACCCATCCCCCGATAAAATGTCGCCGCCAATTGCAATTTCCCCGCGGGGTGGGGGGTGGGGGTGGACTCTAAACAAAACTCATCCAAGGAAGAGTAAACAAAGAAAATGCGCCATTCAAACTCGTATTTAAGTTTAAACTAACTCCAACTACGAATTTACTCGTGTTTTTTATACGTAAGTTGACCAGTTGTTGGCGCCTCGATTTTTAAGTCTTGAATATTTTCGTAGCAGGGGTAAAAACAGCGCTCATACCTGGAGATTCAAAGTTTTCACGCCAAATTTAGGTCTTTATTCTATTTATTAGAGCAATACTTATTATTATTATTCGCTTTTTCTTTCCAATTTACAAAAGAACACTTTAAAAGTCTTTATGACAACCGAATAAAAGAAAAATTATGCCATAATAGCTACATTTTGACGAAGAGAAACTTGTTTTTGTTAGTAGGTTGGATTTATTTTCTTAATTGCAAAATGGCATCGAATATATATATATATATATATATATATATATATATATATATATATATATATATATATTAGAAGATACCACATTAACGAGATATACATATATTCGGTGCAAAAAATAATAAACCACAATTTTTTAATCCGATTTATTTACGAACAGAACTTAGTTTCGGCTTTTGCCATTATCAACTGTATAATGAAAGGTATGATATGCGACTCCAGTATATAAAAGCGAAAAATCAGACTAAACCAAATGAAAACAATGGAAATATAATGAAAAATATAAATATGTTTATGGATGGGGAAGCAACTGTTAATCCCGGGGATTCTGATTCAATTAAAGTGGGTGCATGTAAGGGAGGACGATAGGGTGTGTGGATAGATAGAGAAAATAGACAAGTGGGGAAAAGAGAAAGAAGTGTAGTAGGGTGCAAAGAGATGCCTAGAGTCTGGTGATCATATTACTTTTATTATTTTATTGGTTGCGTGTATTCTTTGTTGTTACTGTAGATTTGTAATAATTATAAATAATTATTATTTATGGCGTTCAAGCCATTTGTCTTAATAATTTTTAGTTTATTTGGTGTATGTTATGCATTGCTTATTTTGTATGTGTTTTTTAATACGTTTAAGTGCGTGCTTAATGTATTGGTATTTTTTGTGTGCGTGTGTTTTTTAGTGTTCTTGTTTCTTTTAGTTGGTGATTTTTTGTCGAAATCGGAGGGGGGGGGACCCTAGTCTTGGTTTAAAGGTGTCTTCCTCGGTGGGTTGTTGTCGTAGTTTGAGTTTCTTGTCTTGTTCGGTTTGTTTCTTTTCTTTACAGGTTTTACATCACATTATGAATAGAACGGCACTTCGTCTCCGCCAGCCACTCGGTTGGCGGAGCTGGGAAATCTGGGGCGACAGTCAGCTCTTCTGTTCTGGTTAATCATCTTGGTGATTTCATCACTCAGTTCCCGATTAACCAGATCCTGCATTTTCCGGGTCCGTTCTTCTATGACTTTGTTAATGGGAATTATCCCCGCCTCTCTGTGCAGATCTTCTTGCCGTCTTCTTTCTTGCCTGCGTGTACCAGTGATTAGGTACATGCATTTATTTTGCACTACTTGAAGTCGCCTCGGGGATTGAGCGATTCTGACGGTTTATAAATGGATTAGGGAACAGTATTCGAGATATATTTGTTAAATTTATATTGTCCTTCAGAAATATTAAAGTTATCGACCTTGCTAATAATGAATAATTCAGCAATCCTCCTTTTATATAATTGTTGGATTTATCTATAATTTTGGCTTTGTTAAATTCGATTCTATGGTCATATTTTGCATATGAATGAAGAGATTGGAGGAAAGTGAGCCCCATTTAACAAATATATCTCAAATACTGTTACCTAATCCAGAAATCGCTGCTTCCCTGTCCATAAACTAAGCAATGCACACCAATTTATCGTGCTTCTATAAGCCGTAAAAAGGTTAAAAGAATTTAAAAGGTCATGGATAACATATATATATATATATATATATATATATATAAGGTTTACTGACTTCATACATCCTGCAGAAATAAACTTATCCCCCTACAAAGTTTAGGGTCCATCGGAACCCAACCTACTTTTTGTGCAATTCAACCCCTGCAACCTTTCCTGTGACGATGCCTTTGTTCTCGCTTACCAGAATAAAGGCTTGCGGCCTGTGGGTGGACTTAATAAATTGTTATCATTAAACCCACGATTGATTCGTTTGGGACACAGCAAAGTCCCACTAAATTCAGGTTGCAAATTACATCTTAAAGGCAGCTCACGTAGTCATTTCGAGGACGGTAATTTGCGCTCCTTTATCGTTTGCCCTCGAGAAAGCGTGATTAACCTACCTCAGCCCAATGTTTGTAACTAAGTTAATTAATAGATAATCGCTTCTGTTGATTTCAGCATTTTGTGACTCATCCATCAAAGACATGACCTCCGCGTGCGACACGATCACAGGAGATAACCGTTTGCATTGGATGTTTCGGTGGAATGCCGATATTGTCTCCTGCCCTTTCAAAGGACCCCTTATTTTCACTTATTCCAAAGGATGGGAGAAAGAGTGCAAAAATCCAGTTTCCCAGGTAAGTCTTTAGATCCTGGTGGATAGTCTTCAAGGGAAGCATTTAAATAATCTTGGTCGTTTGTTTTCAAGATCTGCAATAACAGTGTTTTCTCTTTATCCTACCTATTATAATTCTTGGCCTTGGGTAGTCTCGCAACGGTTATTCGTTTCTTCTACCTATCACTTCTAATTTACCAACTTTTCCTTTCGCTATAATGTGTATTGGTCAAACATAAATATTCACAATTGCTCTACCACTATGTCTTCTCTGATGACTAATGGCTTACTCAAAATTTAAAGATAAAACCGATAATGCTTCAGAATCGTTAGGTTGTCCATTTATTTGTCAGGTTTGTCTCTATGAACTTAGGAATTGGGGGCACTCTTAAAAGTCGACACATTTCTTACACTTAAGGAAATTAGATGTGTATATATGAAAATAAAGACATAAAATGAACGAATCCCCAATGGGAAGAATGATAAGGAAATACAATTTATAAATTAATTAAAGCCATTCTTTCTATGGTGCTCATACGATGCCTATAAAGAGCTCCATTCATAATCATGTTTAAAGTGGACGAAGAGGTTCCTAGAATTCAGCCTATTTACAATTCATAACAAGAAAATATAAGAGGATGGTATTGTTATTTCTTTACAGGTAGATTCGTGCGCCGATGATATGAGACTGCTATTTCGCCAACAAGCTTGCCCCGATGTTAAAAATTCCCAGAGTAAAGGTATGATCTTTGCAAGATGAGAGTAGCTTATTATTTCAATCTCCAATTATCCTGAAATATTTAATCCCTTGATAATACCAGTTACTAATAGTTGGATGTTTTTTTATTGAACTTTCCCAGAGGAAGAATTGGTGTGTTTAGGGTCTTGGAAAGATGGATCTGACCATTACTTCGCTGGAAAGATCAACCATAGTCACGCGTTTACTAACGAGGATCGCTATCGGTGTTTCATGTATGAGAAGAGTCGTCAGCGTCACTTTATGCAGCAACCGAGTGAAGAAGAGGAAGAAAACGAGCCACTGTGGCACCTCACCATGTCGAACGATGCGGCGTGCCAAAGTCTCAATTCCGTAACTGATGCAGCTAAGATCATGAAACTACGAAAACGTGAGTCTCCGGACACCTTCCCACTCTTTTATAAATATTAATAATTTTTTGACCTTTACACTAATTCACTCATTTTATCCCTTTGCAGCAAATCACAATAACAAAAAATGCAAATTTCCCTCGTGGCTCGCTGATCACATTCATTGGCATACTCTTGATTTCTCCCAGAGTTACTTCATTTACGCACGCGATACATCCCTCAAGATAAGTAACGGAACTGCTCCACCGGAGAATGTTGAGGTACGCTACATCACGACATCGTAAACATGTTATATTGTAGTTAGGAAATTTGTTCACTATCATTGGAGTCCAGCGAGAGAAAACTAACGAACAAAGGTAAGAAATAACCTCCTTGCAAACTTAAGACTCAATGAGCAGTTGGTTTCCTGCAATCAAATCTGAGGTACAAATCTATTTTATCATCACTTTGTTTGAAATTTAAAAGGCAATTTGAAGTAAAGACTAGTTTTTTCGGAACCATTTAACCGATATTTTTATTGTCAACAAAATTGACAAAAGATGAGTTTTTCTGTAGTTCAATAGCGACGCTAGTGGCGATGATAAGATTAAGTCAACAAACGTAATATCTCGGGGAAATGTCCAAAATACATCAATCTTTTAATGTGCACGGATAAACTATTTAGAGTCAAGCGTTGATTCTCGAGTATATGCGGGCAAATTCGTTAAAGGGTGTAAATTAAGCAGTTCGCCCATTTCGACAGGCAGATTAACTAGCGCCTTACGTTGTTGAATGAAGTTAAACCAAAATGAGCGTGGTTAAACTCCAGATCGAATTTGTTTCGGCCTACTTTTGGGCGGGTGTTATATAATGTCAAACACACACTGAAAAACACCTTAACAAATAATTTGAAATGAGTGGTAAACCTGTACAAAATAATATGTATTCATGTAAAAGACTAACGGCAAAAATGTCCGCCTATTAAGTTAACCTTTTGATGTAGTAAAATATCTGAATATGTAATTATATCACACTTAATTATTCAGGAGGCGATCGTAGTAAAGTCATTATTATTACATATAGTCACAACTCTATTTAAATTTCCCCTCTTTTATAATCAATGGCCATATCAATTCCGAAGTTCCATTTTTGCCTACCTGATTTGATCTTCACTGAAAAGTGGGCGAAAGAAGACGCGAGCATCGCCATCGGGAAGTCTCCCTTTACCATTGTGTAAAGCGAGAATTTAGATGCATGCAGAAAGTAGAGATCGCCAACAAACGAAAGTGCTTTGGGGGCTAGCGACCTCGAGGGAGCACAATCTCAGTTTCTGATCTCTAATAGTTCCATTTAAATATTGAAGGTGCGAGGCCACACTGACCTACGTCTCATTTGCCACAAATACGAGAGTTTCCACGATTCTGATTTTCGTAAGGAACACCGCGGTGGCCGCCTGAAGGAGCATCACAACCACGCTGACCAAGTTACCATTATTGTCCACTTCACTGTCGGCTGGTAAGTATTGTGAGTTTATTGAGTTAAGGTAATCGAATCGAAAAGGGGATCTAAATTAGTTGCTTGTTCTTCTAGCCTATTATTTCTATTATGTTACGAGACTTGTAGTTTTGGTGCACTGCTGTGAACTTTTATTATCTAAACCTTGCTATTTGTGTCGTTCCAGCATCATATTTAGCGTTGTAAAATTGATTTCAAAGATCCTCTAAACATCCCGTATTTACTCAAACAGCTTTCACAGAGGTTTGTTTTCTAAGATCTTTGATTGGTTCCAGCCACAGTGGATACCGCTGCATGAGAGTTTTCCGAAGACAGGCTAATGTGGTTCAAGTCCAGTTCGGGAAAAACGCTCTAAACTCGAATGAAGCTTGCAACAACACCAACTTCTGGAAGCCTTCTATTGCCGAATACATAACGTTGGTTGCTCAGGGCGAGAACAAAGGGACTTGTGGTCCTTTGGGGAATTACCACATTCCAGAAACCCAGAATATGATGAAAGGTTGTAATCATGCTGAGGGTAAAGCCTCCTCATTCACTCATTTGATGGTGGGTTGTTCTCAACACGACACCTTGGAACTTCGCGAAATATGTCCAACGCAGGAAACTGATTGTAAGTAAAGGGACATAAGAAATAACTCTTCATTCCTAAATAACCAACATTTCCTCCTATTTCATAATGTTCTCACAAATATTTAGCTTATCATGAGGAGTGTCCAATCATACACGGCTACTGATATAATTCACCTAATTTCCGAATCAAGACCCAAATTTAATCGATTGTTCGTTGTCATATCATAAATCTTTGCACAAAAGATTATAAAAATCCATTATTAGTCGTTTGCGTAATCCTGACAAGTACAGTAGCAAAGAAAAGAGGTAGGTACCCTAGTAGACCTTGCGATCCATTCAAAGAGGGTACCTTAGAATGAACACTTGAATTGAATGATCTTCCTTGCATTGGGGATGCATCATCAGAACAATAAGCAAATCAATGACTTTGCTTCTTCCTGGCAGATTGCGGCTTTTTTTTTAGGTTAGTGCAGCGAGTCTATAAGTTACTATGTCGGTCGGTCGGTCAGATGATCACCATTTTACTTTTCAATGGGTTTTTGTGCAATAACATTGTAACTATTTGGCCGAATTTAACGAAATTCGAAGCCCTTATGTTGTTTTACTTTCTCTTTCGAAGGATATAATTGCCAAGGTCCTCCCAAGGTTAGTTTGCGAATTATTTGGTATAACATCGTAACTATTCAGCCGATTCTAACGTAATTTGAAACTTCTATGTTGTTTTTACATTCTATTTCGAATTATATAATTGATAAGGTCCTCCCAAAGTTAGTCCGAAAATAATTAGAAGAAAACTAACTATGGTTTGGATTGCCCCACCTGTTCAAAGTTTTGAAGGTCACATAAGTCAGACTAATTGAGAGCACGCGACTTAGGTCTGTTGACTTTGTGTGCTTAAGTGAGGCTAAAATGTTAGTAGAACAACACTCAAATTTAATAGCTGGATTTTAGGTAATGATCGACCTCCTCCCACCTTACCAAAAGATCGCAGGAGGGAGCTAATTGATGGATCGGTAGGAAATTGTGTGGGGAATTCGGGTATTATGCTAGGATCTAATTTCAGTGACCAACCCACATATATTGAGCTCATGTTGTTTACGGTCAAATTAGGATAGCACAAAAAATGATTAACCTTTAGAGAATTACTATAATCAACACCAATTGGTCTTTGAAAGACTAACCATGTGACCATCCATTCATCATACCAATTTTCCCCACAATGTGGGGTTGCTGCGCATCAACGCATCAAAGGTACGGATCCTTTTTAGGATTTATCAACGGGCCTAAGGCTCTAGGAATGTCCCTTCCATCCACACACAATCATGCAAACTTTCTTCCAGCCGTTCGCACACCATAGCAATCACTTCCATATATTCTTTTCACAATTATTCATATCCAGTCATCTTACAAGTCTATATCACCTCGGCACACACTCAATTACAACTGCACTCACATTGTTCATCACGCCTTATATATCTTTTATCCATTCTTTTCTCGCTCTATCACTCATTCCTATACCCAATATTCAAATCTTCAGCCGGGTGTAATAACATGGACAACTATGCTACTACACCTGGCATCTGGATGATTGTAATCCGACAGGCGGCAACCCTCGTGGGAGTCGTTCGGGGAGACCTCCGCTTTGGACCACTCGGTCTCTGTACCACCCACGGACTTCGCCCATCTTCTCCGCAATGTTTATCACTATCCATCAATTCTTCTATACCATACTTTTACTCCCATACATTTATGTTGAAACCATCATACTTTGATGCAAATCTCTTAACACCTTTTACATTAAATCTCTTAGCATTTACTAACGCTCTTATCGCCTTACCATTCCAACCCTAGGTATCGCAGTTTGCCTTATCTTTACCACTATCTTTCACAACATACCCCAAACACTTAGAGGATATCCCTTGTTCAAGACAAACCACACCGCGCTATATCAGCCACCATCACCTTACACCTTACCCAGTTACTCTTTGACATCTCGCGCCTACGTTTTCAAACGCTTCGACAAACATTTCCAGATCCCTCTCACTCTCAGGCATTAAAACAGGTCATCAGCACACACCAACATAGAGGACATTATCTCATACATCCATGCCTCTCATCCCCACATATATCGAATAATTCCTTCCGACTATCCTTCGCTGGAACACACGTTAGCATAAATACCTTTCCCACCATTTGACAGTTCACTACCTCATATTCTTAGAACCTGCCACAATGCTTTCCTATCTATACGATCATGAGTCATCTTTAAAGCAATGAACCCACCATACAATTTACATTTTGATCCATACACACACCCCAAAACTTTCTAATCTCACCTTAGTCATCTGGTTCTCTCTGTTATCCTCTTTTCGCAATCATTCAAATTCTTTCCATAACTTTGTCAACATCACTCGGACCTTATTTCCTAGTAAGATATTATTACATCCACCTTTCTTTAATTTTTCCTTACGCAGCAATACCATCACATTCTTTTAGTTTTGATCTCTATGCTTTCAAAGGCCTCATAACACAACTTCCAGATCCATTACATCATCGCCGCCGTGTTTTAGCATCTCGACCTATAGATAATCTATTCCAACTGGCCTCCCATTGTTCAGACCTTTTACAGCGCTACTAACCACTGCACACTTTTTAATACAGCCCCTCAGCTAGAATCAAAGCCAATCATATTAACATTCACTTCATTTTAGAAACTCCCATTATACTCATCAAAGTACTCTCACTATCGACTTTTAACCTATCTTCTCCCATAGGTGTCATACAATTCTTATCCCCGATGTTAACAACGTGATTTAGTTTTTCGCCTTCCAAAATAACTTCCGATTCCCATCCGGATCTTCATTCACCTTACTTCTACAACCTTCATTTGCTGCTTCCTTACTCTCTTTCGATCATCCGTTTCACTTCTCTTTTTACCTCCTTGGATTCGTTCCTCCGCATCTCCCTGACATGTTCGTGTGCACCATCGATCACATGTATGTATGTCCTCTTTTTCCTTTCCATTGTACGTTTCACAGCGTCATTCCACTATTCAGTATTCCACGTTCCTATTACAGTTCTAGCAGACTCGCATACAGCCTTTCACCACCACTTTCTTAATTTGTTCCACCTTTGGTGTCTCCACATTTTCACGCTTTTCCTCTTTCCTTCCTAAGCAGTTTCGCGCATACTCTTTCATCGAGGATCTCGAAACCTTTCACTTTGTATCTTCGTCACCTATTCTAATCCACAAAACCCACAAAGGGGTGTCAGGTGTAGCATTACCAACCATGCTGCTGCTGACATCGAGAGGATTGCGTCCCCTCCCTGCCCCAATTCCCTGACAGATCTTAGTTTTAAGTAACAATCTAATTCACACATCAACCACTTGAACCTTGTAGAGGTCGTTAATATCCGAATGGAAACACCGCTTCCGACTACAGCGAAGTTAAGCCATATTGGGTGTTGTTACTCGCCAGATGGAGTCCCAGTTTGGGCTGCCATACGCCGTAGACACCCGTGGATCTCACGTTAATCAGTAAGCCCCCACGGGGAGATAAAAGACTTCAAAAAGTGGAGACCAGTGGTAAAAACCCGAAATAATTTGTTTAATCCTTTCTGCTTTAGCCTACCAGTGCTACGGGGAGTGGAAGTCTGAAGGAGTGACCTATGTGGTGGCGTCCCCCGTGTCCCGGCCGTCGGGGTCTCCGAAGAGGGTCTGCTTCTCGTACAGTCACAGCGAGGACCCCGGCGAGGGCCTGTCTCCGCCCAGCCTCGTTTTCACCGCCCGCCACGACACGTGCATCGCGCGGCGGGATGACGCCCACCTCACCCTCAACGCAACCCTCATCGGTAAGGAGTCCCCAGCGGACGTCTATCTGGACGCATCCACCCCTGTGGTCGTCCTTCTATTCTATGTACGGACTTGTTTCTATTTTTTTTTCTAATGCACCCTCCCGGCCCCAGGGTTTAGGACTGATGAGGTTCGTTTTTTCTTTTCGTTGTCCTGTTGTATCTATTCAGCTTTGTTCCTTCATGTGTCTGTCCTCGTCCTCATCCTTTCTGGAAGTGCCGTCGTTGGTCACACCAGCGCCTTTTCTTAGTTAACAAAACGAGGCGATTTGTGAACATTCGCTTCGCTCGGCTTTCTGGACATATTCGCCGGTTAAAGGGTCCAACGTCTGTCTGAGGCTGGGAAGTAATGTCATTTCTAAGTCTGGCCACGGCCCCATTTTCGATCCCAGGCAGGTTTGCAACCTCAGTATCGCAGTTTAGAGAGGGTTGGGATTGTCTCGAATTTAAAGCGTAATAGCAAAGAGAAAAAAGGAGGAAGGTAGCCACAAGTCCTCCTACAAGCATTGGAGCTGGGAGGGTTCACAACTGTGTCTACAGGCTGGGAGGGCATGGTGTACCTACAAGTTTCAGCTGGGCCCCTGTTACAACCATCTCCTTATAAGTCTTACGGATACGTCATTATCCATTTTTTTTTAGAACTACCTTTCTATTATTTTTCTTCTTGTGTCTTCTCTCCCACTAAGTAACACAATCCTCCCGCTTTATGACGTTTCAGTTTTCTTTTAAAAAAATAGAAATTTCATCTCTATCATGCGTACATTATGCTACTAAACGTGTCTTGACCAGTCATTTTTAAATATTCTGCTCATTTGTAATATTAGTGGCTTCTCCATGATACACCCTCATGACTAAGCTACAGATCCATAGTTCTGATTTTTTTTTTGATCACAACACGATTCCCTTCTGTTTTTCCTCAGGTAGCTGCACGAAAGTGGCGGAGATAGCGTCGAGCGCCCAGCGTCACTCGAGTATTCCGACCGTTTTCGGGATACTCCTTGGCGCAGTGTATCTGGCCCTTAGCTGCTCTTCTCTGCCAGTAGAACAGTTCGGACTGTTGTCTTCTTGCAGTTGTATTTTTGCATTCATTTTATAGTGGCACTAAAGTGCACTTCGGGATGAGACTGTAAGGGTTTGGGTTTCTTCAATCCATTCGATGTTAAAAAGAGAAAATTGAAAACATACTTTTGTTTTGTGTACACCGTTTTCGTTTTGTGTACTGTGTGAGTATTAACGAATGTTTACGTTCTTTTAAGGAAATGTACGTAACCATTATAAAACTAAACTCGTATATACATCTAAATATAATTATTAAAATCGCATTCATATTATAAGGGTCTTCATGTGTATGCTCAATAATTACGGTGTTGAAAAGTCATTAAGGAGTAATGATGATTAAGTTAAGAACATTCAATCGCTTTTTTTAAGGCCACCAAAACTATTTATCGCAGCGATTTACCTGAATCCAAAATCAAAAGGAAATTCCATTCTATGAATAATTGTACACTCTTGGCCGTCCTTGTGTTTTTATGGTGATTACCTTTTCGTAGGAACACTTGTAGAAGTTTCTTATTTCGTTATTAATTGTATATACAAATATAGACTGTGAAGAATTACCTATATTATTAATAGGTGTTGAGAAAAATGTGATATTTGGTTTAACGAAAAGAATGCACTTTTACCCTTTTTTTTTTCTTTTATTTTGCGTTCTATATTATTCAAAGGAATAGTTTTCTTTACATGCTAGAATTTTAAGTTCTAAATCGATCCTCTGCGTTTGGCAAATTTCATCTCAAAGTAATCAAAACCTTACGACTTGTCTTAATTTATCATGGAGTAAGAAAACCAAGTCATTTATATACCTGAAATTGCTTCGCATCTTATTTTTGTTTGCGAAAACCTTTATCACCTAAGCTCTTGAGTTAGGGCAAATGATCTTAGGGAGAGAAGGCGAGGAAAGCACGAAGTTGGAGCTTATCGTGCTTTCATCTGTCGGCTCAGACGAAAATTTGTCAAGATATCACCAGTTTCAGATAGGTAATTGAAAACATATGTTAATCTTTAACAGGCGAACTGTTTTGCCAAATGAGGAGGTGAATTATGAATACGCTCACTTTTAATCGTTCCACCAACCATACAAGTTGAATAGTAATTGATTCTCTTGGTTTTTTAGCTTGTATGAAGCGAAGAGTTAAATGGAATGTGAAAGATTTTAATTGTGCACTTATTTTTTTAAACTCGTTAACTTGTGTTGAATAAGGGGGGGAGAGCAAAGGAAGGTGATTCTCTCTATAAAAAAAGAAGCTTAGTTAGACGACCCACAAAATATGAATTTATATAGAGAAAAAATTAAACAAGAAGTATATATATATATATATATATATATATATATATATATATATATATATATATATATATATATATATATATATATATATATATATATATATATATATATAAATAATAGCACACTTTCCCCTAGATATATAGTAACGGTGTTTGTGTGCAAAAACTCTTTCTAAAAAAAAAGAAGACCATTTTAACTCATACTTTTTGTACATACTCTTTAAACTTCTCTATGATAACAAATTCTCACAAGAAGACCAACTACCTATATCAAAGTATTTTTATAGATAGTTTTCACAAAGAAGACCTATTCTTTCTTATCTTTAAGTCGCAAAATAGCAAGTGATCGTCTACGTAGAGCTGTTATGTCACACTTATTTTACTGATTTGGACATTTTTTTTCTCCTCTTTTTAGTACTTAATAGGAGGCCTACACGTGATAAGGATGGTATTTAATACTCTGCCTAAAAAGAACATAAAATAGAGAAAACACACATACACACACACACACACACACACATATATATATATATATATATATATATATATATATATATATAAACTTCCTAAACGTGATTTACTCTGATGACAGTAAAGCATTCTAATACATTGGTGAAGGAGTATATTTTTACATCGATGAACTTCTAGTGTTTTTAGACGATTGTATAAGTGGCTGTGTGTAAAAAAAAATATATATATATATATATATATATATATATATATATATATATATATATATATATGAAATTGGTCTTAGAAGCTTTATTTAATAGTTTCAGTAAAATGTACATATTTGGTATATGTACTTTGTACATATTTCTTGCTTTGTAATTTTCAGCGTGATTCATCCGCCGTTTTATTATTTGTGACGAATGTTACAGATAAAACTTGCGATGCTGTATGTATTATATATATATATATATATATATATATATATATATATATATATATATATATATATATATATATATATATTCAACTGGTGTATGTACTACAATATATGTAAAAAAAATCATTTGTACTTCTACGAATGCATATGATTTGTACACGTTTTTTGATGTGCTCTAATATATATATATATATATATATATATATATATATATATATATATATATATATATATATATATATCACAAGATGTATATTCTTTAAAAATATATTGTATTTTTAGTCAAATTTAATGAATGATGATATGTATATATTGAGTAATCGATGCACTTCCCTCCCGAGAAGCCCAATTGCTCCCTACGCGTTCGAATGTTGGGCTGAATTCCGCACATAAATGAGGGATTTGCTCGTGAGATGATGTTGGGTCGTCGTCAGATATAGATTTCTCTAAATCATTGGATATTTTTTTTCATATTTCATCAAATATTAGTTAACAAATATGCGTGTGGGGTTTATTTGTCCGTTTATTCTTTAATCACTTAAAAATATACTCGTTTCCAAGAACTTTATTTTTATCCCATTTGCGTTTTCTGACAATTCTGTTGATTTGAGGCCTCGACATATTTTACCAATTCTTGTACATTGTATCACGCTAGAATAGTTTATTAATCCTAATCCTAATTGCACTAAAGTTGTGATGCACGAAACAACTGTCCGGCCTCTATGTGCCGCACAGTCCCAATGTAATGTTCAACTTCAAATCAATCAACAATCGATAATTTTTGGAATTAAATTATTTATGTGGATAAAAAGTATGGAGAAGAGGATTGTCATTAGACTACAGCATGTATTGAAATGGTGTCTCCTTGTGATGATAAAAGACCTAGTCGACAATGCTGGAGATGGTCGTTTCAACTCATGAAGTAGGCTTTGTGCCGGGATGGATTTCATGGAGTTTTGTTTACACGGAGCAAGAAAAGAGACTATCTGCATGCGCAAATCGTAGTGAAAAAAATGATGGTGGTAATTTTATTTAAACTTGGGGAAAATTTGACGTATATTTAAAATTCTCACATATGCCTCTATGTACTGAAGTTCACTCATGTCAGTAAGTAACACGTGAGCTCATTATTATGGATGTATCCTATAATTTGCACTATTTGTTATGATTCAAGTTCATGTTTGATTTTTTTATTAAAAGGAAGGAAGTCAACGGAAATTGATTTGTTTTTTAACAAATTGCATATTATGAAAATTTGTGTGATTATATATATATATATATATATATATATATATATATATATATATATATAATTCTTTTGTTTCGAAGAATAAACAATAGCACTTTAAATGATGTTTTAATGTTCCTTAATTCAATTATGCATTGGGACAGATGTTATGTGTTGTTATTACTATTAATTGCTCTTTCACTTCGTTGCCCGCTAACTTGATAATTAAATTTACATTAAGATCAGTATAACAAACTCTACCAAAGAAACAGCGGTGTTACGATTGGTTATGTTTCTGATTACTACTACGTATGCAAATGGATTTTTCGTTCTTTTACGATTTCTTGTTAGGAGTAAGAACGAATAAAAATACAAAACAAAAGATAATTAAAAAATAGACTTCAAAACAACAATTGTAAAAAAACTACAAATATTTCCACAAAAATTATAATAATAGTAAAAATCAATTAAGGTGCGCCATGGGGCCGCCAGGACAAGTCCGCCTCTACAAGGGGGTCGCAAACCATCAACAAGTTCAAATAGAATAAACCGCAATAAGGGATTCAGTAGTCCGGACCAAACACGAGGGACAGGTGGTATTGATTGTTCATCCTGGTACTGGGCAGGTTACGCATTAGTGCAAGTGTGTGTGGAGGGGACAAAGCATGTGTGGGTGATCCTTTGTTCTCGGCAGCGGACTTCCTTGGGATAAGAACTGGCTTGGAGATTGTACCCGCCGAACCTTGAACCACTGCCGAAGAGGCCTCTTCTATATGGGAAAGGGCCACATAATATGGCTTCTCTTTCAACTAGGAAACTGAACTCCAATCAGGATATTCTCCCCTCGACGTGTTGGTAACCGCATCCGGCAATTTGCATATGGACCGAGGGACTGGCGTGCCGGTCCCCAGCGGGAAAGGATTGAGAAATGGCATGTCGGAATACAGAATAGTCGAGTTTCGGAGCGAGAAGCCAGTGGAGAGGGGGAACCCACTCTTCCTCAAAAGAGCTTGAGAGCGGCATCTGTGAAATCAATTAGGTGGGAGTGTCTACCCACTATAGAGGGAGCCACCTGTGGACGACGCAAGCAGGAGGTAACAAATAACAACGATAAAAAGATCATAGGATAAAAAAAAACAAAAAGCACAAAGGTATCAAGAAGGAAGCGCGCTCCAGCGTAGGGGGTAGACACGCGGCTCACAACAAACAGTCAAATAAAGTGGAAGAGGCCATCCTCCTCCAAAAAGTCGTATAGACCGCAAGTTCATGTGCAGGAACCACTCCCGAATATAAGAGACAATCGGTAGCGACCCCGCTAGTTCCAATACCGGTATAGGTTAACGTACGCGAAGATCACCCAGACTGGGACATTCAATAAGAATGTGCCGAAAAGTCTGGAGGACAAAGCAAGCATGACAATTACGCGCAGACGAGCGCTCCATCAAATGGCGGAGCGTCCTGCGAGTGTGTCAATTCGGAGACGACAGAAAGCAACCTGAAGCCCTCGTGATATTGGGGGGTAGGCCCATGGGAACAGTTGCGGCGCAATGTACGTAACATTAAGTTCCCTTCGACCGTCTCCCATCATCTTTGCAAAGCCGCCCGGAGGACAGTACCAATTCCTACCATGTAATCGGTGTGAGGAAGAGCGAAACGCTGGTCTGTTCGCCTACTCCACGCGGACTCTGGCGCCCCCATCAGCGCGCTCATTCCCCGTAATTCCTACATGTTCAGGATCCCAGCAGAAGATAATCGACATCCGCCGGTCTCGCCAAAACAGTGGCTTCACGGATATCGCGAACCAGCGGATGCGGAGATTCCAATGCCCCGAGAGCACTCAGGTCGCTTTGTGAGTGTCTTTAAATCAGAATCTGGACTCCGAACAGGGCACGTTCCGTTATCTCCCGTACCGAGCGGTGCATTGCAATCAGCTCGGCTGTGAAGACAGACGCAGCGCATGGCAGAGCCCCGCTGACTTCAAACAGGGTAACGGCGTGGAAACCGAGCCCCTTTTGGGACTTAGAGCCATCCCTATACACTGGTACGGTTCCAGCGTGACACGAAGTGTGCTTAAAAAGGCCGAACTCAGTACTCCCGGCGCTATAAAAGCTCTGGGAGCAGAGGTGTGGTGACAAATAGTCAAAGGTAGTACCCTCTAGGGTGGCGCCTTGGGCAGAACCAGGGGAGCCACCGGCCCGAGAGCTAAACCGAACTCTCGAATGAGTTTCCTAGCCTTAAAGCCAAAGGGCTTAGGGTATGACTGGCGTCTCTCAGCAGCATAGGCACCGACGAGATCAGCTGCGGATGCAGTGAGAGCTGTCGGCGACTCTGGAAGGCGCTGGGATCACGCGTACAGGCGAATGATGCACTGTGCACGGTGCAGAGCGAGTGGCATCTCAATGGGGACGTGCAGAAGGCACCGATCGCCAGGCGAAGGACAGTGTGGTGGATCGAGTCTACCTTATGTAATACACACTCTGCAGTAGACGAACAACTTAACGATCAAGAAAGAAGAATCGATAAAAAAGTAAGGCAGTAGCCCTATCAGCGGCTCAAGCGCTGAACTTCATGGAGCGAATATCCATGTCACGGCTACAAGAGACCGTAAGGCTGCGAATGTGTGCCTCCCAGGTGAGGCGTCGGTCAAATACAAGACTAAGTAAACAGTGCGAGTCCATCAGTTCCAGGCGCACCCAGTAAGAAATCAGTCTGGGTCAGGGTGGAGACGTGGATGGCGGCAGAAATGGACCACCTTAGTCTTGGCCAAAGAAAACCGAAACCTGAGCACTTCGGGATAGCGATTTTTTTTTAAGGGGCTATCTGGCGACTGACCACTTGGGCAAAAGTCGCCGCAAACAAACAGCCTAGCTCTAGGCTACTTTAAAATAAAAATTTGAAAAGAAAACAACGATAAAAAGGGAAGATGACAATTAGGAAGTAAGCTCCGGCGTCGGGGGGAGGACCTCCTCCCGCCCCCGGCGCAGGAGCGTGCGACCTACAAAGAAAACAATAATAACAAAAAAACAACAAAACCTAGTTAAATAAAAGGGAGAAGACCGGCCTCCCCCCAAAAGTCTATCAGTCCACCAGTCAATGAGCACGCACTCGTCCCGAGTACAAGGAACAGGCGGTAGCGACCCCGCCCATCCCGGTACCGAGACAGGTAACGTGCTCGAAGATCGCCCAGACTGGGACATTCAACAAGAATGTGCCAAACAGTCTGGGGGACAACGCAGTCTTCACAGTAGGACGCTGGCGAGCGCTCCATCAAATGGCAGTGCGTCCTGCGAGTGTGCCCAATTCGGAGATGACAGAAAGCAACCTGAAGCCTTCGCGGCATTAGGAGGTATGTCCATGGGAACAGTCGCGGCGCAATGGCACGCAACTTTAAGTTCCCTTCGACAGTCTCCCATCTTCTTTGACAAGCAGCCAGAAGAACTGCACGTATTCCTTCCATTTAGTCAGTGTGAGGAAGAGCGAAACGCTGGTCCGGTCGCAGAGCCCTCGCGGACTCTTTGGCGGGCTCATCTGCGCGCTCATTCCCCGCAATTCCTACATGTCCAGGAACCCAGCAGAAGATAATCTCGACATCTGCCCGGCTCGCCAAAACTGTAGCGTCACGGATATCGCGAACCATGGGATGCGGAGATTCCAATGCCCCGAGAGCACTCAGGGCGCTTTGTGAGTCGCAAGTTCACAATCCGGTCTCCGAACCGGGCACGTCGCGTAATCTCCCGTACCGAGTGATGTATTGCCACCAGCTCGGCCGTGAAGACAGACGCAGCGCCTGGCAGAGCCCCGCTGACTTCAAACAGAGGGGATACGGCGTGGAAGCCGGCCCTCTCTTGGGACTTGGAGCCATCCGTATACATTCGGCATAGCGAGAGACGCGGTTCAATGCCTGTTGGAGTCGACGCTCCAGAGTTGGCATCTGGGCATCGCCAAAAGAGATCGAAAGGTCGTCCAAGTAGAGCGTAGCGAGAACATCTTCCGGGGGCACCGAGGTGATGCCGTTGATGCTCAGGGTAAAAAGTGTGACACTGAGGACATTTTCCTGCGGGACACCCTCTTCTTGCTCCATTGGGCCGGAGAAGGCTCCTCCTACCCATACAGGAGTCCACAATCTCAAAAATTTACGGATATAAAGATTGGGAGGTGTCCTCTCGCCCCCATCTTGTAGAGAGTCTCCATGATACCGTATCGCCATGCGGTATCATAGGCCTTCTCCAGATCGAAAAACATCGTGGCGTAGTCATGGCTACGAAGGAAGTCCTCGCAGACGATAATTTACAGTTGAAGCAGAACATCCGAAGTGGAGTTAAACTTGCGGAAGCCACACTGTGTAGAAGAGAGAGGACCTCCGATGTCGAGAGAAAAAAGGCTAATCTAACATTTACCAATTTCTCCATCAACTTGCACACGCAAGAGGTTAGAGAGATTGGACGAAAACCGGTTGCGATAGAATGATCTCTCCCCGGTTTGCGCATTCGCTAGAAGTCTGTGAGGATATCCTTTACCCAGACCCTGTTCAACAAATCTAACAAAGGCCATGCTTCGCTCATTTAAATATCGGAGCATGGGGCATGGGACATGGTCTGGACCAGGAGAGGTGACCGCGCACGAAGCGAGAGCAGAACGCAACTCACTCAATGTAAACCCGTCGTTGAATAGTTCTTCGCCTCTGGAAGTAAAGTCCAGTCGACTGACTATCGCGATATCACGACGGGCATTGAATACGGGTTGAGCAGCATTCTGGATAGAGAATGCGGAGAAGCGGTCCTATTTCCTGAAGAACGGGAGAGGGGTCCTGTGAGAACTTGCTCCGAATCCTTTTGACTCGCCTCCACACCTCTGCTAGAGGCGTCTTTCCGTTAAGTGAAGACACGCATGCCCACCAAGAAGAGAGGCGGGCGTGCTTCGCAATATACCAAAACCTAGCCCTAGCCTGATCAAATTCACCGCAACTGAAATCGTTCGGGCGGCGCTTATAGCGCATGTAGGCATAACGCTTCTGTTTGAGGGACGTCTCACACTCCGCTGATCACTGCGGATGTGGTTGGTGGGTAAAACGGCAAGAAATTCTAGGAATAGTAGTTAGGCCAACGGCGATGAGGTTCCTGAAGAAAAACTCAACGGCCTCATCCGCCGACCTAAACTCCTCAACTGAGATAGAGAAATCAGTCATTTCCTGAAATGCGGATTACCGTGCCCGCGCCAAGTACCACCGGGGCGGGCTCTCGTGCGACAGCGGCCCAGAAAATGATATTTGAATGGGAAAGTGATCACTACCATAGAGGTCATCGACCCCCCACCCCACCCCAAATCAGGCTGTGCATCGGCAGAGCAGAAAGATATATCGAGACAGGAAATGGTAACGGTTTTCGAGTAGTGATGCGTAAACTCATCCACATTTAGGATAGCTATCTCCTGCTCGTCAATCAGGTCGGCAAGGACTTGACCCCTTGGATTAATCGAGTATTCTCCCCAGAGGGGGTTGCTACCATTCAGATCTCCGAGCAAGAGAAAGGGCCTCGGCAACCATGCCACGACGCAGCGGAAGTTCCTCCTGCCGAAGTCGGCTGACGGTGGAATGTACGCGGAAATAACAGTATACCGCCTATACAGGTGCATCTGCACAGCTACTGGCTGAAAGGAGGTATCTATATCAAAGAGAAGAGCGTAGTTATCATGCCGGGTGTAAATCACGCATCCTCCTGCCCAGCTACCCTCCCGTGGTTCTGGCGTCGCAAAACCGTTATACTCTGAGAGGGTCGGCAGGGGGCACGGCCCAGCACGCTCTCCTGCAAAAGTATAGATAAAGAGGAACAGGAGGAGACGAAATTCCGCAGTTCCTCCGAGTTGTTTTGGAGTCCACGACAATTCCATTGAAGGAATATGCCCTCCAAGCCTAGCTCGCGGGAGATGGGGGGGCCCTCTACGAAGAGAAGTCCGTCACGGGAATTTCCGTGCACTTCCCGTACGCCGAACTCCGGGCGCTGTTGGCCGGACAATGCGCTGAAGGCGCTGTCGCCTTCAAGGACTTATCGGGGAAGGTTGGGTTCACCATGCGAGTCTTTTTCTCCCTCCACCTCGAAACCTTAGGCGAGTGGGGAGGCTTCGGAGGCTGGTGTCCCTCTTTTAGAGGATCCACGGTCTCCGATACACCCAGCCCACCAATGGGTGTGGGCGAAGGAGCTGAAGCCTCTTTAGTGCTGTCTTCCTTTCGGCGGCGACGTCACATTCACAGGCGTGCCATCAAGTGTCCGAAGGGCACTAATCATGGCCGCTTCGGAGGGATTCGACGCATTCGCCAAAAGGCTCTCGTCCGAGAAACGGGTCACCAATCACACTAGCTAAAGCTTTTCGAATGAATCATGTTGCCCTTAGCCAACATTCTGCCAACAAGGAAGCGTTTGAAGCCAGCGGGCTCAAAAACGCCAGGTAGTAACTAAATGGAGGGCCCCGGCGTAATCGAGGCTCCGCTCTGCCCCTTTCACTTCTGGTCTTTGTCAGGGACTCAGCACCCGGGGGAAGCAACCGGGCTAGACGTGCTGATCTTGGCTTGGTCGTTTACTGAAGTGGCAGCAAACCCACCCGTCCCCGCAGCCTCCGCGAATGGAGAGGAGCTCCGAGTCTTTTTTTCTATTTTTTTATCTTTTTAGGAGAGGAGAGCGGGGAATGAACCCTCCTATCTCCTCCGCTGGCAGGAGCCCCCAGGCCAGATGGACTGGCCTCAACAAGATTCTTCTCCGAGAGGAAGAAGCTCTTGACTGTCACAGGGGCACCAGCCGGAGGAGATCCCTCCTCTCCATGTAAAGCCTTTGAGATCCGAGCCGTTAGAAATGGACATTGCACAGAGGCGGACTGGGGCTAGGTTGCCTCAGGGATCATGTCCATCTCAGAGGGTGCCTCCATGTACCCCCTCCCCCCCAAAACATTACAGATGCCATTAGCCATAGCGAACCCACAGGGAAGGGGCCGTCGGGCCCTGTCTTCCCTCCTCCCCCTAAGTGGGTTTGACCTTTTGTGCCGCTCCCGTCGGGAGCGGTCAATTGTGAGCCAACTGCCTGCTTTCTTGGCAGTCTCCTTGGAAAGAAAAGGAGGGACTGCCGCTAGAGAGAGGGAGGCACCCGAAGGTACCTCCAGAGAAGGGGGTGAGGGGGAGTCCCCTACACCCGTAGGCAAATGAGAGGAGTAATCTTTCTCTCCGGGAAAGCAAAGTGGGAGGACATCCATTTTTTCGGTGGAGCTGCCCGAAGGCGGCTCCTTCGCTGGTGAACGGGAAAGGGATAGGGTTTTTTTATTTCATCATCGCGCATGGTCACCCTATTTTCTCTACGGGAAGCAAACGCTAATCACCCCAGGCAGTAGTCCGCTCTGCGAGGGGTGTGTACGGGGCCGACAAAACCAGTTGCCACCATTTGAGGCCACCGCTCCCGCCTAGTAGCATGGCGGCGACACCTTGGAACTAAGGAAGGTGTGGGTGAGGATAAAGCAGGTTGTTAAAAACCAACCACTCGTGATCAGAGCTCAGGGGTGAGAGAACGTTGTCCCCTCTCCCTTCAGCCCCGATCTGAGATAGTTGGGTGAGAGGAAGCTGGTCAGCATCTACCCTGTGAAATTAGAGGCCGACCAGAGAGAGTTGTGGGAGAGGTTGTATGGGAAGTGAGGAAGCAGGGTAAGAAGATAGGGTGTCAAAAAGAAGGAGAAGAGGCTAAGCTAGGGTCCCATTAGCACATAAGCCAGGAAGGCATATAAAACCAGAATAAATGCCAAAGTAACAATACAGTCACGCCTCTTTCGTCAACTTCTTTTCATTCACCTTATTATGCTTATGCTTTTTTCAATACTGTTTTCTCCTTTAGGCAACTGGTTGTAAAATTTCGCGATGCCCATATGTCATGATAATCTAGAGAGAAATTACAATACGGGTGGTCAAATTTTAAGCCTAGTCAACATGGTAAACGATTTAAACAACAACCCCAAGTGATCTTAGAAAAAAATCCAAACAATGACACACATTTTGCTAATTAATCGAAGGATATTTTTCTTTCCGTATTTAAATGGCTTGTAACACCTCATTTAGAGTATGGGGTGCAATTATGGCCACCATAAGTGCACTATTTTAACGCGTTCAGCGTCGACCAACCAAATTAATTCCTGGACTTAGAAATATATCATACTAAGAAGGCCAAGCAACTCAGTTTCCTTTGATGAGAAGGTCGGTATCTACCCGACCAACGTGCTCACTAATATAATTTATGATTGAATATTTGAACTAGATAACTGAGTGCATACTAAAAATATGGTCTGCTGACCAAAAAGTCACGTGCTCTCACTTATTCTAATTTATGAGCTCACAACCTTCAAAACTTTCACTAATTCTCGGACTAACTTTGGGAGGACATTGACAATTACATCAACCGAAAGAGAATGTAAAGCAACATAAAGGTTTCAAATTTTGTTAGAATCGGCCAAATAGTTATGATGTTATTGCCAAAAGAAAATAAGTTCCGGCTAACCTTGGGGGGACTCTGTCAATTATATTATTTGAAAGAGAATGTAAAACAAATTAGGGTTTCAAATTTCGATAGAATGGATCGAATAGTTATGATGCTGTTGCCAAAGCAAAATCATTTCCTCGCTAAACTTGGGAGGAGGTTGGCAATTCAATCCTTCCCAAGAGAATGTAAAACAACATAAGACTTTCAAATTTCGTTAAAATCGGCCGAATAGTTATGATGTTATTGCCAAAAATAATATAATTCCCGGGCTAACCTTGGGAGAACTTCGGCAATCATATCATTCGGAGGAAAATGTTAAACAGCATAAGGGTTTCAAATTTTGTTAAAATCAGGTGAATAGTTATGATGCTATTGCCCAAACAAACTAATTGCCGGGCTAACCTTGGGAGGACCTTGTCAATTCTATCATTCGAAAGAGAATGTAAAACAGCATAAGGGTTTCAAATTTCGTTAGAATAGGCCGACTAGCTATGGTTATTGCCAAAACAAAATAATTCCCTGGCTAACTTGAGAGGACTTTGGCACTTAAATCATTCGAGAGAGAATGTAAAACAACATAAGGGTTAAAGATCTGTTAGAATCATCCAAATAGTTATGATGGTATTGCCAAAGCAAAATAATTCCCTCGCTATCCTTGGGAGAACTTTAGTAATTATATCATTCGAAGGAGAATGAAAAACAACATAAGGTTTCAAATGTTGTTAAAATCGGCCGAATAGTTATGATGCTATTGTCAAAACAAAATAATTCTTGGGCTAACCTTGTGAGGATCTTGTCAATTATATCATTCGAAAGAGAATGTAAAACAGCATAAGTGTTTGAAATTTCGTTAGAATGGGCCGAATAGTTAGGATTTTATTGCCAAAGTAAAATAATTCATTGACTAAACTTGAGAGGACTTTGGGCAATTATATCATTCGAAAGTGAATGTAAAACAACATAAGGGTTTCAAATTTCATTAGAATCAACGTAATAGTTATGATGTTATTGTCCCCACCCCCAAAATAATTCCCGAGCTAACCGTAGGAGGACTTTGGCAATTGCATCATTCGAAAGAGAATGTAAAACAACATAAGGGTTTCAAATTTGTAAGAATTGGCCGAATAGTTATGATGTTATTGCCAAAAGAAAATAATTCCCGGGCTCAACTTGCGAGGATTTTGGCAATTATATCATTCGAAAGAGAATGTACAACAACATAAAGGTTTCAAATTTCGTTAGAATAGCCGAAGAGTTATGATGTTATTGCCAAAACAAAATAATTCCCTTGCTAACTTCGCGATGACTTTGACAATCGGCCGAATAATTACAATGTTATTACAAAAAAAATAGTAAAACGGGGACCGACCAACCGACCGTAATAGTAAGATGTAGAGTCGCTCGCGACTAGACTCACACGCGACCAATAACAGTTTCAAGCTAGTAAACAAAAGATTTAACACCCTGATAGCCTAAAAAAATCCATAACCCTATATTTTAAGAACGAGATTTTTTGAAGGTTTGAATAAGATTTTTTCATTTAGTTCGGTTGTAACCTAAGTATATTTAATTTTTTTATCAAAGTTATTTCTAATAATTCCTTTATAAGAAGAAGAAGAAGAAGAAGATGATGATGAAGATGAAGGTGAATATGAAGATGAAGATGAAGTTGAAGAAGAAGAATAAGAAGAACAAAAACAAGAACAAGAAGATGATGAAGAATAGGATGAATATGAAGATAAAGATGAAGAAGAAGAAGAATAACAATAAGAAGAAGAAGAAGAAGACGATGAAGATGATGATGAAGATGAAGATGAAGTTGACGAAGAAGAATAAGAAGAACAAGAACAAGAAGATTATGAAGAAGAAGAAGAAGAAGAAGAAGAAGAAGAAGAAGAAGAAGAAGAAGAAGAAGAAGAAGAAGAAGAAGAAGAAAAGGGTGTTCAGGGTGTTAAAATAAAGAGTCTATACAGGGGATTAAAAAAGGTGGTTAAGATTAGCAAATAAGGCCGTAGGCCACACCCCGAAGGGGTGCCTGTGTAACCAAGCTCTTCCTGTTAAGGAAGAAAACAGCGGCTTGTATTCTTATATAGTAACAAACTTAAAATAACTAGCTTAGGAATAGCGTTGGAAAAATTTCAGTCAATATGTTTAAGAACAGAATACATAAATATTATTATTAAATATTAACAACGGAAATTAATCTCACTAAACTAATTTCTTATCCATATCATCTCTTATCAGGAAGGCCGAATCGACTGGGACGCGCGTATACTCGTTACAGTGACGCTTGGAAGGCATATGAACTAGCAGTACGTTCCATCTTTCTTTATTTTTCATCGTCCTTCCAACACCAATCTATCTACAATTGTGCACAGACCTGGGATGGGTGGAACGATAAATCTTGAATAACGTTTTCAAGCGGCATTCAGCTTTTTTCAAATACGCTTCCTTCTAGGAAGGAGGTTATGTAGCGTGGCGATATTGTAAACGAGCGGCTTCTTCATTTTTCCATATTTAATTCATTAAAACTCCATTAAAAGACAAATGTAAAGCGATAAATGTATATTTTATCTCGATATGTACTAACTATCCGCCCCTAGAACCAAGTGATATGCCCGCTCACCAGGCTTCATTGCCTCCCCCTTGCTATTCGAAACTAGATATTTATAAAGATTTAAAGAAAACTAAGACAAATAAAGCCACTCCCCCAGGTGAAATTCCCCTAAAACTAGTTAGAGAATTCGCATACGAACTAAGTCAACCGCTTGAAATAATATATAACAAGAGCCTTCAAACCGGATTCTGCCCTGACCGTTGGAAAATATCATCAGTGACAGCTTTACCCAAAGTGGCAAGTATGACCAGTCTGAGCCAGCTGCGCCCTGTGTCTCTTACGTGCACCTTCGGGAAGGTGTTGGAGGTTCATTTGGCGAGGATGGTCTCACGGGACATGCTGAAGGGACGTTCAACCACCATGCATATGGTGTTCTTCCTAGACGCCGTCCTAAAGGGCCTAGAGCAGTGTGACACAGTAGCCCAGATATGCATGATTGATTTTAAGAAGGCTTTTGTCAATGTGGACCACAACGTAGCAGTAACCCAACTGTACCACCTCGGATGCCGGACGTCACTGCTGCCCTTTATAACATCCTTCCTCACGCGGAGGCAGCAGTGCATCAGGTACAGTGGCAAATCATCCACTTGGCTGCCCACCACCTGCGAAGTGCTACAGGGGACCTGCATTGGACTAGTAATCTTCCTTGCCGTTATCAACAGTCTATTGAAAGGTTCACCTCAAAAAGTAAAGTTCATAGACGATGTGACTGTACACACAGTGGCGAGGACCATCGACCTGCACACAAACCCCCTACAACAACTCATCACCACCATCAGTAATCAGTGCCAGGAAATGAATTTAATTCCCAATCCCACAAAATGCGAACTACTCAACATCAGCTTCTTGCGACAGGACGTGGTATTCCCTGATGTGCAACTCGACGCGAACGTCATACCTTGTGTCGAAACAGCCAAAGTGGTCGGGGTGATTATCAACTCAAGCCTAACTTGGCAGGACCACGTCGATGACATCGTCACCCAGGCGTCTAAGCGGCTTTTCATGATATTCCGAGCGGGATCGTTTGGGTCATGGCAGGAGCAGCTAGTACAGCTGTACTGCTAGCGCATACGACCTGTGCTGGGGTATGCATGTCCGGTGTGGCATCTCGCTCTCACCGCTGCACAGTGGACCGTTTTGGAGCCCGTACAGAAACGGGTGTGTCGCAAGTTATAGGTGGCCATTACAGCAGCTATAGTGCCACGCTCTCCACTCTTGGCTTGCCATCGTTGGAGAACAGGAGAAGCCAACTCATCTTTAGTTTTGGGGAGAAACTAAAAGAAAATGACCACCTGAGCATTCTGCCAGCAAGAGTACCATCTCGCTACTAGACACGACACAGTGCTAGGTCGCTACCGGCTAGGTGCCAAACAGAGCGCTAAAGGCGGTCTACCATACCCTATGTGGCTCGCCTGTTCAAAAAGTAGACTTTGCACATGTTGGACATTAATTAATTTTATTAAGATCTTGTCTATTTTAATTTTTATTGTTCAATGTTAGCTTTTAATTATTTTAGTCAATATACAGTATTTTCACTGAATTTGTAAATCGAGATCTTTTCAGTAATTGCACATTGTGCAATGTACTGCTTCTTGATGAATAAACCAATTATTATTATTATTATTATTAAAGTTTAATTCGGTATATAAGAGGTGGAAAAGAATATCAAATGGTGATGGAAACTACTTTGCTGCATAAATATTCGCTTTTTGTATATTAATAAGTATTTTACTAGATATACACTACTGACATCCATTCACTCTGAACACTAGGATGTATGACTATTTCATTATATAGACGAAAAGATCCACATTGTAATAACATCCTACAAAAATCCGGACTATAGACCGTGATAACGCTTGCCAATAAGGATGGAAAAAACTGCTGAAAAAATGTATTTTTTTAAATAAAACGTACGAGTATTTTGCGTGTTTTTGCGCGATGCGTAAAAAGATACTTAGCGCAGATTATGACCACTGGCCTGGGAAGCTGTGCTTCCGAAGGCTCTGTACTACGAGCACGATACGCAATGGCGCTATTGGGCAGGGATCTCATGGATACCATCCAATCAGGCCGGTTAATCTTCCTTAATGTATGAATCATGTTGGTGTATGAAATTTGCGGAGTATACAGGGTGCTTCCTCCCCCCCCGCCCCCCCCCCCCCAAAAAAAAAACGGGCCCCAACTTTCGATAAGCCTCATTTCTTAATTTTCTGCAAGGATTGAATTAAACTTTGGTGATAACTAGTTTATTGTGTTTAAAAACATCATATCAAAACATGAGAGTCTTTGGACTTTTCTTCTTTATTCTAGAACACGTGTTCGAGATGACCTCCATTTAGCTCTGTGCATTTCTTGAGGCGCAGCACAAAGTTGTCCATGACGTCTTTACAAACCGACCGACTAATGGCTCTGATCTCCTCCCTGATGGCTTCTTTGAGTTCCGAGATAGTCCTGCGTCTTCCTGCGTACACTGTATTTAAGGTAGATCAAAAGAAAAATCTGGGGGGCTAGATTCTGGGCTGTGAGGTGCCCACTCAAAATCAGCCTTGAGATTGATCATCTTGCTGGAACCAGAACATACCCATAAGCGACAGGAATAGGGTCTGCAGCTCCCTCTTGAAGGTTTTAAGGACCTCAACATACCGCTCCTTAGTGACTGCCACTGTCACGCCAGATTCCTCGAAGAAGAATGGTCCGATGATGCCTTTGGCTGAGATTGCAGTCCATAACGTGCACTTAGGGGAGTGTAAGGGCTTGGTGGCGACCTCATTTGGTCTGGAGGTCCCCCAGAAGACATTTGCCTTCGAGTTTACCTTTCCTTCAAGATGGAAGTGAGCTTCATCTGAGGTCCAAAGGAGATTAAGGAAAGTTGGGGTCCATGACGTCTTTACAAACCGACCGACTAATGGCTCTGATCTCCTCCCTGATGGCTTCTTTGAGTTCCGAGATGGTCCTGGGTCTTCCTGCGTACATTGTATTTAAGGTAGATCAAAAGAAAAATCTGGGGGGCTAGATTCTGGGCTGTGAGGTGCCCACTCAAAATCAGCCTTGAGATTGATCATCTTGCTGGAACCAGAACATACCCATAAGCGACAGGAATAGGGTCTGCAGCTCCCTCTTGAAGGTTTTAAGGACCTCAACATACCGCTCCTTAGTGACTGCCACTGTCACGCCAGATTCCTCGAAGAAGAATGGTCCGATGATGCCTTTGGCTGAGATTGCAGTCCATAACGTGCACTTAGGGGAGTGTAAGGGCTTGGTGGCGACCTCATTTGGTCTGGAGGTCCCCCAGAAGACATTTGCCTTCGAGTTTACCTTTCCTCCAAGATGGAAGTGAGCTTCATCTGAGGTCCAAAGGAGATTAAGGAAAGTTGGGGTCTCCTGAATCTTCTTCAGTATCTTGACTGCCATAGCCTTTCTCTGCTCTTTGCCTTAGGCTGTAAGGGTCTGATTCGTCTGCATTCTGTAGGGGTAGGCCTTTACATCCATTACTAGCACTCTCCTGCAGGTCTCACGGGATATACCGAGGGACTGACTTCGCTTGCGCACAGAGCGTTTTGGACTCTGCTGAACTGACTCTCACGCTCTCGACCAAAAATTACGAACATTAGTTTGAATGTTAGAGTTAAACATCACCAAACTAATGTTCGTAATTTTTGTCAACAATCTGCATTATATTTACATAACTTTAGTCAGGATCATACTATTAATTGGAATAGTGCTAAACCTATTATTAAATGTACAAACTACATTTCAAGAAATATTTTGGAATTTATCTCTATTAATATTTTCCCAAATTTTAATATTAGCCCTGGATTGTTTAACCTAGATCCTATCATACGAGTATCTAATTATATTAAATCATAACTTAAAGAGTTTAAAGAATTTGTACCCCCTAGTTAGGGTTTTGATGCAGGTAGCCGTTTTAACCCCCCCACTCCTTACTATTTAAGACATTGTCTGTCCCGACCTACGTTATTCCATGAAGAGGTCTTTTTAGAATAAAGACGAAAGCGCTCGAAGTCGTTTTTCCATTTTCCTTGTGGGTTTATTTATCATATATATATATATATATATATATATATATATATATGGGCTTCCCTAAGTTTAGCGAGCATAGCTTAAAATACAGGTCTTTCCGCAAATATCGCCCAATTTCGGTTCTCAATGGCACAAATACAATTAAAAAACACTACAAAAATCAAATTAATTAATTAATTAATTATACAGTTTAAAACTCACCGCCGTCAAAAATGGGATGAATTGCAACGCGAATGAAAATTTGAGACAATTAGAAAATGAAAGTTGCCAGATCGCTGGTTAAAGGAAAATCATGAAAGATATATTTTAATTATGAAAAACGTTGCCAAGTTTTGCCCTGGGTGATCGCCCATACCGCCCATAGGAAGAACCGCCACTGTCGGCTGCATTGAGGTTCTCCACTGTCCCATAGTTCTCGAAGTGGTCCACCCAGTCCTGAATTCTGCTCTTGGAGGAGGCTTTTTCACATTCGAACTGATGCACGAAAGTGTCCTGCACTTTCTTGTTCGAGTCTCTCTTGTAGTAATGTTTGACGCAGTATATTCTTTGCTGGAGTTCCCATTGAGATCTAGTTGTGTTTACAGGCGTTGCTTCTGTCATTTCATGCAAAGTAAGGGTGATTAGTGAATGAATGAAGGATATTGCACAAAAAGTGTGTGCAGGCCCGTTTTTTTGGGGGGGTAACCCTGTATGTGATGTGAAGGGATGGGGGGGGGGACAATTGAACCATGTTATGATAGAAGTGAAGTTGAGAAAACAGATGTTCTTGAATGACTTTGGAAGAGTCGTGGATTCAAATGTGAATTGGTTTCGGTTGTTGGTTGTAACAGAAGGGGAGAGGGCACAATTGGAGCATTGGTATAACTGGGGAGAACAAAAATGGAGAAAGGTTGGTACGGTTCTGTGCTTAGACAAACTTATGTATAGCAAACAAATTATTTCAGCACAAGAATATTCATAAATAGAAATGTATTGGGCAAAGGATAGAGGGAGAAGTTAAGAGTTTGATTGATCTGTGCCTAGTAAAGAATATGCTGCATAACGAATTTGATAGAAAAGCTGTAAGAGGTATAGGGTATGGAACTATCTGATCACATGATTGTGCTGTGTAATGCGAAATTAGTTGATGCATGGATGAGAAGATTATGGGGCTCTCCGTCTCTAACATCGACTAGACCACGTGTCGCCCTGGTCGCACGAATGCATGACAATCCTCGAGCAGCTTCTGAATTGCGCCATTATCAGGAGGTGTTTCCGCTCGAGCTAAACGCCCGGCTAGAGAAACTATTCTCTAGTGCGTTTTCTCGCCTCGGCCAATTACGGCCTTCCCTACATGGGAGAGATCAGCCAGAGGCTATTTCCCAGATAGGGAGCTATAGAATAGAGCTATAGACTACTTCATTCGTATTTGTCCTCCGCTGACAGTTCCTGACTCCCAACGCTTCTAGTAATCCTTGTCATTTGAGTTCTTCCTCAAAGGAACTTCAAGCTGGTAAAGTGCTTCATCTGAATTTAACGTTTAGATATTCTTTATAACGCAGAGTGCACTGTGAAATTACTTGTAATCCCAAGCCTCATTCAACCCGTCTAAAGGTTAACCTAATTGTAATTGGTGTAAGGCGTTATTGTTTATTCATCTACTTGTAACTCCTTTCAATAGTAATTTTTGGAATTAATACCACAAAATTTCCCTGATTTACTTTGTACCATACAAAGAGTCAGAACCGTCTCGTCTCCCAATTGCAATCCCGCTAAAGAAAATATTGACAAATACCCATTCCAGCCTACCATCGTCGCGATTCTGAAATTGCCCGACTCCACTCAGCTCAGACTAATTCTATCCTCAACTATATCGGTAATATTTTTTCTTTATTATAAGGTGGTATCAGATCCTGAAGATATACTCGTACAATTGGTGTTATAACCAGTTCGGTCCTCGACAATAATTTTTTGGCAGTTTGTGATTGCTCGATCGGTTCACTCAGATTTTCAAATTCAAAATGTAAACTGACGCAGACTACACCTTCGCCCAAATCGAGCAAATAAATTTCCCATTACTCCTGTATCAAGAAGATGAAGCGAAACTCTGGATTCAGCAGTGCCAAATGAAGTAATTCGATGCAAATCGGGTCAGAGGCGACGAAGCACGGCACGCGCCAAGTTTTGGGACTAATATATATTTTAGTTTTTTGTATTCGTTTTTTAAATTTACGTGATAGGAATAATTATTATAATATTTCAATTATTGCAAGTTTATGAAAAAGTCGGCATTTCAAAAATAATAAGAAAAAATGCATTCTTTCGCATAATCCAAAATCGCGCTCTAGGTCCTCTTCCTGTAGAAGGTGAGTTTCAATCTCGAGAGCTTTGGCATTCGATCAAAAGGGCAAAATGATGACAAATATGGGTTAAATGTATAAAGTTGTGTAACTATAATCTATTTGGGGTTGTTTTTTTTTGTAAATTCTTTTTTAAATCATTTCCAATTCTAGAAATGGTTCTTTCTAAAGAAAAGCGTGCAACAAAGTGGTCTGAAATGCAAGGAGATAGTTGCTAAGGATATTGGACCAAGGAGCTCATCATTAGGATCATCGATGACTTTAAAAGTGGTTCAATCCTGTGAAGAAGTCTTCTTGACACCCAAGAGTTTCAAATGAAAACCAAGATCTTCTCCTGGTAAGGTCCCAGCTCAAGGATCTGATTGCCTCCAGTGCCAAACTTGCTCACGATTGAAAAGGGGTAGGTGTGAATGCTTCAGCCCCCACAGTGAGGAGGAGACTCTGCGACCAAGGTCTCAGGTCGAGAAGGGCGCGAAAAACCATCATCTCACCAAGAAGAGCCTTACTGATAGGCTCCGCTTTTGTGGAAAATATAAAGAATGGACTGTTGAAGACTGGGGAAGAGTGATATTCTCTGATGAAGCTCCCTTCGATTGTTTGGAGCTTCTGGAAGATCCCTCGTCAGGAGAAAAGGAAAGCTCTTTCATGAGTACTGTATTGTGCCCATGGTGAAGCATCCTCACACTTTCCATGTCTTGGGCTGCTTCTCATCTAAGGGAACTAAAGTCTTGGCCAAACACACTCTGCCATACACTCCGAAAGGTACTAAGAGGTGCTTCATTAGCACTTTTTCCCAACAGTTCAGCACCAATTGTGAATAATAACTGTATTTCTCAGTATGATGACGCACCTTGTCACAAAACAAAAGCAAAGTTCTTGGCTAGAAATAAAATCGAACCTTTGGGACCCTGTCCCTGGAATTCGCAGATTTGAAGCCGATAGAGGATTTGTGGGCGATAATTAAACTGCCGGTTGTTAAACAAAAACCATCTAATTCTAAACAGTTACGGGTGCTTATTAAACAAAATAATGGAGCAATATAAGTGTGAGGGAACCCCACGTGGAATCTCTTGAGTAGAACGGAACTTCTATGCGCTGCAGAAGGCCCGGTTAGGCCTAAATTGGTAAGCCTAACCCCCTCCTTCCACAAGATGTAGCCTCGAACCGTGTCCACCACGATTCACTTTTACACGGGCAAAATAGCCTCTGCAAGAAGATTCGAGGCCATTCGAGAGTAGAGCTGTTTCCCGCTTACTGCCACCCCCTCAACCTCGGAAGAGCCTCGAACATAAATAGCGCTCGACTCCCATGAAGAGACACAGAGTTGAGAAGTCTCGCCAGGACCTCAGAAGATTACCCCTAGTTCCAAGTCAGGTGCTAACAACAAAGCAAAGTGACAGTTGAACTATTTTGTGTATTTGGAATTAGCCCCAGCCAGTGAGGTAATTCCACGTAACGATCGCCACCGAGTGATCTTTTTTTTTACTTCTCCCATCAACTCCTGTCGAAGCCCTTCTCGTTCGCCCCTCGATTTCGGGTGGCCGAAATACTCTTCCCTGGACTGGATGTTACCCCAAGCCCCCTGTTTTTAGAGAACCATCATCACTTCAAGTTCCCGCTCAGAAGTTCTGAGTGGCCTCACCTCACATGCAGAAGACATCCGTTAGCCAACCCCTCTTCTTCCTTCAGTAACCCAATTGAGTTAATTCCCCCCCCCCATTTGAATAGTCTACTCCTGTAATACCTTAAGTTCTAACTTCATAGTCTGATTTATAACTACAATTCCCCCTTCGTTTACTGATGTGATTTTGTCCATTAATTATCTGAGGTAATTTTACCCATCATTTCTCTCAGTATTTTTATGTAAATAAAATTATATTTTTGTACTAGCCTCTTTAAATAACCTTGAGCTTTGCCATTGTCCATAATTGGCCTGACCTCGTTGCACTCTCTCTCAATACTCAGCCCGTCTTAACTAGTGGTGTTCCGTCCCTTCGTCGGTTCGGCTGTAAGTTATCGTTCCCTTTCCCATAGATATAATATGGTATTGATGTAATATAATGTCATACCACGACATATATATATATATATATATATATATATATATATATATATACACTAATATTCATATTATATAATTATGGTGTCAAGTGTGTTTGGGGTTTTTGCGAACCCGTGTCATTTTAATTTCGACATTAGGAGTTCCCTTGTTATTCACGTACATCCCTTTTATTTTAATTTTTGTATTGTACTGGCAGAAGGCAAGTTCAAGTTATTTGAAGAGCAGTGGAACGTAATCTATTTAGATTTTGTGTTGGACCCCAGGTAATTAATTTTTTTATGGTGTTCGAATTTTGGAGACTCTCCTGGTTATTAATCCAGAAGAGTTAAGGGATTCGGTGTCCTAATTCCAGTAGGACCATTTTAATTTTTTCCGCTTAGAAACAGCAGACGTAGGTAGCTGTATCAATTTATTTTTGTGATCAAGGCCTTCACAAATATTCAGGTATTCGTTTCGCGTGGGTAGTGTCCTAGCTCGTTCGCGTGTCAGTGTTCCCTCAGTTAACTGCGTAAAAATGTCATCCTTCGAAAAATTCAAGAGTCATGGTGAAATGTTAGGTCTTTCGGGCAAAGACCTGCTAAATTACGTACAGGAAGAAGAAAGGAACGAACGGGCAGAGCGAAGGGAATTGGAGATGGAGAAAAACAAACTGAAGATGGAGATGAAAGAGAACAAACGGAAGATGGAGATGGCAGAACGTGAACAAATTAGGCAGCATGAGCTGGAAATGAGCCCAAATCAAATGGATTCTCAGTCCATCGGTTCCCTGGCTGAAATTCCCCAAACTCCTTCAGTCCACCTTCCCGCTTTTAATGATGGAGAGGACTTTGGGTCATTTTTTTGGCCCATTTTGAGAGAATCTTTCAAATCAATAGATGGGATCTCGAAAATGATGGCGTCACTCACTCACTTCCCCTCCTAAATGCCAAGTTAAGGGATATCTTCGTATCCCTTCCCCCGGAAGCAACTTTGGACTATTCCACGTTAAAGTCCGAATTGCTAGCCGCTGTTCATATGAATAGCGAATTCTACCGCTCCCGATTCCGCCAGGAAAGGATCCGCCCCAGCCAAATATTTCGACAACACGGGTACATCCTCGAAAGACACCTTCGGTGTTGGCTGGATGCGCGCAAAATTCCCCAGGTCTACGAGTCCCTTCTGGACTTCTTCCTTAGGGATCAGCTTTTAGCTGCCGTGGCTCCCGAAATTCGTGCCTTCATTAAAAATAAACGTTGCGCCACTTTCAAGGAGTGCTTTGAAGAGGCCGCTGTATACGCGGGTAGTCACGATTTATACCCTAAGGATGTTAAAAAGGCTCCCCAATCGCCCTCCAAAACTAAATTTTTCAACCCTAAGCCCCCCCCTTAAATTTGTTCCAAGATTTACCAAAGCTCCTAGTCCCTCGAAGCCAAGAAACTTCCATCCATCTGAGCACCGAGACGTTAAGACGCTAGTTTCTTCTCCCCCGGTTGTGCCGTACCAAAAGAACCCGATCGTCTACTACACCTGCGGAGTTCCCGGCCATTACCACACGAACTGTCCTCAAAACTCCCGATTCGCAAACTCTCAGTCCCACCAAGTGCCCTAAATCTGGGCCGCCCCTGATCCTCCTCCGTCGCCTCAGGAGACTCCCGATCCTCCCTCGCCCGACAAAGACCCGGTCCATCAGGTAAACTTTCTCTTTATTGAGAACAACCCTGGTGGATTGAAGTTCGAGAACGGAACTGTGAACGGTCGCCGAGTATCCACCCTTGTCCGTGACACCGGGTGCACCTGTATTGTATTGTCTGAGGACCTACTCCCCCCTCTTTGGCCCGACCACAAGAAATTTGCGGTGGTCCACGACTACCTTGGCCCGTCCAGTCTTTTCCCAGTAATTCGTTGTCACATCAAGTGTGACTATATGTCCGGTTGGGCCGAAGTGGTAGCGGCCCCAATCTAGTTCTGCTGCGTTTTATTTGGTCAGAACCCCGTAATTCACGACCATTCCGTGGCCCAGCCCGTGATTACCCGTACGCAGGCAGCACTGGAATCCCGTGCACCTGTTCCCCTGAAAACCCTTATCGAGTTCCAAGCCCTCAGGAGCGATAAGTTTTCCCGCACCCAGAAGGAGCGCGCAACACTCGCCCCCCCCTTTGGGAGAAAACTAAAGCCCTCGAGCGTGAGTCCAACCAAGGTAACAAACGAGTTTCGTATCCCGTGAAGAAGGACTTATTGAGAGGCTTTGGGACATAATTGGATCTTAAGTCACGAGAACGAAAATTCAAGCCTGGCGCGAAGGTGCTGGTGCTACTTCCCACGGGAATCAACAAAATCCTTAGCCAGTGAAAGGGACCCTACCCCGTCCTCGAGGCTAGAGGACCCGTGGATTACCTTATCCATACTCCAGCGGGAGCGAAGGTTTTCCACGTGAATTGTATATATATTTATTATATTATCAATGTTCCTAATTATGATTTTTTGGGGGGGCGTCCACTAAATTGTTGGGTTTTTTTTTGTCCCATATTTATGCCTCCATTTAATTGTTGTTTTTTTTGGTTCCACTGAAATGTCGCCAATGTTCTCCTGTGATTTTTCTGTTTAAGGCTTATGTCCGTAAATTCCCCGCTGAGCTAAGATTTACGTTTTTTTGTGTGGACACCTGTCGTAGCAGGTCAGAATTTCCCTAGACCTTTGATAATTCTAGGTTGACGGGTTGAGAAGATCCTTTCCTACGCAACTGCTCTGTAAAGCATCATCTTTCGGTTGGGAGATGTGTGAGGGAACCCCACGTGGAATCTCTTTTGAGTAGAACGGTACTTCCATGCGCTGCAGAAGGCCCGGTTAGGCCTAAATTGGTAGGCCTAACCCCCTCCTTCCACAAGCGGTAGCCTCGAACCGTGTCCACCACGATTCACTTTTACACGGGCAGAATAGCCCCTGCAAGAAGATTTGAGGCCATTCGAGAGTAGAGCTGTTTCCCGCTTACCGCCCCCCCCCCTCCTCAACCCCGGGGAGAGCCTCAGACATAAATAGCGCTCGACTCCCATGAAGAGACACAGAGTTGAGAAGTCTCACCCAGACCCCAGAAGATTCCCTCTAGTTCCAAGTCAGGTGCTAACAACAAAGCAAAGTGACAGCTGAACTATTTTGTGTATTTGGAATTAGCCCCAGCCAGTGAGGTAATTCCACTTAACGATCGCCACCGAGTGATCTTTTTTTTTACTTCTCCCATCAACTCCTGTCGAAGCCCTTCTCGTTCGCCCCCCTTTGGCTTTGGATGCTTATATCTGAGATGCTCTTACTCATATGAAATAACTCCGTTTGCTAAGTCCTTTTCTTTAATGTAATTATAATCTTCAAACACTAATTTCTCACATGCTTTATCACTCTTAATAAACTGCATGATAATATAAGGTTTAGGACACGAGAAATTCCAAGTTAATTTTGTTAACAAAATATCGTCGCGTTGTTTCATATTTTGTTAATTTGTTTGTGGCAGTGTAGTTGGTTGGTTGGTTTGTAGTTGAATTTTTTAGCATATATTTTTGTCATATAATAAATAATTATTATAAGTCATATATTAATATAAGTCATTTACTAAATTATTATTATGAGGTGGGGCAATTGGCCTATGGAGACAATTGCCACACCTCTGATACCCCCTGGAACACCCTTGGAATAAGTGGCAAAAATCACGGATACCCTCCACTAGCTGTCCTTCCCCAATTTAGCCCAAGTCAATCTCCACACAAGGACGAGGAACGTGACCTCGAGTGCCTCGAGCTGCCGTTCAAGGCCACGTAGGCTTCATCATTCAGCTGGCTCTAAGCAGGGCTCGTCCCAAAAGCACTTGGGAAGTATCGATTCATGTGGTCCTCCCTAACTCTTAAGGGGAATAGAGATTAAGGTGATTTCAGGAGTGTGAAAGCACATAAGGGAAGCGACCTCAAGCCAGTGCCCACCTTCACGGCATGAGCATATTCTCGCAGATGAACGGGGATGAAGCCTACAAGCCGATGGCTGTAGATTGCGAATCCATCCACAAAATGGCCAGAATTTATCAGTTTAGCTTATTCGAGTGGATACGGGTGCCTTCTAGTCTAAAGGGCTGCACAACCTTTCAATACTTTATCTACTTGGTTTCAAGAGGGATTTGAATTTGTGTTCGTAATTTTAGACGACATTCAAGTTGCCAGTGCGAGTCCCAAGGAGTACTCCTCGAAGCTACGCATACATTCCGACCTCTTGCAGCAGACCTGAGCTGCTCGCATTAATCCGTAAGGGCATCTTCGACGTCCCCGAGCTAACCTTTTTAGTCTACCAGGTTACTAACGAGAGCATCTCTCCCACACCACAGGAGGCTGAAGCCATCGTATGCCTGGCTCAACTAAGTATCTTCGCTCAGTTCCGAGAGTTTATGGGGATGGTAATTTTTCCCGCCGATTTATTCCCAGGAGTGCGCAACTCTCCCAACTGCTAAATTAATTCCTGAAGGGGGGGTAAGGGCAAGGAAAAAATCACACTTGGATCGAGGAGGTGTCAAAGGCCTTTTCGAACCTTAAAGACGCTCTGGCTTCCTGCACACGGTTAGTGCACGTCAATGCCTTGACATAGCGATTATTCTCAACAGATGCTTCCGATAAGGGGTGTGTCTAGGGTGCTTCAGCAACGGGCATGTGTGGGAATGGCACCCAATTGCTTTCTTCTCCAAAGTTTTAAAGTTTGCAGAGAAGAAATGAATTACATTTAGACGCAAGCGTGTTCGCTATTTTCCTCTAGATGAAGCATTTTCGTCACCAAGTGGAAGGACGAGCTTTGACTTTTTTTTACAGACAACAGTGCGTTTCTTCCTGAAATCCGTCCGGTATTCACCATGGGAATGCTGCCAGCTGGATTTAATCTTCAGTTCACGATAGATATTCGGAACATCAAAGGGCAGGTCAACGTCGTCGCCTATGCTCTAGAGCGGTTGGCTATAGGAGAAATAGACCTCCAATCAGCAGAGGTCTAGAACAACACGATTGTAGACGTGAATTTCGACGACCTCAGACAGTATCAGGTAGCTTGAACTCCCGAGAGCACCTTAATTCCAGCGGCTTTCTTTTGGCACGATGAATTCCATCATACACTGTCACTTATCCACGAGAAAGCCGCGCCCTTATATTCTTGCCGCTTTTAGGGAAGGAGACCTTTAGACATTTTCACTGTCTTTTGCATTCAGGAATCAGGGTTTCTCAAAAGCGCTTACGTCGCGGGTTTTTTTTTTTTATTAAGGGGCTATCTGGTGACTGCTGACTTAGGCATAAGTTGCCGTAAACAAACAGTTTAGTTCTAGGCTACTTTAAAAAATTGAACAGGAAACAACAATAAAAAGAAATAACAATAACAATAACAAAGCAATAACAAAAACAATAACAAAAACAACAACAACAATTAAACCGGGTTAAATGAAAGGGAGAAGGCCGGCCTCCCCCAAAAAGTCAATAAGTCCACCAGTCAAAGTGCACGCACTCGTCCCGATTACAAGGGACAGGCGGTAGCGACCCCGCCCATCCCGGTACCGGGACAGGTGTCGTGCGCGAAGATCACCCAGACTGGGACATTCGACAAGAATGTGCCGAACAGTCTGGGGGACGGCGCAGTCGTCGCAATAGGGCGCAGGCGAGCGCTCCATCAAATAGCGATGCGTCACACGAGTGTGCCTAACTCGGAGACGACAGAAAGCAAACTGAAGCTGCTACGGCATTAGGGGATAGGTCCATGGGAACAGTCGCGGCGCAATGACACGCAACTTTAGGTTCCCTTCGCCTGTCTCGCATTTTCTTTGCCAAGCAGTCCGTAGAGCTGCCCGTATTCCTGCCATGTAGTCAGTGTGAGGAAGAGCGAAACGCTGGTCCGGTCGCAGAGTCCTCGCGGACTCTTTGGCGCCCTCATCGGCGCGCTCATTCCCTGCAATTCCTAAATGTCCAGGAACCCAGCAAAAGATAATCTCGACATCTGCCCGGCTCGCCAAAACCGTGGCGTCACGGATTTCGCGAACCAGGGGATGCGGAGATTCCAATGCCCCGCGAGTACTCAGGGCGCTTTGTGAGTCACTATAGATTCACAATCCGGTCTCCGAACCGGGCACATCGCGTAATCTCCCGTACCGAGTGGTTAATGGCCACCAGCTCGGCCGTGAAGACAGACGCAGCGCATAGTAGAGCCCGGCTGACTTCAAACAGAGGGGATACGGCGTGGAAGCCGACCCCCTCTTGGGACTTGGAGCCACCCGTATACACTGGCACGGTACCAGCGTGACACGATGTGTGCTCCAAAAAGGTCGAACGCATTACTTCTGGTGCAGTACAAGCTTTGGGAGCAGAGGCGTGGCGACAAATAGCCAAATGTGGTACCCTCTAGGGTGGCGTCCTGGGCAGAACCAGGGGCGCCACTGGCCCGAGAGCTATATCTACATCTCGAAGGAGTTTCCTGGCCCTAAACCCAAAGGGCTTAGGGTATGACTGGCGTCTCTCGGCGGCAGAGGCACCATTGAGATCAGCTGCGGATGCAGTGAGAGCTGTTGGCGACTGAGGGAGGCGCCGGGCTCCCGCGTACAGGCGAGTGATGCACTGCACGCGGCGCAGAGCGAGTGGCATCTCCCCAGCATCAACCAACAGGCTCTCAATGGGGGAAGTGCGGAAGGCACCGGTCGCAAGGCGAAGGCCGGTGTGGTGGATCGAATCCACCTTTCGCAATAAACGCTTGGCTGCGGATGCATAAAACTTGCATCCGTAGTCGAGCTTCGAGCGAACAAAGGATCGATAAAAAAGTAAGGCAGTAGCCCTATTAGTGCCCCAAGCGTTGAACGTCACGGAACGGAGAATGTCCATGGCGTGGGTACAAGAGACCCTAAGGCTGCGAATATGAGCCTCCCAGGTGAGGTGTCGGTCGAATCAAGACCAAGGAAACGGTGCGACTCAACCACATCTAGTAGCACCCCATTAAGAAACAAATCTTGGTCGGGGTGAAGCCGTGGATGGTGGCACAAGTACACCACCTTAGTCTTGGCCAAAGAAAACCGCAACCTGTGCGCTTCGGCATAGCGAGAGACGTGGTTCAATGCCTGTTGGAGTCGACGCTCCAGAGTTGGCATCTGGGCCGCGCCAAAAGAGATCGAAAGGTCGTCCACGTAGAGCGTAGCGAGAACATCTTCCGGCAGCACCGAGGTGATGCCGTTGATGCTCAGGGCAAAGAGTGTGACACTGAGGACACTTCCCTGCGGGACACCCTCTTCCTGCTCCTTTGGGCCGGAGAGGGCTCCCCCCACCCGTACGCGGAATCGACTATCTCGCAAAAATTCAGATATAAACATTGGGAGGCGTCCCCTCGCCCCTATCGTGTGGAGAGTCTCCATAATACCGTATCGCCATGTGGTATCATAGGCCTTTTCCAGATCAAAAAACACCGTGGCGTAGTGCTGTCTACGAAGGAAAGCCTCGCAGACGGCATTTTCCAGTCGGAGCAGAGCATCCGACGTGGAGTGGAACTTACGGAAGCCGCACTGTGCAGAAGACAGATGGCCTCCGCTGTCCAGGAAATAGGCTAATCTAACATTTACCAATTTCTCCATCAACTTGCACACGCAAGAGGTTAGAGAGATTGGGCGGAAACCGGTCGGAGTAGAGTGATCTCTCCCCGGCTTGCGAAAGGCGAGCACAGTAGCAATTCGCCAGGAGTCTGGGAGAAGACCTTTCACCCAGATCCTGTTGAACAAATCTAAGAGTAGGCCATGCCTCGCTTACCCAGGTGTCGAAGCATGGCGTACGGAACATCGTCCGGACCATGGGCGGTGTCCGCGCACGAAGCGAGAGCGAAACGCAACTCACTCACAGTAAACTTGTCGTTGAAGGGTTCTCCGCCCCTGGAGGTAAAGTCCAGCTGGCGGCCTTCCGCGACATCACGACGTGCATTGAATGCTGGCGGAGCAGCATCACGGCTAGAGAATGCGGAAAAAGCGGTCGCTAAGGATTCCGCCACGGATGCGGGGTCCGAGATTGCGGTCCCATTCTCCTGGAGAACGGGAGGGGCGTCCTGCGAGAACTTGCCCCGAATCCTTTTGACTTGCTTCCACACCTCAGCTAAAGGCGTCTTCTCGTTAAGTGGAGACACGTATGCCGGCCAAGAAGAGCGGCGGGCGTGCTTCGAAATATACCGGAACCTAGCCCTAGCCCGACGAAATTCAGCGACAGTGAAATCGTTCGGGTGGCGCTTATAGCGCATGTAGGCATAACGCTTCTGTTTGAGGGCCGTCTCACACTCGGCCGACCACCATGGGAGTGGTCGGCGTGCAAAACGGCCAGACGTCTTAGGAGTACTAGTCAGGCCCACGGCGATGAGGTTGCCGGAGAAGAACTCAACGGCCTCATCTACCGACCTAAACTCCTCGACTGAGATAGAGAATTTAGTCATTTCCTGAAATGCAGGCCACCACGCCTGCGCCAAGCACCACCGAGGTGGTCTTTCAGGTGGCAATTGCCCTGAAAATGATATTTGAATGGTAAAGTGATCACTACCATGGAGGTCATCGACCACCTCCCAATCAAAATCAGGCTGTGCATCCGAAGAGCACAAAGATTGGTCGAGGCAAGAAAATGAAGCGGTTCTCGGACAGTGATGCGTAAACTCATCCACGTTTAGGACACCCATCTCAAGCCCTTCGATCAGATCAACAAGGACTTATCCCCTGGGATTTATGGAGTAATCTTCCCAGAGAGGATGCCTGCCGTTCAGATCTCCAAGCAAGAGATAGGGCCTCGGCAACCGTGCCACGACGCGGCGGAAGTCTCCCGCGTCGAAGTCAGCTGACGGTGGAATGTACGCAGAAATCAGAGTATACCTCCTATCCGGGTTAGTTCGTGGTATGTTGGGCCCGAATTAATGCTAACGTCTGTCGCTGGGCCTGCAAGGCCAGCGGCACGCTGTCACCACCGTATAGCCCTATATCCCTGCGTTCCAGCCTTTCGAGTACATCAACTTTGGCATCGTGGGACCACTCTTCCCTATATAGGTTACCGGTATCTCATCACATTGGTAGATCGTTTTCGCATACATCTAAGCACGCACCGTCGCTCAAAACTTTGTTCCCACATGGGTGACGCGGTTCGGTGTTTCCTCCAAAGTCACCACTAACTGAAGCCGAAAGTTTGAGTCCTCCCTCTGGAAGGAACTCACTGGGACAGTTGGTACCAAGTACATCCAAACCACCGCTTAGTACCCAACAATGAAAGACCTGGTAGCACGGTTTCATAGGCATCTCAAATGGGCTCTGAGTTCGACATCCTCAACTCCCTGGGTGAAGGTACTCCGCCTGGCCATTCTAGGCCTGAGGAATGCTTGGAAGGAGGACCTCCACGTGTCCCTGGTCGAGCTCATTTTTGGTGTCTCGCTACGCATGTTAGGTGACCTTATTACGACCGGTACTCCTCCTAGGAACCGACCTCCAGCGCACTATAGGGCACTTCCGGCCGACGTCAACCTAGCACAAAGAGGAGAGGGCAACCTACATTCCCAGAGACCTGCACACGGCACTGTCAGTTTGTGTGCATATTGACACTGTAAGAACGCCGCAACGGCAACCCTGCGATGGCACACAGAACTACTTTATGCTGCATCGGAACAGGACGGAGGACACAGTCAAAATTGAACGACTGAAGCCCGCGCACATCGAACTTCGGATTCTCCCGTGCAGAGATTCCTTGTCACAGGGTAGACAAAACATGCACGAGCTGCACACGCCCGCAAGTCTCCTTTCGCGCACATGAATTCCGATTTTCCTTCTCCTTCTGGAACTTCAGTACTGGAGCATGGGACTTCCGGGGTGAGGGGGGCATTTATGGCCATAAGGTTTCCCAACCACATGGTCTGACTTGTTTTACATTATCGTGCTGGAGGAGCTTTTTATAGTTTTTTTTTATCTATTGGATATTTGAATAATTTATATCGAAAAAGTAAAAATACTTGTTTTATGGTATTCAGTCTTTCTCATTTATCATAATTTATAAAATTGTCGCCATTTTTGATGAGAGGGGTGCACTAGTAATACTAAAAGCAATACCCAATTTGTATTTATTGCTTTCGTGTCACGTTCGGAAGAAGTGAAGAGGATGAGCATCAAAAGAGAGAAGCTTCTTTTTTGCTAGAACCAACTAACTTCAGGTCAGAAATTTACCACACCCTCGAAAAACACCTGAATAAAGTAAAACGAGTATTTTTACATTTTCGATTTAAATTATTCAAATATCCAATGAATATAAAAACAACTACAAAATAAACAGATAATATAAAGGAAGTCAGTGATTTCACTTTCTCGGCTAAACCCTTTGAAACATCTTGGGATTTACTGTAAAAAGTGTGATAAAGAAAGTCAAGTAACGTCACTTTCAGACTCGATATATTGGGGGGGGGTTAGTGTAACAGGGGTACTGAATGCCCCGACTACACCTGGTACCTGGAAGAGCGGCACGCCCCATGACCCCAGTGCCTCAAGATAATCTGGTCCTATCCCTCACGGGTCGTTTGTTACACCTTTTGAAATCGTCCATTCTTTTTTCCGCGCCTGTATAGACCCAGCCAATGGTGAAAGAGGGCGTTAAACGTCCTAACAAAATATATATAAATCTAAAAAAAGAGCCAGGTTGCACAAGTCCAAGAGATCTGAAATTTAGCCTCATTGGTTTCTTTCAAAAGTGTAACAGACAGACAGAAAAACAGACATACAGCTCTCTTAGTAGTGTAATTATTTAAATAAAGATAAGCCATCTTAAAAAATATGGCTCCTCTTTTCTAGGTCAAATTATAGATGGTATATCTTTACTAATGTGTTTCAGTGACATTATATTACTCCCATTAACTTGGACTTTCGAAAATAAGGTTAGGCTATTAAAGATCGGCCATTTATAAAATGAACGAGTAGAGAATTACGTGTAAATTTGGGAAAAGTAAAACCTAACCTAACTCCCTCTTTTTTCCTATTTTACACGTAAAACCTTAGTCGGGGATTTAATAAATGGCTTATCTTTGCTAGTCATCACGGAGATGGCTTATCTTTGTTTGATCTTGATTAAAAACTAAAAGTGAAAACCAACGTAAGCATCTTAGTGCTCCTTTAATGTACGATTGGCCGCTGTTGTGTGCCCTCCGGCCCCAATGCACCAGGGAGGATCTGTGGCTATATATTCCCCGCCCCAGCCTTTTTTAGGCATCCACAGCCCTCGTTTTGGCTAAAGTTTGGATCTTTTACATTTAATAGTTTTCTTTTCTCTTTTAGAAATGATACAATAATTTCTTAACATTTTTGCAAATAAATTCGGAAAACAACAATTAAATTAATTCTGACCCGAGGAAAATAGAGTAAAACCACCAACTAAATTGGGTTGGCACCGGATCATTGTCCTTCTGGGGTGCAAATACCCATCTCGAAATGCCCTAAAGTGGTTACACTCGTGAAGAGGCCCTGACGATGAAGGATTGCAATAAACAAGCTCAACAGACCTAAGTCGCGTGCCCCCAATTATGCTGACTTATGACCTTATTACCCTGTGACTTTACGACCTTCAAAACTTTCAATAATTCCAGGGCTAACTTAGGGAGGACCTTGGCAATTATATCATTCGCAAGAGAATGTAAAGCAACATAAGGGTTTCAAATATCGTATGGATCGGCAGAATAGTTACGATGTTATTGCAAACAAAACCATTGAAAAGTAAAGCAGTTACCATCCAACCGACGACCTACGGACCGACATAGTAACTTAAAGAATCTCGTCATTCGACTAAAAAGATGGTTCTTTAAAAATCTCTATTTCCACTCACGGCTCCTACGAGTTCGTGTCGACATAAGCGCGCCTGTGTGTGTGTGTGTTATATGTAAGTGAAGGATGGAGAGGCAGCGAAATTGTGTGGCAAAGAGAGATTACGTGAAAATGATGAATTTTGACATAAGATATTTATTATTTGCCGAATTCATTCGTGTAGGTGAAGTTTTCGCTAAACTTTACAGGAAAAAGATTGATCTTTTTTCACCCTTTGAGATTTACTCAATTTCACAGGACGCACAAAAATTTTAAATGAAGTAATTGTATTTAGAACACTTGCTACACACTGCTCGCCGTCTATTAACACAGTTACATCGTGGTTCATAGTAACATCTGCCTTTGTTAGAATGGATGGGCGGATTGATATGTTGCAATCTATGCTTCCCTTCCCATCTTCCTTAATGGAGGTCGGCTCCATGGGCAAAAGAGACTAGAGGCCATAGAACTAAAGAATCCTCAATCGGGTCACGTGATAGCTTGGGGTGGAAGGACACATGGAGCTGCCCCATGAGCTGGACATGGTCCCAAAGGTGTCTTCTCCGTATGGCAGGATCTTCCATGGGGGCAAACCTGGGCTCGGTGCTAAACAACGAACCTGGGTCCACACCAGTGCAATATTTACCTTAAGTGGATAGGGGCCCCGAAGATTCAGAAGGAGAGTAGGGACCACCTCCCCCAGCTAAGCCGGAGAAATATCTTGCTGAGGCCGGTCCGTCCGGCCTTGGGGCCCCTTTCGGTGGTGGATAGAAGCGGTTTAATTAATTACCCGACCTCATCTTCTAAAAAAAAGCGTATAAATAAATAAATCAAACGAGACTAGAGATTCTTCTCCCTCCGCAGGGGCTCAGGGAGCGGACGTGTTCGCTGCCGTTTTGATAAGCAACCAGGCTAAGACCGGAATATCCGATCGCGAGGCGTGCTTAAGCGGGGAAGGGGCCAAGATAAAGACTAAAGTCTCAAATTCGCTGAGCAAAGCCTTGATTACGTAGGGGCCCCTCATTCAGAAACTATATGGCGCTTTTCACTCCGCCTGCTTCAAATACTTCCTAGTTATACGCTCCGCAGATGGCAGTATTATTGGCCAAAAGGCCACATGATATATCTGAGGAGAGCATTAGCTAGTTTGAGTGCTAGAGAATCTAAAGTGACCAGTTTCTCGGACGGAAGCCTTCTGGCAAATGCGTCGGACCCTTCGAGGTATCTATGATTAGTGCCTTTCGGACAATCAATGGCTCGCCAGTGAGAGGGACTCCGCACACTATCAAAAACTTCGTGAAAGGAGTGTTTTTTATGCAAGAAAACTCGTGGATTGCTTCTTAAAAGACATCACCGAAGAGATGGTCATCCATGGAACGGTCAAATTCAAACGCATGATTAAAAAACAGAGAGGAGTCACGAAACCCAATATTACACTTTTTGTCAGGTTCGATCCTGACAGGCTCCATGAGTCGGTGCATATCGGTTGGTATCGCTACCAGATGAAATCATTCGTGCCACTGCGCGGTATCCCTACTACTGCTACTCCTTCTGCCATTCGAATAGCTCATGTAGTCTTGCAAAGTCGAGTTTACCCGAATTCTGTGTAAGTTGCTCCAAAGCCATACACGATAAGTCCTTATCGTGTATAGCCAAGTTTGTCGATTGCGTAGAGCCGCACCCTGCTTCTTTGAACTAATTTGGTGTGTAGCACCCGGAGAAAGTAAATAATGGCCGTTCAGATTGCGGATCGTCTCTCATTCTTCAAGGCTAAGTTAGAATTTAGACCTGGCGTGCCCGGCGCTGCCTGGGGCGTCTTACGCTTCAATATTAAAAAAACACTCTCCGCTCTTGGTCCCTTCAGGCCTACGAGCAGGGCCGTTTCTGAGCCAATTCAAAAACTTTCTGCTTGTTTCCCCGTCCCCCACCCGGCCACTCTTCTGGTAGAGGAGGTAGCACAAAGGATTGACACACTCAACCTCGGCTAAAATCAGGGCACTTCCTTTCCCTCCTAAACCGTTGCAGTTTCCCGTGAGACAAAACGGACACACGCCTCCACCGAGACGTTAGACTCACAAGAGGCAACCCCTCCTCCATGAAGGTGGGGTGAGGCCGTCTTCCAGGGTTCTTAAAGTTTCTCCCAGAAAGGAGGAAAGCACCAACGGAGCTTTGGCTCCTACGCCCTTACCCAAGGCTTGACTAGGTGGCTCAGAGACGCGAGTTCTTCTAAAAGAGAGACCCCCGCTTCCAAAGCCGCCAAGCCGACCAAAGGTTTAGAGGCGGAGGGAGGAAAAGGCTCTTCACTAAAAGGAAGACCACTCTTGTAGAGGTTTGTATGAGAGTCAAAAAGACTCGGGGAAAGTTCTCGCACGATCCCCTCCAGTTCTCTAGTAGTCTTTCACGACCGCCAACTCAAAATGCTCTAGCCAAGATGCTGCTGCGCCAGCATTCAATACACGTCGTGATATCGCTGAAGGCCAGCGATGGGACTTTACTTCCAGAGCCAGAGAACCCTTTACATTGAGTGAGTTGCATTCCACTCTCGTTTCATGCGCGGACATACCTTCTGGTCTGGATGATGTCCAGTATGCTATGCTTCGACAAAAATGTGACAAAAGTATGAAATTTCTGCTAGATTTGTTCAACAGGATATGGGCAGAGGGAATCCTCCCAAACTCCTGGCGAATGACTACTGCACTCGCTTTTCGCAAAGCGGAGAGATAACTCTACCACAGCTGGCGTGAGCTCAATTTTTCTAACTTCCTGCGTGTGCAAAAGTAAATAGAGAATTGGTAAATATTAGATGAGCCTTTTTACTGGACAGCGAGGCCCCGGTCTTCCGCACAGTGCGGCTTCTACAAGTTCCGCTGAGCGTCTAACGCTCTTCTACGACTGGAAAATACTTTCTGTGATGCCCTTCTTTGTAGACAGCATTACGCGAGGGTGTTTTTCAGTTTGGAGGAAGCCTATGGTACCGCATGGTGATGCGGTATCATGGAGACTCTACAAATGATAGGGGCAATATTCATTATTAAATTGAGAACCGACTATTGGTACAGCCGCAGTTCAAATAATACTAATCGATTTGCCATTTTTTTAAAATTTAGGAGCCCATCTGGCGACTGCCTACTTGGGCATGGATCTCCGTACTCAGCACAGCCTACTACTAGGTTGCAAACCACATGCAAACCACAAGTCGACCCCTTGTGGCACTTGGAGCCATCCGTATACACTGACATAGTTCCATCGTGACAAAAAGTATGCACCAAAAGGGCTCACCGCAATAATCCCGGCGCTGTAGAAGCCTTGGGAGCAGAAGCGTAGCGACAAATATTCAAAGGTGGTAACCTCCATGGTGGCGTCTTGGGCAGAACCAGTAGTTATGCCCACGGCGATGAGGTTGCCGGAGAAGAACTCAATGGCCTCATCTACCGACCTAACCCTTCGACTGAGACAGATAAATTGGTCAATTCCTGAAATGCAGACCACCGCGCCCAAGCCAAGCAACACCGGGTGGGAGCGTTGGAGAAAATGATATTTCAGTGGGAAAATGATCACTACCATGGAGTTCATCGACTACCCTACACCCAAAACCAGGTTGTGCATCCAGAGAGCACAAAGATATATCAAGACATGAAAATGAAGCGGTTCTCGAGCAATGATGCGTTAACTCATCCACATTTAGACACCTATCTCTAGATCGTTGATTAAGTCGAGTAATCTCCCCAAAGGGGGTGCCTACCATTCAGTTCCGCGAGCAAGAAAAAGGGCCTCGGTAACCGTGCCACGACGCGGCGGAAGTCACGCGCATCGAAGGCTGACGGTGGAATGTACGCAGGTGTAGCTGCACAACTACTGCCAGAAAGGAGGTGTCTAAAGCAAAGAGAAGAACGGAGACATCATGCGGGGTGTAAATAGCGCATCCTCCTGCCCAGCCCCCATCCCGTGGTGCTATGGTCGTAAAACCCTTATACCCCGGGAGGGTTGGCAGTGGGCACGCGCCCAGCATGGTCTCTTGCAAAAAGATAGCTAAAGGAAAACGGGACGAGACGAGCCTCCGCAGCTCATCCCAGCTGGCCCTGAGTCCACGGCAATTCCATTGTAGGAATATGCTCTCCAGACCTAACCTGGAGGAGATAAGGGGGCCATCTTCCAAGACAAGACCCTTACGGGAATGCTGTATGCTTTCCGGAGGCAGAACTCCAGGCACTGTTGGTTGGACAAAGCGCTGAAGGTGCTGTCGCCTTCGAAGACTTATTGGGGAAGTCTTTTCCTCCCTCTGACTTAAAACCTTAGGCAGGTGTGGCGGAAGCGCGGGGAAGGGTCCCTCCTTTGGAGGATCCGCCGCCTTTGAGTCACCCAGCCTAGAACTTGGTGTAGACGTAGGCGCCAAAAGTCCTTTAGTGCTGTCCTCCTTCGGGGAGGCAGCCTTAGAAACTTCGGAAGATGGCCTCACGACCAATTTCAGGGGTATTGCCTCTTTGAGTCTAACAACTCAGTGGAGGCACGCAGCAGTTTCGCCTTAGGGAAAACGGTCACGCTAGGGGAAGGAGGGGTAGCCGTGGATTTACCCGGGACTGGTTGTGAACTCTATGCCACCAGCTGTACCAGAGAAGTGCCCGGAGTGGGTAGAGCCAGCAGAAGGTTTCCAAATGGGCACCGAAACGACTGTACTCGTAGGCCTGGATGGGCGGGAAGCAGAGAGCGTATTTCTTAACATTGAGACATAAGACGTCTCAGGTAGCGCCGGGTGCGCCAGGACCAAGTCCTAAGACTCACGAAATGAGAGAAGATCCTAAGCCTGAACGGCTAGAATTTCCTTCTCAAGGAGATACGCACCACATTGCTTTGAAGAGGCGGGGTGCGGCTCTCTGCAATTGACACACTTGGCCACACATGATTTTGACTTATCGTCTGGTGCCTTGGAGGAACTTACACAGACTTCGGATAACCTCGACTTTGTGAGTCTAAAAAAACGATTCGTATGGCCGAATCGGTGACAGTAGTGGCAACTCCGCAGCAGTGGCACAAATGCCTTCACGCGGTAGCAATACCAACTGGCATGCACCGACTCAGGGAGCTTGTCACAGTCAAACGTGAGGAAGAGTGTAGGGAGGAGTCTCGAGGCCCCTCCCTGTTTTCTCATCACACGTTCGATCTTGACCGCTCCATGGTCGGCCAGCTCTAAGGTGATGTCATGTATGGAGTAGTCCACGAGTTCCCTCGCATAAACTACTCCTTTCACGAGGTTCATGGTAGAGTGTCACGTCACACTTACCAGCGTGCCATCAAGTGTCTGAAGGGCACTAATCATGGCCACCTCGAAGGAAGGCTTGGACGCATTCGCCAGAAGCCTCCTGTCCAAGAAATGGGTCACCTTCGTCTCTCCACCAATCATGCTAGGCTAGAGCTCTCCTCAGATTGATTATGCTGATTTTAAACAATATACTGCCATCAGTAGAGCGAATCACTAAAAAGCGTTTGAAGTCATCAGGCTCAAAAATGCCAGGTAACCACCTAATGAGTTGTCCCGACTTAATGGAGGCTCTGCTCTGCGCACTTTTGGTCTTAGTCTGGGACTCACCAACCCGGGGAGCACTGAAGCTGGATGTTCTGGTTTTGGCTTGGTCACCGTTCGTTCCCGTAACCCCCGCGAAGGGTGATAACCCTAGAGTCATTTTATCCTTTTTCTATTTCTTTTCTTTTAAGGGGAGGAGGGTGGGGAATGAACCTGCTTCTCCTCTCCCCCAGCAGGAGCCCCTAGGCGAAATGGGCCAGCCTCAGCAAAATCCTTTTCTGAAATGGAGCCTCGGGCTCCCGCAATCTTTAAGAAAAGGTTTCACAGCGGTAGACTCGGTTCTGTGCTTGGCACCGAGCCCGTGTTCTACCCCATTAAAGATCCTACCATCTTGGGCTAGGTTACCTCAGCAACCATGTCCATCTCAGTTTGGAGGGACTGAATGTGATCATTCCTCACCCCCAAGACATCACGGGTGCCCTTCGTGGTACCTTTTATTCTATTTTGGGCCGGTGAGCCGGCATCCGTCGGGAAAGAGAGCAGGGTATGTACAGTGACCCCCTGCAAGCTTGATATGCACGCCAGCAGTACTTTGGAGGGCACCGACCAATGGGCCCGTGCTCTCATTTTCCTAAGTGGGTTGGCTCAGTCAAGCCGCTCCCACCGGGAGTGGTCAATTATGGGCCGTTAGCGTGCTTTTTTGGCAGTACCTTGGGAAAGTAAAGGGGGGACTGCCGCTGTAAAGAGAAGGGGGTGAGTTGGAGTCCCCTGCAATCTAAGGCAATCGAGAGGAGTAAGACTCCTCTCTGATCGAAGAATTTTGGAAGGTCCCATGCGAAAGCATGGGGGAGCATGGTGAAGATGGGGTAAAGGGGGGGTAAAGGGGGAGATTATTTATTTTTTTTTTATATTCATTCATGGACATGGTGACCCTATTAGTTACACGGGACGCAAACGCTAATCATTCCACGCAGTAACCCGCTCTGCGAGGGGTCAGCACGGGGCCGGCAAAGCCAGCTGCCGCCATTTGAGGTCACTCCTCCCGCCTAGTGGCCTGGCAGCCCATCGGCATGGTGGCTACACCTTAGGTTCGGCGTAGAATCGATATATAGTGAATGGAGAAAGAAAGGGGATGTGAGGAAGGTGGGGGTGGGGATGAAGCAGCTTGTTAAGAAACCACAACCCCAAACCGGAGCTCAGGGGTGAAAGGGCGTTGTCTCCTTCCCTTTTAACCCCGATCCGGGATGGTTGGGTGAGGGAAGGCTAGTCTGCATCTACCCCGTGAAATTAGAGGCCGATCAGAGAAAGTTGTGGGAGAGGTTGTATGGAAACTGAGCAAGCATGGAAAGAGGACAGGTGTCAGAAAGAAGAAAAAGAGTTTAAGCTGGAGCCAGACGGGGTGCTGAGTCCCGTCAGCACGGTGGCCAGGAATAGCCGTGCCCCTTACGCGAAAACCGATTATCCAGATTTTAAATAGCTTCACGGCCAATGAGTCAGTGAATCATAGCAAACGCCTCTCGCTACCATATACAAGGGCAATGAGAAATAGTTGTGGGAGAGCTACTGACCTCTTTCATTTAAGGTATTTTATAACTCCATCAATAGTAGAGATATATATTTATCTATATTCTATAATGAAATTTCTAAGATATAGTGATGTAAAAGATGTAAAAAAGAATATTCCAAACACTCATTTAGATCCTTTATCTGACATGCTAAATGCTATTTCATTCCACAATGTGGATTGTGGTGGACATTATGCAGTCGATGAAGCACTGATTTATCGTCCTATTGAGAATAGCTTACATACAAGCAAAGCAGGATTCGAAAATATATCTGAGCAAAAAATCTCTTCAACATTTTATTGGATACCGTAACATAAAATTTCGCTTTGTTCGAAATTCTTTAAGATCTCTTTTGTATAAATTAGAGGATTGATTTTAGATACACCATTACATTTTGGAATGACTGATAGTTTCCACTTCTAAGCTTTTTATATTCTAAAGTTTTCAGCTTTTAGCTCTAAATTCACCTTATTAACATCTGGCAAAATGTATGGCAAGAATGCATAGTACATTTTTATCGCTGGATTATGCAATTGTTTTAATATAATAGAAGCTGAAGTTATGTCATCCTCGAATGTTGCAAATGTGAAAAAAGAACAGTAGTTTCGTTATTACTGGCTTAAAGGATAACCATTGAGTCCAACTCTGATGCAAATCTTTTGAGGATTCGTACTTGCCAAAGTTTGAAATTCTTCATACAAAGCAAAAAAATTGAGACTGTATGAAAAAATGAATAAATATTCCGTGCTAACTCTTCTAAGTTGGTTTTTCAGGAAAAGCTGTGGCGATTTTGCTGAGGAGAAAATTAATCTGAGCTGAGTTGAAGCAAGCAGACTCAGGCTTGCGTATTGTTCTCCTGAATGGAATTACCAATTCTACCTTAACGGGATTGCAATTAGGAAACGAAACTGGTTTAACTCTTTATTCAGTACGAAAAATATTAGGAAACTTTGGTGGTAATTAATAGTGAGTAATTTTTTATACAAAAAAAAGTATAAAAGTGATGCGTTACACAAATCTCCCAGAACAGGCCCGGCAGAGAATTAGGCTATCGAGGCTATCGCGAGGTTAAGGATTTGCTAAGGTTAGGCTATGGCATTTGAGGCTCGTAGTGTCAGTACAGACTGTAGTTTAGGTTAGGTTTTGTAGCAAGGAACCTACGAAAACTTCTCGCAGAATATTTTTTCCAATCAGTTATGAATTCTGTTGACATTTTAAGCTCTTTAACACAAAGAAACGTAGTTGTCAACCCTTTGCAACATATGTGAATTAAATAAACTCTAACCTCGCGATAGTCTCAAACGCCTAATTCACTGCCGGGCCTGTTTGGAATGTGGGCAATTTCAAAGTTGACTACACTTTAGAGAGGATAGTTAAACGTTAAATTTAGTGAAGTAATTTAGGAGTGTGGAATGCGCAACGAAGGCTGCGCACGAACTGTATAGTCCGTAGCCATATTTTGTATGATCGCTTCGTTTTTATATGCATTGCTTGTCATTGGTGGAATGCCCTTTGGCTGATCTCTCCCAAGAAGGAGAGGCCGCCTTTCTCGCTGGCCAGCGCGTGGAGATTACTTCCTCGTTGGTTTAGTATTTAGTCGGAGGCGAAATAGCTGTGCTCTGGAAGCGGCGAATTTCTGAGCTGCTCATTCAGACTCCATGGGATTCGGGAACCTATGTGCTTCCGAGGCAATACGTGGGTGAGTTGATGTGAAAGGCGAAGTCCCCCACAAGTGTTATTCAAATATATACAAACAACATTACAGCTCTTAAGGACGTTTTCAATCACCAAAGTTTCAACATAAAGTCTGTATGTATCAACCTCATGGTAACACTTATGTGCCGGGTGGAGAATGATAATGGTTGTAGGCAGATAATTTATTCCGACGTTTCGCTAAAAAAAAGTTGAAGAAAAACAAAATTCAAACCATTATATATACACTAGTCTAAAATGTCACATGATAGCAACGCTTAGGGGCAATGATGGGCAGCGCCACCTTACCATCAGATCCTGGATGTTCCCATGCTTCTATTCGTTGTGATCTGACAGCTCGTGATCTGACGTGAATTATCGGACTTGGAAAAGGGCATGGTAACAGTGTCAAATGAATGGGAAATTTCATTGCTGAGGAGGGCCGTTGGACATTCCTCGAGGTACGGTCTCATGTGTATACTTAGAATATCTCCTGCGAGGCACAACGGCTCACCGTCGACATCCCAACGCCCCACCACGGGTCATAATGATCGTGACCAGCCTTGTCTGCCTAGAATGGTCTATGCTAACAGACAATCAACACTTGCTTAAATCGCATCCACATACAATGTAGGGGCTACCAGACCCATATATATCAGGTCAGTGCAGCATTTTTACCTTGGGATACAGGAGCAGAAAATCAAGTGGGGTGCTCTTGTTAACATCATGACACTGGGCACATCACTACACCTGAGAACCTGGCAACATGTTGCGTGGGGCGATAAGTCACGGTTCAATTTGTTTTGGGCTGATGCTAGGGTTCGAGTTTAGCGCAGACCTTATGAACTCCTTGGCCCAATTTGTGAACATGTTACGGTGAAGGGTTGTGGTTGGTCCATACTCATGTGGGTTGTGTTCGCGCGACCTGATTCGGGTCTGTTTGTTCGTCTAGACAAGCCCTAGATCACTACATTCCACTACTTGGTGACCACTTTCACAAATTCATGGACTTCATAATCCCAACAACAATGGCATATTCGAGCATGGAATATTCCAGATATTCGTACCCGAGATCCGGCACCTTCAAATGTCTGGTGACTGTAGACAGCTTTGGAGACGGTATGGGTCAACATGTCTCCATAGGTCCTCCGTTTACTTGTTGAATAGATGCCACGTCGATGTGTTGCACTTAGCTGGGCAAGAGGCGGTTCCCATATGATATTATTTAGTTATACCATGACGTTTGGCACTTTAAGATATAGCAAAATAAAACCTTCTTTGATCCACGAGACCTATTAGTTCACCCGGAAACAAAGCGTTAATGGATAAATAGCCTGCCGTTTTCCTTCTTTAGTGGTATTCTGGAGTAGGGTAGTATATTCAGTAGCGGCAATAATGATTTGGACACTTAGGTTTCCATTACAAAACTTACAGTAACTTCAAACCAAATAATGGTAAGTAATGCATGAGAAATTACAGATATATGTTAGAATGGATTAAGCTGCAAGTTCGGTGCAAAAGACAGCGTAATTCTATTAATTGTATCTTTCAGACAACCAACTAATTTATGGTAATAACTTACTTCTATGAATTATTAGCACGTTCAATCATTACCTTGTCAAGTTCCGAGAAGCAAACATGCCTAGCGGATCCACTAAACCTGCCTATATCCAGGAACTAATTGCTAAGCTACGTCAAGAGGATCATCTCTCCATCAGAGCCATAAGTGAAAGGGTTAAACGCTCGCAAAATGTTGAAAATAATAATATATCACGTTCCGCTTCGAAAGGCTCCTGTATCAGTGGAATTTCTACTGGTAGGCCTAGGAAAACCTCAAAGATAGATGATCAAGCAATCGTCCGTATCTCAATAAAGGCACGATACAAGACAGAAGCTAGGATTTCTCGAGAAGTAAATGAACCTATGGGCATTAATGTCTCCCGGAAGTCAGTATCACGCCTCCTGAAGGAAAGATCTTTAAAATCTCGCACACCAGCAGTCAAGCCATTGATCAGTCCTAAGAACAAGAACGCTCTATCATCCTTACCCACAAATCACGTTCTATGGACAATTTGTTTGGTTCAGATGGCAGGAGGTTCATTTGTGGAAGACACGGCGATAGATTATATATCAGTGAACTACGTGTTGAGTAGCGTAAGTTTGGTGGATGAAGCGTTATGGTATGGTGGAGCGAATGTGAGTGCGTGTGAAGGGCCATTCTCCCACCCCTTTCCCAATACCCTCTCCTTCTCCCTGTAAAAACGTGTGTATGAATGGGATTTTTTTTCTTCTTCTTTATATATATATATATATATATATATATATATACACGAGGGGTGGTCAATAAGTTTTGCGAATCGGTAGGACAAAACAGAGGAAGGTGAATGGCTGTTTGTGGGGTGTTAGGACAAGTCAGGACCTGCAGCCGCACGCTCCTGCCTCCTCTATTAAAGAAGCAGTAGCTGATCGCAGATCTTCAGTCACAAATTTTTCAACAATGGAGAAGGTTGAGCACCACGCAGTGATCAAATTTTTGACCAAGGAAGGCCAGAACGCAAAAGAGATCCATGAACGCATGGTTGCAGTGTACACCGACACCACCCTTTCCTATGGAACCATTGCTCGCTGGAATAGGGAGTTCCGCCATGGTCCTGAGTCCCTTGAAGATGCCTCCCGTCCAGAACGCCCGTCAGACGTGACCAACGAGGACAATGTGGCCCGTGTGGAGAGGATGATCCTCGAAAATCGACGGGTGAAGGTCGAAGACATTGAGCGAGAACTTGGAATATCACATAGAAGTGTTATTAACATCATCCACGACAATTTGGCCAGGACCAAGGTCTCTGCTCGTTGGGTCCCTAGAAACCTCACGCCCCATGATCGACTTCAACGTCGTCAAAGTCCACAAGGCCAGAGTTGCACAAGCTGCCCTGTGTGAGTGCGGATTCGAGGAGCTCAACCACCCCCTCTACAGTCCAGATCTGACCCCTAGCGACTACTTTTTATTCCACCAGCTTAAGGCTGCACTGCGTGTACGCCAGTTTGGGGACGATGAAGATGTCCAGCTCGCCGCCCAGGAGTGGATTGAACAGCAGTCGGGAGATTTCTGGTTGTCAGGAATTCGAAGCCTCAGGGACAAGTGGCGCAAGTGCATTGGAGTCGAGGGTAGTTATATTGAAAAATAATAAAACACCCTTCCTCATATCTCGTTTCCTTATATCCTAATATAATATATATATATATTATATTAGGGATTTCATGTTTGTCTAAAATGTTTTTTTCTCTCCCCCAGCTATTTATAATTTGATATTATTTTTTCGAAAGGCCACTCTAAGTAAATTATAGTTAAATATTACCTTCTTTTTGTAAAAAGTGGCTGGCATTGTATGATTTTGGATAGTACAAATTGAAGATAGTGTACGTCCCATTTGTAAGGAGGAGGGCTTTTATATAGCCACAATACGCAACCGGATTGCAATGTAATATTATATCTTGATAAGTCCTAGGCATTGTGAACACTCGAGTGGCAGCTGGCAAGACTTTCCCCCTGGGGTGCCACGTGAGGCTTTTTCTTTTTGTTTGTTCATTTCTCCGTTGTTTTAGTCGCAAATACTTTTTGTTATTCAATTTTACACAGAATTGTTTTTGCATAGGATAAAATATAATAGTGTAGAGTGTTATATATATATATATATATATATATATATATATATATATATATATATATATATATATATATATATATATATATATATATATATATATATATATATATATTCGAAATCTCAAATATAATTACTCCCATATTTTTGTATATATTATTGTAAAAATATTTTTGTAAATACAGGACTGCACAGTCAATACGTTTCATTTCTCCCTCGATTTCTAAGGTCCGAATTAGTGTAGGAAGCAGGTTGGATCGATTGGGGTTAGAGCAGTGGTTCCCAAACTTTTTCTGATCTTTACCCACTTTTCATATATGAGCCTTATCTATGGCCCCCCTTCCCAATCCATATCTCGTGACAACAGTGACTGTCTGTAGTCCTACATTTATTTAGGTCTATTATGAAAAACTCCTGCGATACCTGTAATTTTATTCATTCAACTCCATATTTTTTTTTTTCTTAAAAATTGACCCATGGAAACTTGTAATTTACTTTTAGTCAAATCTCAAATAAACATTTAAATGATACTAAAGAAGTAATTTGATGCACATAAAATAATTTTTACAATTTGAGAATAGGCCTACCTGTAATTAAAACTAATAATTTCCAAAAACCTTTCTCCAATATACAAAAGTAGAAAAAATAAATTTCACTACATAAAAAAGTGTAATCAAAAGCAATCTTATCGTTTTTTACTGACAAATTTAATAATTCTGGACAAAATCCTTTCATAGTAAGTCATAGATAACAAAACCAAGACCTTTAGTGGAAACATCACCTTCTCTTCTCCCAGCAAGAACCTTCATGGGCAAGTTTGTTTGTTCAAACCACAATTAAACTTAATGTGAAGGATGATGTTGAAAGCTAATCGACCAGCATCTTAATTCTTGGCCTTGTTTCACTTAAAGCACATCGTAGGTCATGCTACACATCATGTCTATTGCGATATTTTGATTTGACATACAAAAGTTGAGAGAATACAGCCTCACAAGAATAAGTTGATGCAAAGGGTAGTAGTTGGCGGAAAGCTAAGTTACATAAGTTTGGGTATGAAGCTGCCATTGATGACCAAAATACAGTGAGAGATTCCGTTTCAAACTTCATTTTGGCTCCTGTATCTTCCTGAAGTGTCAGCAGTTCAGTCTGGCCATCATCATTATCATCAGGTGTACATGTCACTGGAGAAGTGAAGGGGAACCTTACTACCCGAGAGGTTTGGCTTTAGATATCTTGGAAGTACCTTTTAAATTCTTCCACTAAGGCTTTAGGATGTTAAACAACCAAGTTCTTTGTAGGAGTATCACACTCCTCTGCAATGTCTGACACTGTTTCCAGCATTGCCAAGTTTCCCATTCCAACTTGCCGCCTACAATTCTCCATCTTACGAATGAAAGCTTTAATTTTGTCCACAAAATCGATTATCAAAGCTCCTTTCCCTTTGAGTTCAAGGTTGAGTGTGTTCAACTGTTTAAATATGTAAACAAGGTAGGCTAGCTGTATTTCGAAGCCATATACATACCATGCTGACAAAAAATCTTGTTTGTCCTATACCTCAAGGAAGAGCCTGATCTCTTCTTTGACCTCAAATACATGCTGAACTACATTTCCTTTGGATAGCCAGTGAACTGCTGTATGAAATAAGAGTATTTCATGAGCTGCATTCATATCACGGCAGAGTTTCTTGAAAAAGGCGTGTGTTTTACAAAGTTAACTGTCTTTATAAGGTATTCAAGGTTTCCTGTAATTGTGAGGGTAGGTTTTTTTGAAGCAAGAGCTTGCCTGTGGATCATGCAGTGGATTTTTGTATAACTCTTGAAACAAAACCTGACTTAGAACCTATAACATGGCTGGAGCCCCGTATGTGCATATCCCACAGAGATTGCTCCACTCGAGACCATTTGCTTCAAAGAATTCTGAAAATTTCTGCATTACATCTTCACCTTTGGAAGATTGCTCGAGAGTTTCACAAAACAAGAATTCCTCCTTCATATCCTCACCATGAACATACCTAACAAAAACCATGAATTGTGAGCAGGACAGGACGTCAGTGGACTCATCGAGTTGAATACTGAATAATCCAGCTTCTTTAACTTTCTGTATCACTTGTTCTTTGATATCATCTGACATAAGAGATATTTGGCGTTGCACTGTATTATTTGAGAGAAATATAGCACTCAGCTTTTCAGCATTTTTCTCATTTATCACAAGCTTGACCATAGTTTTGGCACATGGCAAAATTAATTCCTGCCCAATGGTGTGAGGTTTCTTTTTCTTTGCTATTTCAAGGGATACCAAAAATGATGCCTCCACTAATGTAGCATTTTGTTGGTGAATGGAACCGCTGGCACAGAGTTGTTTTTTCTTCATATTCAATTCCTATCGACCAAAGAAAGAACGATCCTTGCTAACATGTTGAAAATGTGTAGTTACCAGGTATAATTTAAACTTGCTAGGCCTCAGTGATTCAGCGGAGAGTATTTTGTGACAAATTACACACTGAGGCTTCACTACACCTTTATCGTTAATGCTTATAAATCCAAAATCCAGATAGCTGTCATCGTTTTTGCGTTTCTTGTTAGAAGCCATCACAGAGGGGTCTGAAGCGGAAAGAAATACTGCTGTAGCTAAATGACATCACTCATAATGAGCCTACAAAAGGTCAATATGAAGCTTCCTAATACATGAGTATTTGGTATGTAGTGGACTACCCATGACAGGGAAGATTATTGCAATTGATTTGTGTTTATATTTTTTTAAAAAATTTAACATAATGTCTTTGGTATTCCAGTTGACTACCTATGAGAGCGAAGATTATTGCATGTGTTAGCTAATTTGACTTTGCCATTGGACCAGAAAATAGCATTCATTAACTTACTTTACCAATCACTTTTTTCCAAAAGCAGATGACCTCGATAGGTCCTAGCCTAGTGGCTTTTTATTATCTGAACTTTCCTAATGTTTTAATTTTCTAAAGGAGTGAAACCGTCTTTAAACAACATTTTCAAGTGGTTCATAACAATGCGAAGTTGGAAAGAAATAAAATTTCTGGTTACTAAACTCTCAAAAAAAAAAAACATTTCATGGATTGTGCAAAAATACAACATATTTTTTCCCTTCTTCATAATACAATTCATGATGCAAAGCTTACTTACCATTATTAAATTGGTATTAGTGGTGTCTTAAGTCCTAATAACACTAAAATTGGCGCAAACAAATTATTTATGAGAGCCACACACACTCACAAAGTGTTTGCTTTTTTAACTGTGGCCTTTAAAGTGGGCCTGTGAACTGGTTGATACTCAAGATTCAAGACTAGGTTCTGATTCGGAAACCATAGCATAGGAAGTATTAAATAAGTTATTGAGTGAAAATTGTTTGGTATCGAAATGCATCTTAATGAATTATTTGATCAAAAACACAAAATCATATATAAAAATCGAATTACACTGAATAAAGAAAGACTGAGGCATATTACTCATGCGTCTGGCAGCAAGGCATTGTTCAAACGTATACCGAGTACAGACGCACCTGTTCCTCTGGCTGGCTCAGCTGCTGACTGGCTGTTCTAGTGTGGTAGGGCTTGGGATTTTTGTGTGTACATAGCCTTAGCTTGTGGCCCCTTAAACTTTGCTGTATGGTGCCTCAGGGGGTCATGGCCCCCAGTTTGGGAATCTAGGAGTTAGAGGATAGATTTTTGTCCCGCTACAATGGTATGGGACATAATCTCGGCGGAAGGTACTGGCCCATTTGTCCCCTTGCAGGGCAAAGTGAATACTCAATTGTATAAAGAACTTCTAAATAAACAGGCTCTGTCCCATATGAGAACCGCCTCTGCCCAACCTACCATTTTTATGCAGGATGATGCACCTTGCCACACGGCAATGTTGGTGAAGAATTTCTTGGATCAAGAAGAAGTAAGTGTCATGGACTGGCCTGCCCAGAGCCTGGACCGCAATCCGATTGGGAATTTGTGGAAGACACTGGGAGAGAGAAGCAAGGAGAGAAACCCAAGCACCGTCAAAGAATTTTGGAAAATATTAAAGGAGGATATGAAGAAAAATAACTCCATAAGTGTCTAAAATGATCCGTACTACAACGGAAACAAATTTGTATTGGAATATAGTGATTAATTTATTAGTGAAAAACATTTGTACAAGTCATGAGTAATTACTATTTACTGTGGAGGCCTTTATTCTCGATGATGTTTTCCTGTCGCAGGAACGAACTAACTGCTGACACTTTTAGCAGCAATCTTGTTCCATTCATCCTGAAGAATTTCCTAGAGTTCTTTAACTGTTTTCGGATTTCTTACTTTAAACATCACTCCAAGTGATTTCCATACATTTTCAAGAGGACTTAGGTCGGACTCTGTGCAGGTAATTCATAACGGTGAAGTACTCGTCGTTCAGGAAAGTTTTACCGACTTAGCCTTGTGGCAGGGGGCGTTATCCTTGATGGGATTTGCAGGCTGTAGTAATCTTTTATATACTTGTACATTTACTGTGCACGTAAGCGCCCAAGTGTCTCAGTGCCTTCTACCGAGATCACGACTCAGACCATGACACTTCTTCCGCAAAACTTCACACTTTTTTTTGGTGTAATTAGCGGACAATCTTTCGCCTGTTGTGCCAAGAACTAACCTCCTTCTATCGGATCTGAACAAATTGAACTTAGATTTGTCACCGAACTTAACTTGGACTCATTGGCTATTTATTTATGTAACCGTGCTCAGTGACAAATGCAAGGGCAACCTTCTTGTTCTACGGACTGATCAAAGGTTTGCCGCTGGTGTGCGAAAGTTAAGATTACTTACCTCCATCCGACGGGACATACTAAGCCTGGGGATATCGATGGCCAAAATCTCAGTGATCTCTCGAGAAAATGCAGTAGCCTCCCCGAAACGGTCCTTCTTCACAATTTGGATAATGATCGGATTTCAAATTTTCAGGTCTTCCTTGGACTACCAGTCGATTTACCAGTCTTATATAAACCTGTTTTGTTAAATGTTGACATATTATAAACGACTTTTGGATCGTTTGACTCCAATTAAAATACCATCATGATGGTGCAGTAAATTGCTCATCTGCTGATAACTTTCGTTTTATATATACAGAGTGGCCCGTAAGTCAGGGACCATAGGGATATATTTTTATTATGTTGCAGGTAAATCATGTCCTTGACCCGAGAAGAGAGACTGCAGGGAACCGGGAAGTGGACTCAGAATTCAATCAACTATATCCATCCAGATCCCACCCTATCACTCGCAGATATGTTGGCAAGTTGATAGCCAAATTCAAGGAAACTGGATCCCTAGATAACAGCTTCGACACAGACCTTGTGGAGGCGTATAAAATTTTTTTGGCGAGTGTGATTCAAAAAGTGCTGTCGGAGTCTTCTATTATATTTGCGACGTAACGACAAAAAATTCAACAGATTATATAATGAATTCTTTGATTATTTTGCAATTTTATTGATTTTTCCCTATTGATCATGATTTACGAAGCACCCCATATCTCTCTCTTCCTCTCTCTCTCTCTCTTATATATATATATATATATATATATATATATATATATATATATATATATATATATATATATATATATATATATAATGGGAGTAGCTTCTCTTCTATACATGTTTTGTTAAAGATCAGGTTGTATTTCGACTTTACCAATTTTATTTTAGTGCGTTCTAACTGTTGAAGACAGTTTTTTTTTATATATGAATGTAAAGTGGTGAAATTGGGTGAGGTTAAAGAGTATAGGTGGTGTGGAAGACTAAATAAATAAGTCCCTGATGAAAGGGTAGCTCTTTTGGAGGAGATTTTGATTAGGTTTTTAGGTTTTTGGCTTGTTTTTTTTAAAAACTATAAAAATTATAGTTTATAATAATTAAATTAAACCTGTTAATTTAATTAGGCTAGATTTTATTTAATTGCCATTCAAGCCTTTATTTGGGTCAGGGTTTTTGTTCCCGCTATGGGTTTTTGAACAAGTTTTTTGAGTGAATTTCAACTTCTGAATTTACCATTCCAAAAAATTTGGTAATCTTAGTGTTGTGATTAATACTACTTTGGAGTCACGTCGCCGTCTGTCAGAGCTTTGCTGGTTTTAAAATGTCTTTTTTGTCGAGTGACCTCGATGTTCAAGTGTGTACGAGAGAACTCGGGGGATAGGCGGGTGCCATTGGCTTACTAGATCCTCTTTGCTCTCTCGTGGAGTGCCACGTTGATCGGAGATAATCCAACCGAGGCATGGAGCTCCCTATGTCTTTTGTGTTCACTTTTTCAGGTATTTGTGATAATAAGCACCGTTTTGTTCTGGATTTCTTGCAGTTTCGCATTGTGGATCTCGGCTCTCGCGTTCAGCGGCACGGGGTGGTGCAGGAGTCTCGAGCGGTTGCACATATTGAATATCCTGAGTTATTGGAGAAATTTAAGGTACGGAACCTATAGAATTCCCTTAAATTTATCTTGGTATTCACGACTGTACGCTCGATATGATTCGTGTAACCCTTGGTAGTGATCTTGAGCCCCAGGACCGTCCCTTCTGTGCAATAAGGGATTCGCTCCCCGTCCACACGTATATCGTTGAAGGTCTTGCAAAACATATGAATTATTTTGAATTTTGGGGCATTGGTTGATATCTTCCATCTCCTCTCAAAGGAATTGATGTTAGCTATCCCCCTAGCCGTGTTTCTCGCCATAAACTCCCTGTGAACATAAAGGGTGGTACAAATTTGCGATATATTGTCAGCGAACCGAACGTATATCAAACCCCCGGAGAGTGGTTGTGGTAGATCACGTGTATAAATGTTGTATAGAAAGGGACTGCGACAGCCCCCTTGAGGGACCCCTGCTTTGAATTCGGGACTTTATGTTCTACGATTTGTATGTATGCTCTCCTTTCCATTATGTAATCGCACAAAATCCTCTAAAGAATGGGTTTAAGGCCTACTTGAAGGATCTTATATTGTAGGCCTCTCTTCCAAACCTTGTAAAAAGCTTTTCTTATATTGTAGAGCACCAGAACGACATGCCTTTTACTGCCTTGATCTTTGCGAGCTTTTCGGTGACAACGGCTAGTGCCGTGTCGGTCCCTCTTTTTCCTCTGAAGCCGTGTTGCTGCTCGTTATTCAAGTTGGCTTCATCCAGAAAAGATTTAAGCCTGTGTTAGCCAATATCATCTCGAAAGCTGGCAGGGCAGTCGGGGGTTTTCCTGCTTTTGGGATGAAAATCATCTTGGCTAATTTCCACTGGTCGGGGAAGTAGCTCGTGTTCAGAGCGGCGTTCATGATATTTAGTAGGCCACTCCATACGTTAGGCGGGGCCTGGATGAAATTTTCGCGTGTCAGTCCGGTGTAAACCAGAGCTCTTTGACGAAAGGATTTTTAGAGTAACGGAATGTTCTAGGGCAGTGATTTCGCTAGCATAGCCCTACATCAATCTTTAGTGGGACACACAATAATGAGGAAAGGATTATGTATTTGTGTGTTTAGTTGTTGTATTACGTCTGCTTCAAATTCGAGGTTGTAGTTGTCATTTGCTCCTGGGTAATTTTAAAGATTGAAGACCAGAAAATTTTAAAGTTATTTTCAATCTCTTCCGCCTCCGTAAGTGTTGTGTTGTTTTGTTTAATCGGGAATTTTGCGCGTGGAGGTTTCTTTTAGATATTTTACCGTTTGCCATAAAGTGTGAGAGTCCTTTCTTTTTCTATGTCAAGCCTGTCTATAAGTCTGACCCATAGTAGTTTTTGTTGGTCCGTGATTAGCGTCCGTAGTTCGTCTCTTATTTCTTTTAGTCATCTGTATGCATTGTGGATGGGGCCTATCAACGCTACTACAATGAAAAAGTGTCTATATTCTTGGGCCAGGGCTCTCATGGAAGGGGTCCAGGGGGGAGCTATTTAAATTGGCTTCTATTAGGTAATTGGTAATCTTATCCATCTCCTCATCTATTTCTTCTAAGTTTGAATCATACAACGGGTAGGGGGTATAATTTGAAAGGTAATTTCTGTAATTTTCCCAGTTCGCTTGCTTGTAGCTTTTGCGTTATGGGATTTGAATTTGTATGGGCTTTATTGTTACCGTAATTTTAATAGCCTGGTGGTCGCTCGAAATAATGGGCCTCGGTTGAATGTAATAGTTGAAAGGAAACCTGATGCTAGAAAAACTATGTTAAGTTTTGTGGTTGTCGTCGCAGTTAGGAAGGTCGGGAAATCGGATCCGATACTTGTGATATATTGTCGGTAGAGCAGTGCCTCGATGTTTCTACCTGCTTTGTTGTAGGTGGTGTGTTCTGCCACTGCACATCTTGAAAATAGATCGCAGGCGAAGAGAACGCTTCTCCGGTGGCTAAATATTTGAAAGAGGTTGTGCATGGGCACATAACCGCGCCTTAGGGGTTGGTACTCCATGGCAACGACCAGTCCTCCTAGGGCTGTACCAACTTCAATGGCAAGGTAAGATTCATCTAATTCTTTCAAAGTCCTAAATTTTAATCCTTTTTTGCCGGCTATTGCGCATCCATCATACCGTCCCTGGCTGTGATTTTGCTAATGACCTCGTATTGAACAATTTTTAAATGTTGCGCGGTCAGTCCGTGTTCAGAAATGAGTATTATGTCAGGGTCACTTTGTCGCCTAATATTGCCAAAGGTGGAACCTTTTCCGTCCCACCCATTGACGCTCATGTGTATTATCGTGAGTCTATTTGCAATTTTGTGTAACCTTGGTTATTTAGTATATGGGATTAAAGCAGACGCTTATTCGCGATCTACTTTAGCCCCGTGTCCGTGATCGTGAGGAAGCAGTCCGGAGGCAATTTTACCATATTTTTAGCGAGGGTCTCTTGGACCTGCCGCTCGGGGACCTCATTCGAGCATTTCAACTTGTACCTTCCGGTACTAAAAATTTCAGCTATTTTGCCGGAATCTTGCTTTCCTGGGAAGGGAGCCGACTGGGGAGCAAAGATCTTTAAGTTGAATCCTCACCCGTGGTATTTGAGCGTGCGCTCTCTACCCTGAGAAGAGGACGAGGTTGACCTTGGGCGGCGGGTTCTAGGGGATTTACTCGATCGTAGAGATCTGGTCTCCTTGGGTTGCACCGCTTCCGTGTTGGATGTGTGGTTTGTGTGATATTTGTTTCGATGGTATATTTCCTGGGAGTGGCGGGCGCTTGTTCTGGTCTTTGCGTGTTTAATTGTATATTTAGACGCGGATTGTGTGCACTGGCTGTGTTTTGGGGCGAGAGAACTTTTCGCGCGATTCTTCACCCCTAGGAGCTACGCTCATACGCATAACTTCCTCCAAATGCGGGTTCTTCGGGAGTCACATCTCCTGCATTTCGTTTTTTACGAGCATGCGGTTGACTTCCGTGGCAACGGTACTTGGGCAAGTAATCTTCGCAATGTATGCAACATAAATGCAGCACATTATTTTTGTGGACTGTTCATTTTCTATGTGAAGGAATGTCCGTTGGTTGTTGTTTTCGGTGATAGCAGCTTTGGCATAAGTAGTATTGGCCTTTTATTCTTCGTTCTCTCTTTTTATTTGTGTTTGCTTCTGTATTTCCTGCTTTTTAAATGGGCATGCCATAGACATAGTCCGGTGGTTCCCCTCGCAATTGAGGCCTTTTTTGGGTGTTGCTCTTGCAATGGCACCAAAAATGTTCGCGGCTCGCTTAGATGGAACAGAGGATAAGGTCATTTTCGGAGCAGTTGGAAGTGGTGAGCTTGCCGTACTTGTAGCACCGAAAGCACATTTGTAAGTCTAGAAACTCTTCACGTGCCATCTGCTTTAAGCAGATTCTTACCTTTAAATGAAGTAGGCCGTTTTCTTTAGCTTTTTGAGCCATAATCGTATCCTCAAAAACAACCTTAAACACGTGTGTGTAATTTTTGAATTTGATAACCTCAACTACCTTTGCTCATGGATGGTTCCTTTCAATTTTTGTCTGAATTTCATCTGCCGAGTGGCATCCGACCCAGAAGTTAAGGCGCCTGCAGATTAAACTTCGATGGGATCGTATTTGTGTGTGTGTGTGTGGGGAGGGGGGTTGTCGGTTTTAGGTTTATTGTTTTTAGGCATTCAACGGCCTTGCTTGATGTCAAGGCTTCACAGTCAACCTCCCTCGCGCAAATGGACGAGTAGCCATTTTGGATATCTATTAGCCTAACTAGTACGATGTTCAGGGAGCCAAACACTTTTTAAAACAGCTTACCTCGGTCCGGTTTTGGGCCGTCCGAGAGGGCCTGGAGAGTTATTCAAAGGGTCTCTCTCATTTCCCCTGCATACTATCGCATAATAGCTGGAGTTAAAAATGGAGAGGGGGCTCCTGGTGGTGGTGTGTTAAGTGAATGTGAGGATTTAATGAATGCACCGGAAAAATATTTAGAAAAGAAAGGGGGAAAGAAAAGAAGTGGAATGAGAGCATGAAGGGGAGGGACCAAAGTACAAGTATTTGACTCTCACTGTATCTTTAAGCTTTCTTTGGCGCTTGTAAATAGGTCTGGTAGGGCTCCGGTCATTCTAATCCAGCAAAAGTGTGAAGATTCACCCTCCACTTTCCTCCGATCGAGAACCAGTGGTTCCACTTTCCGAACGAAATATATCTCGCTTTTTCACTTTCACCAATATTTATTCACTACTCTAAGCGAGTCAGAACAAAATTCACTTTCACTGAAAATTCACTTTTAACAAATCCAAAAAATTAAATAGGCACAATGCTATACAATAGCGGGAAGGGGTATACTTTCTGCCGATACACCGAGCAGTCAAGAATGAATTTCGTCTTCATTCTTCGATGCCATTTACAGGTCGGAGTCAGAGCACGGCTCACTTTTCTTTTAGCATAAAATGTGCAATACTCGCTTCGAGCGAGTTCGCCTTGTGTTCAAGTTTGGGTCCTTTTATTTGATGGGAAGAGCCTCCAGAATCTTCAGGCGGCAGAGATCCGAGTTTTTTCTAAGGATGTTAGTTTTTTCAACAAGGATCTTTCTTGTAATTTGTTCATTGTGTTGTTCATTGTAGTGTGTTTTGATTCCTTTTTTTTTTGCAAGTGCATTGTTAGGCGTTGGCTGAGAGTAGTGGTGGTCAATGGTCATACCTATATGTTGGTTGATTGGATGAGGCTTGCAAGCCTCATGGGGGCATTCAAATTTTTATACTACATTTGTAGCCTTTAAGATGCATTTTTTTCTTGGTTATTTTTCATTAGTAGGTTGCTGATTTTTTTGTTTTCATTTTATAATATATTCGTAGAGATAACTTACTGTATTTTTCTTGGATAGTGTTACTTTTTATATTTTCTAATATTCGTTCATCTGTTTTGTAGGCATCTGTCATTTGGTTCTTGTAGTATAGTGGTATTATTTCCTTTTCTCTTTCCTCCTCTACCTCAAACTTTGAGTTAGGAATTTTCTTCTGTAGTTTGTCAAACTCTCTATTGGATTAGCTTTTGTTTATTAGGATTTGTTTAGATCGTCGAAATTTTCGTCAAGTGTGGTCCACGTTAAACAGTTCTAGATAGTTCTTCTTATGTATGAGATCTATCGATTTTTTTTTTATATTTCTCGGTGCACTCACTTCTGGCGTTAAGGCATCAACCGCAGTCTGTTCCCTTTCGATAGAGGCTGTTGATTTATTTTCCGTCGCTGTTCGATTTAACGTCTACATCCAGGAAGGAAATACGGCCGTTTACCCTCAACTCGTATGTGAACTTCAGAACGGGATGGGATTCTAAGGTTCTTTTAAGTTATAGTAAAGGACGAATATCAATTACTACAACTTAGAATCTACCCTCACGATATTAAAGTAATAAAGAAGGAGACCTTCGAACGGATATCAAACGGCAAATGGAAGAATCTAAAAATAAAGAGCAAGTAGATAAGAAAGAAATAAGAAAATATAGACCACACTTTAAAAAAGCTAAATATACTACATACTCGTATTAACACCGATGGATGGAAAAATAAGTCCATACAATATGGAAATATCTTTCGAAAAATAGACCCTGACGTTATCACCATCTCCGAGCATGGAATAAAAGACGAAGAAACAATAAAAATGTTTAAATACCACATAATTAAAAAAATCCCACTGGAGAAAGGTACCATGGTACAGCCATCGCAATCAAAAGAAATCTTAGATATACACAAAAGCGGGAGGTGGACGATGCCTATACTGCTGTGACTTTAAATATGGAGTACACTCCACTCACGGTAGCAGCGGCCTACCAGCTATCTTGGCGCTCGTACATTCTGGTCCACTCGGTAATGGAATTATTCAACAAGAATAATCCGACCATACTGCTGGGGCACCTGAATGCTAGAATACCAGAATCTGGAAATAGCGAAAAAAATAACGCAGGATAAAATCTTGAACTATTAATGGAAAGAAATATACTTAAGAGAGTAGGCACGGTTCTCCAAACATACCGCAAGAACTCCCACCAAACTGGTCATAATATTAGCAACCGATAACTATCCATACTATATGTATATTGAACCAATTCCCATTCCTTGTAGCGATCACATTGGAATTCTGGTGGCCATCAACCAGAATCCAATACAGGTCCCAATTAGACCCCGGAAATCCTTCAAGATGGAGAATTGGGAGACATGCATTAATGTTGGAAAAAACTCCGAACAATTGGGAGAGATAATCAAAACACTAATAGAAAACATCAAAAAAGCCGAAGAAGTAAGCATACCTAAAATCAGGTAAAAAACTTTTCTGCTCCCAAAGTAGACGCATGAGATGAAAAAGAAAGCAAGAAAAATAAAGGAAAAATGTACATAAATAAGAGACCACAGAATAAACAGACAAAAAGGCAAAGAGTTAAAAAGACTCAAGAGAGAAATAATCTTCCTTATCGAAAAACAACAGGAAGAAAAATGAAAGGAATTGACAAAGGCATTAGAAAACATCAAAAACTTAAGCGAGGCTTGGAAGATGATCAAAATAATAAAAAGACGACCACCAAGAAAACCGATAAAAATAAAAAACGATCAAGCAATGTAGAAATTTAGAGAACACTGGAACAAATTCTACACCATAGAGGAAAGGGATAATCAAAGATATGATAGAGAAACTGAAGAAACAGTCAACGAAAACATAAGAATAAAGAGAGAAAGGCTAACATCGGAAAGAAGAGTCGGTATACGCACAAACCAACACGCAGGAATAAGAGCGACTGTTACACTGGAGAATGTAAAAAAGTGCTATCGGCTCCATCAAACAAAAGACTCCCCGTAAGACGACTAACAAAGCGTAATTATGAGAAGGCACCTGAAAATATATTAAGAAGCGTCACATATATCTTTAATGCATACAAGAATATAGGAGCTTTCCTGGAAATTTTCAAGGTAGCGAAGATAGCTTTCGTGCCAAAATCAGGCAAACCAACGGACCTGGTCTCCAGCTGTAGACCAATATCGCTCCTGAATTTTCTGGAAAGATATTTGAAAAAGTACTGAACAGAAGACTCGTCGAACACCTAGAAGAAGCTGGAAATTTAACGAACACTAGTCTGGCTTCAGAAAGGACAGAGATTAGACCATAGCTCTAGTAAATATAACCAAAAATGTTGCAGACGCAAAATATGAAAAAGGGCATGTGGACGTGGTACTCAGTGATGTCGAGAAGGGCTTCGACAAAGTATGGGTTGAAGGAGTAAGACACAAACTTCTTCAACTCGATCTCAGCATCCGGATGGAGAGAATACTGGCTGACTACATAACAAACAGGGTGCCATACATCAGCATCGAAGGCCACAAAGGGCCCCACCTTCCCGCTACAAACAGGGGTCCCACAAGGGATGGGTGCATGAGCCCCACCTTATACTCCATTTATACTGCTGACCTTCCGCCCCCATTAACACCAGGCTGTATGAACATACAGTATGCTGATGATATCAACCAGGTGATCTCCACACGTTCCACAAACCCCAGATGGCAAGCCAGGACGACAGAACAACAAATTAAAAACATAAACGAGTACGAAACAAATTGGAAAATAAAGACTAATGTAAATAAATTTAAAAACATCCCTATAATTCAATTTAAAAAAAGACTGGATAACCATCGACGGAATACAATACGAATATACATCAGAAGGCAAAGTGCTGGGCCTACATATGGAAGAAAGAGGCTACTATGCACATGTAAAAGAAAAAATTGTCAAAGCCCAAGTGGGATTAAGGCTACTATACACCCTAAAAAACCTCGCCTAGCGAAGAAAAAAAACACTCTACAAAGCATTTGTAGAGTCGGTGCTAGTCTATCTTCCGATTCTATCCACACATCAGCAAGATAAAACTACAGAGTGCAAAAAAAGCGGCCTACATATTTAATCACAAATACCAGAAAAAGGAAAAGAAAACGAATGAATGAAATAATTGACACGGCCGCTTTAGATCCGATCAACAAAATAATAAAAAAACGGGTTAAGGAAATATAGCTAAAGATCGAAGAGAAAAGCAAGGAAAACAGTAGAGCACTCATAATAGAGAACAAAAATTATGAAGGCAAAGTTGTCCCAAGTAATAAATAACTTCGCCATCGGCAAGAAAAAGGCCTAATAATTACGTAAAAATAAAAACTGTGGCATTAAAACAGCAAATTAAAATTAGATTAAAAACTCCCCCAAAACCCAAACCCAACACTAAAAAATAAAAAAAGAGAAAATGCAACGAGCAGGAAGAAAGCTCCTGAGTCTGGGGAGGTCCCCCTGGCACAGGAACGTGCGACTTATAAGAAAAAAAAATAAAAAACAAAAAACTGGTTAAATAAAAGGGAGAAGGCCGGCCGCCCCTCCAAAAGTCTACAAGTCCACCAGTTAATGTGCACGCACTCGTCCCGAGTACAAGGGACATGCGGTAGCGACCCCACCCATCCCCGGTACCGGGACAGGTAACGTGCGCGAAGATCGCCTAGACTGGGACATTTCACAAGAATGTGCCGAGCAGTCTGGGGGACAACGCAGTCTTCACAGTAGGGCGCTGGCGAGCGCTCCATCAAATGGCGGTGCGTCCCGCGAGTGTGCCCAATTTGGAGACGACAGAAAGCAACCTGAAACTTCGCGTCATTGGGAAGTAGGTCCATGGGAACAGTCGAGGCGCAATGGCACGCAACTTTAAGTTCCCTTCGACCGTCTCCCAGCTTCTTTGTCAAGCAGCCCGGAGAGCTACCCGTATCCTTGCCATATAGTCGGTTGAGAAAGAGCGATACGCTAGTCCGGTCGCAGAGTCCCCGCGTACTATTTGGCACCCTCATCGGCGCGCTCATTCCCCGCAATTACTACATGTCCAGCAACCCAGCGGAGATAATCTCGATATCCGCCTGGCTCGCCAAAACCGTGGCGTCACGGATATCGCGAACCAGGGGATGCGGAGATTCCAAGCCCCGATAGCACTCAGGGTGCTTTGTAGCTCGCTATACATCACAATCCGGTCCCTGAACCAGGCGCGTCGCGTAATCTCCCGTACCGAGTAGTGTATTGCCCCCAGCTCGGCCGCGAAGACAGACGCAGCGCCTGGCAGAGCCCCGCTGACTTCAAACAGAGGGGATACGGCGAGGAAGCCGACTCCCTCTTGGGACTCGGAACCATCCGTATACACTTGGCACGGTTCCTGCGTGAAACGAGGTGTGCTTCAAAAAGGTCGAACGCAATACTCCCGGCGCAGTACAAGCTTTGGGAGCAGAGGCGTGGCGACAAATAGCCAAATGTGGTACCATCCAGGGTGGCGTCCTGAGAGAACCAGGGGCGCCACCGGCCCGAGAGATATACCTATCTCTCGAAGGAGTTTCCTGGCCCCAAATCTAAAGGGCTTAGGGTATGACTGGCGTCTCTCGGTAGCATATGCACCGTCGAAATCAGCTGCAGATGCAGTGAAAGCTGTTGGCGACTGAGGGAGGCGTTGGGCTCACGTGTAATGGCGAGTGATGCACTGTACACGGCGTAGAGCGAGTGTCATCTCCCAAGCATCGACTACTAGGCTTTCAATAAGGGAAGTGCGGAAGGCACCGGTCACCAGGCGAAGACCGGTGTGGTGAGTCGAGTCCACTTTCCGCAATACATGCTCGGCTGCGGATGCATAAAACTCGCATCCGTAGTCGAGCTTCGAACGAACAAAGGATCGATAAAAGAGTAAGGCATTAGCCCTATCAGCGCCCCAAGCGCTGAACGTCACGGAACGGAGAATATATATGTCGCGGGTACAAGAGATCCTAAGGCTGCGAATATGAGCCTCTCAGGTGAGGCGTCGGTCAAATACAAGACCAAGGAAACGGTGCGGGCCTCCACTTCCAGGCGCACCACATTTAGAAACAAGTCTCGATCAGGGTGGAGCCGTGGATGGCGGAAAAAGTTCAGCATCTTAGTCTTGGCCAAGGAAAACCGAAGCCTGTGCATTTCAGGTAACAAGAGACGCGGTTTAATGCCTGTTGGAGTAGACGCTCCAGAGTTGGCATCTGGGACCCGCCAAAAGAGATCGAAAGGTCGTCCACGTAGAGCGTAGCAAGAATATCTTCCGGCAGCACCGAGGGGATACTGTTGATGCTCAGGGCAAAGAATGCGACACTGAGGACACTTACCTGCGGGACACCCTATTCCTGCTCCATTGGGCCGTAGAGGGCTCTCCCCACCCGTACGCGGAATCGACGATCTCGCACAAATTCAGATATAAACATTGGGAGGCGTCCCCTCGCCCCCATCGTGTGGAGAGTCTCCATGATACCGTATCGCCATGCGGTATCATAGACCTTCTCCAGATAGAAAAACACCATGGCATAGTACTGTCTATGAAGGAAGGCCTCGCAGACGGCATTTTCCAGTCGGATTAGAACATCCGACGTGAAATGGAACTTGCAGAAGCCACACAGTGCAGAAGACAGATGGCCTCCGCTGTCCAGAAAAAAAGCTAATCTAGCATTTACCAATTTCTCCATCAACTTGCACACGCAAGAAGTTAGAGAGTTGGGCGGAAACCGTCTGTTTTAGAGTGGTCTCTCCCCGGTTTGCGAAAGGCGAGCACAGTAGCGATTCGCCCGGAATCTGGGAGGAGACCCTCCACCCAGATCGCTTCAACAAATCTAAGAAAAAGGCCATGCCTGGCTTACCCAGGTGTTAAAGCATGGCGTGCGGGACATCGTCCAGACCATGAGCGGTGTCCGCGCACGAAGCAAGAGCAGAACGCAACTCACTCACAGTAAACCTGTCGTTGAAGGGTTCTCCGCCTCTAGAGGTAAAGTCCAGTCGGTGGCCTTCCGCGACATGACGACGTGCATTGAATGCTAGCGGAGCAGCATCCCGGATAGATAATGCGGAGAAAGCGGTCGCGAAGGATTACGCCACGGACGCGGGGTCCGAGATTGCGGTCGCGAAAGATTACGCCACGGACGCGGGGTCCGAGATTGCGGTCCCATTCTCCTGGAGAACGGGAGGGAGGTCCGGCGAGACCTTGCCCCGAATCCTTTTGACTCGCTTCAACACCTCTGCTAAAGGGGGCTTCCAATTAAGTGAAGACAGGTCTATCCGCCAAGAAGAGCGGCGGGCGTGCTTCCAAATATACCGGAACCTAGCCCAAGCCCGCCGAAATTCACCGACAGTGAAATCGTTCGGGTGGCGCTTATAGCGCATGTAGGCATACCGCTCCTGTTTAAGGGCCGTCTCACACTCGGCCGAACACCACGGAAGTGGTCGGCGTGCAAAACGGCCACACTTTCAAGGAATAGTAGTCAGGCCCGCGGCGATGAGGTTGCCGGAGAAGAATTCAACGGCCTCATCTACCGCCCTAAACTCCTCAACTGACATAGAGAATTCAGTCATTTTCTGAAATGCAGGCCACCGCGCCCGCGCCAAGTACCACCGAGGTGGGCTCTCAGGCGGAAGTTTCACTGAAAATGATATTTGAATGGGAAAGTGATCACTACCATGGAGGTCATCTCTCTCCCCCCCCAATCAAAATCAAGCTGCATCCGAAGAGCACAAAGATTATTCAAGGCAAGAAAAAGAAGCGGTTCTCGGGCAGTAATGCGTAAATTCATCCACATTTAGTACACCTATCTCAAGCTCTTCAATCAGATCGGCAAAGACTTGTCCCCTTGGATCTCCAAGCAAGAGAAAGGGCTTCGGCAACAGTGCTACGACGCGGCGGAAGGTCCCCGCGTCGAAGTCAGCTGACGGTGGAATGTACGCAGAAATAATAGTATATCTCCTATCTAGGTGAAGCTGCACAGCCACTGCCTGAAAGGAGGTATCTAAAGTGAAAAGAAGAACGGAGACATCATGGCGGATGTAAACCGCGCATCCCCCAGCCCAGCCCCCATCTCTTGGTGGTGGGGTCGCAAAACCCTTAAATCCCGGGAGGGCGGGCAGGGAGCACGTGCTTAGCATGGTCTCTTGTAGAAAAAATAGCTAACGGGGAACAGGACGAGACGAGCCTCCGCAGCTCCTCCCAGTTGGGCCGGAGTCCACGGCAATTCCATTGAAGCAATATGCCCTCCAGGCCTAGTGCCGCCTCAACAATAACCAAGACTTCCGTCTGAAGATACCTGAAGAAAGGCGAAAGTTCACGGCCAAAATTTGTAAATAAAAGGAAATATTTTAAATAAGACCAAATTAAATGGATCTTCCTATTTGCATAGCATATGTGTTGCAGGATGCCCTCTTCGTCTTCTTGCATAAGAACCGCGCCGACTTTTTTCAGGGGCGCATCGACTGGGTCTTTATCTGAACAGGCTCTGCAGAGAATAGGGCGTTCAAGGGTATCGTGATTGAATGTTAGGCTAAGATTAGGTTAGTTTAGGTTTGCTTAGGACAGAGACTGGTAAAGATTCGTTTTAAATAAAATGTCCACAGTAATTTTGTGGTAATCATAAGAAAGCTTCAATACCTTTCTTTAGGCTTTATTCAACTAAAAAAACATCAATACAGTCTGAAAATAAAAGAGAAATTATATAAGTAAACATACCCATTCTAATCGGGTTAAGTAAACAAAGTAATGTAGTGTAACCCATTAGGCAATTATATGTATAAGGTTACATGAGCTTAGATCACCAAGTTCTCCCCTCCCTTGAAGAATCATTGTTCTATATAGCGAAGAGGCTTGTGGCGTTCCCGCGTAGATCGGCGTAGTTGTTCCGGGCCAGCATGCGCAGGGTTGGAGAGTTCATCCCTACGTTGGAGAATAGCTGTAGCACCAGACCGTTTCCGCGTAGATTGGTGCAGTTTTTCCGGCCAGAATGCGCAGGGGTGGACGGTTCTCCCCCACGTTGAAGATTAGCTCGAGCACCAGATACCCGGGCCGGAAGAGAATCCACCTTCATATCTCCTTTCTTGATGAATATACTATTGATTCGCGTCCATCGGCAAATCTTACATGAGCTTTTTATGGGTTTGCCTCTAACAACTGAACCTCATCAACGAGGGGTTCATATTTACTGGCGCGAATGTGACGTTGTAGTAAGACGGGTCCAGGAACAGATAACCAAGTTGGCAACGAATTGCCACTGGGAGATCGACGCTTGTCCGAGAAGAGCCTCTCATGTGGCGTAGCATTAGTGGCTGTGCAGAGCAGAGATCTAATAGTATGAAGGGCGTCAGTCAGCACTGTTTCCCATTGACATTCTTGAAAGTTCTTGGATTCCAGAGCAAGGGTTATGTGCTTCCAGATTATAGCATTATACCTCTCACACTGCTCATTCCCTCGAGGATTATAAGGTGTAATTCAACTAGTGGCGATGCCTAGATTGTGAAAGAATTAACGTAGATCCTTGGCCATAAACGAGGATCTGCGATCAAAATGCAGGTAGAAAGGCATACCAAATATCGCAAAAATCTGATTTAGAGAATATATTATAGTACTAATACTTATGTTCTGACAGGCAAATGCAAACGAAAAACAAGAATACTCATCCACCTCCGTGAGCATATAGCGGTTTCTGGAGTTCGAGGGTAGAGGCCCCTTGGAGTCTAAACTCACTCGTTCAAAGGGCTGCGTGGCCTTAATAAGGGGAGTTTGGTGCGGTTTGTAGAACCGAAGCTTCAATCGGGCACACTGAGGGCATTCAGAGCACACCCTCTTCACATCTCCCACATCTCCCATGAAATAAGGAAGATTTCTCACTCTGACAAAATGAGCAAGTTTTGTTGCATCAGGATGGCAAAGTCGAGGGTGGAGCTAGGATATTTTCTCGTTATTGACAGTAGCTCCACAGTGAGCACTTGGGAGAGTGTCTGCAGGAATGTTATATTTACCAGGACGGTGCACGCTGTCATAATTGTATCACCCCAGCTTGATCCTTCATCGTTGAATTTTACCATTCTTGATTTTTCCAAGACGATTCGTACGGAACATAAAGCTGACAGCCTGTTGGTCCGTAACTAAGGTGAAACGTTATCCTGTCAAGTAATGAGACCACCTCTTTACAGAATCCACAATTGCACATGCTTCCTTTTCTACTGCAGAGTGTTTGCGTTCAGTAGGTGTAAGGGTGCGAGAGAAAAAAGGCAACTAGACGGCCTGCCTGATTCAGAGTAGCAGCAATGGCTGTATCGGAGGCATCAGTCTTAACTACCAAAGGAATAGTTTCATCAATCGAGTGCACAACAGCCTTCCCAATCTCTTCTTTGAGATCATTGATGGCTTTCAGGGCCTCTGGACTCAGAGGAAAAGTGTCAGTGGCAACAAGAGGTCAGGTCTTGTCAGAGAATCGGGAAACCCACTGCGAATAATAGGAAAACCTACCAATAACACGGCGTAAGGAAGTATGTCTTTAGGGATCGCTAATTCTTATAATGGATGTAAATGTTCAGAATCTGGTTTGAGAGAGCGGTGGGTTATTGTGTAACCAAGAAAATCTATTGATTTTCTTTAAATGACATACTTAGTGTCGTTGAAGGTAAGGTTGTGGAACCAGGCAGCCTCTTGAAATTTCGCCAAGTTCTCATCGTGCTCCACCTGGGTTCTTCCTGCCACGACAATATTGTCCACATAAGCATAAGTTCCATGCAGATCGTGTTGCTTGATGATGATGTCAATAGTCCTTTGGAAGAAAGCAACGCCGTTCGTAACCCCGAATGGCACTCTACGAAATTGATATAGCTTGCCATTCGCTTCAAAAGCAGTATATGGCTTGTCGTCTTCCCATATAGGTATCTGGTGATAAGAACTTTTCAGGTCTAGTAAACTATAGTACTTGTAATAAGACAGTTTTGTGATAAGGTCGTCTATTCTTAGATGAGGGTACGCATCCAAACGAGTGAATCTATTAATAGTCTGTCTATAGTCAACAACTAATCTCTTTCCGTAGCGCTCATTCGACACAACAAGAACTTGCACCCTGAATGGAGATGTGCTCTCCTCAACTTCTTATCATCATCACCAAACCTCCGAGATTTTGTTGCAACGGGTTTGCAATGAGGAGCAAGACTTGAAAAGAGACGAGGCGTATCCACTAAAGTAGAAAGTACACTGCAAGTGGCAGGGTTGAAGATATTTAGATCTTTCTTGGATCCGCCAAAGTCCACAGTATCCCTAGAGTGCTGGCTCATAAAGTCTTGACCAAGAATGCCATCACAGCACAAGTCTGGCAGCACAGAAAGCCTTGTATTGTAGTAGCACTACCCTTCAAATTAATGTCAACCATGCAGCGTCCATTCACAGAAGACGTGAGTGATGAAGAGGCCATAGATACGTTCCAGTCGCTGGAGCAACCTTTAGCAGAGATTACAGCTAGTGTATAAGACTGAGTAGAAGCAGAAGTAGAAAATGTAGTAGACCGGCATACCTTAGCAAAGGGCTACTGCTTATTATACTTATGACAAGTGACGTTTCTTGCAGGGCACTGTCCACGATTGTGACGGAGACCACCACAGAAATAGCTTCGGTACTTTAAATTGGCAGCAACACAGGTCCTTTCAGCAAAATAAGCAGTTTCAGATGTTGCAGCAGCACAGGTCCCATCATCTGTGCGAGCAGTCTCGGATGTCGCAGCAGCACTTACACCAGAGACAGTATAACGAGAATAAGACTCTAAGGTCTTCTGAGCAACATTAAGTGCCATGGATTGATCAACAGCCGTACTTATGTCCAAAGTTTTTTTTTCAAGCAATCGTTGCCTGATTGTATGAGAGAGCAAGCCATTGATGAAAGAATCCCGTATGTAGTCATCCCGATTCTGTGAAGCATTAGCAGCCTTAAAGTTACAATTCTTGCTGAGCGCCTGAAGCTCTTATTGATACTCATCTATTGTCTCTCCTTCATGCTGCCTACGGGTAGACAATAAATGTCTCGTGAGCACTTCATTTTTGGGCTTGACATAGATGGCTTTGAGAAACTCTATAGTTTAATCATATAGCTTAATGTAATCATGTACGGTTAGAGAGACAAAATAGATTAATGTATCTAGCTTGTTAGAATTAAGGCTTGCGATGGATTCCAGGAATGCAGAGAAAGTACGATTCCAGTGATTCTATTCTCGTGCAGCGATAGGCGAGTTGGGAGATACATCCAGGCGTTCAGGTCTCAGGAATTTATCCATCTTTAGATCAGACGCAGCTTGTTTTTATTTTTATAAAGCTATGATAGTACTCCCGCTATTTATTTAAAGCACCAATATAGTCTTTGGATCGGCACTGGCGGGATTATTAGTTGGATAAATTGTGGTAATCATAATAAAGCGTTAATACCTTTCTCTAGGCTATATTCAACTAAATAACATCAATACAGTCTGAAAATAAAAGAGAAACAATATAAGTAAACATACCCATTCTAATCAGGTTAAGTAAGCAAAGTAATGTAGTGTAACCCATTAGGCAATTATACATATAAGGTTACATGAAGCTTAGATCACCACAAATTTAAAAATGTGTTTTTCCTATGGTTTTACATGTAATTTTCAGATATGACACTCGTTTTTCCCGGAAACGCATACTTTGCCCATAATCGAACCAAGATCCATAATAGGAAAAGTATGTATTTCCAGCGAAAACGAGCTTCAGATCTGAGAATTACGCATAAAACTACATAAGAAAAACACATTATCAAAATCATTTAAAAGATCCAGAACCAGACCAGACCTACTTTAGACTATTTCCGCCAAAGATTAACATTTGTTTAGGTACTTTCGAAATTGGGTTGCCCCCAGCCACCCAACTTTAAAAAAACTCGTAATATTCCTAATTCGTGAGCCTAACATAATATTTGAATGCAAAAGTAGATTGCTAAATGTCGTTAGGCCTCTACTTTGAATCAAAGCTTTGCTCAGAAACGTGCCCTTAAACGCAGTAACTGAAAATTTTCACTGGGTTTTTCGTCCTTTCGAATCCTTTAATCCCGACCTTGAACAGCCACGGCACGCCATTATACCATTTAAACTTAAAAAAAGCCGCAAATCGCCTGAAATATACGGCAATCTAAAACAAAATGCTATTGTATAATCGGCAAAAGACGCATGCGCAGATCGTCTGAAGATCTAAAAAAGGCTGGTATTGGCAATCTAAATCAAAATGCTATTGGATAATCGGCAAACGACGCATGCGCAGATTGCCTGCAGATCTAAAAAAGCCTGGTATTGGTTGAATATTGCCAAAGGACGCATGCGCAGATCGCTTCCAGATCTAAAAAGGCCGGGTCTGGGTGAATTAGTCAGGCCAAAAGTTTAAGAACGAGGGCAAAAATGACGCAGAAAGATTCAAATTTAACAAAATAATAATATATTTTCAAAAAGTGAATAACTACGTTTGTATTAAGTTCTAGAAGCTAAAAATAACATTGATGAGCATCAATTTTAGAATTAAAAACGTTTGTCTTTGAAAATTACAAAATCGTATTTGTGTAAAAACGAATCTTATTCCAGAGACTTTACCAAAATGGACATATTATGAAATTTCATTAGCATCTTCGCGTTGCCGTTGGCGCTGTAATAAGCATGAATGCAATTTCAGTGGTGGATTGCATCTATTTCATTTACACATGGTGCAAAGGGTTGATAACTACAATTTTTATCGTTAAAGAGCTTAAAATGTCAACAGAATCCATAACCAAATGGAAAAACTTGTTGCGAGAAGTTTGTGCCAGTTCGTTGCTCTAAAACCTAACCTAACCTAACCTACAGGCTGTATTCACACTACGAGCCTCGGACGCCTTATCCTAACCTTAAACTCGCGATAGCCTTGAACACCTAATTTGCTGCCACTCCTGTTCCGAAAAAGATCTCATAGATTTGCAAGAAGAATTGCTTCCCAAAGTCTGGAGATCGTACTACTGGATCCTAACAGAGAAGAGATTGTATTTCTTCGAAGGCGTTTCTACACTCTGCATTCCACTCGAAAGGTACCTTTGAACTCACAAAGTTTGTTAAGGAGGGCACAACCCCCTAGAAATTCTGACAGAATCTACGGTAAATGCCCACCAACCCAATAAATCGTTGCAGAGCCCTTTTATTATTTGCGTCAGGAAAACCGAGGATTGCTTGCACCTTGTGAGCTACTGGAGCCACCGAACCACATCCGACTACTGTATGGCCTGACAATTTCCTCCTTATATCGGTTGTAAGTCATAAATAATTCTCTGGACTAACCCTGGCTTTTACAATATAAGGAACATGAGAATCTTGCTTGGAAGGGGTTACGAGGGATACGAAAAAAACACTAAGACATCATCTCTAGGCTTGAACTCACTTTAAACAGCTTTATTGTCATAATAACTCTTTATAACCTTTTGAGCTTTTAATAGATTATCATGAGCAAACTTTTCAAATGTCTCTTTAACTTATCTGCCAAATTCTGAACAAATTTAATAAAACAATATCCTTCTCCTTCCTCGAGCAAACTTTCCCACGAATTTCTCAGAGGTCCCTTAATAGGTGTTCATATATGAGTTCAAAAGAAGTGAAACGGGTACTCTCATTGTGCATATCCCTCAAAGTAAAAATTAAATAAGGTAAACTTTCATCCCGCTAAGATGAATTCGCAACACTATAGGCTCTAATTAAATTTTAAATGTGAATGACTCGGTTCTAAAGCACCGAGGTTCTCGTGATGATAATGAATACAAGTTTTTAATGTTACCTAGAATGCCTGCAACTCGAGGAAATACTTTAGAAGTAAAACAAGTACTCTGGTCAGTCCGTATCTACTTGGGAAATTCAGCCTGAGTCAAGAACTTTTCTTTTAATACCCTAACTATACTCATGGAAGTTGCCTTCCTAAGAGGAACTGCCTCAGGATATCGTGTGCTTTCTTATATGATCGTTAGAATATTACTCCATTCCGTCCTTACTCCTTAGGAAAGGGATTCACTATATCTAAGAGGATCGATGAAAATGTCTCACTGACTATTCTAATGGGTTCAAAGGTACCGGCTTCATTCTCGTCTGAGAGCCTTTCCTGCAATATGACACACATTGCAAATCTGGATATATTCCTTTACATCTTTCCTTATCCCAGGCCCCCTAAAATATTTTATATCCGATTATAGGTCTTATTTACTCTTATGTGACCACCTATACCGTTGTGAGATAAGTCCAGTACCTTGCTTCTGTACTCCTGGGGCATTGGAAAGTGGCTGTACCTACGCATCAGTATACCTCCATTGAAAAATATTTGTAATCTACCATTCTCATCGAGAAGAGGCAGCTCTTCGTTAAAAGTACCTCTCAGGCCATCTAGACCTTCGCAATCATTCGATAACAAACGGAATTTATTCCGTAGCTGTCCATCATACTCTGCTGCGGAATAACAGAAGCCAAATCCGCATAACCTCCCAACGATATATCCTGCATAAGAATATCCCTTTACCCACAAATATTTACCATAGGACCTTCCCCAGCTACTTCAAGACAATTCATTTCCGTCAGCTTGCAGAGAACCATCGGGACACCTGTTTCTCTCAGGCGAGGAATCTACCTGGAATGAGTCCAAACTTCCTCCCGTATTTCCGTCGTAACTATTTTGGGATATATTACAATCCCCGCCCCATTCCATCAACCTTTTGATCGAACAATTTATCATGAGCACCAAATGTATAATATCCATTTCCAAAATCAGACGTGTAAGTATAATTTGGCTAAGGGGACCTTTTTAATTTCATTGACCCCTTTAGTCAAAACATAATCTCTTGTAAGCATTCTATGGGAAAGCCCAACTGAACTTCTCAAAACTAAACTAACTTTAGCTCCTGTATCACTAAGGATCCTAACAGGCAAGGAACTATCAACTTTCTCTCCTGAAACGCTACCTTTAAAAACAAAATAATTATTAGGAAAGGTGCATTTATTTACTTCTAACTGACTTAATGCGACATAGGATTCCCCTCGACCAACTGACTTAGAATACTCCCCTTTTCCTTACCTAAGGGACAATCCATTTTTCAATGGCCCCTTTTCTTATTCGAGTAACAAACTAAACTGTTTCCCTTGATTGAGTACTGTTAATGAAAACCGTTGCCATTCTCCGTGTAGAAATAAGATTTAGATTTCTGACTCGTGGCAACTTTCTGTCCAGAATTCTCACCTTGTTATTAGGACTAAATTTAAACAAATATGCCATTTCTGCCACCTCCATTGAATCAGATACTTTACTTCTTTGCAAATATTTTCGTGTATCTGAGTAGTAATGTGGGGTAAATGCCGAGTCTCCCCCCGCCCCTTACTGTGGAGGCCGAGTCTCCTCGACCCCCCTACCCCCCCGTTATTGTGAATACCGAGTCTCTCCCCTCCCCCCAAAAAACCTTTGGTCAGTAACCTTTTTCTAAGGAATTAGAGTCTACACACACACACACACACACACACACATACACACACATTGGGTTAGGTTAGGAGTAAAATATCACCCCCACCCCTAGCATTGGTCACTATCAGCCTTGGTCACATGCAGGTGTCCCCCTCCCCCGCACCCAAATACTTTGGTCAGTGACATTTTTCGAAGGAATTAGAGTCTACACGCACATACACATATACACACACACACACACATTGGGTTAGGTTAAGAGTAAAATGCTGCCCCCACCCACCCTAACCCAATGTGTGTGTAGCCTCTAATTTCTTCGAAAAAAGGTCACTGACCAAAGTATTGGGGGGGGGGGGGGTGAGGGGGGAAAGGAGACCTAGTATTCATCATAACGGGGGGATAGCGAGGGCGGGGAGACTCTGCCTCAAAAGTAAGGGGGGTGGGGGAGAGAGTCTGCCTTTACCCCGCATTACTACTTATCTGTTTCCATCTTTTACAAAAATGACTAATAAAAAGGTCTTTTGACAGCCTCTATTGAATTAGCTAATACATATTTCAACCACCTGTCCATGCTTCTTTCTAGATAAGTGCGTAGGTAACGCAGGAATCGTTAAACATTCTTTCTACCATGTCTAAATCTAAGCCTATATACATCCGCTATTTTTTTTAGTTGACTTAAAACAACCGCATTAATCTTACTATAATTAAGCGAGCTTTTTTGAAGTGAGATCAATAAACGCCGGCTCCGCCTTCCCACTTAATCCCTGGGCCACCAGACTAGACTACAATTTTTTTGGTCATCTAAACATTTCGGCTTTCTTTTTCAAGGCCTTGCAATAGCGCTCTGGGTTAGAAGGATCAAATAGTGGCAACAATTTTGCCTTTTCTGTGATACTTTTAGGCACGTACACAAGCTAAACTCCTCCGCAGGACTAATCTTACTTGATCTATCGTTCATTTCCTTAAGTGTAATTTCTCTAACACATATCTCCTAATTTTGGCTTCTTCCTTTGAGAGAACCGAGTCATCTGAGAAAACTTTATTAGCACTGGCCTCTTAAAAATAAAAATTAAATTATCTAGAAATATCACTTGACATCTGTTTTTTTGCTGCAAGATTTCGGAACCTCGATTTCAATAGAAGTGGCAACTTATATAGGTTCATTTTAACTCAACTTTCGTAACAAGCTAACAGACTGGTTAACAATAAATTGTTCTACGGCAGACATATTGACAAAAAACAACAACATAAAAATGTAACAAAACGAAAAAAAAAAACTAAAAATTTAGTGTACCTGGGGGATTCAAAGGTGAAATACTAACTACCATTTCTTCCAACAAAGAAATTAATGGGATCATAAAAATTAAAATCTTGGATAGGAATCCATCTAAGGTTTGCTGGGGCACGCGGGGTTGATTGGCAGTTATAACTAAATGGCCTGTTGATTCCCGTACCCTTAAAAATTTTACTACTTCAACTTCCAGGTGACCTACTAAAGAAATTGTTATAAAAATATTAATTTGGTAAATTTAAAAAATATTTAAATTATCTGATTGATCATATATATATATATATATATATATATATATATATATATATATATATATATATATATATATATATATATATATATATGAATGCAATGTCCCGCAGGAAAAAAATGAAAAAGTGTTTCCAAGTACTTTCGAACTTTATTAAGTTCCTTATCAAGGATAACTACAATAAATAATATTATATTAGAGGTATATATACGAAAGACATTGCATTCATTTGCTACCCTCACGTGATACTTTGTGAGTTTTTCATAATATATATATATATATATATATATATATATATATATATATATATATATATATATATATATATACACGAGGGGCAGGCAATAAGTTTTGCAATTCGGATATAAGGTAACGAGATATGAGGAAAAGTGTTTTATTATTTTTCAAAATAACTACCCTCGACTTCAATGCACTTGCGCCACTTGTCCCTGAGTTTTCGAATTCCCGACAACCAGAAATCTCCCGACTGTTGTTCAATCCACTCCTGGACAGCAGGCTGGACATCTTCATCGTCCCCAAACTGGCGTCCACGCAGTGCAGCCTATGAGCTGGCGGAATAAAAAGTAGTCGCTAGGGGCCAGATCTGGACTGTACGGGGGATGGTTGAGCTCCTCGAATCCGCACTTGCGCAGGGCAGCCTGTGCAACTCTGGCCTTGTGGACAGAGGCATTGTCGTGGAGGAGCAGGACACCGCGTGTCAACTTGCCGCGCCACTTCTGACGGATTCACTTCTTCAACCCAGCCAGTTCCTCGGCGTAATATTGGCCTGTGATGGTCCTTCCTGAGGCGCATACTCCACCATTAACACTTCCTCAAAATCCCAGAAGATGGTGGCCATGATCTTTTCAGCTGAGGGTTGGGTCCGCAACTTGATGGGGGTCGGAGAGCCCCTGTGCTTCCAGGCCATGCTCTCGAGCTTGGTCTCGGGATCCCAGTGATGGACCCACTTTTCCTTACCTGTCACTATGTGTGACTCGAATCCCGCCGGGTCTTGGTTGTACAGGAGCAGCGTGAGGTTTCTAGGGACCCAACGGGCAGAGACCTTGGTCATGGCCAAATTGTTGTGGATGATGTTGATAACACTTCGATGTGATATTCCAAGTTCTCGCTCGATTTCTTCGACCTTCACCCGTCGAATTTCGAGGATCATCCTCTTCACACGGGCCACATTGTCCTTGTTGGTCACGTCTGACGGGTGTCCTGGACGGTGGTCATCTTTAAGGAACTCACGACCCTGGCGGAACTCCTTATTCCAGCGAGAAATGGTTGCATAGAAAATGGTTGCAGGTCCTGACTTGTCATAACTTGTCCTAACACCCCCACAAACAGCCATCCCGCTTTCTCTGTTTAGCCCTCCTAATTCGCAAAACCTATTGACCGCCCCTCGTATATATATATATATATATATATATATATATATATATATATATATATATATATATATATATATATATATATATATATATATATTTAAACAAATATGGATCCTATCTGGCAACTTCCTATTGGGGCAAAAGTCGCCGCAATCACATTACACTACCGTTAAAAAAAGGAGCAAATGCTAGGACGCAGCTTAAAAAAGGAACAACAGCAACAAATAAAAACAAAAATAAAGAGAAGCCAACAACAAGGAAGCGCGCTCGGCCGTCGGGAGTATGTCCGTCTCCTCCCGGCGCAGGAATATGCGACCTACAAAAAAGAGTGAAATAAAATGGACGAGACCAGCTACATCAAAAAAATCGTATAGTCCTCAAGTCTTTGTACACGAACCAGTCCTGAGTACAAGGGACAAGAGATAGCGACACGGTACCAGGAGTGGTAACGTGCGCGAAGATCACTCAGACTGGGACATTTAACAAGAATTGGGAAGCAGTCTAGGGAACAACGTAGTCGTCACAATAAGGTGCAGGCGAGCGCTCCATGAAATGGCTGTGCGTCTCGCGAAAGTGTCCAACTCAGAGACAACAGAAAGCAGCCAGAAGCTGTCAAGGCATTGGGGGCTAGGTCCATGGGGATGGTCGCGGTAAAATGGCACTTAACGTTATATTCCCATCGACTGCATCCCATCTTCTTTGCCAAGCAGCCTTGGGGGCTTCCCGTATTCAAGCCATGTAATCGGTGTGAAGAAGAGCAACGCTGGTCTGGTCGTCCACTTCCCCCGGACTCTTTGGTGCCCTCATCGGCGCGCTCATTTCCCGCAATTCCTACATGACTGGGAACCCAGCAGAAGATAATCTCGACATCCGCTCGGCTCGTCAAAACCGTGACATCACGGATATCGCGAACCAGGAGATGCAGAGATTCCAATGCCCCGAGAGCAATCAAGGCGCTTTGTGAGTAGCTATAAATCACAATCCAGTCTCCAAACCGGGCACGCCGCGTTATCTTCCGCACCGAACTGTGTATTTCAACCAGCTCGGTCGTGGAGACAGACGCAGCGCCTGGCAGAGCCCCGCTGACTTCAAACAGACTGGATGCTGTGTGGATATCGACCTCCTCTTGGGACTTGGAGCTATCTGTATAGACGGACACGGAGTGTGCTCCAGAAATGCCGAATGCAGTACTCCCGGTTCTTTAGAAGCTTTGGGAGCAGAAATGTGACGAAAAATAGTCGAAGGTGGTACCCTCCAGGGTGGAATTCTGGGCAGAAAAAGGTACACTACCGGCCCGAAAGCTATACCGAGCTCTTGAGAGAGTTTTTTAGCCCTAAACTTAAAGGGCTTAGGGTATGATTGGCGTCTCTCGGCGGCATATGCATCTTCGAGATCAGCTGCGGATGAATTGGGGATGTTGGGGACTGAGGGACGCCCTGTTCTCGCGCGTAGAGGCGAATAATGCACTGTCGCAGCCTAGAGCGAGTGGCATCTCCACAGCATTGACAAGTAGGCTCTCAATAGGGGACGTGCGAAAGGCATCGGTCACCAGGCAAAGGACGGTATGGTGGATCGAGTCCACCTTCCGCCATACACGCTCAGCTGCTGATGCATAAAACTCTTCTCCGTAGTTGAGCTTCGAACGAACAAAGGATCGATGAAAATTAAGGCAGTAGTCCTATCAGCGACCTAGGTGCTGAACGTCACGGAACGAAGAATATCCATCGCGCTGGAACAAGAGACCCTAAGGCTCCGAATAAATGCATCCCTGGTGAAGCGTCAGTCAAATACAAGGCCAAGGAAACGATGCGAGTCCACCACTTCCAGGCGACCCTATTTAAAAAAAGTCTGGATGGCGATAGAAGTGCACAATCTTAGTCTTGCCCAAGGAAAACCGAAGTCTGTGTGCTTCGGCATAGCAAGAGACCCGGTTTTTATGCCTGTTGGAATCGACGCTCTAGAGTTGGCATCTGGGCCGCACCAAAAAGGATCGAAAGGAATGAGGACACTTACCCACGGGACACCCTCTTCCTTCTCCATTGGGCCAGAGAAGGCACCCCCCCCACACACCTGCATGCAGAAACGACGATCTCGCAAAAATCCAGATATAAAGATTGCGAGGTGTCCCTTCGCCCCCATCGTGTGGAGTCTCTCCATAATACCGTATCACCATGCGGTATCATGGGCCTTCTCCAGATCGAAAAACACCGTGGCGTAGTGCTGTTTATGAAGGAAGGGCTTGCAGACATCATTTTGCAGTTGAGGCAGAGCATCCGACATGGAGTGAAGCTTGCGGAAGCCGCCCTGTGCAGAAGACAGGTGACCTCCGCTGTCTAGAAAAAACGGCTAATCTAACATTTGCCAATTCCTTCATCAACTTGCACACACAGGAAGTTAGAGAGATTGGGAAAAAACCGGGTAGAGTAATCTCTTCCTAGTTTGCAAAAAGCAAGCGCAGTAGCGATTAGGTAGGAGTCTAGGATACCATCTACCCAAATCCTGTTGATCAGATCTACAAGAAAGGCCATGCCTCGTTACCTAGGTATCAAAGCATGGCATACGGGACATCGCCCGGACTTGGGGCGGTGTCCGCGAACGTAATTCACTCAATATAAAATTGTAGTTGAAAGGTTCTCCGCCTCTGGAAGCAAAGTCCAGTTGGCGGCCTTCAGCGAAATCACAAGGGACATTGAATCCTGGCGGAGCAGCATCCCGGCTAGAGAATGCAGAGAAAGCAGTCGCGCAGGACTCCGCCACGGACACGGGGTCCGAGTTTGCTGTCCCATTTTCTTGGAGAACGGGAGGGGAGTCCTGCGAAAACTGGCTCCGAATCCTTTTGACTCACTTCCGCACCTCTGCTAGAGGGGTCTTCCCGTTAAGTAAAGACACGTATTCTCGCAAGGAAGAGCCGCGAGCGTGCTTCAAAACATACTGAAATCTAGCCCAAGTTTGACGAAATTCATCGACAGTGAAATCGTTCTGGCGACACTTTCAGTGCATGTAGGCATAACGCTTCTGTTTGAGTGCCGCTTTTCAAACAACTGACCAGAACAGGAGTGGTGGGCGTGTAAAAAGGCCAGCCGTTCTACGAATAGTAGTTAGGCCCACGGCAATGAAGTTACCTTAGAACTCATCGGCTCATACACCGACCTAAACTCCTCGACTCAGAGTGAGAGACAAATCAGTCATTTCCTGAAATGCGAACCACCGCGCCCTAGCCAAGCACCACCGCGCCCCAGCCAAGCACCACCTGGGTCGGTTTTCAGGCGGCAGCGGCCCAGAAAATGATATTTGAATGGGAAAGTGATTACTACCATAGAGTTCATCGACTCTCCATTACCCCAAAATCAGGCTGTGCATTTGGAGAGCACAAAGATAGATGAAGACAGGAAGATGAAGCGGTTCTCGGGCAGTAATACGAAAACTCATACACATTTAGGACACCTATCTCCAGCTGATGTTATCAATGGAGTATGACAGTGGTTACTTCGCATAAACCACTCCTTTCACGAAGTTCATGGTAGAATGCGGCGTCAAACTTACCGGGTGCCATCAAGTGTCCTAAGTTCACTAACAATGGACGCCTCGGTTAGTGTACTCTGCTCTGATGGATCACGTTGCCCTTGGCCAACATGCTACTATCAGTAGAGTGAATGACGACGAAAGCGTTTGAAGCCAGCGGGCTCGCAAACGAAGGTAATCTTTGAATGAGGTGCCCCGAGGTAATGTAGGTCCCATTTTGCGCACTTACAATTTGTATCTTTGTCTAGTATTCACCACCCGAGGGAGCACCTGGAACCGACGTGCCGATCTTTGCTTGTTTGCTTACCGAAACGGCAGCGGATCCATCCTTCCCTCTGGCTCCCGTCGAGGGAGAGGAGCCGATTCTTTTTCGTCTTTCTGTTTATTTTCTTTTTAGGAGAGGAGGGGAGGGAATGAACCCGCTTCTCACCTCCGACGGAAGGAGCCCGTAGGCAGGATTGACCGACCTCAGCAAGATCCATGTCTGCAATGGACAAGGTTTTGGCTGCTAAAGGGGCACCAGCCGGGAAAGGAGGTCCCTCTTCTTCTTGTGAATCCTCGGGGCCCGTCTGAGGAGAAGCTTGTACAGGGGCGGGCTCGGGTTTTGTGCTTGACTCAAGCCGGGGTTTGACCCTATCGAAGATCCTACTCTATGGGGCTGGGTCACCTCAGGGATCATGTCCTTCTTAAGGGGGCCTCTATCTGGCTGCCCCCCCCCCCCGCCAAGACCACGAATCACATTCGAGGTACCTTTTAACTCGTCTTTCTCCGGCGAACTGGCATCCATTGGGGAAGAGATGAGGGCAGGTAAGCTGGCCCCATGTAAACTCAGAATACACGAGTCCAGGACGTTAGGGGACACGGAGCGACGGGCCCTGCCATCCCTTGCCCCCCTAAGAGGGTTAACCCTATGAAGGTCAATATTGGGATGGCTGCGTACTTTCTTGGTAGTCCTTTGTGAAAGAGAAGGAGGGACTGCTGCTGGAAATATGGAGTCATCCAAGGGCGCCCCCAGAGAAGGGGTTGAGAGGGAGTCCATTTCTAGGCCTATGAGAGGAGTAAGTTTCCTCTCCAGTAAAAGAAATTTGAAGGGTCCCCTGAGAAAGCCCAGTGTGGGAAGGAGGAAGGCTTCTTTTCTACCGTGGACCTGCCCAAGGGCTGCTCCGACGGTGGTAAAGAGAAAGTGGAGAGGTTGTTTTTTTAAGATTTCCATCTGTGGACATAGGGTGACCCAATTAAATTAATGGGATGTAAACGCTAATCACCCCACGCAGTAGCTCGTTCTGGGAGGGGTGAATAAAGGGCTGGCAAAGCTAACTGCCGCCATTTTGAGACCACTCCCCCCTCCCAGTAACCAGAGAGCCCATCCGCATGGCGGCTCGACCTTAGGCTGGGCGTAAAATTGATAAACCGTGAAAGGAGAGAGAAAGGGTATGTGAGGAAGGTCAAGTTGGGGGTGAGGCAGGTTGTTCAAAACCCACCACCCTAAACCGGAGCTCAGGGGTGAGGGGGCGTTGTCCCCTCCTCTCCCCAGCCCCGATCCTGGAAGGTTAGTTGAGAGGAAGCTGATCGGTTTCTACCATGTTAAATTAAAGACTGACCCCTTTACGGGGATATATATATATATATATATATATATATATATATATATATATATATATATATATATATATTAGGGCTGTTCAAGTCCATATTGTGAAAATATAATATTGTGAGAGACTTCAGGCCACATGTTGTTCTTGTTCCACTTGGGATCGTAAGGTGTGCATAAAATTTGAACTCCCTCCATGCGGCCGCCCCTGCTCCATTATTGAGGTGACGTTGGCAGTCAGTCAAGTGGATTGGCCTATGGAAGTCTTTGGTGTCTAGAGGTCACCAACTTCTTCATTCTTTTGGTGGTAAATTGGTATGAACATTACTTGTTGTTTGAGGAACTGAAAGTTATAATTTTCAGTCGCGATCACTAACAGAAAAGAGAACTTAAATATTTCCATTTTTCCTTTCACAGGTGCGATGGTTTCTATTGGCAAACAGTGGTGGTTGATCAGTCACCCGAAGGAGAACATCACCGGGAGCCGTCTCCCCTCAAACGGGCAAGTGATCCGAAAATTCTACTTACTTCGACCACGGTCTGGAAAAGAAAACAAAGGCGGAGGCTTCGAAGGATACCGTGGAGGGAGTCCTGGAGATTTGGAAGAAGGCAGGTCTCCCTACCTCCATACTGCGTTACAGCAAGGCGAAGCTGCTTAAGTTAGTGGAGCCCTACGGGGCTCTTCGGAATCACAAAAAAGAGCTTCGGAAACGGCAAGGATGAATGAGATCTTTCAAGAGGACCTGGATGACTTGTTCGATGTGGAGCATAGAGATGCCCTTGATATTAACACAAATGAGGAGGACAGGACCTTCCTCATCAGCCAAAGAGAGGATCGATCGACTTCCTCCATGACCGGACTGGACATTGTCAGTGAGTCTCCAAGAGAAAAAGCGAAGCGGGAAGAAGCGCAGGTGAAGTGGAAACAGGCTGCTGATATGGAGAAAAAGATCCTCTTAAGTGTTGTACCTTCAAGCCAAGTGCCTCATCGTCTTCGTTCTCTCACGGGGAAATTGATCGAAATGATGCCGAATTCAAGTGCCTAAGTTCCCTTAAGAGAAGAGCTAGAAAGAAGTCTGCCATGATCCTTTCAAAGGAAGTGACCACCAAACCAGACCGCTTCAAGCTCTCAGATCCAGGCGCGATGGCAGTGGTAGAAGCCTTGGCCAAGGCAACCGGTCAGAACATCGACAACATCACGCTTTCTACGAGCTCCATCCGCCGCCATAGGAGAATGAACCGAAGGGAAGTGGCCACTGCAGAGAAGATCGAACTCCCAGGGAGATGCTTTGTGCTACTTCACAGGTATGACAAGCAGCTGCCTGACATCGCTGGAGAACGTGAATGCATTGAGAGGCTCGCCATTCACTTCACAGGTGGTGACAAGGAGTACCTCTTAGAAGCAGCCAAGATTCCCAAAGCACTGGGCATCACATGGCGGAGGCTGTCCTCAAGGCGATATCCGACGCTGGACTGGAGGGGCGCATTCAAGAAATCATGTTTGACACTACTGCTTCAAACACGGGTCCCAATGAAGGAACCTGCATCAAGATTCAGGAGGGTACGGGAAGGATTCTCTTCTGGTTTGCGTGCAGGCACCACATCCTAGGGGCGATCCTTGGGGACGTTTTCAAACACTGTTATGGACCATCTGGTGGGCCTGACCTTCCTCCCATCGTCCGGTTCCTGGACAAGTGGGACTTCCTCGACCAGCCTTCTTCCTCTCTTGACAGGCGAGCTGTCTGATGCAAGGAAGACAGTTTTGAACGAACTCAAGAGTGCCATCGAACAAGAAAACCATCCAAGAGACGACTACAAGGAGCTTTTGTTTATCTCCTACATTTTGCTTGGAGTCGATATTGGGACGACTCTTCAGGTCTCAGTTTCGGCTGACCTCTCATGAACTTCAATCCATGGAACAGGTGTCCCTCTTCGTCGCCCCCGTTTACGCCATTCTTGGAACGGGGCCATTCTCCCTACAACGATCTCATCTTCTTGAGGGAACTTTGCAGAGGAATCCACAATAAGCGCATTGCTGAAGTGGCCCTAAAGGCATTCAAGCGTCATCTCTGGTACGTGTCAGAAGACTTGGTGCCCATCTCTCTCTCTATCTCTTCGACGAAAGGGTTACAAAGGAAGAGACGGCCCCCATGGTCCAGAACATGAAGAGGGAGGGGAAGGGACTGAAGCATCTGGACGGAAAGGCCTTCAATCCCAACAAGCCTCTTTCAGGCTTTTTCAGTTCCCGGTCGAGAAAGGCGCTGGATCTTCTGCTCCCAGAACAAGGAGAGGAATTGGATACACTCTTGGCTAAGAGCCCCGCCAGTTGGAAAGGGTATCCTCTCTTCTGCAGGATGAAGAAAGCGATTGACTAGGTGAAAGTGGTCAACGACGTTGCCGAACGGGAAGTGGCCCTGAGGACCACCTTCAACGCGGCCATCACCGAAAAAGAAAATCAGAAGCAGTTACTTATGAAGGTAAGGTGGTGACCAAGGACAGGAGGGAGTGCTCCACGACCTCCAAGGTAGCTCTACTGAAACCCAAGCGATCGGACTCCGAATAAAGCAAGGAGGTCCTTTCGGAACCGTTTTTTGTCTTGTTTCAGTTTTCAGTGATGTCATTCTATTTGTACTTTTCTGCGTGCGAAAGGAAATACATTAGAAGTTTTGTTTTCATATTTGTTAACTTTTGTTTCCTTTTTTGTTTATTTTTAAAAAATTGTTCCTACGTTAGGAGCCCCTAAGCAATGTCCGATTACAATAAATTTTGTCGCGAATCTTTTTACCTTTTTAGTGGAACAAAAACAACATCTGGCCCCAAAGTGTTTGCAACATGTGACATAAACTGTTCTGAATTAAATTGTCTTCGGAGAATGTGGTTTAATTCCTCACATATATATATATATATATATATATATATATATATATATATATATATATATATATATATATATATATATATATATATATATATATATATATATATTAGGTTGAGGAATAAGAACCTTGCGTTTTTTTAATGTTTTGTTGATTTAAGTTTTGTTGACGTGATTTGTGCACATATTAAGAAACAATACTAAATAATGAGAGCAAAATTTGCAAAGGTTAGGCTACGTCTCTTAACAGCGTAGACTATCAGGCTTTTGCTTAGGCTACGTCTTGAAGTTGAGTAATAAGTCATTGCGGTTTATTTAAATGTTGTGTTAATTTAATTTTTGTTCTTTACCCTCAAAATGGAATTTCAAGTTGAAAGAAAGGCGCATTTTCGACACTTGTTGTTATTCATTTTCAATCGAGACGGGAACAATGCAAACGCAGCCAAAGCTCGTCGCGATATTTGTGCTGTGTACGGAGAAAATGTTTTATCAGAAAGGACAGCTTAATGGTTGTTTTCACGTTTCAAAAACGGTCATTTCGATCTTAATGACGAAGAACGTTCTGGTTGCCCAATTAAGTTGGATGAAGATCGATTGAATGACCTTCTTCATGAAACTGTAGTAAATCACCTTCATTCGATGGGGAAAGTTCAAAAACTCGGTGCATGGGTTCCGCACGCTTTAAGCGAAAACAACAAACTTTAACGCTCCACGATTGCCGCAGGTTTGCTTGCTCGTCACAAGGCTACTCGTGGATATAAGGAAAAATTTCTTCACCGTATCATCACTGGCGACGAAAAGTGGTGTGTTTATGTCAACATGAACCATCGAAAACAATGGCTTAGCCCCAATAAAGAAACACTTCCGCGATTAAAGCAAGGACTTCATCCACGAAAGACGATGGTGTGTGTGTGGTGGGATTGTGAGGGCATCATTCTTTATGAGCTCCTTTCGAACAACGATATTGTGAATGCAGAACTCTACATTCAACAAATGTATCGACTCGCCGAAGTTATTCGTGAAAAGCGACCTCATCGACGTTATGGAATCCTTCTGCAACACGACAATGCTCGTCCTCACATTGCCAATATGACAAAAGACGCCATCCAAACGCTTAATTGGGAAATCCTGCCGCATCCTTCATATTCGCCAGACTTGGCTCCATCGGATTCCATCTGTTCCGATCGCTCTCCAACAATTTGCGCGTCGTTTCGTTCAATACTGATGTGGAATTAAGAACCTGGTTAGACGAATTCTTCAAGTCAAAATCCAGACATTTTTATTGCAGAGGCATCGAAAAACTAGTTGAACGTTGGGAAGAAGTGGTAAATAACAACGGAGAATACATTTTTGATTAAATTTGCATATTGTTATAAATTAAAAATGAAGTTTTTCTAGAAATTGTTAATGGTAATGAATAAATTTGATAAAACCGCAAGAACTCTTATTCCTCAACCATATATATATATATATATATATATATATATATATATATATATATATATATATATATATATATATATATATAATGGGTTGAGGAATATATATATATATATATATATATATATATATATATATATATATATATATATATATATATATATATATATATATATATATATGAGCGAAACGTCAGCAATAAAGAACCTTGTACCACTTGTGGTCTAGGGGAGGTTTAGGGGGTTTAAGGTATCTCATTGCCATCACAGCGTATTGCCTTGTGTGTATGTGCATGTATGTGGGGTCTCTTGCGAGTTTGCCCAGTTGTCCCGTTAGACGCGCGTGGGCGTTTGTGTTGAATGGTGCCTTGTGTGACACGCAATTTCGAGTGTGATTGGAGTGTATGTAAAGAGTGGTATAAATAGTGTTTTATATAGGTGTACTTGTAGTGTATCCTGTCAGGTTAGAGCCTGCGCGCTTGTTGTTGTTTTTTTACTCTTGTTTAAATGATGTATTGGTCTGTGTGTCGAATCTCAAGAACTTGTCGAATGTTGCTCCTAAGATTTTGGTGTGGGGTGATTATGCGAGTCTAGTTAAGTTCAGAAGGTTGAAGTCTAGTGTGTGTGTATATTTATATGTTGTGCATGGAGGGAGCACGTGCACCGTAGAGTGTCACCGGTGTCTTCTGAGGAATCGTAGTGATCCTAACTGGGATCGCCTAAGCCGCATAAACCAAACGTCCCAATGCGACACATCACACCAGGGATAGGAAGCGCACCACATAGACTGGCCAAGGTAGGGTGCTGGCTAATAATGAATGCACTTTTACAACTTCAACAAGCTCGCAAGGGAATCAAATATTTTAGGTTTTCAACAGAACAGTATTCAATATATTTAGATAACAATGTCGGTAATAACGTTCAATCTGTGCTATTGAAGCAAATTTTTTTTCCAATTGTTGAAAAAACTGAAAACTGTATCAAATTTATTTGTATGCAGTATACTAAGAAAACTACAATTCCGAAGACACTTTACGCTTCGTCGTCATGATGTTTCTCTAAAGTTGGAAACCCACCGACGAATTGTTTTTCCATCCGTTTCGTGATCATGACGACGAAGCGCAAAGTGTCTTCGGAAGGACCGTTGTGTCGTTATGACGGACTCACCGTTCTTAAGAAACTCTTCCACAATGAATGCACGATGCTCTCCATTCCAGGCCATGGTGGGTTGCTAACTGAAACAAAAAATAAATGGCATTTAATGTACTTCGTAAAAATAAAAAGTTTTTCTTGTATCTTCATGTATTTATTTTTATTAACCTTTGAAATCGGGGCAACCTTTTTGGTGGACCCTGTATCTGTCAACAATACCTTAGCAACCAACCAGCTACCATGAATTTGTGATTTTTCTTTAGGTCGAACGAAACGTGTTTGTTCGTCCGTTGTCGTTTGGTTTTCATGCGATGTCTGTGTTTCTCTTTCTTTTATGTGTCATTGTAACTACCTTTTAATTTAAATAGTATATTTAGCCAATTTCAGTAATTATTTATTACAGTTTTTAAGTTAATTTGAAAATAGGGTGAATGAATGACGAGACCACGACAAATTGGGCAAATAAAGAAGCTTTTATTAACTTATTTTACATTTAAACAAAAGGAAATCGCTGCCAAACCACAGGTTTCACAACAGTCAGTATTTCGTATTAAGAAAAAAATGGTCTCTGGATAAAATATAGGGTCAACTTTGGAAAATGCCCGCCCTCAAATTTTGGGATCATTCATATATAAATGTGTTTAAAAACAAATGTTTTTTAATGTAGACAAGGTTTTTTCTTGGCCAATTCCCCCAAATGCTTTTTGGGTGTTTTTTTTGTTAAGCTATTTTTAAATAAACTCGCAGTATTCATAATTCGAAAAGCATAGCATTAGATCTGAATTTAAAAGCCGATTGCCATATGTCGTTAGCCTCTAGTTTTTATACCGTGTTTCTTGAGCATATATATAAGCCTCGCTGCCGAATGCTATTTAAATCAATCATATTTTCTTTAAAATTGATTTATATGAAATGTCCATATCATATTTTAATTTAGAAAAAAAAATCCCTTCAAAATGATATACAATAATACAGCATGATGCGATTCCAATTAACAACGTGGCTTCTAAGATGGCCGCCAATCTGTTTTTCGTCTTTTACTTACCTCTACTGTGGTGGTGGTGGTGGTGGAATAAGTAACGGGGGCAAAATACCTTTCGTAGTGGTATTTTCAGTTGCCGGACTGTAGCACCCAGCTATTTATATCTCCCCAGAGACGTTCGATGTTGTTTATGTGTACCCCGTTATCAGGGTCGATAAAGTTCTCAGTATGATTTACCGTTTCGTGAATGAAATTAAGATCACCCAAGGTCAAATATGCCTTCTATCAGTCACTATAGATCGTGGGACCTGGTTTCATGTACTTCAGGCAAAGAGGGATTTAGGTTTCTGCGTCCCTTTTATCAACATGCACTACAAAGCAAACATTAGTCTGCCGCTGAATCCCTCCAAGTACCCACATACTTTCCACAACACGAACTTTATTCGACACAACATGGCCTCTATTAGATTTTCTTTTTCCAAACTTACGTCTATTTCTACTACATTTCCTTGCCCACCGATACGAGATTACTCGTTCATCCACCGGATACACACATCACAACAAAAGATTGTCCAGTTCACTACAGTCTAGGGTCTAAAACTTTTCCTTACAATAAGCAACACTAAAATACTCCTGAATGAAAATATTAATGAGCAAGAGATTATCACTAGGGCTCATATGAACATTGTGCAGACACGTGTCCTTAAAAATTGATGCAGTATAAGTACAATGCATAACACGATTTTGGTTCATCTGTTTCACTTTCTGGTTACACCTGAAACTATGTCTGTTTTTTTCTTATTGTGCATAAAACCTAACACTTAGGACACTTCCTTTCCTAGGAAGAATACCATGAGCTTGAAAAACTCAATAACGAAATCGTCTTGTCCCGTGAATTTGTAGTTACTTCGTTAAAACTATAGGAACAACCTGCAGAAGTTGATAAATCGGTAGCCTTTATGGTAACTGAATTGGTTTCAATTTAAAGGGATCAAACGTCATATGAAAATACTGAATGCTGATTGGCTATGGAACAAAATACTGAATGCTTATTGGCTATGGAGTTAGGTGCTGTTAGGCAAACTACATACATAAACCCCTACGTAACCGATTTTTTCAATGGCTTAAAACAATATACATATAACTGAGAAGATGGCGGTCAATCAATTTTTTGTCATAACATCATAATTAGAAATTTGCTCGCATTATGGAGTGAAACTGCTATATAGTGTATATCGTCGATATACAAAGTACCCCCCAAATTCAAGGGCGGGCATTTTCCGAAATTTGATCAAAAGAGTTGGATGATGCGACAGAAAAAGGGTAATGACTCTAAGAACTGATAGACAGATTGTAAAACTGTCTCTTAGAAATAGCAGAGCTACTTGCAGAAACATTTCCAGTACTCTAGCAGGTGATGGCATCAATATTAGTCGTAGAACACTCAACAGGAGGCTTCTAACTGCCGGCTTCAAAGCCTAGCGCCCAAGAAAGAAGTCAAGGCTCACTGGAGCTATGAAAAAGGCACGTTTTGCATGGGTGGGAACAGCTAAGAATAATATTTAACTGTCTAGCTGGGTATTTAACATTAAATAGAGTAAAATGTTAATAAATATGCATAGAAGTGTATTTACGAAGTTATACTTCGTTTTAGCTGTACTTCATACGGTATGCACTGACTCTTTCACATGGCTTCCTTTGGCTTCAGGCGGTGTTCGATGAGTCAATGATTGCCATATCTAAGGATCGTGTTCAAAGTGTGAGAAGAAGGCCCAGCGAAGAGTTTTTGCCTAACTGTCTGATGAAAACAGTGAAATTTCCACAAAATATCACGGTTTAGGGAGCAATTTGTATGCATGGAACTAGTCGTTTGAAAATTGTTGAGGGGAATATGAACCAAGTAAATTATATAGAAGTACTAAGAGGACTTCTACTGCCTCAAATAAGGGAATGGTATGGTAATAGACGTTGGATCTTTCAACAAGACTCGGCTCCACGCCACACGGAAAACGGTTAAAGAATGGTGTCATCAAAATAGAGCTCGCGTGCTCCCATGGGTTCGAAATTCTCCAGACATGAACCCAATCGAAGGTTTGTGGTGTATTTTATAGCATATAATCCATGAAACACTGACAACAACAAAAAGGTAACTCATACAGTGACTTATTCAAGTCTGGCTTCACTCTAAATGTATTAAAGAATTATGCCCCAAAAAATGATTCATGGCATGTCGAAGCGTATCGCAGCTCTTATGGCAGCTAAGGAAGTCAAACTAAGTGCTAAACTATTGCTAAATAATGACCATGTATTTTTTGTGTAGAAATAAATAACTTTTCAACGTTTAAAATTGGTTTAATTTAACATTTTATGCAAAAAAATGAAATTAAAAAAATTCCTAATAATTTGGCTACTGGCAGGTATGATAGGTAGCATTAGCGGGACCCATCACAAAAACTCATTAGTCCTTATGGAAAGACTACAGGGAGTAAATTTAAAGAACAAGAAACTCCTTAGTTTTGACGCAGTCTCCCTCGTCACTAATGTTCGTATTGAAGAGGCGATGGAAGCCATCCGGATCGTCACCATAGATAGGTCCAAGTCTTTACCACTCCCTTCGCGTGAATTCCTGAAGCTGGTCGAACTCTGCGTAAGGTTCAACACCTTCGCTTTTTTAATGAGCAGGAGTACCAACAGGTGTAAGGGATGGCCATTGGATCGCCTCTGTCCGCTATTTTAGCCTGCTTGTTTATGTAGAGAATAGAGGCGAGACCAATAATGGAAGTGCTTGGTCCAGACATCAAACGGCTCAGATACGTCGTGATCATCCCACGACGCCTAAACCATGTGAGGTTGCTCCCAGCATCAATGAGTCTCATCCAGCCATCAATTTTACAGCGTAGAGCGAGGCAGACGACGTCACGATTCCATTTCTAGATGAAGGCTTGAAATTCTCCGTCTATAGGAAGTCAACCAACGAGGAGGACTTTGTCCAGCACCTGCTGGCTCACGATTCTGGGTACAAAATGGGAATCGTCATCGTGTTCATCCTGCGCGCACGGACGATTTGTAGCCAAATGCTTATCACACAGGAGGAGAAGTACATAAAATACTCCTTGCTGAAGCTGGGGTACCCTGTTGCTCTCATTATTAGCAAGGAAGTAAGATCTAATACAAAGTTTATCTCAACCCTTACTAACACTCTCTCCAACGAAGTGGGAACAGGCTGGCACCATCCACCAGAGTCGCCTTTCAAGCTGGTGTCAAAGTGGGAGACATCTGTCACTCCAAACTACCGACATAGATCAATAGGAACTCTGTAGTATATAGGGTGCCCTGTAGTGCTTCCCCTTGGATTACTTTGGTGAGACGCACAGGCGGGTGTACACCGGATTAAAGGAATACACAGGCAGGATATCCGGGCAGGGTGTTTCAGCCGCGCTCTCACTGAACACCTGGGAAGGAAGGAAGCAAAAACACTCGGACGTGCATCCAACAGAAAAAGGAGGAAGGCATTGGAAGCAGCGTTTATAGACACGTCAAAATGCTTGAACAGCAACTCCGGCTTCTTCAACATAAGTTAGAACGTGGCCGAGAAACTGGTCTTACCTTTTCTTTTACTTCCTTTAGCGTGAAAAGATTCAGGGAAATAACTTCGCTCTTATGGTCTGCTCCATACACTGGTCTGGACTCATCAAGGAACTAACCAATCAGCGACAAGCTTAGACGCTGGTCAGAGTAATTTTCAGTCCTTAGCGAATAAAAGCCTGCGGTTCCGTTCATTTCTAACATGAGGACTGCGCTTGTCGCTTGGATTGTTCTCTTATTTACTCGTTGTACGGTAAAGTCAAATTCTTTGGAATTTGGACTAATTTAAATTCAAATGAGGTTTATTGTATACCGTTTTGTTGTGCGTGACCGGATATTCCAACAACAGTGATACGTTCGGTAGCGACTATTTTCTCCTTGACTTGCCTTGATGGAGGCTAGTTGAGGGAAATGAAGAAGGACTCATCCGCGCTGCTTGAAGGTAAAGTTGCATTTTGTTCATTGGACATCCTTTTCCACCTTCTCCACACCACTTTTCCTTTTTTCATAACGCATCCCTAAAACTACATACACATCCAGTTACACACACTTACAGATTCGGGTCCCGCCAGATTCATTCTTAAATTCCGCCCTTGGGTGTAATGGCGGAGAGATGAAGGAGACACGGCACACTGCCTAAAGGACCTTGCCCGACCGGCGAAAACCGGACAGGATCAAGGTCTTCGAGAGAATTTACGGCGAGCTTAATATTGCACTCATATGGCTAATTAATTGATTTACTAAATGGCTCCGTGGCTATCTATTCGACGGAGGCTGACATCGAAGCCCTCTCCTCCCCGTGTGACTCAGACTTCCTTCGGAAAATCGATCTTGCACCTCAAGCACCGCCACATATACGAACACATAGAAGTGTTATCTTCCGGCGTCTCGACCCATGGGTTAGAGGCCACTCGACCGACCAAATCACGGACAAGATTATTCGGAATCATCAGTGGGCAAAAGTAGCCGAAGTAATCAAATTTAAAAACTACACCCACGTTTTCAAAGTTGTCTTTACGGAAACCCCAATGGCGATTAAAGCTAAAGAAAACGGCCTTCTCCTCTTTAATATCCACATCTGCCCTGATCAGATTTAGCGTGAGGAGTTCGTTGACCTGCAAATGTGCTTCAAGTGGTACAGGTATAACGAACACACCACCGCTACTTGCCCCAACGCTACACTTACAGTTTGTTCTGTGTGCGCCGTCCAAGGCCATTCCTAGCGCGAATGTAAAAGTTCGTTCTAGAAATGCCTTAATTGTGGCGGCCCACACAAAACAATGACAATGTCCAGTAAAGAAGGAAAAAATAAAAAAAACAATAGATAAAGACAGAAAAGAGGAAGAAATTAAGGCTAACGCCACCTAAGCGAAGGTTACCAAGGCAACGGTCGCAGAGAGTAGTGTTGCCTCTGCTCCTACGTACCTGCAAGTCGAAAATGAAAAATCAACAAAAATAATGTGTTGCATATATTATGCACACATTGCTACCCTTAGCAAGCCTGGCACCTTCGCGAAGGCACTAGACACCATGCTCGAGAATAACGGCATGGAAAAAATGTGGTTTCCGGAAACCCTCCGTCAAACGAGGTTCTTCGAGTGAACCTCCAACCGCAAACCGAGAAGAGCGGCCAAAAAGCTCCGGATACGAGTAATGCCCTACCACGGGATGCTCAAGTGCATGCTATGGCTGCCAGGCAGAAGGCACAAAACTCACACACACACACCCAACTACCCAAACAAATGCACAAATCGAGCGGAAGGAAGCTGCTGCTGTTGGGCCTAAGAAGTTGGAGCATTCGCCCCACCCCCAAAAGGCCTCGCAGTCACGTCGGCCGAGTAGATCCTCGTCTTCAAGGAATCGGGCTCCCAGGTACATGTACTACTCGAGGATGATAAACCTCAGAGTATATGCTGCCGAAGGGAACCAGTTTCCTGACGACGCAGGCCCAGAAGATATTGTCGATGGCCTTAGGGCCGGACAATACAAATGAGACTACGAGGCTAACATACCGGAAGATCTGGTTAAGCAGGCTCTCTTCCGCGACCTTGTCCAATTCTCAACCGATGCTTACGTTGTTCTCACGGACGCAGAGTTTCGTAAGAAGAGATCCGGCAAGAGGAAGACTACTCCGTCCTCCCCATAAGGAGCTAAAGTCGACCGAGATTAGAATACTCCTCACCATAACACCTACACTACATTACGAGCGTAATATCCAAGGCTATCCAAAAATTAAAAAAGACCTTACCTGAACGGTAATATCAACCCAAACATGTAAAACCAACCGATTATGACAACCCATTTTTACAACTTTTACCGAAATTTGACTTACCTTAGTAGCGAGTTCTATTAGTACCAACAAAGGCTTGAATGCCAATTAAATTTCGCCACCTAAAAACAACTCAGCACGAGATCAAGATTGCCAGAGCTACCCTTTCACCAGGGATCTATACAATCCCTGCTCCTGCGTGCATTATTTTACTATACTACCTACTTTTGCTGGAGATACCCTTTCACCAAGGAAACATACTTCAAACTTACCTTTACTATCCTTATCAAAACATTTTCACCAATATACTCTTTTACTTTTGCTCTACTACTCTATACTTCCTTACTTGTTATGTCCAATGTCCAATTTCTAACATGAGAGACTTGGAAGAAATCTTTAATTATTTTACGCTTAACAAAATGGCACAGCCGACAAAGGAAAAAAAAGTCGAGGGCACGTCACCTCAAGAAATCGTCAATGAATTTCACTTTTTGCCCAAGGGGACTACAAGATCTATTTTGTACGGAGTCACGTATAGCCGACCCATGTGGGCTGAAAGGAACTGAACTGTCATTCATCTAGTCTCGCTCCAACTATATCGGTCCACTTGAATAGACATAGTTGGAGACGTAAAGGAAAGTAAGTTTGAGGATTATCCCACTGTGGAACTCTACGGAAGAGAACACCCGGTTACGAGGCGATGCTGAAAGCTTTGAGGAAGAGTTCGCTCTAATCTCTAAGGTTACTTTCCGGCCAAGATCACAGGGGGGCATGCAATCGTCCCTGTGTAAGTTGGAAGCACTATCGATAACGAAATCCCAGACGGGGCGGCACCCCAGGGTGGTAGTTGTTGATTCGATCACCACCCATCATTAAGTCCGCCACATTTCACCCGTCTGAGGGGCCTCCCCGGGTACACCCATCATTCATCAACCCCATCCCGAAGTTTATGTTCGCTGAAGCTCTCTTGCAATGGGGAGATGGGGGGGGGTTGCTCCCCCCTAAAGAACTCTAGAAAAAGAATACAATTCTACAAGAAAGAAGAATCACTTGGAATAATTAATAAGAAGTAAAATCATCAGCAAAAGGACAAGAGGAAATTCAACCCAGCGGGTCATCCCCCGATGGAAAAAAAGGAGCCCAACAGAAACACTCGGATCCCGCTGCGCACCATCAGTGGAAGCAGCAGACCCAGCTGAGAGAAGGTGGTTGAAGTGGTCTTCGGGAAACTGAAGATCGCTATGCTCCGTCTTCTCGAGGACCCCACAGGATATGTGGCGATCTGCAAGAAAGAAAAAGATGCGGAGAGTATAACGAAACAAGAGGCAGTAGAGACACTACGCGAAATAGGTCTCCAACCAGCAATCCCGCCGCAAATACAGACGCACAGGAGCGTCGTATACAGGAGATTAGATCCTTGGATTGGGCAACACTCTAAGGAGCAAATAAAGGAGGAAATCGCGAGAAACCAACCATGGGCCAAGGTTTCAGAAATGATCAAATTTTGGAACAAAAAAGAAAATACAGAATACACACACGTATTTAAGGTAATCTTTGCAGACGCATCGATGGAACAAAAGGCAAAATAAAATGGAATCCTATTATTCAATGCCAAAATCAGCGGAGAGCAGATAAAAAGAGAAGAATTTACCCCTATACAATTCTGCTTCCGCTGTTACAAGATGGAGAGTCACGTGATTAAAGATTGTCCTGAGCCCCAGGAGATCTGCTCATGGTGCAGTGAGGCGGGGCTCACTGGAAGAATTGTAGCAGTCCGAGGGAGAAGTGTGCCAACTTCGGTCAAGGACACTGCTCCATGGCTATGGCCTGCCCTCTAAAAAAAAGCACTGATAAAGAAAAAATCGAACAAAAGAAAGAAAAGCAGACCAAAGAACAAGACACAACGTACGCTCAAACAGCAAAGGCAGTCCTTACGGAAACGGAGGCTAAGAAAACTGACTTAAGGTTAGAAAATGAAAATTCTGCCAAAATTTTGACATGCATACTGTATGCAAAGGAGCTCAATCAGATGCTCGCTAAAAACGGGATTATCGAGATGTGGTTCCAATTGAAAATGGTCCCCTAAGAAAGAACGGCTAAAAGCCATGAGACAGAAAAGAAAAATAATGAGTTCAGGCGGCCAGACCCAAGGATCGAGGCAGAAATGAGAGAAAGGAGGCCGCTAAGGCAGCCTAGACAATTACACAATGTGTGGATAGAGAAAAGGAGTCCTCCGATACCACGGACATCTTAGACTCAGAGGGCTCCGTATGTGAGGTGAAACCAAAAGAAGAGAAAAGAAAAAATAATAAGATAATCAACGCTGAAAGAGTAAACCTTAACATCTACGCCACGGAGAAGTTCACCTTCCCGAAGAACTGGGACACGAATAAAATCTATGTGGGGATAAAAAGAAATTCTACAAATGGGACTTCGACGCTCAATGCGACGAGGAAACAGTTGAGGAGGTATTGTTTAACCAAAACATCGCCTTCCACCGAGAAACATTTATGGAACTCTCCCCAGCAGAGTACACAAAGAAAAGGAACGGGAAACGCAAGTCGACAACCCGTAAACACTAAGACATCCACCTAAGCCAGAACAGAGAATGGAAAACCAGAACAACAGGTTAAGGATCTTGACCCTCAACGTGAATGGATGGGAAGGGAAAGTCACGGCATACGGAAACATAGTCCGTGTGCTTGATCCCGACATCATACTAATCACGGAGCATGGTATCGATACGGCCAACAGGCAATTTAAGATACCAGGCTACAGAGTGGTCTAAAAAAAACATTCTCATGAGAGGTACGACGGTGCTGCCGTTGCCGTCAGGAGGAATCTCTAGTTCAGACACCTTCTAGATATGGACGAGTTCTTCGTGGTGGTAGAGCTCCACACTCTAGTGGACAAGCTTATAATCGCGGCGGCATACCATACCAACGACGGCATACGGAAACATATTCCGTGTGCTTGATCCCGACATCATACTAATCACGGAACATGGTATTCATACGGCCAACAGGCAGTTAAAGATACCAGGCTACAGAGTGGTCTCAAAAAAACATTCTCAGGAGAGGTACGACGGTGCTGCCGTTGCCGTCAGGAGGAATCTCTCGTTTAGACACCTTCTAGATATGGACGAGTTCTTCGTGGCGGTAGAGCTCCACACTCTAGTGGACAAGCTTATAATCGCGGCGGCATACCATACCAACGACGGCATACGGAAACATATTCCGTGTGCTTGATCCCGACATCATACTAATCACGGAACATGGTATTAATACGGCCAACAGGCAATTTAAGATACCAGGCTACAGAGTGGTCTAAAAAAAACATTCTCATGAGAGGTACGACGGTGCTGCCGTTGCCGTCAGGAGGAATCTCTCGTTCAGACACCTTCCAGATATGGACGAGTCCTTCGTGGTGGTAGAGCTGCACACTCTAGTGGACAAGCTCATAATCGCGGCGGCATACCAACCAACTCGACGAAGGTACTTTCCTTTCACAAATTTCTACACCCTGTTTGGCCACGGGGGATGGTATTCTTTGGGGGCGACCTCAATGCCAGATGCCGAGCTGTTGGCTATAGTAACGCAAATAAAAAAGGCCATAACTTGGAAATGAATATGAGAAGGAAAAACATCCAGGTGATAAGTTCGGATTTTGCGATCTACATCACCGTTCGGTCAGCAACAAAGCCCGACATAATTATGACAAGCGATGGCCTTCCCTTCAATTACCGTAGTGAGCCAGGCACATCAGTCCCCAGTGACCACATAGCGATCTTGACGACTATTTCTCTCGCGCCAATCCAGCTTCCGATCCCTCTTCGCAAAAGCTAAGCTTCGGCCAACTGGGAACGCTACAAGGAAATCCTTGCTAGATTTGAACTAGCAGACCTAAACGGAGCAAGGCTAAAGGGGATTGATGAGGAGCTAGGGAAGATAACGACCCACATCATCGAGGCGGATCGCGAGAGTGTACCGATGAAGATGTACAAAACTCATCCACGACCCAGATGGACCGAGGAAATGAGAGAGATCGCTAGAGTGCACAGGGAGTTTATGAAGTAATCAGGAGAGAAGGTACAAATTGGGAAAGAAGCTCGCTGCTACGACGCCTGAGTGAAGATCTAAAGCAGGCTATTAACCATCAACAGGCTGAGATCTGGGACAGTCTGATTAATAAAGTAGGCAGCCAGGTGAGACACGATGTGTTCTGGCGACATGTGAACAAGTTAAAAGGTCTTACAAGTAGAGAAAATACCCGCATTAAGGAGGGCGATGACTACTTGGAAGACCCAGCGGTTTTGAAAGAGAGATTCCGCACATTCTGGAAAGATGTCTTCACGATAACACCAGAAGACAATGCGGAATTCGACCTGGAATTCGAGGGCCAACTGATTGAAGATCTTAATCAGATTGTGCATCGCACGCTCCCACATGCCTATGTCGATGAAGGGAGGCTTTTGGCAGATCATGGCCGACCAACTACACCTGAAGAGGTCATGGCAGTCATAAAAACCTTTAAACAAAAGGCACCAGGCTGGACGGGCATGACCAAAAATAACTAGGTGCATGCCCCCCGGCAGATCATTCAGGAAATCACGAACATCTATAATGCTTTCCTGAATAGGAGCTACTTCCTCGACGGTTTCAAGATGGCTAAAATCATTTTTATACCTAAAGGGAGGAAGCTCGATCAACTGATGGACTACAGGCTAATATCCCTCATGGAGATTATAGGCAAAGTCTACGAAAAGCTTCTAGCCAACAGGTTACAAGACCAACTGACCGAGCTGGAAGCTCACAGCCCTCAGCAACACGGGTTCGACAAGAGAAGGGGGCATGACACAACCCTTGCCCTTCTCACCGAAGAGCTCGCCCGCTGTAAAGCTGAGAGGAAATACGTAGACGTGGTGATGCGAGATGTACAAAAATGCTTTGATATGGTTTGGCTAAGAAGTCTACAATACAAGATCTTGGGCCTCCAGCTGAATCCAATCCTGGAAAGGGTCCTCTGTGACTATATCATGCACAGAAAAGCCGAAATTTCGATCGAGAGCTACAGAGGACCCGAGTTCGAACCTGAAGCGGGTGTTCCACAAGGTGGCTGTCTGAGTCCGCTGCTGTACCTTGTGTACACACTGGACTTACCTGATCCAGTAGGGGAGGACGTGATGTACCTGCAGTTTGCAGACAATATCACACAAATCATCCCCAGTTACTACAAACATGATGGATTTCAAGCAAGGCAGACAGCCATCGAAATTGATAACGTCAGTTGATACGAACGAAAGTGGAAAATCAAGACCAACCGTCGAAAGTTCCAGATCCTTCTAATAAACCACCAAAAACGTGTTGATCTTTTAGTGGATGACAAATTATACCCGGACGGAAATGAAGGCAAAGTCCTAGGTCTGCAATTAACATCAAAAGGATACAAAGTACACATTAACAGCGGAATCTCCCTAGCCAAAATAGAGCTCAGAAAACTGTATAGATTTAAAAACATCAGCTCCAAAATCTCTGCACGCAAGAGCAGGTCGGAATCCACTGATATGGAGCTCCAATGTTCTGGTACGCTCGACTTTAGTGTACCCGGCAGTAGTCATGCAGGCTGCGAGTTCTACCTCTCTCAGACAAATGCAGAGAGTGCAGAACAAAGCAGCCCTGCTTATAGCTTGAGCACAAAGGATGGACCATATTCAACAAACAGATCTGCACGCAAGAGCATGTCTGAATCCACTGATATGGAGCTCCAAAGGCTAGGGAGAAAGACCTGGGACAAGATTGAAGATGAGATACTCCCGAACTTGAACCTCGACCTAGACATTCCGAGAGCAGTTAGGGGACGCGTCACCAGGCAAGCCCTATTCCCGAGTGGAAGAAACTGCTCACGAGAAAACATAATTGGAATATAGTCATGAACAAGAATAACAGAACCATCTAATTAAAATTTAAGAAAAAGAGGCGAAGAATTATAACTTGTTATTTAAAAAACAAAGAAAATTATATATAGCGAACAAAACCTTGAAAAGGCTTGAATGCCGCGACGGAGGAAAGCTAAAAATTTATTTATTTAATAAAAAAAAATAAAAAAATGTATATATGTGTATATCTGCGAGAAGTATATATATATATATATATATATATATATATATATATATATATATATATATATATATATATATATATTTGTATATCAGTGAGAAGTACGAGTATATCCTTAACTCTATAATTTAACTTGGTGAATTTTTGAAATTTTTGAAAATGTTTTTTTTGCTTAGTGGACAAGTAACCTTTCATGTTTTTAAGTTTAGGTTTATTTGAAACTATTATTCGCAGGACTGTTTTTTGTATGTTTCGAGCTTTTATCAAAGTTCTTTCTAAAAGTTCAGAAAAAAATAAATATAATTATCGTGAAGTTTAAAAAATGTATTAAAATTAGGGCTTTGGCGCTTTTTTACTATCATCTCGTATATGAAACAAATTTAGATGAAAAAAGAGATCTGACGAAGGTTTTTCTATATATCAAACCAGTGGGAAATAACTTTAAAAAAAGGTTTCAGGGTGTCCTTGTTGTAAAAAGTGTTCGGAAAATTCTCAACTATATATAAATCTTCAAGGGATAAAGACAATATAATAAAAGGTGAAATAACTTTTAAAAAATGTTTCAGGGTATCTATTTTGAAAAAGGTGTTCAGGGTGTTAAAATAAAGAATCTATAAAGGAGATTTAAAAAGCGGTTTAGAATACCAAATAGGCCGTAGGCCACACGCGGAAGGCGTGCCTAAGGAACCAAGTTCTTTCTGTGAGAAAGAATACGAAGTATGGCTTGAATATATATATATATATATATATATATATATATATATATATATATATATATATATATATATATATATATATAGTACAATAAGAGAAATTGGACGCGAATGAGCAATGAGACAAGAAACAGGAGTTTTTTAGAGGTAAGAGAAAGGGACATTAAAAGAAGACTAGAATAAAAGAGAGCAGAGGGCGGCACAATGAAGGCAATCCTTTACCGAGAAGACAGAGATAACGCCAGGGGAAAAAAGTTTGAAATTTCTGTCCCGGCCAGGAATTTCAAACTTTTTTCCCCTGTCGTTATCTTTGTCTTCTCGGTAAGGAACTAGGTCTGAAGGTTTACGCTTCTGACAAGACCCCCTTACCTGAACAAATATCCCTTGCGTACATCACCAAAGGCATCAAAAACCGAACAACTAAAATGGACAATAACAGAATCGGAAGACGAAACTGAAGTTGCGGCAGCACTCTACTCAGGTAAAGTGAAACTCGACAACGCCTCCTTATTTACCATTCCGGCCATGGAATATAAGAAGACGAAGAACAGAAAGGTACTTAATCACAAGGAATAAGCAGCACACTCTAGAAGTAGACACAAAACATGGAGAACATAAGCAACACCTTGAAAATTTGAACATTAAGCACGAATGGATGGTTGGGGCAAGCGAATGAATATGGCAACATATTCAGAAGGGCGGACCCCGACATTATCCTAATATCTTAACACAGTGTTAACCGAAAATAACATACGGATTAAAATCCCGAACTACCACGTCCTAGCAAAGAACTCCACACAAGAAAGATTCGACGGTGCTGTAATCGCCATAAGAAGGAACATCACATTCAAAAGGCTACCAGAACTCGATGAGTCCTTCGTAGCTGTTGAAATCCCTACACTTGTTAGGGGACTCACTATTGCAGCAGCATACCAGCCACTTCGCCGTCCATATTTGCCCATTAATAATCTTCTAACCCTAACTGCCCAAGGCAGGAATGTATTCATAGGGGGCGACCTCAATGCTAGACTGGGGGCCTCGGGCTACACTAAAACAAACGAAAGGGGCAGAAATCTGCAGCTTGTCATTGACCGGGATAGACTCGAGAGAGCCGGGCAGGAATTTCCGACCTACATCACTAAATGATCAGCGACAGCCCCGGACATAATATCAAAAAGCACCAACTTTCTTTTCAATCTGGTCAGTATGTCTGGCCCCACGGTCCCAAGCGACCATATCTCCATCATGACCACCATCTCCCTCGCACCTATCATGCTTCCTATCCCTCACAGGAAAAGCTTTGCGAAAGCAAACTTGGAGCTGTACAAGCGAATGCTCAACAGCCTTGAATCAGTCAACCTAAGCAAAGCTATCCTGGAAGAGATTGATGAAGAAATAAACCGCATAACACTCCTGATCATGGAAGCGGACGAAAAATCTATTCCAAATATCACGCACAAAAGCCCCCCGCAATCCAAGTGGAACGAGGAGATGCAAAATATTGTTTCAGAACATAGATATATGTATGAGGAAGTCAGGCAATTTGGCCCAAACAGAGATCACACCAGAAGACTCCGACAACTCAGAGAGGAACTCAAAGAGCGGATCAACTTACAACAACGGGCCATATGGGACGGAATTATCGAGAGGCTCGATACAAAGCAGAACCCCCAGAAATTCTGGAAAGAGATAAAAAAACTGAGATGTATGCCCCCGAAGGAGAAAATAAGGCTGGGAGAACATGGGGATATCATAGAAGATCCAGAGAGACTCGAAATAAGGTTCAGGAGGTACTGGCAAAAAATATTCTTCATCCCCCCTGAAGCGAACAAGGATTTCGATCTGGAATTCGAACACCAGGTGATTGACGAAAATCAATACTATAATCCACCGCACGCATCCCTACCCACACGTTTCTGAAGAGATGAGAATGGAGGGCCACGGACGACCAATCACTGCTGAGGAGTTCCTGATCACGCTCAAATCCTTCAAGCAGAGAGCTCCTAGCTGGACAGGGATTACCAAAAACCATTTGTTAAATGCTCCTCTACGCCTGCTACAGGGCATTACCAACGTAATGAATGCGGTACTGAATACTGGTTACTTCCCTGACGGTTACAAGGTGGCAAATATCATCTTTATACAAGAGGGGAAAAAGTTGCCAGAACAGCCGATGGACTACAGGCTCATCTCCCTCTTCTTGGACACCATCGGCAAGATTCTGGAAAAGATTATAGCCCACAGGCTTCAGAAACAACTTGATAAGAAGGGGGCTCACAACCCACAACAACATGCGTTCCGGAAGAAGCGTCGAAGGACATTGAACTCCCGCTCCTAATAGAGAAAATAGCCAAGTGCCAAGCGGATGGAAAGTACATTGACATCGTACTAAGGGACATGCAAAAGGCTTTCGATAAGGTCTCGCCTTCAACATAAGATGCTGAACCTTCAGTTAAACCCGATCCTGGAACGAATCATCTGCGAATTCGTCATGGAACGGCGCGCCCGAATCATGATAGAGGGTCACCAAGGAACAGAGTTCCTTCTCGAGGCCGGACTACCGCAGGAAAGTTGTTTGAGCCCCCTCCTTTATCTAATCTACACAATAGATTTACCAACTCCGGTAAAGGAGGACTCATTATATCTCCAGTTTGCGGATTATATAACCCAGGTGACCCCTGGTACATACAAGAATCCCAGGGCTCAGTTTCTCGAGACTGCAAATGAAAATAGCAACGTAAATGAGTACGAAAGAAAGTGGAAGATCCGCACGAATAGCCGAAAATTCAAGATCCTCGCCCCCGGCCGCAGTAAAACAGCGGATGTAACAATAGGGGAGCTAATATTTCCCTATCACCAAGAAGGGAGTGTTCTGGGGCTCAACATCACCTCCACCGGGTATAGTCATCAATTCATAACGCGGGAAAATCTGGCGAAGTTAGAACTCAACAAACTTCACATATTTAGAAATATGAGCTCTAACAACACCAGAAAGTTATATCTTATGCATATTCGAGCAACACTCATATACATTCCGGTGGTGGCTCAACCCTAAGTACCTCTCGCTTTAAGCGCCTGCAAAGAGTCCAGAACAAGGCATCTCTCTATATAAACAAACGCAGAAGGAGAGATCAAATACCCCAAAGAGAACTCCACCGGAGGCCGCCTTGACACAAATCAATCTGGCGACCCAAAGTCTGGACAAAAGAACATAGAATAGGATCCTGAATGAAATGGCACCCGAACTAGCGGAGTGTCTAAACATCCCAGCGAACAAAAGGGAGAAAGTGACGGGAACAAGGCAATTTCCCAGCCCGAGACAATGCTCAGAGGAACAGTTGGCACCGTTGTTCACATACATACCACACTTAACAAACAACTAAACACACTATATATTAATAAATACACTCACAAACATGAATGAATGTGTTGAATGAAAGCTATATAAATGTATATATTTCAATATAACTAGTTGTCGTGGAATAGGTTTCTATATACCATACATATAGGGTCTTTCAATAAGGTCGCTAAATTTTTAAATGTAAATAAAACAAGTTGTGTGTAATATATGCACTAAATTTATTTTAAATTTGAAAGTACATTTTATGGCAATAAGTGTGAAATATGATGATGCTCAAATATCTGCTGGAGCATTGCTTGGTGGAACGTATTCGGGAGGCCCAATTTTCCATAACCTTGTCGCATAAATCTGGCTGAAAGAGCTTGTAGGTGTTCATTATGTTGACTTTGAGGACATCAACTGTTTGCGAATTACTCGCATAGACCCGCGATTTAAGGTTTTCCCAAAGAAAGTAGTCTAATGGCGTTAAATCGCATGACCTCAGTGAGCAGTTAACGTCGCCGCTGCGCGAAATGACCTTGCCCTGAAATCGTTGGTGCAAAATGTCTATGCGGGGTGCACAGTGTGGCATGTAGCGCCGTCCTGTTGGAACCACAGATCATCAGTATCCATATCAGGCATATAATCCAGTTGAGGCCACAAGAAGTTGCTTATCATCGATCTGTAGGTCTCGCCGTTGACGGTTATGGCAATCCCATCTTCGTTCTCAAAAAAATACTCACCGATGATTTCGTTAAACGAAAATCCGCAACAAACAGTGACTTTGTTGGGATGCAATTGGTGCTGATGTATCTCATGTGGATTGTTTTCGTCCGAAATCCGACAATTTTGCTTGTTCACAAATCCATTCATCCAAAAATGGGCCTTGTCGCTGTGGCGAGGGTAGAAATCACATAATACGCGGAACGTTTGTCGAACGGAGCACTGATTTTGATAATAACATTTGATGATTTGCACACTCTGTTCAACGCTATAACCTTCCATCATGAGTTCCCAAGTACTACTGAACAGTTTACAGTGAGGTTGCCAGATGTCGCTTTAACAACATGGCCACTATCACCTGACAAATCTCGAGCGTCCTTTATATCTATTATATTCGATTTTAGAGTGCGCGGGGCCGGGTCAGATTACGAGGTCAGATTCTCGTAAGAGAGGGCTGATCCAATAGAACTACTTTGATTCCTTATTGGCTGAGTTGGTTAAGTCTCACTTAGTTACAAGGCAACTACACTGCTATGATGAGCTCAAAGGTTGAAAGCAAAAAAGTCGACAAAAATAGACTTTAATAATTATAAATAATTTAGGTTAAAATGCTACAAAAATAGGAATACATACAATAAGACAAATCGTTAAAGTGTTTAACGGGCAAGTAATGAAATTAGGTATTTAAATGAATTAAAATAGGTCGGCAGGACGGGATTAAAATTGGGCTTTACTCTGTGACTTAGTAAACACACAATGATAATGGGGGAACAGTAAGCGGCAATTATAAAATAGGGTGAACTAAAATATATATTACGATACCTTGTACAAATGAAGGGGGAAGACGATGGTCGTGTCTAGCGGAGAGGGCGAATAGAAGTTGAGTTCACTTTGACGGGGCGCAGGGTCAACTTGTTTGGAGTTTAACTATTCCTTTGAGGTGACGGGGGTCGGGGGCAGAGCCTTAAAGAGTGGAGGCTGTGAATTCTTCCGATAGAATTCCTTCGAAGAAAACGGAGAGTAAGTTTCTTCTTAGACGTCAAAACTGATTGATTTGACGACTGTGCGTAATTAAGGGGTCTTACGCGAAGATCAATCTTCAATGAAGCCTTTGGGACAAGACTTGAGTTCTTCTCTCGAGATGGAGATGTTCACGGAGTCAGACGGGTGTTCTTAACGGGGAGAGGATTCTTGACTAATAAAGGCAGAGGATACATGACTTATCCAGGAGGGATATTTGACTTATCCCGCAGAGTCCTTGCCTTCGGCGTACGGCGACCCGAATCGAGGAGGAGTTGAATCGTTTTTTCAACCTGAGTTTTTCTCGCACAATCTCCCCGGTTCCTGGAGACACAGGTAAATATGCACGCCTGGAGTGAGGCAGCTTACCCCATAGAAGGGGGGGGGGGATTATCATCCATCGTTCGAGAAATGCGAACCAGGCCTCGGCTGGCGTTTGCCTCAGGCGATCCCTGCATGGCTGAAAAGAAGGAGGGAGATCGCGAGGGAGTAACAACAAGGAAAGAAGGTACCCTAGGAGACCTTACGGTCCATTCAAAGAGGGTACCTTTGGACTAGCAATCGAGCGGGCACATGGCTGCTCAATTGTTTTGCGTCCCTAAACGGCCACTTTTCAAGACTTTGTCTAGTCTTGACTTGAACTGGTCAACAGATTCACTGTTGACAACTTCCACTGGAAGTGCGTTCCACTTACCGCAGATACTGTAGGTGAAAAAGTTTCCACACAGATTGCGGTTGTAACGCTTCAGTTCAAGTTTGAAGCCGTGATTGCGCGTTCTGTTCTCACTCAGTGTGAAAATATCCCGGTAGTAAACATTGTCGAACCCTCGAAGTATTTTGAAAACTTCGATGAGCTGACCACGCAGTCTACGGGTTTCCAACGAGAACAGATCTAATTCCCTTAGTCTATCCTCATAACTTTTATTTCGGATAGAGGGAATCAGTTTGGTTGCCCTAGCTTGTACGCGTTCCAACCTTGCGATGTCCTTTCGAAACGAAGGACTCCAAAATTGTACGGCATACTCCAGGTGCGGCCGAACCAGGGAGTTGTACAGACAAAGTACTATCTCCCTGTTACGGTATCCAAACTGGCGCTTTATGTACCGTAACATCCTTTGGGCTTTCTTCTCTGCCTCGATGCACTGTTTCGAGAACTTGAGGTCGCTAGTGATAGTAACACCCAAGTCCTTCTCAGTGTCACTCGATTCAAGAGCAGTGCCCTTAAGGATATAATGAGATTGGGGATTTCTGTGGCCGATATGCATTACTTTGCATTTCCCCACGTTAAAAGGCATTTGCCACGTGTCCGACCACTCCCCAATCTTCCCAAGATCTTCCTGCAGGCGGGCAGTATTTCCATCCTTTGCAACGTTCATACCAAGCTTGGTATCGTCGGCAAATTTGGAAATCTTAGCAACAATGTCACCGTCCATGTCGTTGACGTAGATGATGAATAGTAGTGGTCTCAGGACAGAACCTTGAGGCACTCCGCTAGTAACGGGCACCCACTCAGAAGCCTGTCTCTCCTTGGATAAATACCTGGGCTGATAAGGGCTGCATTTCTCAGTCCGCTCCTCTCGTTTCTCACGCTTTTAAACTTGGAAAAATGCTTCTAAGTGGCAATGAGGTCTATCACGTGGAGGCAATGCTTGAAAAAAACGTTATTTTTGCCATCACGTGCTTGTTCCCTCACACTAGTAATTAATAAAAAATAAATAATAAACAAAAAAATAAAATATAGTATAAAAGAATTAGATTACTTGATTAACTACATATAGTATTACTTTTCATATCTTATCTCTCTTAAAATTAGTATAATATTAAGAAGATAAATATATATAAATATATAAAAAAGAAAAAGAAAAAAGGATATATGAATATACGAGTATATCTATATATGTATAGGTATGTGTATGTATATGTATATGTATGTAAAAAAGTATATATATGTACATACATATATATGAAGGTGTAACTAAATAAAATAAATACATATAATAATTTTAATAATTTAAACAAAAGAATATTTCAAAACCTAGAAAAAAAGTTGCCAAATATGTATAAAATAAAAATTTGAATGCGTTAAAACACAAAATCAGGTTCACACAAAAAAACAAGTTACAGGATTGAAAGTTATGGACGAAGAAAAAAAAAATCTAAATAAATGAAAAGCGAAGCCCTCACTTCAGGGGGAAACCCTACATACTCTCTCTTCACCCACATTATATCATCTTATCTTCCACATCAATTTTTTTCTTGAATATTATTCATCAATTCAATTCAATTTCTAACATGCGGATTGCTTTTCATGTGGATTGTTCGGTTGTGCTAATCGCTACGCGCTACCTACTTAATTTTTCGGATTGTCATATTTTCGTGGAGTAAATTGTTGTATTTCGCCTTGATTGTGAGTGTTTGGGATCATTTTAAGCCACCTTACGTTCTAAGGTAGCTTTCTTGCTTTGCTGGAATCGGTGAAGGCAAGTGAAGAGAAAGGGAGAGAGAAGATCTTCCTTGCGGCCAAGGTAATGTGATGAAAAATCTGTTTGTTTTTTTTGGACATCTGCACACTATCTTTCATCCAAATACTTTTTTTCTGAAACGACTCCCTGCACAAACACTAACACACACCCAATACTCATGTCCTCCTTTCGTCTCTCACAAATTCCATACGCGGGTGAAATGAAGGATCGATGAAGTAGACAGGGAGAATCGCCTTGAGGACCTTGCCTGACCGGCCAAAACCGGACGGCGATAAGGTTACAAAAAAAAAAAAAAAATTACGGAGAGCTGACCAGGTCGCTAGTAAGGCTCATTGGCATACTCTATGGCTACTTGACTATCTGTGCGAGGGAGGAGGACAATGAAAGCCCTCACCTCTCCGCGTACCGCAGATACCCTGAAAAAAAATCAATTTACAACAGACACCTCCACAAATCAGATTACATAGAAGCATCATATGCCATCGTCTAGACCTCTAGGTTGGAAGCCACTCATCTGAGGAAATGCCCGAGGAGATTCACTGGAATCACGCTTGGGCTACAGTAGCCGAGATTATTAAATTTGAAGGATACACCCACGTCTTCAAGGTGTTTTTCGTGGAAACTGGTGGAAGAGGCCTTACTTCGTGGATGCGTGAAGTTCTCGTGCGGCACTTTTGTTGTTCTTACGGACTCTGAGTTCCGTAAGAAAATATCAGGCAAGGGAAGGAGACCACCGTCCAGGCCCCAAAGAGCAAAAGTAGAACGAGGATAAACTTGTTCCAACACAAACAACTGCGCTACACTGCGAGCGTAATATCAAATGTTTTCCCATGATATGAAATAAACCTTACCGAGATAAAGTAAACTTACCTAATATGACAAAAACCCCGGATTTGACAAAAGATTATACGAATATAATCATCCCAATTATTAACCACCGTAGTAGCGGGAAAACCCGTTTACTTCAAAGGCTTGAATGACACTACCCAATTTTACCACAAGACTTTAACTAAACTATAAACAATGCCAGAGATACTCTTTCCCCAGGGACCTTTCTAAATTCTAATGCTATGATCATCTCTTTTTTCTTCAAACGCCAGAGCTACCAGGGGCCTACCGCTATTACTATTTTCTCTTTTAAATATTTTTAAATCTTTCCGACATCCAGAGATACCCTTTCACCAGAGATCAAAAACGTTTCGAACTCCAACTAAACTATTTCTTCTCTATCTTTTCCAAATTTTCACCACTATTCCTTCTCTGTATATTTATTCTACTAATCCCTCCCTATTTTCTCCCTTTATTATGTCTAATTCTAACATGCGTAATTTACGCACATGTTCAGTATGCCCTACAGCCTGACAAACCTCCTAATGCATTGCTCAAGTCAAACGGACTGGAACTAATTGGCATCCCACCAATAAAGTCAACTCATCTGCAATATTGAACATGCAGACGACAGAAACATGCACCAATAATAAGTCACAGGAAGAACACATAACCGATAAAGAATAGAACGACACCGAATCCTCGGAAGAAGAAACAAAAAGATAACAAGAAACATGCTTAGGAGGAACAAATGCAAGTAAGGTAGGAGCCCAATCCCGAGGGCGAATTCTCCTTGCCACGAACAAAGACGGACAAAGAAGAAAAAGAAGGAGAAGAAGAAGAAAAAACAGCCCCCAAACAGGAAATGATAACTATAAAGTTCTACGGACATATTAAAGGATTAAATAGACCGGCAACGCCTTGAAAATTACCCCAATCACAAGCGACATGTCAAAACTTAATATTCTACAAGTAAATACCGACGGATGAAGAGAAAAGAAACAGATATACGCAAACATTTTCAGAAGAATAGATCCGGACATCATCTTAATTTCGGATCCCGGAATCAACCTAGACAGCAACGAGATTAAAAGACTACGGGGGAATTACACGACAGAGCTGCTATTGCGATCAAGAAGGGCATCGACTACAGAACTCGTCAAGAACTAGACGAGATAACGAATATCATAATAGCTACCAGATATAAACCGCGACTTAAATGCCTATTTTCAAGCGAATCGAGAAGGGGACTTATTTTTTACATTAAAGCTCACCTTCAAGTGTCATGTGTGATGCTATAGAAATTGAGCGAGTTTACCCTCCAGGTTCGGCTCCTTTCACTATTTCCTTATGTATCTACGGCGTCGTCTTTAAGCCTTTTAATAGCGTTTTGAACGAAGTCTTTTCAAAACGAAGCAGCGACAGAAATGCTGTAAAAAAGACCTATCTGTCGTAGAACTAGTTTTTGTAAAAGGGCACTGAAAAAATATGTATTGGGAAAAATAGTATTTATTTTTATATAATTTTATAAATATAGAAATCTCGTCGAAATTTGATTTCGAAAGATATATTGAAATTAAAAAAAGGATAAAAGTTTGATTTTCTTTTCCCAATAGCAAATTTTAAAGGAAGATTAATGGAATATAATTCTTTTTACATGTATTTATTGCGTTTTTAATTCAAATTGCTTTCATCATAATACTTAAATTGTAGGAGAAGAATGACGAAATGTATAAAAAGATGAAGTAAATTAAAAATACGAACTTAAACGTGCTTGCTCTGAGTCAGGTGGGGAAACGTTAACTAAAATCAAACTCAAGAAATATGAATTGGGCAGATTCATGAATGAACTCGGAGTTGGATTCAACACCCTGAAACCTCCTCCACCTGCGCACATTTGTAAGATAGAGTCCGGAAAAGTTCTATTTGATAACTTTCTGGCACAATATTAAGATTTCTCGAAGTAAAATTATAGAATTAACAGCTAAATTTCATCAAAGTTCTAAATTTTATTTTGGGATAACTTAACTTAAAAATATTAATGGAATTAAAAAAAAAGTTCAATGAAACTTCAATAAGTGGGTTTGCGAAAGATAGTTGCATAGTTTTGTTCATTTGTACATTTTAGTTTCTTTCTTGCATTTTCCTCTATTCATTTAGATATGACAGGTTTACCATTGGAAACTTAAACATTCCTAGTCCCTTTTGGTCATTTGCTCATACACGTATTTTCCTATATACCAAAATAAAATATATAGATAAATGTCAATTTGATTTAATGTATTGAGATATAAGTAAACAATTATTATACGACAGAACCATCAATGAGGTAAATGTCGAATGCGAAATGTTTGAGTGCAATAGTAAAAATATTGAAATGATCAAAACAGTGTGTAGAAGCTTGTCAGAAAGCTAACAAATTGGAGAGATTTATCGAAAACTTTACATTACTCCTTCCTTCATTCGAGATTCTTATAAAGATTCTCTCTACGTAAGACATCAATATATTGAGTAGTGTTGGGATAAGTTGATAAAATTCTTCCTGGTTCACTTTTCTGAGCGCCACTGTCGATAGAGAATTATATCTCAAAGCCAATGTTGCTAATGTCTGCAATTCCTCTATCTGCTTTCTTCGTAATCTTAAACACCTTTTATCCCACTTGAACCACAATTGTTTAGAGATTGTCAGCCACGGTTTCGTTATCTCCCACAGAGATTGATGTAACTCCCTTTTTGCTTGATCCCATGCTTCAACACTTTTAAATCTTTATAGGCCGTGTTCTTCTGTTCTGGAAGGTTTTACTCGCGTAATGACTTGCTCCGTGATATGCACTAACTGACAATCTGAACCCAGATCACCTTCAAGCTCCTTTTGTTTACATATGTTAGGGACGTCGCCCCATGGATTTTCTCACACGAAATGCATACACTCGCACGGGTCTTCCCTTGCCACCAAAAGAAACTTCTGACAGAGCTTTCACCGGCCTCTGTGTGGCGAGAGGGAGCCAAACGAATCTTCTCAGCGTTTCTCTGATAATATTTTTGCTCCTCATTCCGTTTATTCTTGAATAAATTTTCTCTGGGAACGCAATTCTCTAAGCAAGGGACACGCGAGACTTATTAAACTAAGGAGGAACAAAATCCGCTTCTCAAGAGGAGTCAATTTTCTTCAGCCGACTCAAGTTATGGTTCATTTCATTTTCCAGCACACTGAGACAAGTAGGGATCACCTGTCTCAACCGAGACGCTCTCATCTATTGCTGGCATTCATGGTAAAGACACTGCTAACTGTTTATCGCCATATTGCAAGGGAAAAATTGGCCGCTAATCCCTTTATTCCTTATCGTCTAGTGACTCGAAATTGAAACCTACATCTCCATTGCATGGCAATTTTTCAACCTGCTTTTTTTTGTAAAACCACTAAACTCAATGACCATTTGATTCACTCCACGCGTTGACAAACTTTACACACAGTGAAAAGCATAATTATCAATTCATACAGAATTACAATGATTTTACAGAGCTTAAAGTGAAGAAAATAGATTCAGTGCAACAATAGTGATTTTATGTTCACTAGTAAATCTAATTGAAGTGAATAATTCCACCTTTTATGTGTTACCGTATTAATTCTCACATTCGAATAATAACATTGAATTATTTATTGTAATAAAGTACAAAGTCCAATCTCTTTCATTACAACCACCCAGAGTAAAGAATATTCATTCAACGTACTCTTAATTCACTTTCCACGATAAAAAGTGCTGGTATGCACCTCCAAAATGATTTATGAAACAGATACTCTGAAAAGAGAAAAAACACTTGTAATCACTAGAAACAAAACCAATGAGATGGAAATTAATTCAGGTTGTCGTAGAATGGACTCGCGACGATATACCATATATGACTATTCGTTGAGGGAGTTATTCATTTATATTTAGAGTGCGTGGTGTCTGGGTTGACCGATATTATTTATCTTCAATATGCTTAAGAAGTGGAACTGAGCTCAAGGATAATAATATGGCTATCATTAATAAAATAGAGTTTTATTAATAAAAACTATCAAAAACACACAAAATGGAAAATATTGACATAAACAGAGAATGGAAAGGGTCGTGAGAAAACTAGCTAATCCGAGGATTAAGATTTGGGAGAGATTTAGAAAGGTAAAACAAATAAAAATTAAAGGGATGGGATGGTTCGCTAAACCATTTAAAGCACAGGATAGGGTTGCAAAAAAGTTAAATACTCAAAGGTAACGTTCAGCTTACGTAATTACACGTGTTGTGCAGAGAAAGGTGACGTGAAGGAATCTTCGGTCCATTGGCGAGTTCTAGCCAAAGGGGGAGGGGGAATTAAATGATCCTGACGTGGCGTCTTGGGAATGAGAACCGTTTCTTGGAGAACGGGCTTGAAGAACAATGGCTGTTCTACGTTGTTCTCTTCTGAACAACAGGGAGGGGGGGGGGGGGGGTGAGAACCGTCTCTTGTCTACGGGCTCAAAGAAAAATGGCTGTTTTAATGTTGTTCTCCTTCTGAACAACAGAGGGGAAGGGTGAGAACCGTTTCTTGTCTACGGGCTCAAAGAACAATGGCTGTTCTAATGTTGTTCTCTTTCTGAACAACAGGGGGAAGGGTGAGAACCGTTTCTTGTCAACAGGCTCAAAGAACAATGGCTGTTGTAACGTTGTTCTCTTTCTGAACAACAGGGAAAGCCTTGTGGACTTGGCGTCTTAAAGGCTCGAACCTTGGCACTCAAGGGATAATGTCCTCTTCTGGACAATGATGGTGGATCTCAAGGTAAAAAGCCCTTTGGTGCACAAGATGAGACTGGATCGTAGTGATGTCTCGCGAAGAAAATCTGGATCTCCAATCTGCTCTTAGTGGTAACGTTTCCATATAAATAGTCGAGACATCCCCTTGGCGTAGGGGACAATGGAGTGGGGGCTTCGAGGGAATGCACAGCCGCGCCTGAGAACAATACCTTATCTGCCCATAAGCCTAACTCAATCTGGCGTGATAGGCGCATGGGGCAAACGGATGAGGAATAAACCTCCTTGGTCAAATATTGGCTCAGGTGGCGGCGATAACGCGCCTTGCTTCAAGGCGAAGATGCACGTGGGTAGCATCGTGTTTCTAAACAACATGTGATAACAGTTGAAATTAAGCGGCCTCAAACCGTTCTATCACACAGGTGTTTAAAAATTTAAAAGCTTTGAGTATATTTTTTATTAGAAAATTGAGTTCTACTGGAAACAACCGACAGGGCGAGCGAGAAGCAATAGATTCAAACTTTGCTTACCAAGATTCAAAATCGATATCGCGAAGTTTTTTACGAAGTCTTATACTAATGAAATAATCTCGATTACTGGTAAAAACTTTTGTATTAAGAATAATTTGGATGACCATCTAAACGAGTTATATATAAATATAAGGATGTGACTCCTAATGGAAGAATACAGTTATTGTATAATTAAACTGGTATTTTCATTTACTCCGCACTATGACCTACCTTTGTTGCAGAACGGGAAGAGGTTATGAGAGTGACTTTCTCAACTTGTGCCCTTAATCATCAAATTTATAACAGGTTAATAAAAATCCATTTTAGTGTAAACTATTTCAGAGAACACGCAAAAAAATAGAGGCGAATGATTATGGTGCCATCGCCCAAAAGAGAGAGAGGTTGATGGGTATTTGGGACAGGTGCAAGCTAATCAATCTTCATACATGGACCATAAAATGCGTGGGCAAGGTTGAAATGCTATCCCAATAAGCGTATACAAGATAGCCCGCGGAGCTTTTAAAATTACGTGATAGAAACTGAAATACAAATTATTTTCAGCTTTTAGTACCCAGAGAAATGGGCCAAATGTGCTTGGTTAGCTGTACCCGAAGAGCGTGTCTGCAAGTTTTGTGTGGGAGAGCGTCATGTCCTTACTTCTCATATACTTGCACGCACACACGAATTTGCAGAAGCAACATCCAGGAAGACCTTCTGTTAATGTTTTTTATATTACCCCAGGTCTGGCAAAGAGACATTTTACCTTTCAAGATCATCCACGGATGAGCTTGGTGTTGGAAGGGAGATTACCTTCATCCCTTCAAATGTCCCTGGTACTTGGGACTGGTTAGTGAACATAGACTTGCGGACTATACGATTCTTTGGAGGATGCTTGTCTCCTCCACTTTAATTGACTGGTTCTTGCAGGTCGCTTGTTCCTGCGCTGGGGGAGGCGGGCCTATCCCCGACGCCAGAGCGCGCTTCCTTCTTGTTGCCTTCTTGCTTTGTTTTCATTTTTTTTTTTTTTTTTAGCCTTTGTCTTTTTTATCGTTGTTATTCGTTATTTACATATTGTTATTTGTTTTTTCTAATTAGCCTAGTAATATGCTGTGGTGAATACGGCGACTTTTACCCTAGTAAGAAGCCACCAGATGGGCTCCTAAAATAATTAAAAAAAAACAATACAAATCATCCCTTCAAATCCACTGACCTCATATCTACATGGGAACAAGTTAACTTAGCGGAAGGAGGCAGCGAGTTCTCCAAACTGGGGGAGGAATAAAACTTGCTCCAAATGCCAGACAAGACACAAGACGCAAAACCTTCACGAGAAAAAGACGAACGAACTTCCTCGTCAAGTTTCTTTCAAACGTAGATTCCACGGTGATTTTCCTTCCAGAGAGGACAACCAATTTGCTCTCTCTCTCTAGCCGCCTCGATCTCATCTCCTCGCTCTTGTACCTACACTCCAGAGGAGAGGATTCAGTACACATTTAACGTCCTCATTCAAATTAAACTCAACAAGTGCTGCCAGAAAACCATAATTGGTGCTAGGTGTTGGAGTCCACATGTGGAATAGAATGCTTACCCAGGTCAAACTCAAAATAGTAGTACAAATACTATACCTTGCATTTAAAAAAAAAAGATTTTGGATATTTTGAAGATCTTTTCCCTAGACTGACCAAATGCCCGCTCCCCCTTACGTTGTCGATATCGATCCTATCCCCTCCTGACTGGCTGGTCATTTTAACATCTTCCCCCTAAGTTTTCGCTATTGAGCACCTTCGTCCCCACACGCAGACTGGCTATTTGAACACCCTGCCCACTATGTTTTCGCTATTGAGCACCTCCGCCCCCACACGCAGACTGGCTATTTGAACACCCTGTCCACTAAGTTTTCGCAATTTAGTTTTGGTGTTCGGTCTGCAAAAACACCATCAACCTTTAGTATAGGATCTACAACAAAACTTAGGTTAGGTTCTGTTGTATACCTAACACAAAGGAGTGGATGTGTTTGTACATCACTAACTTTGAGCCATTAAACATTCATCCTGCCCAAATTTTATGCTATTTAACACTCATTTCTTAAATATTTTGGGGATGGAGGATGCTTACGTGATAAGCAGGTTTCTTCTACCCTAAATTACCTGAGAGGGTGTTTATGTCACATATGTTGCTGGGCCTTTAGAAAGTTGATTTACCGACCACAATATTTAAAGGTTGATTAAATTTTAATAAAACTAATTCTTATAGAAAATATGAGAGATGTCCACTTGCCTAAATGCACGCATAGGCGTATCCAATGTGGAAATATAAATCTACGTAGCCATATAAATCAAATCTAAGACCATACGACTGAATAGCTTAATTTATACAGGGTGCTCGCTACTGGCGATATAGGATTAAAATAAAATTAGCATCAGCCCAAGCGAAATTTCCTTTATTAGATTTATCCGCATTTACGCTGTGTTGAATAAATGTTTACAACACGAGTAGCTTCAATGCTTGCAGTATTGGGTGAGAGACAAACTATGTATATGTGTATGACTAATATTCTTATATCTGCTCACTTCTGTTCCAATGGATGGCCTAATGAATACGGATTTATTTATAAGAATAGTCTTGGAATAATGAAAGAACGGATGAAAGCCAGGAATTTTGAAGAAGAGAACATACAAAAGGGCAATTAAAATAAACAGTTGCATACTGAGAAATACTCTGGATGTTTCCTTCTTTCCGTTTTTCATCCCTGAGATTCATCTGTTTCTTCGTAGGGTGTGTTTCTGTTTTTTCCTTATTCATTTCTTGTGCCGCAATGGGTTGGTCTTTAACCAGGGACACCTTAAATATTTTGGATGAGTCAGGATTCGAAGGCAATTTAAATGTTGGGAAACCATTTGTTTGGAGCATTATGTTTAATACCCTCTCGTAGCATCCTAGGCTTCCAAGATTGGCTAAGTGTGCACAAATTACGTAAGTGAGAATCTTCGCGTACGTGTTTCCAGATATCTGTAGTATTTGTTCTTTTGGGCCGTTGTCTTAAGTGCTAGCTGCTGCTGCTGCTGAATATGTTTGGTTTCCCATTGTTATAGTTTCATCTTCTTTCCTTTTTATAATTACTTCTTAAGCGGGTAAAGGAGGGCCATCGTTCGATGCTTACTGTTAAAATTAATTCAATTTTTAGGTTAGAATTGCACTGCGTAAATCGGTGTCCATCCTAGTCGCACTACGAGTATATTTTTTTGTCTTTCTTCTCGCAGTTTTTATAAATCTTCTCCTGTTCGATATTTGCCGCTAGTACTCGTATTTTCATATTAAAGGCTAAAATACCTTCTGCCTTTGCCTTTTCCTTAGTTTCGTATGTAAATTGAACACATGGGTCTTGTTAATGAATTTTAAAACTTCCTTTACTTTCGCTCAAGAGTATTGCTTTTCAATTTCCGTTTTTATTTCTTCGGTAAAGTGTTCTTCAATCAAGTTTTCGATTTTTCTACAGATGATATTTCTGCTGGCTGCCACTTGAGGTGGAATTCTTGCTTCGAGTCTCTTGTTTTTAATGTCGTAGTTCATTCTTTTCATAGGATTGTGTAAAGGTCCTTGAATTATGAGCAGAAGGCTATGCAACCATTATTTACTTTTATGAGTTTCATTTGGATCACTCAGGTGGATGAATAGGACTTCGCAGACCTTGCTTTTGGCAAGAACTGGGACTCAATGGGACTTTCTTTGTATGGTCCTCCAACTTCCTCGCAGGGCATGGGCTCTCCTGCGTTTCTCCCTTTTCCTTATTAATCCTCGTTGGCCTTTAATGAAAGTTTTGGGTGCCTTGTTAATTAATGTTTGCGTCTTTGTGCTGGATGATTTAGATCGTGAGATAGAGAGTGTAACCCACCTTAATGCCGCCAAACGTCTCAAAACGAGAATTACCGATAAAGAGCTATCGTGATTGACGGATAGATGGACCCTGAGGGGGAAATCATGGCGCAGTTGATGATGGGTAGTGGCTGAATCAACTGCCACTGCCCGTAGGTGCCGTCTCTTGGGTGTTTTTATATCGCAGCTGCTTCCACCATACACACAGGTGGTTGTTTGTACCCCTGTGACCCTGTGTAGTCTCAAGTTGGTGTGGCCAATGGCGCCAACCCAAGGGCGGTTGCAGACCGTCCCTTTCCTGGAAATCCTTTTTCATTGTTATCGGCTGTGGACTAATTCGGAAACTAGTTTCATCCAATGACCGCAATTATACTTAGTCACAGTCGATTGACAGAGTTGAGACGAGGGCTATGAGGCATTATCAGATCAGGAACGCATTAGAAACCTAGGTTCGGAGACTATTCAGAAAGAAAAAGGTAAGTTAAGTTAAATCTCTTTTAGTTGCGCTTAAGTGCCTCGAGTCTCTTGGTTGCCTGATAATTGGGCCTCGCCTTTTATGAACTTCCTTCAGGCTTAAGAAGGATTAAATTCAATGGCAGTTAGTCGCAATATGCACTTTCCGTATACACAAGTGTAGAGCAACTAAAAACGTCCGTTAGAAAGGCTCCATATTCTGAGGGTCAATCCCTTTTAAGCGGCGAGGTTTTGGCCAAGCCAGAATCATTGCTAACTGTGGGAATTCATAAAAGAAACGCCACACGAGTTTGTTTAGAATTCCATTTTACTATTTTAGAAACTTTCCTCTTCCCTCTTTATATAAAAATGAATATTTGCTGCGGTTTGGATTATTCTTTAGTAATTTGACAACTGTACAGCTGAAGGGGGCTTCGGTTTGGTGTAGAGCCGAATATGAGTCAGGTGTTTATTGCACCTGATGGGCATATTAGCTTTGAAACGATAATTAAGGAGGACAGGGACAAGCTTATAAACTTCAATAGCTGATTATCTCCATATTGGCCGTTTACATGGTTACGGTGGCCATACTTTGAGGGGTGCATGGGTATGTTTTTATCCATGTTTTTTTTTTCCTACACCTTTTCTTTTCTTCCGACCGCAAAAAACTTCACGTTCGGATTTTAGAATATCTGCATTTACGGATGCCGGCCGAGGTTGGGTAATGCAATTTTTTTTCAACTCTTTCACTTTCTACACTTGTTTGCATGTCTCCTTTCTCACCATTATACTTGTTGGTTGTCTTCTTTATTTTTTGGAAAATTAAAAAAAAATCAGTAGAGTAATAACCCCTCCCTTCACTTTTATTTACATTAATCTTTAATCTTCAACTATTTATGACCTTGAACCCATTTGTTGTTATTTGCGAATTTCCATTCAAAGCCAATTCTCTGAATTATAAGGTCAGGTGTTGATTAGTTGATTCAAGCGAACTGAGTGAATAGAGTATTGATGTCAATTTTCTGGCATTTAATAAGATAAAATAAGCAAAAATAGTCTTCTTGTAACTTGTGTGGCACCATTTTAATTATTTTCGCATATATTTCTTGTACTTTCCAAGTGCTTGGAAATTTACGCCTCAACTTCCGCGTCTTCGCGAATTCTGTTTCTCGTCCTGATCGATATGTGAGGGCGCTGATTGCTCGTTCAGCCTCAGAACCGATAGAATCTTCCCTATATTTGAGCTTGGCATGAGGTAGGGCCCAATCTCTTCCTCTTTGCTGAGCATGCCATCAGTGCCAAAGTTCGTCCCCCATACAATCCCTTAGATAAAGGAGATTTTTTTTATTATGGTGAAGGAAAATGCAACCAGTGGAATTCAATGGGCGAAAGGACACATTAAGTTATGTCCATAGATTAATCATAATTAGGTACTTTACTTGCATAACATGTGACTTCCAAAGTTTTATTCTTTCTTAGAAATGCCCAGCCAGGGAGAGTCAATAAGAGTTTCGGGGATTGCAAATGATGGTTTGAGACGTAGCCAAACAATTCGGCAGTTATATTGTATGTTTAAACAGAAACCAATGCATGTATACATGTCCATAGAAAAGCAGAGACGTAATCCAATGTGCAAATAATGATATACAGAGCTGCATAAATCAAATATAAAAGCCTACGAATGAATAGCTTATCTTATGCTAGTGTGCTTACTACTTGCGATGAAGTATTAAAATAAAATTAGCATCCACCCTTGGGGAGTTTCCTTTGGGTAAAAGACACTCTATATCTGTATGATTCCTATTCTCATATTTGCTAATTTCTGTTTCAATGGAGGGCCGGATGAGTCCTGATTTATTTAAAAGAACAAAGTCTGGCAATAATGAAAGAGTTGATGAAAGCCAGAAATGTTGATGAGGGGAACATACAAAAGGGGCAATTAATAGAAACAATTGCATATAGAGGAATACTCTGGACGCTTGGATTAGGACAATTCTGGTACACTTGGAAAAAGACTAGGAAAGAGCGAAAAATTAATTTATTCAATCAAAAGAAGAAAAAAAATTAATAGTCAAATATTACCGGAGAGATACCTTTTGTTTCATTGTAGTATTTCCTAAATTCTCGGCACAGAAAAATGATTACATTATTTTTCTATGCTGCCCCAGGGCCTGTTTGCTGAATAAATATTTTCGTCAAAACAATTGAGAAGGCAAAGAAAAAGGAAAATTCGTACTCATTTATGCAATTTTTCATCTGGGAACCGCTGCTGGTGCTATTTTATTTAATTAGGTTTAGCTATTATATATTCTCTTCTGAATAAGTCCCCCCATAAGTTGATCCAATTAGTTAAACTTTTTAAGGATGTTGTCTAATCGTTCGTAGGATTAGCTGAATGTCAGTAACTCGGCGAAGAGAATGTGTAGGTGTGGACGTTGCAAATTAAGTTTGATTTCTGAAAACTTATAAAAGGATTTTGGATAAGTTCATTAATGAACTCTACATGAGCACCTTTTAAAATAATCAATGCTTTAAATTTCAAAAACGGCGTTTTGTTTTTCGGTTTCTATTGGAGAGCGATCCATTCTGGCGGTGCCAACGAGGAGGCTACGCATTTACTTTGATTAGATAGAAAAGGCATCAAAACTGATCAATCAAACCGCTTCCTCTGAATTGAATCAGTTTAATCACTTTCAGTTTTATAAAGGGAAATAAAATAATTTTTAATATACCCATAAATCATTGTAATTTCCCTCATTATTGGCAATCCGCTCCCATTAATTAAGCAGTGTGTCGTGGTATGATCGGGTGTACGCCGTTATACGCACACTGGCATACTGGCCATTATATGACAATGGCTTATGGTCACTCTCAATTACGAATTCGGTTCCTATAAGGTATATTCTAAAATCAAATCTAACCTACTTGTAATTAACAATTGAAAAAAAAAAATTACTAAAGGTTTCAATTAATTAGGCACACACAAAAAATAAAATAACTAACGAGGGAACCTGACTCAGGACTGATTCTTCTGGTAATTTTACCACAGCAAAACCAAATTTGGCGGCTATACTTGTCGTTTAATTTGTGGTATCTTTCCTCACGTAAATACACTCAACTAAAAAACAATATAATTGCCGATTAACGAAAAAATTGTCCTATTAATTTTGCATGAATATTCTTGCCATTTGCAACTGTATACAGTGGAAATAATGATCTTTAAGGAAATAGCAAAAAATCAGGTAGAGTGGAATCTTTTACAAACCCATATATATATATGTAAATAAAACTACTGTGGAGGAGCGTAGCAGTTTATTATCTCGAGACCAGTTTCGGCATGGAGTTTGTCATGCCAGCCTCAGTCGAACAATAAGAATACATGCAGTCACACCAAGCGTACAATCTATATATATATATATATATATATATATATATATATATATATGCAATAAACCACATTGAAAGAGAAAACGGAATAAATTTTTCTTACAGTAATATGTATTACCTTTTTTCGAAAAAATCCGTGCAGGGAAGAGATTCGAACCATGGACACTGAGGCAGCGAGCACCCCTTTGATCACAGTTAAAAGTATGCCGATGAATTTATCTTTCGACACCCTGATCGGCAACCTATTTATTTTACTGCCGTCGGGAAATTGGTCACGCAGTTTAAAGAAACAGGCAGTGTCTTGGACAAACCCCGTTCCGGGCGACCAAAGACTTCAGACGAAACGAAAAAGGTTGTCATGGCCAAGATTGCTGCTAGCCCAAAGAAATTACTTCGTCTGACATTCATGGAGTTGTCTGTTACAAGGTCAACTATCCACAAAATCCTGGTAGAGCAGAAGTTCCATCCGTACAAATTACAGATATTGCATCACTTAAATGAAGACGACCCCGATAGACGAATGCAGATGTGCGAATGGTTTTCAGATAAATTGGATAAAAATATCAATTTTACTAAAGACCTTTTGTTGCTCAGTAATGAAGCTTTGTTTTATGTTAATGGTGAAGTCAACAGACAGAATCTTCGATACTGGTCTCAAGACAATCCACATTGGATGGATCCATCCAAACAGCAAGGCTGCCAAAAGGTGATGGTGCGGTGTGGTTTGTGGAAAGCTCATGTGCTAGGACCCTTCTTCTTTAAGAACATAAGAAGGACATAAGAAAAAAAGGAGACTGCAAAAGACCATTCATGGCCTACACTTGGCAGCTCCTGTTCCATTCAACACACAAAGGATTTCTTACCAGAGAAAAGTCATCAACATTGTCACCCTTTACAGGAGTTCGTCAGATCTAATCTACAATATACATAAAATGCATCCAGAGGATTATGTCCATTCATGCAACCGCAAAATATAATCTCCCCACTCCTTAGAAATATATATACATATGTAAATAAAAAAGTCAGTCCCATCTAGCAGCTTCATCCATATATTTATCTAATCTATTCTTAAAACTACCCAAAGAGGAGGCTTCTATCACATGTCTAGTGAGCCTATTCCATTCATCTACCACACGATTTGTAAACCAATTCCTTCCAATCTCCTTCCTAAACCTATACTTATCAAGCTTAAACCCATTGCTACGTGTCCTGTCATGTTCACTTAGTATTAGAACCTTACCCAGATCCCCTTTATTATATCCTTTTACCCATTTGAAGACTTCAATCAATTCCCCTCTGACTCTTCTCCTTTCCAATGTATGTAGATTTAGTTTTCTGAGCCTTTCACCATAAGGTAAGTTCCTTAGCCCACCAATCATCTTTGTCATCCTTCTCTGCACAGACTCAAGCAAATCAATATCCTTCCTATAATATGGTGACCAAAATTGTACTGCATAGTCTAGATGAGGCCTAACTAGCACCAGATACAGTTTTAGAATGACTTCAGCACTCTTATTGCTTACACTCCTCCTAATGAATCCCAATATCCTATTAGCTTTATTCTTAGCATTTAGGCATTGCTTTCTTGGACGAAGTTCTGAACTTACCAAAATACCCAAGTCCCTCTCACAATCGGTCCTCCCTAAAATTCTCCCATTTAATTTATAACTATGCAATGGATTATTTCTACCTATACTAAGTACACTACATTTGTCTATGTTAAACTTCATTTGCCATTTCTCGGCCCAATTGGACAGAATGGTCAATTCCTCCTGCATTACAATAGCATCAGAATCAGCCCTAATGGCCCTACCTAGCTTAGTATCATCAGCAAATTTACTCAGGTCACTACTTATACCTATGTCAAGATCATTAATATAAATTAAGAATAGCAAGGGATCCAAAACAGATCCTTGCGGAACTCCACTGCTAACACCCCCCCACTCAGATTTAACTCCATTTATACTAACTCTTTGCTGTCTGTCACCAAGCCATGACTGAATCCACCTAAATATACTACCATTGATCCCGTGTGCTTTAACATGTAACTGGTGTGACTTATCTGAACATGTTGAGAGACAAATTAATGCATCAAATTGAGCGCCTAGGCGAGGGACTTCCGGACTGGTTTCAGCAGGATGGAGACCCTGCCCATTTTGCTACAAATGTTAGAGATTGGCTGAATGGCACTTTTCCTCACTGGATTGGAAGAAGAGGTCATGTGGAGTGGTTCCCTCGTTTACCAGACCTTTCTCCCCTTGATTTCTTTTTCTTGGGTATGTTAAAAGAGAAAGTTTACTCAATGAAGATTGCAAATCTAAACCACTTGAGAGAACGCATTATTAGTCAGTGTGCTGAAATCGACGGCAATGTACACCTATTCAATCGGGTTCACCAGAATTTAGCAAGGCGCATCGAATTATGCATTGCAAATGATGGAAATCATATTGAAAATATAATTTCTTAACATTATAATTAAATAAAATTGTTTTGTTCTAAAGGTATGTATTTATCCCCTATGTACCCAGACTTTGTGGACACCCTGTATATATATATATATATATATATATATATATATATATATATATATATATATATATATATATATATATATATATATATTTAAAGGGACAAAGAAATGGAAATTGGTAACAACCCGGAAAAACGCTAAGGAAAATATTACGTGAACCAATGAAAGCTTAAGAAGGAAAATGAGAGATGTAGAAACGGAAAAATAGGGCAATTATTATAACATTTTCACTTTAATATAACGGTTAAAATAGTTTGTCCAATTTTTCCGTTTGTACATCTCCCATTTACCTTCTTAAGCTTTCATTGGTACACGTAATATTCTCCTTAGCGTTTTTCCGGGTTGTTTTACCAATTTCCATTTCTTTGGGCCTTTAAATACATCTATATATCACGTCTCATGTGATTTTCAATTTATATATATATATATATATATATATATATATATATATATATATATATATATATATATATATACATATATATGTGTGAGTGTGTGACCCCACACCTGACACCAGTTTTAAGTGGTCGTATGACCTGGTGTACGCCGTTATACGCACACTGGCCTACTGACAGACCGAAATTAAGGCTCCACCTGGGGATGGTTCGAAGAGTGCTTTAAATACACAGTTGCTAGGCCAACAATATTCAAACTCGGCTACAAAAATATACTTTAATAGGACTAAAGATTACATATACATATATGTCAAGTTAAATGGCAATGCAATTAAATATTGCCAGTTCACTGCTAAGATGATTAACACTATCAATTAAGTTTGAACCGAGGGATAATTAATTAAGTAATAATTTTATAATTTTGAAAGTTCTAGAGCAAAGGGGATCCTTGAGGTTCGACGCGGTAAAGGTATGAGGAGCGTAACGAAGCGGGGGTTAAATCCCTTTTACCTTGATGTGCGTCGGGTGGGACTAGGTAGGTAAATTCTACCTTGAACTTGTGGGCGTCTCATGGGACACTTAATCCAAATTCGTGAGACTTAAGTGGGTGGCCTCTTATCCTTAAGAGGCAAACGGAGGGTACTTCGGGGATGGCTTTTCCGATACTTAAAATCCGAAGACTTGGTGAGAAGGGTTGAAGCGCTCCTAACTATCTCCACGAACAACACTGAGTGACGACTAGCTCTTCTTTGGCTTTTTGACAATGACTGAATTCTTCTCTGGACGAGAATGTAGTCGAATCCCTCGACTAACGTGTTCGTTAGTCGAGACTAACGAACACGTTACGGCTAACGTACTTGACGGCGGCTTCAGACACAATCTGCCTGTGAATTCTGAAGTGTCGAATATATACCCCGAAATTATCTAGAAGGGGAGAGAGATTCATCGCCAACAAACTTCCTTAATTGCCTTGGGTCGCGATAAGGTTCTATAGCACGAAGTCGCGATGCTCACTTAATGGTCTTTCTATTGTTCACATTGTTCTAATTTTCGCAGTATATAGGGTAGATGAATTTAGAGCGGTCAATGGCGATCTGGGGAAGTCGGTGGGTGGGGGGGGGGAATTCCTTCTCTCACTCATTCTTCCCCCCAGTGGAACCCCTTCTTGAAGGATTTATACGGTTTGGATGATATAAAGGATTGGATACCCTTTTCCACCTCCTTTCTAACAGAGTAAACGTTCTCGTCTCAGCGATGTTACAATGGTTTAAATAGTGCAAAGTCCGGTAAAGATGGAGAATGAGGAAGAACCTCCAAAACTAGTGGAGGTTCTGGCATGTATGGCACCCTGTGCGAAACATCCCTTTAGCACCCCTCTTGAACTGTTTGGGCCTGTCTCAAATCAGTCGGGAGCAACTATTCATCTATTATTCCCTATTTGGAACAATAACACATAATTATCATTGATTATACGCGTAACTAGAAAAATATATTTATAAATACTGCCTATTTTTGTTCTTCTCCCGGCAATCCATTCCACCCTGGGCGGCTGCCCATTTTGCTGATACTTAAATCTGCCTCTATCCTAAACTAACACAATAACTTTGAGGGGGGGAGGTCGAACGTGGCACTTGTGTTTGTGCAAGGGGGAGGGGGGGGTCATTTTTATAAAGGACAACACATTTTCGGTTGACCATCGAAGGACGTTGAGGTTCTAGAGCTTCACCTAAACGTTGCAATTGTTGAACAGGTTAGGTTAGGGATGAAGTAATATTCACACGTTGTAAGCGTTGTCATTTAATTCATGTGGCACCCAAACAATTTCTGCAGGCATTACTACAATTAAAAAAATTATTAATACAGTAAATTTTAAACAAACTACAGATAAATTTGTAGCAATTTAAACAACTCTAATCAGCATTCTTTAGAACTCTTCTAAAAACGACATTAATTTATTGACAAACTAATATTATGACAACACAATTCGATTGTTGTAAACGTGCTCTTATTAATAATTTCTATAATAGTAATCAAATGCGTTTGTATTTAATAAAAAAAGGTAACACCGACGGGTGCATTTCTAGCCGAATTCTTTTTGAAAAAAAGATCTTCTGAAACTGGGAAAAATGTATGGATGGTATATAACCCTAATTGGCAAAGTAAGAGAGCACCTTAGAGCTATAGGGTAGAGGAGTGTGCAACTCTCCTAAACTTGCTACATTCGCATGAAAGGCCTCCTCAAAACTTAACCCTATGTTAGGTCAACCATGACCTACCCTTTTGGAGAAGCAAAAGTTCGGAAAAGGCTGGTGAGTGGAAGTTATGGCATTAAGAAAGCCTTGTCTTCTTCAGCGATCACATACTATACTCCCTTTTTCCTATAGGTAACTTACCTTGAAGATGAGCGCCTTGTTGACAATGTGGATATCCTACCTGGGCACGGTGGAACTGGTAGGAAGCAAATCCAACTTATCTTTTGAAGGTATAGAAGTAGGTACTTACTTTCTTGGGATGAAGTGGTTCGGAGCCAAAATATACTATACCTCACTCCTCAGTATTTTCCGAACCCAGGGCCATGGCACCTTTGAAAGGGGTGGAGCCACAGGAAAATGTTAGATAAGACAAGAATACAAAAAAAAAGTGGAGGGATTGCTGTAGACAAGTTACAGCAAACATCAGACAGAGAGGAAGCTTTCGGAAATGACTTAAGAGGGGATAGAAGGAGGAAGATAGGCCAGTGGCTATACACCAGTGCAACGTTTGCTTGATGACGTGTGTGTTTGGGTAATTGCCTGGCGAAGCTGAAGGGTCAGCAACTCAGGGAGGGAGTCCAGCTAATCGGCGAGGTTGCTGGTGGGCAGGCTGCGCGCGGGGTGGCTCATGGAAACTTCGCTAGATGCTGCTACTTAAGTGTATATAGGTGTGGGTATAGGGTAGTTGAGGGTTGCTGGGTATTTGTATGTCCAAGGAACGCGTTGGATATTATGTATTTGGTTGTATATTGGTCTCACTCGAGTTTCCTTAGTTATCGTTTTAGTCGTGTGAAATTTTATGTGTTTAGTGGCGTGAGTTTGTTTGAGTGGTGTAGTGTAGACATTCTCTTATACAGGGGAGAGTGACAAGCGCGTTACGAGCAGAGTTCTGAATACGTTGTGCGTTCATCTTCCATGTGGGCATCGCGGCTGTTAGTGTGATTGGCGCGTATGCGATTAGTGGTCTGATGAGTGTCTTGTATAGTTGTAACTGCATCTATTTTCTGCACTGATGAAATCTCTTCAGCATGTTGTTTGTGTGCTTGGCTTTGGATTGTACGTTGTGTTGATGTCTGTAAAAGTGTATCAAATGTTGCCCCAAGTATTTTTGTTGGTCGTTTGTATGCGAGTCTTATAGCGCGGAGTATTGTGGGTTAGGGGTGTTTTAGTATATTTTTATCTTGTGCATGTAGTTATCAGACGCACCGTATAGTGCTACCTGTGTCTTCTGGGGGGATTAATGGTTATGAGCCACTTATCCTTGTATTCTGTCTTCCTGTTGGGTATGCGTTGTGCCCGGTGCGCGATAGTTTCAGAACGCCACCCGGAGACGAGGATAGTTTCGTCATCCGCGTACGCTAATGTTTGTGTGCCGTTTTTTTGTAGGCACGAGGTGTCGTTTGTGTATCTGATGAAGAGTGTGGGTGCCAACACGCTGTCCTGGGGTACGCCACCACATGGTGAGAATGGCCGTGATACTGTGTTATTGTATTGTATGCAACACCTCTTGTCTATAAGGAAGCGCGAAAGGAGCCTTCTGGTGCAGAGAGTCAGCCCCAGTTGTTGGCGAGTTTCCAACGGAGCCCCTCAATCCACACTTTATCAAAGTCCTTCTCGAAGTCCTTACTGATAGAGTGTTTTTTTGTCGTGCTTCCTGTATGATGTCTTACACGATGCTGACCACTGCCCCGGTGGAATGGCCCCTCCTGAAGCCGTATTGGCAAGGAGAGAACCATTCCTCCTCCTCCAAGAAATTTCCGAGGCGGTTGTTAACCATATGTTTGAGTATTTTTCTTAAGTGCTCTAAGAAAACAATATGTCTGTAGTTGTTTGGGGTCTCTATGTTGTTTGTGCACTAGGATGTTGTGTGAGGCCTTGAATACTTTCAGGAAGTATCCAGAGGCTAGAGAGGCGTTATAGAGGTGTGCTAATTATGGATAAATGACTTCTGGCAAGTTTTGTATGATTGTGATTGGGAGGTCAGAGGGGCTAGGGGCTCGTTTTGGTGTCTTTTTATAGAGCATTTTCTTTCTTCGATAGTGATTGGAGTGGTTAATTTTGTCGAGTACCTCCATATTGATCAGGGAAGCTGGTTCTAGCTTGTTACACGGATGAAGAATCACTCCGGGACTTCCTGGAAATGCCCTTGTGCGTGTGGTTTGGGTCGACTATCTGTGTGTACTTGGCCCCGGTGGGACCTGAATGCCTCTAGGATGTCATCCGTGTTCGTGCGGTTGTCTCTTTGTAATTATAAGGGCTTGGAAGGGGGGGGGGTCCGTATCCAATTTTCTGCCACTCTTCATGGCTGTTAATTGACTTTTTAAGGAACATTTGTGCACCCTCACTCTTGTGCCCAAGTGCGACTACATTAATTAAATAGTGTTGAGGTCTAGAGATTGAGGGGACCATTCAATCAACATCACCCTCTTTCTTTTTAAACTAACCCTTTTAGACTCTAGATATGTAGCATGTAGCATTGTCTTGTTGGAAGATTATACCATCTGATATGTCATCATTGAAAATTTTGCCTAAGGAAGGTTGGTAAATCTGGTCTAACATGCTGGTGTAAGTGTTGAAATTCATTCTGCCCTCACAAGTGAAACAAGTGAACAACATTCGTGGACCTGAAGACGACATGCAGCCTCAAACCATTACACTGCCACATCCAGATTTGACTGTTGGGACAACACATCTTCCCTAACTCTTCGACGATCAGAAACAGCTACAGGGGTTCCAAGATGTGAGGAGAAATACAAATTTTACTAATCATTTTTGGGATCCAATAAAATTTTGGCATCCAATAAAAATGTGTACAAGCGTAGTAAATTGGTGGAAACTAATGTGGAGAACCTACGTCAAAGTTGCTTGCATCCGACCAAACAACTTTAGCTCAATCATCATCAGTCCAATCTTAATGATCTTTTGTACAAGATAATCACTTCTTCTTGTTCACCTGAGACAGCTATGGTTTCTTTCTAGCCTTACATCCTCTTCCCTCGGAGTTGTACACCTTTTGCGACCTTGACCATAACAGTTTTTGAGATAATCATTGAAAAAATAGGAATAAACGTTAGTGTCACACATTGAATGGCAGAAGGTTGCCCCAACGACTTATGCACACTATGCAAAAAACACGCATTTAAGCGGTTATTACAGCAAAAGGAAAACACATCAAATATTAAGTATTGATAGAATATACGCAAAAATGTTTCTTTGCATAATGCCATGTATGAAATAAATGAGTCTCAATCATATTATTCACTTTTTCATACCTGCCCCATAATTTTGACCAAGTCTATATATATATATATATATATATATATATATATATATATATATATATATATATATATATATATATATATATATATATATATATATATATATATATACGAGGGGCGGTCAATAAGTTTTGCAATTCGGATATAAGGAAACGAGATATGAGGAAAAGTGTTTTATTATTTTTCAATATAACTACCCTCGACTTCAATGCACTTGCGCCACTTGTCCCCGAGGCTTCGAATTCCCGACAACCAGAAATCTCCCGACTGCTGTTCAATCCACTCCTGGACGGCGAGCTGGACATCTTCATCGTCCCCAAACCGGCGTCGACGCAGTGCAGCCTTAATCTGGCAAAATAAAAAGTAGTCGCTAGGGGACAGATCTGGACTGTAGGGGGAATGGTTGAGCTCCTCGAATCCGCACACGCGCAAGGCAGCTTATGCAACTCTGGCCTTGTGGACTTTGACGACGTTGAAGTCGATCATGGGGCGTGAGGTTTCTAGGGACCAAACGGGCAGAGACCTTGGTCATGGCCAAATGGTCGTGGATCGTGTTGATAACACTTCCATTTGATATTCCAAGTTCTCGCTCGATTTCTTCGACCTTCACCCATCGATTTTCGAGGATCATCCTCTCTACACGGTCCACATTATCCTCGTTGGTCACGTCTGACGGGCGTCATCTTCAAGGGACTCACGACCATGGCGGAACTCCCTATTCCAGCGAGTGTGATAGAACGGTTTGAGGCCGCTTAATTTCAACCGTAATCACATGTTTTTAGAAACACGATGCTACCCACGTGCATCTTCGCCTTGAAGCCGGGCGCATTATAGCCGCCACCTGAGTCAATGTTTAACCAAAAAGGTTTATCTTTCCCCGTTTCGCCCCATGCTTCGAACCTCGCCAGATTGAGTTAGGCTTATGGGCAGATAAGGTATTGTTCTCAGGCGCGGCAGTGCATTCCCTCGAAGCCCCCACTCCAGTGTTCTCTACGCCAAGGGGATGCCTCGACTATTTATATGAAAACTTTACCACTAAGAGCAGATTTGAGATCCAGATTTTCTTCGCGAGACATCACTACGGTCCAGTCTCACCTTGTGCACCAAAGGGCCCTCTACCTCGAGATCCACCATCATTTGTCCAGAAGAGGACAATATCCCTTGAGTGCCAAGGTTCGAACCTTCATGACACCAAGTCCACAAGGCTTCCCCTGTTTTTCAGAAAGAGAATAACGTTAGAACAGCCATTGTTCTTTGAGCTCGTTGACAAAAAACGGTTCTCACCCTTCCCCCCCTGTTGTTCAGAAAGATAACAACATTAGAACAGCCATTGTTCTTTGAGCCCGTAGACAAGAAACGGTTCCCACCCTTCCCCCTTGTTGTTCAGAAAGAGAACAACATTAGAATAGCCATTGTTCTTTGAGCCCGTAGACAAGAGACGGTTCTCACCACCCCTGTTGTTCAGAAGAGAACAACGTAGAACAGCCATTGTTCTTTAAGCCCGTTTGCCAAGAATCGGTTCTTATTCCAAAGACGCCACGTCAGGATCATTTAATCCATCCCCCCCCTTCGGCTGGAACTCGCCAGCGGACCGAAAATTCCTTCACGTCGCCTTCCTCTGTACAACAAGTGTAATTACGTAAGCTGAACGTTACCTTTGAGTATTTAACCCTTTTGTCAACCCTATCATGTGCTTTAAATGGTTTAGCGAACCATCCCATCCCTTTAATTTTTATTTGTTTTACCTTTTTAAATCTCTTCCAAATCTTAATCCTCGGAGTAGCTAGATTTTCCACGACCCTTTCCATTCTCTGTTTATGTCAATATTTTCCGTTTTGTGTGTTATTGATAGTTTTTATTAATAAAACTCTATTTTATTAATGATAGCCATATTATTATCCTTGAGCTCAGTTCCACTTCTTAAGCATATTGAAGATAAATAACCTCGGTCGACCAGACACCACGCGCTCTAAATATAATTGAATAAGTTCCCTCAACGAATAATCATATATGGTATATCGTCGAGAGTACATTCTCGTTGGTCACGTCTGATGGGCGTCATCTTTAAGGGACTCACGACCATGGCAGAACTCCCTATTCCAGCGAGCAATGGTTGCATAGGAAGGGGCGGTGTCAGGGTACACTGCAACCATGCGTTTATGGGATCTCTTTTGCATTTTGCCTTCCTCGGTCAAAAATTTGATCACTGCGCTGTGCTCAACCTTCTTCATTGTTGAAAATTTGTGACTGACGATCTGCGATCAGCTACTGCTTCTTAAACAGATGAGGCAGGAGCGTGCGGCTGCAGGTCCTGACTTGTCATAACTTGTCCTAACACCCCCACAAACAGCCATCTCCCTTCCTCTGTTTTGCCCTACCGATTCGCAAAACTTATTGACCGCCCCTCGTGTATATATATATATATATATATATATATATATATATATATATATATATATATATATATATATTTGTAAAATAGAGTTAATCTGGGGGCTGCAGGAAAAATTAACGTTCCTAAGCCAAAACATAACTCGTGAATAGAATCATTCTCTCATAACTTCCTTACATCTACTCTACCTATTCTGCTAGTCTAATGGAATACTATTGCATCTCTCAAGTGAATGATGGTGCCGATGAGGTTGAGGCTGATTTGAAAGAGGTCAGTTAAACTCTTCAACCAACCCCCTTTTCTCTTTTTAAGCCTTTTTTTTAATCTTCTTATTGTAATTATTAAGTTTAGTGATGCACGATTTTGTTAGTGATTACTACTAGGGAATACTACTAGATTACTAAAAATAGCGGGAGAGTGTGAGAGTGCACCCCGTCTACAATTAAAGGGGGTATGGGGGCGAAGCCCCATTTCGAAATTCCCTTCAAAATGATATATTTATAATACAATATGATGTGAACCCAAAACGCAAAAATCGCTAAGAAAAATCGTGCGCCATTAAACTTAATTACCTTTTTTATTTCCTGATCCAAATTTACATTCACTATACGGTATTTATATGCGTGGTACAATCTCACCGTAACAATACCCAACGTATTTTCCAGGCCATTTTGCAGTATCTGGTGGTCAGGGCAAATTCCCGATCACACCTACTCCCCCCTTCATCATAACAATATCACCGATATTTCCCGCTATCACATAATCAATCCATCTGTCATGCGTCGTCTTCTAAAGCTCTTCATTGTCTGCCATATATCTTTTTTTACTCTTTTCCATTTCTCTCATTTTGTTTCTGCTCATAATACTAAAAAATACAACACAGAAGAAGTCATATTCCTGATTTTAAAAAAGTCAAATTTTGATCCCTTTTACAGTAAAATGAGGTAAGTCGACTGGACGGAAGTCCTCAACATGATCAATATCGCCGCGATCAACGAGAACTTTTAAAAAATATTTTCTAGGTACGAAAAAAATGCGTTCCAAAGAAGGAAAGTCCCCTGACTCTAAATAGATGCTCGCCGTGGATCAATAATACGGTAAAGTTTGCTAAAAGACAAATAAACTGCTGTTACAACTTGCTAAAAGAAATAGTAACAATGTAAAGCGCAAAATTTATTCTCATTATTGGCGTTGGGTTTAAAACGAAGTAAAAAAAGCAAACTACCTAATTTATCTATATAAAATGTATAAATAAAACCCCAAACAGTTCTATGCGCATGTCAATAATAGAAAATATTCGATATTTTATAGAAATGAGAAGGTAAATACGAATTAAACATACTTTCCAATCTTAAGTGATCACAAATCGAACTTTCATATTATGTAGATAAAATTAAAATTTTTAAATCTTCAGGTCCGGATAGAATTCATCCGAGGCATGTTAAAGAGTTAAAAAGAGTTCCATAGCGCGCCACTATGATTAAAAAATATGCACTTAATAAAGCCATGGACATCATTTACCTTGATTTTAATAAGGCGGCCGATTTTAGCTTGTAACCTTCACGGACGATGGTCATAATTAGCTCATATAAGCAGAGCATAACCCACATCGGAGGAAATACAGCAAGATCTAAACGAGGTCTATTACGTGACCGATGAATTTTGATCTCTATAAGTGCAAAGAAATGCACGTAGGCTCTCGAAATGAAAACTTTAATTATATGTACATTAATTAGGCTGTCATCGATCTCGGTCTCCTTTCGAACGATGTCAAATTTTCGAAACGGCGTCGAAAATGCAAAATAGGCAAATAAAGCACTCAATTTTATTAAAATAAATTTTGAATATAAGAGTAAATAAATTGTAGCTCCATTGTTCAAATCAGTCGTGTGTCCTCAGTTGGAATATGCAGATAAGTTCTGATCCTCTTCTCTGAAAAAGCATATTGCTACATTCGAAAGAGCACAGCGAATGGTCACAAAGCTTATTCCGTAGCTGCGGAACAAACCATATAAAGACAGATTTAAACAATTTAAAATGCCCTCGCTTAGTGATAGATGTCTTCACGGCCAATTGAAAGACCTCTTCAAGATTCTGAAAGGTTGTGATAATATGGTCTTTGATTCACTATTTGAACGCGCTGAAAACACAACCCTAATTAATGGTCATAAATTGAAATTAAAACATTATCAGAGGAAAATCGTAGGCAACATTTTCACTTATACAATAGTTCCAAATTGGAGCGCTCTTACAGCTAATGTAGTTCAAAGTACGGCAATCAACACGTTTAAAAATAAATTGGACAAACACATATTTAATTAATAAAAGTCACATACTAAACAACACGTAATACTAATCATAGATTAGATTAACGTGTTACTTGCCTTCTATTCTCAATGTCCTCCAAATACTTCCTTACCTTACCTACTCTTCCTACGAAAAGCCATAGAGCAGATCTAAGGGTCTTTTCTAGTCTTCATTCTATAATTCTATAATAACAGTCATATGAATAATGATGATGTTAATAATAATCATCATATTAATAGTAATAATAGGGGGTCTGCATGGTGCCCTTCAAAGCAAATGCCTTCACTTACCGCCCATCCACCCACTAAGGAAAAGTTTAAGATAAAAAATACGTCTTTAAGGCAACGCTCAAAAAAGCCCTTGTTGAGAGAGAAGGGTAGGCAAAAAAGCGCCTCATTCCACATTTTAGGTGTTAGAGGAGATGAGAATACAGAATCAATGATGCAGCAGAGTAACTACGAGGAATATAAATTAAGGAGACAGATCGAGAAAGAAGAGTTCTCATGGGCAAGGTTTATCTTCAGGGTTTTTTTACGATCGGGCAAAGAGTAACGTGGTTGAAATCAGATACTATCACAGGTAACGAGAGGGAGGTATTAAAGATAACAGTCAAGTAAGGGAGGAGGACAGGGAGGAGCTGATCTTAAAGACTTAGTGGGAGGGTGATGAGTCGAGAGGATTGCTGGTCTATATAGAAGAGAGAAAAAGGGTAGTCAGTTCTTTACCCGACACTGGGGAGAAAAAGTGAGTTCGGGCAGGGAAGTTGCCGAGAGACAGAGACAGTGTGAATCTCTGTGCTGATGTGAAATAGGGAATCAAGTAAAAAAATGGCAATGGTGAGGGAGAAAATAGACGGCTGGCAAATGTGAAGAGAGACGAACAAGAAGTTTGTAGTGTGTATGTGAAATGGATATGTTGTCAGCAAGGATATGGTGTTTAATGAGATTCATGAGCATACATCAGAAGTGTGGTGTAAGAGATACTGATGCTGTATCTCTATAAGTACCCCAAAGGCTCCTCTTACATGTTCATTTGTGTTTCTTTACATTCAGAATAGAGTTGGAGGGAAAGTGTGGAGAAAGGGAACAAAGATATCAAGGTAGGAGGAGAGTGTGCAGAAAAAGGAATTGTATGACATGTTGAGATCAGCAGAGGGAGAGAAGCTGTTTTACGAGGTAAGGAGTGAGATAAGAGCCATGAAGCTCAGTGACGGGAAATATGAGAGATGGTGGAAGGGAAAGAGATAAATAGAATTAGATGAGGAAATGGTCGGAAATATTTGTGGAGAGGCCGTAATAGAGAGGCTGTGAATTTGGGAAGAGGAAACAACAATGTCAACTATAACTAAATTAATGTGTGTGTGTGCGTGAGAGAGAGAGATAGAAAGAGATAGAGAGAAAGTAAAATTTAATTAAAAATGTCAAGAACTTTGAGAGAAGAGGGACTGATGGGGTATGTAAAAATCGCCCAGAATATGGACAGTAGAAGACGAATTTGACTAAGATATGTTTATAAAGTCACTCAATTCATCAAAGAAGCTTTCAATCAGAAGGGCATTAAAAGGGTGGGTGAGGTAGATAATTGCGATTTTAAGTGGATAATTTAAAAGTATGGGGACATAAAAAGGCTCAAAAGTGTCTGGTGGGACAATTGGAATGGGGAGGGGGAGAGATGTGGGTCGGACTCAGTCAGTTTGCTTTAAACGCACTCCGTTCGAATAACTTAGAACCAGGAAAATGAGGTAAATTCGGTGAGCGAGTAAGGCGGAAATCAGCGCAAGCAAGAAGAATAAAAAGAAATATATGCGCATGCTGGACTAAGTGGAGATTCCTCCTGTGTTCAGTGGACAGGGTATATTCCCTAAAGAGGCATAATACTCTTATTTTCCTCTCATTTCCACGCTATAACTTCCACTCAATTTACCAACTAGAAGCAACATAACACTAACGCCACAGCGTCCAGACCCACACAAAACTAGGGTGTATTTGAACACTGGAAGAAAGCCTCGCTAGGGAGCGCAAAGAAGGTTCTTAGCACCACGAGTCAGAAATTTACCGGAGGCGCCTAATAGTGTAGGTCCATATAGGCAACGTGTTCTTAAATTGCTTACCAATAGGTAGGAAAATAGGGACCCACAGGAGGTTAAGTAATTATGGAACGCTTCTCCTATCTTTCATTTCAGGTTTTACGTGAAGATCAGAACAACATAAATTTCAGAAGAAGGATCACCAGGAAGAACGCCTAGACGATCGCAAACAATATGACAGGGGACCACCCTCCACTAGGGAAAGGAGGAACCCTAGAATGCCTCTGGATAGCACTACGCAACATATACCAGAAACAGAAGCTCGACAAAGGAAAGATCTGCGAGAACCTTTACGGAAATCTGAAGGTACGAGGGGCGGTCAATAAGTTTTGCAATTCGGATATAAGGAAACGAGATATGAGGAAAAGTATTTTATTATTTTTCAATATAACTACCCTCGACTTAAATGGACTTGCCCCACTTGTCCCTGAGGCTTCGAATTCCCGACAACCAGAAATCTCCCGACTGCTGTTCAATCCACTCCTAGCGGCGAGCTGGACATTTTATCGTCCCCAAACCGGCGTCTACGCAGTGCAGCCTTGAGCTGGCGGAATAAAAAGTAGTCGCTAGGGGCCAGATCTGGAGTTTGGGGGAATGGTTGAGCTCCTCAAATCCACACTCACGCAGGGCAGCTTGTGCAACTCTTAGCCTTGTGGGCTTTGACGACGTTGAAGTCGATCATCAGGCATGAGGTTCCTAGGGACCCAACGGACAGAAACCTTGGTCATGGCCAAATTGTCGTGGATTATGTTGATAATACTTCCATGTGATATTCCAAGTTCTCGCCCCTCGTATCTTGAATACTTGTGTGGTGTCCAAATTTGATAACTTCCTTTATTATAATTCTCACGTGGTTGATTTCTATTACCTTTTTCATATCTCCCTTATCGTGAGATACTACCTAAATACTTACTTTCCGTCAGATCACACTTTTATAATTTTTGATATGGGAAGGGATGTCGATGATTCTTAGTAGAGCTACGATGGGCGGTCAATAAGTTTTGCGAATTGTTAGGGCAAAACAGAGGAAGGGGGATGGCTGTTTGTGGGGGTGTTAGGACAAGTTATGACAAGTCAGGACCTGCAGCTGCACGCTCCTTCCTCGTCTATTTAAGAAGCAGTAGCTGATCGCAGATTGTCAGTCCCAAATTTTTCAACATTGGAGAAGGTTGAGCACCGCGCAGTGATCAAATTTTTGACGAAGAAAGGCAAGAATGCAAAAGAGATCCATGAACGCATGGTTTCAGTTTACACCGACACCGCCCCTTTCTATGCAACCATTGCTCGCTGGAATAGGGAGTTCCGCCATGGTCGTAAGTCCCTTAAAGATGACCCTCCTCCAGGGCACCCGTCAGACGTGTCCAACGAGGACAATGTGGTCCGTGTGGAGAGGATGATCCTCAAAAATCGACGGGTGAAGGTCGAATAAATCGAGCGAGAACTTGGAATATCACATGGAAGTGTTTTCAACATCATCCACGACCAAGGTTTCTGCCCGTTAGGTCCCTAGAAACCTGACGCTCCATGATCGACTTCAACGTCGTCAAAGTCCACAAGGCCAGATTTGAACAAGCTGCCCTGCGCGAGTGCGGATTCGAGGAGCTCAAACATCCCCCCTAAAGTCCAGATCTGGCCCCTAGCGACTACTTTTTATTTCGCCAGCTCAAGGCTGCACTGCGTGGACGCCGGTTTGGGGACGATGAAGATGTCCAGCTCGCCGTCCAGGAGTGGATTGAACAGCAGTCGGGAGATTTCTGGTTTTCGGGAATTCGAAGCCTCAGGGACAAGTGGCACAAGTGCATTGAAGTCGAGGGTAGTTAGATTGAAAAATAATAAAACACTTTTTCCTCATATCTCGTTTCCTTATATCCGAATTGCAAAACTTATTGAGCGCCCCTCGTAGTGTGTTATGAAAAAAATGCCAGAAAAACAAAAAAAAACAAACACAGAAAATGGCCAAGTCCTGCCTCAAATGGAGGGATATTATGGAAAGAAAGGAAAGAATTAAAAGACGAAGGAGAAAGGAAAAGAAGCAGAACCTATGCGGGAGTAGCAAACAGTGTTCTTTGCCTGTGTAATTATTAAAGTCTAGTCGGCGGTCTTCAGTGACATCGCGACATGTATTGAATGCTGGCCGGGAAAGCATCTTGACTTGAAAATGTGGAGAAAGTGGTCGCAAACGAATCCGCCACGGAGGAGCGAACCGAGATTGCGACCTAATTCTTTTAAAGAAAGAGAGGGGGCCCTACGAGAACTTGCCTCGAATCATTTTTACTCGCTTCTACACCTCTACAAGAGGCGTCTTTCCAGTTAAGTGAAGACACCTATACCCGCCAAGAAAAACGGAGACGTACTTAGAAATTTACCGGAACCTAGACCTAGCTTGATGAAATTCATTGATAGTGAAATAGTTAGGGCGGGTCTTATAACGCGTGTAGACATATTGCTTCTGTCTGAGGGTTGTCTCACACGCGGTGGACTACCAAGGAAGCGATCGGCGTGCAAAACTAACAGACGTTCTAGGAATAGTAGTTAGGCCCATCTCGATAGTGTTGCCGGAGTAGAACTAAACGGCCTCATCCAATGAGCTAAATCCTCGATTGGGATAGAGAAATCAGTCATATTCTGAAATGCGAACCACCACGCCCGTTCCAAACATCACAGGAGTGGTATTTAAGACATCAGCGGCCCAGAATATGATATTTGAATGGGAAAGTTATTAGTATCATGAAGGTCTTCGCCTACCTCCCACCCAAGAACACGTTGAACATCCGGAGAGCACAGGTACAGATCGAGAAAAAAAAATGAAGCGGTTCACGGACAGGAATGCGTAAACTGATCCACATTTACGACCTCACCCAATAATAGCTCGTGATCAAGTTGTCAAGGATCTGACCCATGGAATTGATAGAGTAGTCTACTAAAAGGGGTGTGTGTACTGTTATAATCTCCGAGCAATAGAGAGGGCTTAGGAAACCGTGCTACGGTGCCGAGAAAGTTCCCCGTGTCTAAATCGGGCGACGGTAGAATGTACACAGAAATAACAGTATACCGTCTATCTAGGTGTAGCTGCATTGTCAATGCATGAAAAGAGGCATTTATTGCGAATGAAAGAACAGAGACATCATGCCGCGTGCAATTTGCGCAACCTCCTGCTCGCCCCCAAACCCCAGGAGGGTGGGCAGGAGGCACTGCCCAGCATGGGAACAGCATGACTTGAGCCTCAGTAGCTCTCCCATTTGGGCCGGAGTCCTCGGCAATTCCACTGATTAAATATGCTCTCCAGGTCTAGCTCTAGGAAATACGGGGTTAGGGGGGAGGGCTCTTCTAAGTGAAGACCATCATGGCAGTTGTTATACGCTTCATGGAGGCAGACTTCGGCTGCTATTGGCAGTATAAGGGGCTAAAGGTGTTGATGCCTTGGATGACTTATCGGGGGAGGTTCGGCTCGTTATTCGAGTCTTTTCCTCCCTCGACCTCGAAACCTTTCTCGGGGGGCAGGTTTTGGAGATGGGGAGCCAGTAGCATGGATTCCTTAACGCTGTAGTGATACCAACTGACACGCACCAACTCAGGGAGCACTGTCACAATGGAACGTGATGGAGAGTAAGGATTAGGTTCAAGGACACCCCCCTTGTTTTCACATTACGCATTCGATCTTGACTGCTCCTTGGTCGGCTAACTCTTCAGTAATGTCTTCCAAGGAGTAGCCCCCAGGGAGGAAGATAAACCCCTATTCGTCTTGTTCTTCTTGCTCTTTCTTTTCTTTCTAGGAGAGCGGAGCAAACCCGCCTCTTTCCACATCAGGACGGAGTAGCCTCAGCCATATCATTTGCCAAGACGGAGAAGGTTCTAGTCGATAAGAGGAGACTAACCAGAGGAGAAGGTCACTCCTTTAATTGTGAATCCTCGAAGGCCCGTCTCACATCATATTGACTTTGCACAGTGGGGGGGGGGCGAGACTCAGGTTCATGGTTATCATGGACCGAACTCAGCTTAACCCTAAAGGAAGACTCTACCATCTTTTCAGGGGACCCTCCAAGATCATCTCCTCTTCAGGAAGCGACTTCCATTGGCTACCACCCCTAAGGTGTCGGGCATTCCGATTGGGGTCTCATAAGGCCTATGGCCCGTCACAAAATTCTCTGGGACTGACATGACAATCTCGATGCGGAGCGGGCATGCCGGCTTCCTCAAAGTGGCAAACCTGGTGTCTACGAGGTGTCTTGTCATGGCATAGGGAACAACGGATTCTATTACACCTCTAAGGGGTTTGAGGTAGGCACTTGCCCCATCGGGGGAAGGATAACCGATGCAACGCGTTATCTGCCTCAGCGTGCTATTTAGGGGTGGGGGAGAAAGAAAAGGGGGACCCGCCATAAGTAGAGAGTCGCCTCGAGGCAAATCTCCAAAAGGGAATAAGGGGGAAACCCCCGGACCCATACTTTGAGGAGAGGGGGGATAGAACTTCTCCAATAAGATGCTTTTTTTGGAGGGCCTACCACTAGATTAAAGTTGCCCTAAGACAACTCTCTACAAGGGATTAAGGGACAACCCGAACTCGTACCTTTGGAGAGAAGGAAACACCACTTTCGATAGGAGAAAATTTCTGAGTTTCCTGAGACTGCACAGGGGAAAGGGGGTATTTCTCTCATAGAGGTGAAGCAGCCTGAGGGCGGCTCCGCAGATGGCAAAGCGGAAACCTCTTCGCCGCTGGAAAAATGTTTGAAGGGGACCCCTCAACCAATCAGAGTGGTGCTGTCACGAAATACCTCATCCGACCTAACACCAAGGTCTGGTGGGAATTTGCTATTAGAGATGTATATATACTACGTCCAGCCGCTCCCTCTTATTCCATTTCGAGTTTTCAGACTTTCTAGGTCTCCAACCTGGGTACGTTAAAGGTTGGTGTTCACATCTGTGCAAGATTGAACACTAATCAAAAGTTGCCCAGTGGACCGCTCATTCAGCAAGAGCTGCATATACCAACAGAGCAGCCAGATCGGCAGGGCGTAGGGAGGATTCCCTTTCTAGATCTTACTAGTCGTTGATACGACGTCCGGGATCTGGATCTGTTGTGGCAAAAGTAGAGACTCAACCGGAGACTTTTCGTTGGCCTAGCAGCCAACAAGGCAGTAAAGCCCACTTACCATAGGCAGTACAGGCATTATGTACCCGAGAAAGCCCACAGAGAGGAGGTAGTCAATGCTGAGACGGAGCGAGGAAGAACCGCACCAACTACTTCCCTAGGCCCCGTCAGAGAGTTTAAGTCAACCCAGTGACGAGGCTTTCCTAATTTGCATTCGGTCTGGGATAGAAAAGTTTCTTCCGTATCAAGTGCAGGTAGACAAAAGGTTGAGGAGAGAGTCGCAGAGGAAAAAAAAGTGCGCTGAGAGGGAGTGAAGAGAAAGCTCATTGACACCTTTCCCAGGCCTCATCAGACAGTTCATCAACCCCACGACTGGGCTTCCTTAGTTTGCGCGTAGGCCGGGAGAACGCGCATCTCATGTAGGTACCAAGTGTAATAGGCTACACAGCTCCCCCCTTCCCCAACTTCTGGGAATAAATTAGGGAATGGAAAAGAATTAATGCAGGGGCGGTGAATAAATGCTTTAAAATTAAAAGCAATTGAAGTGCTTTGAGAGCTTCGAGAACTTATATTATGGCTGACGGTAAAAATAACGTTTTAATTGGGATTAAAGTTGAGTGTAGCTTAGCTGAGAGATAGATTGAATCTGCGAGACCAAAGAGTATGTGGTGGATGTAAAAAAGAGTGGAAGTGGATTGGCTGAATATAAAGAGGTTGTGCATCGAGTGAAAGACCGTCGATAACATGGGAATGAATATGAAGAATGTATACATAATTGCATCTTATTAAAGAATACCTAATATTGCCGTCGGACTGTTGGAAAAACTTATGGTAAAAACTAGCAAGATCGACATTCCTCAATAATGTGTTGTTACCTAAGATGAATGTATGGAGAGTATGGAAAAATGGGACATATTGACGAATATTTTGGAGCCAGACATCCAACGTGGAGTGGAACTTGCTGAAGCCGCACTGTGCAAAAGATATTTGGCCTCAACTGATCAGGAAAAAGACTAATTGGACGGAAACCAGCCAGAGTAAAGTGAAGCATTAATATTGTAACACCCAAGCCAAGTCTGCTATTTAGTTACACTAATCCCAAGTCCCTGATTGGCTAGTTTATTGAGCTTCTTTTGAGCAAAGTCGATGATTGGTTTGATGCCATTGAGAAACCACCCACCTTACCTTCGCACACTCCTCCTTCTCATTATCTTGTTATTTTTCCTCATTTGTACGAACTTGTGAGCTTCTAACCCTTTTTCCCTCAGACGTACGTACTTGCGCCTGAAATGAGCTTCAAACTCATTTCCACTTGTTATATATTTCTTCTTTTTCTGACTATCGACTTCTTCGCACACTAGTAGGCCAATTATGTCTACAATAATATATATTAAGAGCATTTGCATACTGAACCCTCAAAACTGCTGAAAGTTTAGATTCACACTGTAGATATAAAGAATGAAAGTCAAAAATGGATAACAAGTACCTTATGATTAAATTTTATATATGGATATCCAATTGGTATTGTTAGTATTGTGATAATGATTCTCTACTTCATTTATATATTAATTATAATATATATTTGTAAAATAACTTAATAGGATTTATAAGAATAGCAGATTATAATTTAAGTTGACTCGATTTTTTTTAGTGATGTTGTCAATGGGAAATTGGCTTATTGGTTTGACGTTATAAGGGCTCCGCCCACCGATCTCACTTTTCACTCCGCCATTTTCATGAGAGCAAACTTTCTTGGTGAGAGAAATCTCGTCTGGATGGAGTTAGTGGAGCGCTAACACTTAATATTCACGGATTTTATATATGATTTTAGTAAAGGAGATATGTCTAGACATTATTTTTGAGATAAGGTCTCTACTCCAGCCGTACCAAGAAGAAATCTGGTTTAGAAGCTTGGAAAAAAGTAAAGTGGCTACTCAGTCGGTATCCTGAAATGATACCAACCCCAATATTAACCGCAAATGTTTTTTACTCATTTGTCGCCAAAACTATCTATGTGTCTACACGCTATAAGATGATCCTCCATCCACACCGTGACACACCCAGACTTAGTAGCTATTTTGCCACCGAGGATGTGTGCAGATCTGTTTATAAACTTAGCCCAGATTATTCATCTAAGGTGGATTTCTTCGATCATTTTCATCGACTTATTCATGAACACCCAACTGATCGGATTGAATTTATATATAGTCGGTCAGCCCAACCGCCTCTCAAATACAATAGTGGAAGCAAAGTACTTGTAAATCTTTAGTTAATGGATATAGAAGATTTAATCATTGGTGAAATTTCCAAAATGAGGTTACGTATCAGTTTTTCTTTGTAGGACGTCTATCCGATAGTCGCAGTACATGGGGAGACAGGTTTTTCTGCATATTACATTATAACATAGTAAATGATGGTGAGAAAGTAGTGAACATCGTTATATTTGATACAAAGCCTATGTTACTTTGCTTTCTCTCATGGTATTCCCGCCAGCTCAATGATACAATGAAAACCAAGATTGAAGAGGCGAGGATGAAAGAACTCATTCTCACAAATGAAAATGTTGGTAGTAAACACAAATTGTTGTTTATCTTTATGGAATAGATAAAACTCGTATTTTATCATCTTTATTTTATTCATATTAAACAAAGAATATTATAAATGATAAAAATATACGCATAAGGAGGTGATAATAAGTGATAAAGATGAAGCATATATTAACTATATTTTTAAATGGTATGTAAGCTCTCTTTGAAACCGAAAGGTATGGTTCGTTTGAGGGTTAATAGATAATCCTTGAGCAGGAAGTATATATTTCACCTCGCTCCTCGTTTGGATATATACCAAGTAGGATTTGGGACCCGTAGAACATAATGAATCCCCCTACACATCTAAACCGTATAAATCTGTGATCCCATCGGTGAGATCACTTAGGAATTCTCCAAGTCGGAGCGGTAGTAGCTCATTCAAGGCATTAGCACGAATGCCTTCACGTGGTAGCGATACCAACAGGTACGCACGGACTCAGAGAGCCTGTCACGGTCGAACGTGATGGAGAGTGTAGGGGTGGGTCTCGAGGCCCCTCCCTGTTTTTTCATCACACATTCGACCTTAACCGCCCCATGTTCGGCAAGCTCTTCATTAATGTGATCTAAGGAGGTATGCAAGAGTTTCCTTGCACAAGCCACCCCCTTCATGAAGTTTATGGCCTCTTCGGAAGGGTCCGAGCATTCGCTAGAAGGCTTCCGTCAGAGAAACGGGCCAACTTCAGCTGTCTTCCAATCAAGCTAGATAATAGTCTCTTCTGATGGAGCATGTGGTATTTGTCCAACATTCTGCCATATGTAGAGTTAATAAATAGAAAGCGTTTGAAGCTAGCGGTCTCAAAAACGACTAGTATCTGCATGAGGAGCCCTGACGTAATTTAGGCTCCGTTCAGCGCACTTGCGAATTTGGTTTTGTTAGGGCTCCTCCGCTAGAGGGTGCCTCGGGGCCGGACGTACCGATCATGTCAAAGTGGCAGCGGATCCGTACTGCTCTGGAGCCCCCGCAGAGAGATAGGATTCTTTAATCATCTTTCATTTTCTCTTCTCTTTCTTATCCTTTGCAGACGAGAGCTGGGAGTCAACCTGCTTCTTTACAACCCCAGGAGGGAGACAAGGCCGGACAGACGGCTTCAACATGATCCTTCCCCGAAATGGAGAAGCATTTGGCTGTTTCATGTTTACCATTCGGGAAGGAGGTTCCTCTTATACGTAGGTAGATTACCACCAGAACGGACCCTATATTAAATCTCTTGTTGATTATAATAACGTCGCGCTCAACCCATATCCGCGTGCCTTACGATATTGGTATATGAGCCAAGCCGCTTCTCGTAAAAACGGCAGACAAGGTATTTATCTAAAGTCTTGAGGGACTCTCCCATCCACCCTTGATAGCAAAACCCTCTAAATACCCACCTCTCTCCTCAAAAACCCAGCCAGCCTCAATGCAAAAGAGGTGATTCATAACGACACTCTACGTCACCGACTTCCCAATAAAGGAATTATTAATGTCCATAATTTGACTCGGGCCATATTCCCTCCCATTATACCATCTTCAGGAAATTTTACAATAGTTTCTCTGACCTATCTAAATCTAACCCGGATTTTCCTTTGGAAGAGTATCTCGAATCTAGCCGTATACTCAGAAATGGACTCACCCTCTCTTTTCCGTGTTCCTTGGAACTGGCCATATGGTAGCGATTAGCTTCCTTGAATGTTGTACCAGTTTCTGTTACTTCACACTTCATTATGTGATAAACTTAATTCTAACTCCTAAAGTTATCATACATAAGATAAAAAGACCTCTGAGGTGTTACCCCCATCTTTGACGTCCATCGATCGCGAAAAGAAGGACAGCGCATCCTACAGATAAGTTATAACTTATCGAGAAATCACTCAAAGGGAGGAGCAGAATATATTAATTTAACTTAGGAAGCTCCATGATCAATGTTCCCTTTAAATTCTTCCGTAACACCAGATTACCTAAATAACCTTCAACTACGTGATTTCTTAAGGTTCATCGTAGTCGATTCACCATCGAGTTCGTATTCTTAAATTTACCGATTCATACTTAACTTCACTTTCATATCTATGCACGGCCATTTCATCCCTTAAACCCACGAATGCTTTAAAAAAAAACCCATCCTTTCCTTACACTGCCACTCTCATTGATCCATGGGATAGCTAATCCCTGGGTGCATTCGATACCTGCAGTATCAAAACTTTGTATCATGGACATCATCTGAGCCATCATTCCTTTAAGCTCTTTGTGGCCAGCGCGAGTCGCTAATTCCTCACTCAAACATCTTATTAACTCATAAAAGTAAAAGAAATAGCCTACTAAATTAGCACCAGACTTTCACTAATCAACTCACATCTCCCTACGCCACTCATACTAAGGATAGCTTTGTAAAAAACGACAAAATGGAAAGAAGGGAGAGAACAGAAAAGAAGCGACTGAAAGGAAAAAAGAGAACCGGAGCCATATAACATTTGAAAACGGTGCCACCAGGCCCCGTCAAAAGAGAAAAAAAGAAAATCTTAGTTTTTTTTTAATTTTAGGAGCTCATCTGGCGAGGAAAATCTTAGAGACGAGAGGATCGACCCTCTGATGAAAGGTGTGGTTAACAGAGATGCAACGGCATCCCTGAGAGCCTATCTATGTGGTGTAAAAGTCTCTCGACCCAAATGCAAAGAAAATTAACTGGAAAAAATGTATCTAAATTTATTTGCTCCCCGTAAAGCCTTACCTTCTTTAACCGGGCCTGAACCACCCTAGGTATAGGATAAAAAAACTCACATACCCTAAGTCCAATCACTTCTCCTTGTACACTCACTTACTCGAATATCTGTAATAATGGAAAATGCGCAGCCACAAACAAGAGAAGAGAGGAATGAATGGCTATCCACTTAGACAAAGCAATGATTGCTAAAGAGTTTGTTTGCAAATACGAGGAAACGAGATATGAGGAAAAGTGTTTTATTATTTTTTAATATAACTACCCTCGACTTCAATGCACTTGCGCCACTTGTCCCTGAGGCTTCGAATTCCCGACAACCAGAAATCTCCCGACTGCTGTTCAATCCACTCTTGGACGGCGAACTGGACATTTTATCGTCCCCAAACCGGCGTCCACGCAGTGCAGCCTTGAGCTGGCGGAATAAAAAGTAGTCGCTAGGGGCCAGATCTGGAGTTTGGGGAGATGGTTGAGCTCCTCAAATCCGCACTCGTGCAGGGCAGCTTGTCCAACTCTGGTTTTGTGGACTTTGACGACGTTGAAGTCGATCATCAGGCATGAGGTTTCTAGGGACCCAACGGACAGAAGCCTTGGTCATGGCCAAATTGTCGTGGATCATGTTGATAACATCTCCATGTGATATTCCAAGTTCTCGCTTGATTTCTCGACCTTTACCCGTCGATTTTCGAGGATCATCCTCTCCATACGGGCCACATTGTCCTCGTCGGTCACGTCTGACGGGCGTCCTGGACGGTGGTCATCTTCAAGGAACTCACGACAATGACGGAACTCCTTATTCCAGCGAGAAATGGTTGCATAGGAAGGGGCAGTGTCGGTGTATTTTGCAACCATGAGTTCATGGATCTCTTTTGCATTCTTGCCTTCCTTGGTCAAAAATTGAATCAGTGCGCGGTGCTCAACCTTCTATATTGTTGAAAAACTTGTGACTGACGATCTGCGATCAGCTACTGCCTCTTAAATAGACGAGGCAGGAGCGTGCGGCTGCAGGTCCTAACCTGTCACAACTTGTCCTAACACCCCCACAAACAGCCATTCCCCTTTCTCTGTTTTGCCCTACCGATTCGCAAAACTTATTGACTGCCCCTCGTATGACTCAGGGAATAATTTTACCTTTGAAGATCTTGAACATACTAAAACTAAGGCTATTTCCAAAATAATGCTAAGCTCAAGGGAGAGTTACAAAAATGAATTAGCTGTAAAACAAGTTCATGATGAAAGATTTTAATTTAAATTATTATGAATGACTAGAATTTAAATTTCCGAGTTAAATAAATAATGTCGCTCAACCTGATATCCTGAATGCCCATAAAAAAAATAACATCTCAAGATGGCGGGTGATCGCCCATCGCTACCGAAGATTTGGGTGCTTCTCATTATCAGTGCTGAAAATTACGATAATGAAGTGCTGAGATAGCTTATTTCTATCTGCTTCACTATATATATGATAAAGGGAAAGAGAGAACAACAGAAAAACCGGAGTTTATTTTTATCGAATTTCTTTATGTCACTGAGAATGCGAGGTACAATGGGACCTTATAGATGTATGTAAGTACGAAATTGAACACAGCACAGTTCTATTGGGTGCTGTACACTGTACGAGCCTTTTACTCAGTTTATCTCTCTATATATTTCAATCGTTGATGGAAGTTTAATTTGGGGCTGCTATTTTCTGATGAATTGTCTACATCGTCAATGTTGGAAAAATTTATGCCCCAGAAAACCTATGCAACCTACTTGTAGTTGGACTTTCAGGACACATTTTCTTCAATTTCAATCTATCGTTTAAGTAATTGAATAACCTTTAATGAACTTGTAGACCACTCAAGAAACGGCAAATCGGATCACACGATTTATCTGAATGAGGAAATATTAGGAGCTGTGGCCAAACACTGGTAAGGCTAGGTACTTTTTCACTCGTCTCTTTTAAATTTTTCATGTTTATCTTATCTCACACTAGAAAATGGCGATGAGGAAAACGACTAGAGTTCCTCTTCAAACCGATCGAGAGATGCCTGATCGTAGAAAAGTCTTTGCTATCATTTATGTAGAATTTAATGTTTTCCTCATCTGACTACATGAGATTTTCACCGATATGTGTCTATTTGGCAAATTGAGAAAGATATCAAAACCTTAAAGTACCTCCTCAAGTAATCATTCACAGAAATGTAATCTGTAGGAGATTAGATCCATGGGTTGGGTCTCACCCAATAGAGGGCACCAAGAATGAAATTGACTACAATTACATTTGGGTTTAAGTAAAAGAGGTCATTATATTCCAAACTTATAAAGCATGTTTTTAAAGTAGTTTTGAGGAAAACTTCAATCACACATAGAACCAGAGAAAATAGGCATTTCTTTATATATATATATATATATATATATATATATATATATATATATATAGATGAAAACCAAGCACGCCATTGTCAAAAACATCTTTATTTATCTGTATTTGAACGTTTTGAGGATCTAGCCTCATCAGCGACACTAAAAAATAAGAATTAAAAGATTAAAATTTCTAGTTTAATAAATTACTAAAATTAAATAGTGCTATTTAGAATAAGTTACTTAATGCAAGAATAAAAAAATCATTAATTCATGATACAATGTAGAGAATGGATGCAGTTTGATTTATATTTAAATTAGGTTTAAGTTTTAGGATGTAAAGTGATTCTAATATTCGTAGTTCGTCGGGATGGGGAATATGACTAAGTATTTTAAAGTTATCCAGATTAATTCCAGTCTTGCATATCTTGATCTGATCTCGTATAGGCGAGGGGTTTGGTTTGTTTAGAACCAGCCCCGTGCGGGTCGACCTTCCGCGATGCGACAATGGATTGACCTAATGGTCGAACCAATATAAGATGAATCGCAAGATTCACAACTATATTTATAAATTACAGAGGAGTAGCTGGGGAATGGAATTCGGTCCTTATAGCTGAAATAGGACCCAATATTGGGCCCATTTTTTAATACGAATTTGCGTTCGACATATGGATAGAATTTATTTATAGTCTTCTTAATCTCTTTAACAAAGTCGTTTGATTTTCTACCAAAGTATTATTCCTTTTCTTTATTCTCCCATAATTGCAGAAAGCTAATCCTGAATATTAATCAATAGGAGAACACATGAATAAATTTTCAAGAAGGGTTCGATACAAATGAGAACTAAAAGCATTTTTTTTACCAGTCTAAATACATTCATAATAATTTCATTGTATTGCCTGTTGTGATATTATCCATTGCGTGGTTGGCTTCAGGTAGGTGGTTAATAAATGCATTCATTGTATTGTCTCTTGTGATATTATCCATTGCGTGGTTGGTTTCAGGTAGGTGATTAATAAATGCATTCATTGTATTGACTGTTGTGATATTATCCATTGGTTGGTTGATTTCAGGGAGGTGATTAATAAATGCATTCATTGTATTGTCTCTTGCGATATTATCCACTCCGTGGTTGGCTTCAGGTAGGTGGTTAATAAATGCATTCATTGTATTGACTGTTGTGATATTATCCATTGCGTGGTTGGCTTCAGGTAGGTGGTTAATAAATGCATTCATTGTATTGACTGTTGTGATATTATCCATTGCGTGGTTGGCTTCAGGTAGGTGGTTAATAAATGCATTCATTGTATTGTCTCTTGTGATATTATCCACTCCGTGGTTGGCTTCAGGTAGGTGGTTAATAAATGCATTCATTGTATTGACTGTTGTGTTATTATCCATTGCGTGGTTGGCTTCAGGTAGGTGGTTAATAAATGCATTCATTGTATTGTCTCTTGCGATATTATCCACTCCGTGGTTGGCTTCAGGTAGGTGGTTAATAAATGCATTCATTGTATTGACTGTTGTGATATTATCCATTGCGTGGTTGGCTTCAGGTAGGTGGTTAATAAATGCATTCATTGTATTGTCTCTTGTGATATTATCCACTCCGTGGTTGGCTTCAGGTAGGTGGTTAATAAATGCATTCATTGTATTGACTGTTGTGATATTATCCATTGCGTGGTTGGCTTCAGGTAGGTGGTTAATAAATGCATTCATTGTATTGTCTCTTGTGATATTATCCATTGCGTGGTTGGTTTCAGTTAGGTGATTAATAAATGCATTCATTGTATTGACTGTTGTGATATTATCCATTGCGTGGTTGGCTTCAGGTAGGTGGTTAATAAATGCATTCATTGTATTGTCTCTTGTGATATTATCCCTTGCGTGGTTGGCTTCAGGTAGGTGGTTAATAAATGCATTCATTGTATTGTCTCTTGTGATATTATCCATTGCGTGGTTGGTTTCAGGTAGGTGATTAATAAATGCATTCATTGTATTGACTGTTGTGATATTATCCATTGGTTGGTTGGTTTCAGGTAGGTGATTAATAAATGCATTCATTGTATTGTCTCTTGCCATATTATCCATTGCGTGGTTGATTTCAGGTAGGTGATTAGTAATTGCATTTATCTTATTGCCTGTTATGATACTATTCCTATTATTCTTAAGTAGTTTTTTCAAACTTCTACCTATTTGTTCGACATAAGATTTGTTACTCTCTTTGAATAAACTGGAGCATTGTAATGATGGATCAAACTCCCTATGTGCAATTTCTTTTGCCATTTTTATGGCTAATGCACCTTTTGATTTTCTTAAAACCTTTCTAGATAAACCCCCCCGGTGATTTTCTTTTTTCCCTTGAAAAAAATCCATTAAGACAAGTTAGAATTTCTCTAAAAAAAATCGCCATCACAATTTGAGCTCAACTCTGCCTTGAACCTGCCTTTCCCAGCAAACCCACCTCGAAACCACATTTTTTTCTTGAACCTTGCACCCTACAAGGCACCCTCTCGAGACAGCTAAGTGCATTAACAAGGGCACTTATCTACAGCTATCTACTGTTCTTGGAATCATGTGCAAACCGATTGTATTTGGAATAAACCTGCACATGTATGAATGAACTGGACCTACATTAGCAGGACATTGATTTATTCGCGTACAGAATCAAAATGGTTGGGTGTCCATTCTAATCAAATCTATCGTTTTATTTACTGGTGATGAATTCACAGCTAAAAATGAAATACGTTCTGTAGTAATGTGCCTAAACGCAAAATTACTGTCGTCTTCAATATATTCGTGAGAGCTACCAGATAATTTGGTGTCAAAATCGGTGTGACATGTCAGGGAAGAACCATTTACTCGTCATGAAACCCATTAAAAATTCACGGAGAGCGGTAGGCTAATGGAAGAAAATGCTGTAGTAAGTCTTAAATTGCCTGCAATGATTGACAAGAGATATAATATGATAGTTACGTATAATTAATTCTACTTAAATTGCGTGCAATACTGCATATTATTCTGCGAATAAATAAGAAATCAAAGGAAGCGAAATTGCTAGAATTAGATTGATTTACTTGCCCAAAATAAAAATTAAGCTGCATAAAAAGTATTAAAGAACAAGGAAATATTAAGAACAAGAACCTCTGACTTTCTTAAACCTTTAATAGACTTAAAAAAATAAAGACTTTTTATTATAATTGATCATTTATAGAATAATTCATGAATGTGCATTGCCTATCCAATATAAAAATATAGCTATATTTTTTTAAATAAATAAGTTAAGTTGTGTAATATATATTGTGATGAGAGAAGGTAAGCTTCAATCTTTATATTACCTAAGCGATCGGGGTTAAACTAAAACTTTCTTTAGAGCAAAAACAGTGAGTCCTGGTTAAGAATGAACCCATTCTCGGGCGTCCAGCTTTCTTATGGACGTGGCTGAGTGGTGTCTTGGCTGGTTTGTGAAGCGAAGAACAAGATCAGCTCGTATCTAAAGCAAATGAAAGTCTGAACAGGCATACAGCAGCATAATGTATCTTAATTAAAATGGCTTCCGGATGACGGCCAGTGCGTGCGCAACCTTCCTATAGCAGCACAAGGCTAGCACCCCACGCTACCATCAAAGAAGAACCGGGGAAATCAGTTCTGAAAATGAAGGTATGCAAATACTGCCGCATCTCGTAGCCATGAAGAATAATTAATGTCTACAAACCGTAATGATAATGCGAACAATGATAAAAATAATATCAATAATTACATTAACTATATTTACTTTAAATAGTATAGCATTTTTAGGTCTCTTTGTATCTTGTAATGCAGTCGTTGGCAGATAACTATGCCTATAAATCTTTAACTTGGTTTTGTACTTTGTCTTTCCACAGCTCTGGCTTCTTGCTATTTTATTTTCTGACCATGGCAAGTTCAGTGAGAGACAATAGATAAAAGTAGGTCCCTTTTCCCGACGACTCGTTAATGCTCTTATATCCTGGTTTTCAGGTGCTTCCCAGTCAATTTTCACGCACCTGGAACGGCAAACACTGCAATCGACCTTGGAGACGACGTCGGACTGTTCTATAGGTTACATACACTTTCTTTTATCATTGCCAATATCTTCCCTATGGTCTTGATGTTCTTGTGAGACACCTCTAGTTCGTAAGAATTGAGGAATTGGCCATTTCTTTTGGACTCAGTGACCTCAATAGCGGATGCGAGTGAGCCCTTGCTCACATTAGCGGGAGGTGAGCTAGGTAGCAAAGACTACTAAAAATCCTAAGTTTTACCGAACTGACTACCATCGGTTAACAACACTGGCTCCCCAGAATATTTAGACGCTTTCAAGTGATACCTCGCTACACGAATTTGAAGAACTGAAGAGGCCAGAAAATGAACATTATTGGCCTCAGCAAATTAAGCAAGAAAGGATAAGCAACAATGCACTTATAAAACGGTTACATTCTCTCTTGTAAAGTAGAAATGACACATACTAGTGGCGTAAGAATTAAAAAATAACGAGAGATATCACCATTCATAACAAAAATTATAGGAATATTCGACAGATCAATCAAGTTAGTAATTAAAAGCTATCAAATAGATATTTGTATTCCTAACTTACTTTCCACTTTACCTAATAAATCGGGTCTAAGAATAAAGATCAGAGAGGAAAAAAAGACCGAGATAAAAGATACCCTGAGTAAAAATCCTCAAGAGAACAAAGTAAACTTTCCCTAGATATTCGAAATACTTCCCAAACTTTTGATATTTGGTACTAATAAGAATCTATTGTATCTTTAATCTCATAAAGATTGACTTATGGATGCAACATTCAGTGAACACTTCTGTTTTCACAAGTATATTCCATGCATGGTTCCATTATTCGATGTAAAAAACCGTGTGTTTACATGCTACTGGTTGAAAAAAAAAATTGCTAAGGAAACTTACAGCAACCTGGTGATATGGTAGATTTCGCAAAAAACGCATAAAAGTATAAGATTGGTCGTTTCTGAAACAGAAATTAAAGGATATTTCTTTCACCTATGTCAAAAACACCCTCAGAAAAATCAGGATACTGGACTTACATAATTATATGCAATTAAAAAGGATTTTTCTCTAAGAATGCGTATGATTTTTGCCTTAGCTTTTTGCCCGCGAGATTTGTTTGAAGCATTTGAAAGGCTAGCTGTTGATTTCCCCGAAGATGCAAATTGCATTTTGGATTATTTTGAGGATACCTTACGTTAGAAGATCAAATTAGAAGGCACCTCAAACTTGCAGTATTTGACATCAATATATGGAATATGTATATGAGCTCAAAACCATCCCAAAGACCAACAATGCTATCGAAGTTTGGCATAGAACTTTTCAAGCATGTATTGGTTGCTCTCATCCAAATATTTTGAGGTCTTTTTCAAAAAGGCTCCAGAAAGTGAAGGCATTGGAATAAGTTTCCATGGTACAGAGCAGCGATGGTTATATTCCAACGAACCAGAAGAAGAAGTTTAAATATGTAGCAACGGCATTGGACATATTGTTAGCAGCTCTGAAGCTTTTTTACGGGTCATGCTTATAACCTAGGCTTTTAATTTTTGATGGTGTTTTTAATGGCAATGTTAGGCATCTTTAATGCCGTTTACTATTTTTGCGCAGATTTTTCCCTGCGTCACCGTATCAATTCCACTATCTCTCCAGGCTAGAAGGTAGTTCTCAACAAGTATGTTTTCTTTCTAGCCTGAGGAGATACTGGAATTGATTGGGTGACGCGGGAAGTAGGTTTGGAATAACGTGCCAGGTACCCTTGTGGTAGAACACTCAACTAACAATTGGGAAACCTTAAATCTTGGTTCGAGTGGCGGCAAAAGATATTTCGATTTTCTTCTGTCTTCATAACTATGGGTTACATTAATGTGAGGATCTAGCTTTGAGATTTGCCTTTACACTCCTCTTTTCAGTCTCAAGCGCTCATTCACATGTAAAATTGTTCTTCCTTGTACTAAATGTATTTTATTCTGCAACTACACAGATTCCGCATTTTCTAAATGTCTTCTAGAGAGTTTTTAAAAACAGAAATAAATAAATATTGAAAGTTTTATTGTAGTTTTTGCTTCTTATATATATATATATATATATATATATATATATATATATATATATATATATATATATATATATATATATATAATTTCACAGGGAATGTAAGGACACATAGAAGGCTGAGGTACATGTGATTTATTTATGGAACAACGTTTCAGGCGTATCTCCCATCTTCAGGTTCTAAAACATAAATTAAACTAATACAGTTAAAGAATCATCAGGCTTTGGAAAACCTGATCTTTTCTTCAATGGTAATAATGTAAAAAATCTATCTAGCTATGGCCTGTCTCCACGAGAAGTGTTTCTATTGTCTTTGAGTTTCCAATTTAAATTGCCTAACTTAAAAATCAAATATCCTTCCTACTATTTATACTTTGAAAATTTCCTACATGACATTTACAAATTACCCATAAACTATGACTTCAGTAGATTCAAATCTGACTTCTCAGAAGTAGCACACGAATTTTATCACAAACTGAAGAAATTGAAAAGATTTTCTCTCATGTTCAGAAACAGTGATATTAAAACGCTAAGTTCCCTATCTAATAATCCAGATATTGTGATTACCAAACCCGATAAAGGAAATGGAGTTGTTCTATTAAATCGAACTGACTATGTCCACAAAATGGAATCCATACTTGCAGACACTACAAAATTTAAACTGCTCTCAGAAACACCTACAAAAATATCTCTAAAACTGGAAGATAAAGTTAACAGAGTTCTGTTGAATCTAAAATCCACTAAAGTTATAGATTAGCAAACTTATGAAGCTCTACATTCTAGTGGTTCTGGGTTAGGCTTATTATACGGCCTCCCTAAGCTATACAAAGCTGGTGTTCCTCTCCGACCAATTCTGGCTTCCTATTCTCTTGCAACTTTTAACCTTTCTAAATATGTTGCTAAATTGCTCTCTGGGTTAGCCATAGGTCAATACACCATAAAAAACAGCTATTCTTTTGTTAATGAATTATTGTCACACAATTTTGCACCCTCAAAAGTCCTAGTCAGTTACGATGTATCCTCACTATTTACAAATATTCATGTTAATGAAACAATTGATATTATTTTAAATCTAATTTTTAACAAAACAGGCACCTTTTCTTAATTTCTCTCGTAAAAATTTCAAGACTATTTTAGAAATGATTTTTAATGAGAATTATTATTTATTTAATAACAAGGTTTACCAACAGATAGATGGAGTAGGAATGGGCTCACCATTGCTCCAATAGCAGCTAATATTTTCATGATTCATCTTGAAATTAACTTTATGAAACATTGCCCTTTAGATTTCAAACCCATATTTTATCGTAGGTATGTGGATGACTCCTTTGCTATTTTTGATAATATAGAACATGCCCACCATTTTTTTAATTTTATAAACTCTTATCATCCCAACATTAAATATACCATTGAATTAGAGAGTAACTATCAACTTCCTTTTCTAGACGTCATTATAGAAAAAACCGACAAACTAACTACCTCAATATACAGAAAGCCTACCTTTAGTGGTCTAGGAATCAATTTTTTCAGCCATTGTGACTTGTCACACAAACTCAGTGCAATTAAATCTCTAATATATAGAGGTTACCATCTCTCCTCCAATTATTCCCTAATGCACAATGAATTCCAGACTATAAAGTCTTATTTTAAAAATAATTGTTACCCCCCCACCTTTGGTTTACAAACTAATCAATAATTTTCTTACCAAAATTTACTCTCCATCCTTTCTCTCATATAATGTTCCCAAAAAGGAAAAATTTTTCGTAGTACCTGAAATGGGACCTTACAATAAATTATTCACTAGAAAATGCAACAAATTACTCAAAAAATATTTCTTTCATACCAACTTCAAAATCACTTTTGTTAACCCACTTTCCATAGGAAGTTTCTTCTCGTCAAAAGACAAACTTCCTCTATAAATGAGCAGCCGTGTTGTTTATGCTTTTACTTGTTCTTGTTGTTTGCCAGGAACCTATATTGGTAGTACGGTTCGCTCATTGAAAGAGAGGTTTTGTTCTCACATATTGTCTAAGAAGGAAGCTTCTGTAATTAGAAATCATAGTATACAATGCAAGACAGAATGTTCCATAGATAACTTCAAAATAATTGGTCATAATAACAATGAATATAGTCTAAGAATTTTGGAATCCCTACTAATACGTACAAAATCTCCTACACTCAACATAGATAATGCCGCTGTTCCCCTTCTTATTTTTTAATTTTAATTACTTCATTGAACAACCAACCAACCTTCTCTCATTTAACAACCTACCAATCAAATTCCTATCCTTCTTTAAGCCACGTCCTTTATAATTTCTTCACTTTGTGATTTCTCCTGAACTTCATCGGTAAGCCATATTATACTGTAATTTTTTACTTTTGTGTTTTTGCTTCTTTTTTTTCTCGTTTCAATAGTGATTACATTAGATTAATAATTTGATTCTCTTGCCTTTTAAATTCCTGAGTTATCGGTAAGCAATATTATATTGTAATTATTTACTTTTGATTTTTGTTTTTTTTCGTTTTAATAGTGTTATATTAAATTGATAATTTGATTCTCTTGACTTTTAAATTCCTGAGTTATTTTCTAATTTTTGACTTACCTACATAGTCTTAACCTAATTATTTTTAATATTTTAATATTCTTTAACTGTATTAGTTTAATTTATGTTTTAGAACCTGAAGATAGGTGATACGCCCGAAACGTTGTTCCATAAATAAATCACATGTACCTCAGCCTTCTATGTGTCCTTACATTCACCGTGAAATTGAAGATTCGACTGGTCAGCAGCAACTCATATGACTATATATATTTATATATATATATATATATATATATATATATATATATATATATATATATATATATATATATATATATATATATATATATATATATATATATATATATATATATATATTTTTTTTTCATTATAGCATGTTTTATTAAAAGCGACCGCTAGTTTCGAATTAATGATTCTTTTTTCAATCTTCTCGATTTGTCCTATATTCACCTTTTCTTCATTGTTTAACCTGTGGAAATGCGTACCGAAGTTCATCAGAGACTGTTTTTTGTTATTTTGCCAAATGTAGAAGTAAATTAATGTAATTTAGCACTTTCTTTAATTTAACTGACGCGTTTCGATACATCGAGTATCATCTTCAGAGTTACAATGGGGAATTTTTACAAAATATTCAGTTTATATATGTTACAAAATGTATTAACAAAATTACGAACGAAGCTATACACGTATAGGCAGGTTGGATCCAGGTGATAAAGGTCAGAGAAGTAGGTAGCCAAAGAGGGGGGGGGGATTAAGCTGCTTGCCAGAGGGGATTAGTGGTAGGAGCAGCTCTGAGTACACCTGTCCCTCTGTTTGCTTTTCTTGCGCTCCCAACAGGCGCCAACTGCTCTTCCCTGAAGCTATATATATCCAAGAGAATCAAACGAATTTTACATACAGTCTAACTCCAATGAAATCCTGCCCAGCGCAAGAAAAGCAAACAGAAGGACAGGTGTACTCAGAGCTGCCTCTGATGAACTTCGGTACGCTTATCCACAGGTAAAACAATAAAGAAAAGGCGAATATAAGACAAATCGAGAAAATTGAAAAAAGCATTATTAATTCGAAACTAGCGGTCGCTTTAAATAAAACATGCTATAATGAAAATATACTGCCCAAATTCACACGTATATATATATATATATATATATATATATATATATATATATATATATATATATATATATATATATATATATATATATATATATATATATATGAAGTGAATAACTCACAAAGTAGCTCGTGAGGTTCGCAATAAAAGCAATGTCCTGCAGGTAAAATGAAAAAGGTGCTTACAAGTACTTTCGAACTTTATTCAGTTCATTCTCAATGTAGAGGAGTTAAAACATAACGCCACTCAGAGGACCAAGCGGACATATATGTTAAAGTCCCTCTTCGGAGAGAGCGAGAGAAACGTACCAGAAGATGAGGGGTGCGAGAACGTTAGTCGTCTGACTAACAGTCAAATTGTCGAAGGACACTGATCTTCCCGCCGAGTGGGTAGTCGAGTCGAGCTGCAGGACCAAGGTAGTCGCAAAAGGCCATTAAGTAGCTCTCAAAAGATCCGATTACCTACGAGGTCAGGAGGCCCGCGGTCAGAGCACCAAAAAGCGATGTCGGATAAAAAAATCCCACCGAGGAGAAATAATGTGACAGTTGTCGGTGCCTCTCATTAAGAAGCAGACCTGGGCTTTTCTGTGCCCCCCTCTCACCCCTCGCGCCCCACTCAGTGGCATTACCCCGTCTCCCTTAGGTGGGGCGGTCTCCGGTCAATAAAAAAGCCCCGTGGGGAAGGAAAAGGGATTATTATTCTGTTAGAGACGATAGAGGACTAGATCAATGTGATCAGTCCCTCGCCCAGTTCCGAAATCGACTTCTAAGACTTAGAAGTTCGTCTCTTTTTTTATCGGTGCCATACCGAGTTATCCTTCACAGACTTAGCAAGAGGTCTAGCTGGATCACAATTCCTAAGTGCCAAACAGGAATTTCGGGAGCAAGACAAAAGAAGATCCGCTCACCTTCGAGGGACTCTCAAATTGCAATCTTACTAATTGTGAGAGAAGAATAATTAATCCCAAGGAATTTCCATTTGAGTACTTTCGGAATCACCTCGTAAACTAAAACCCATTTGGGCAACCCTGCAAAGAAGACGAGGATACTAGAAAAACTCAAGAGCTACCAAGAAGAGTACTCCTTGAGTCAGAGAGCACAACTCTTTTCTCCGTCTTTTAGACATATAACCAGATAGATAAAGTTATAAGAAGAATTAGACATCGTTTTCGACCGTCTCCGGGACAACCCCTATCCGCGCTCTGCAACGCGAAGAATCGTGAAAAATCCAATATAGCGACATCCGTCAACCCCTGTTCCTTTCAAGGTCATGTAAGTCCGAATGACTATATATATTTGTTTAGATTAAGTAGGATTTTAATGCTGTACCCAAGCTAACTAAAGGAGATATAATATTTAGTGACTCCTGTCATATTTTTAGTTAGATTAGTGGAATGTAAATTGTGGCTAAATGCTGTACTAAAAGGTCTCCATAAATTAACTAACTGGCAATTGGTTTGTTTTCGTGAAGCCTACTTTGCTGTGTTCAGGACTCGCGTCAGGAATAGGCCCTTATTCAATTCTTGCGAACCATGTTAAACTTTTAGAATTTAGTGTAAATATTTGAGGTTAATTAATAAATTAAAAAGATATATATTTTTAGGCAATTCTTGGTGTTTCACTGGATCCTTTCGTGTTGACCGGCTCTTTCCTTAAAACGGATTAAACGCTGTGGTACTCTCATAATACAGTAATTAAAGAGTCCACTCAGCCAATAGAGGAATTGCTTCCCTTCCTAAGTAGTAGTGTCAGACTAGCGCACTAAAATCATTAATTCTCTGACTAAAAGAGGGACGCAACAATACCTCGACACTCAATAAAGTTCGAAAATACTTGGAGGCACCTTTTTCATTTTTCCTTTCGGACATTGCATATATATATATATATATATATATATATATATATATATATATATATATATATATATATATATATATAAAGGTCTACTGAAGTTCCTCAACCTTCTTCAGCAGCGCCACTCCTACCACTACTGGGCAACCATCCATTTCTCTCTAAAAAAAAAGAAATTTAAAGAAGCCTTTTAAAAGAGTTGACGTTTGAACTTTAACAGAAAACGAAAATTTTGCTATTTTTACGGCTCTTGGCCACGCTCTATTTTAGATGACTGAAAAATAAGGTCCATGTCAATGCTGTTAGGTAAAGGCAATAGTAAGAATTCCTTAATCAGCTAAAATATCCACAATGCTCGTTTTCTGTTTTTGTTCAAACGACCACTCCTTTAAAAGGATTCTTTAACTTTCTTTTTTTGAGAGAGAGAAATGGATGTTTGGCCAATGGTATGGGGGGCACTTCTGAAGAGGGTTGAGAAGCGCCAGGAGACTTTTCCAGCAGATTGAGGAATTTTTACTATTGCCCTTACCTAAATGCATTGACATGGATATTATTGTTCATATATATATATATATATATATATATATATATATATATATATATATATATATATATATATATATAAATATACAGGGGCGACCTGTTATTAAGGGCCAAAGGGGCCGGGACCTCCAAATTAAAAATATCAGACTTTGTCAAGGAACACATACATAGATGTAGTAACTATCATTCATAATTTCATAAAAAACATTGTAATTCTCTTTAACATCCGTTTTGGCCCACAATGAGTTGGCCCTTAGACCGCTAACAAAATTCAATGGAATCAAGATATTAACGAACCGCTCTTGTCTGCTACGTTTTGTTTCACGCTAATCTTTCAAATTTGGGGCCGGAGTAATGGAGGCCCCAAGAAGGCGAGTTGCTACTTAACATATTTCGATAGTTGGAATTTTCTTTTAACCTCTAAGTACAAGGATCTTGGTGAATGGATGAATTATTTTATTTTTTCCAAGTGGTCATAATTAAATTTAAGAAACTGTTTTACAAATTTTCAACCAGTGGAAAATAAGTTTATAGCCTCTTTTCGAGTTGTTGGTTTCGCAAGAAGCCAGCCATGGCTTACGGTCAGTGATACGAAAATATCTTTATTATATTTTAATTGCCTTTTATTTAAAGGGGAATATTTGTGGACAAGTACTTGCTGTAATGACTTAAAACATTTATCAGAAAGAATTCAGAAACAGGAAAGTAGCACAACTCATATAAATAATGGTCTTCAATTAAATATGCTGAGAAAACAAACGTTTTAACTGCAATTGATGCTGGTTAGCGAAAGTAGTATTCGAAACCATAATGAATTAGTTGATAAAAAATACACACGATTTATCAAGAATTGTTAATTGCTTACATTTTTGTGGTTCACAAGAGTTGCCTCTACGAGGGCTTGATGTAAGTGAGCAATTTATTAATGGAAAGAGGGTGGATTTTTAGATATCATCTATGCAGCCACTCTTGACAGTGAATGTACTTAATAATCATCTCAAAAATAGTAAAGTTGAAAAAAAAAAGATCTAAAACACTTTAAAATGACCTTTTAGATTACATGTATGAGGCTTACATAGATGAAATAAATAAATAAATTTCTGAAGCAAGTTTTTTCTCTACAAGCAGAGGAAACAATCAATGTATCAGGTTGTTCACAGTTTGTAATCATATTGCGTTTTCTAAAAGACTGTCAACCTGTTTAAAAGTTTGTGTCCTAACAAAGTGAAAATAGAACAGGTGTGATGTGACTATTGTGCTGGTTGAAATCTTTAAAAATGACAATCTCACAAACAAACGTGTTGCGGACGCATACGACCGAGTGGCCGTCATGAAAGGAGTTAATAATGGTGTACATATACATTTGAAGTTTTCTTCGCACGCTCATTACATTCATTGTTACCCACATAAGTTGAATCTGGTAATAAAAAAGTATGTTCTTCAAATTAATGTATTAAACTTTTTATTCAGCTTTAAATAGCCTTGGTGTCTTTTTAGTAATGCCAGAATTCCTAATGTACCTCAAACACCTTGAGATTTAGATTATCGGATTGTCGCTAGCGTTAAAGAGAAAAGATGAGCTAATAGAATGATTCACGGAAATTCACGATGATGATGGCTGGGATGAGAAAAGCATATGCAAATTTGTGGGTTCAAAAGAAAACTTGAAGATAGTGTTTAATTTTTGGCCTCATATTTTTATGCCGCTCTTAAACATGCCGACATCCTATACAATCTTTTGCAAGCAGAAAAATCTAATGGTGTTACTGCTGTGCAGCAATAAAGGACTGAATCATCTATGAGTCAATGGCAAAATAACATCGGTGAGCTCAGCTCCAAATCAGATGAAGATTATAATCATATCCAAGCAAAAGAGAGAGAGAGAGAGAGAGAGAGAGAGAGAGAGAGAGAGAGAGAGAGAGAGAGAGAGAGAGAGAGAGAGAGAGAGAGAGAGAGAAAGAGAGAGCTACCAGGAGCTACAAGGATAAGGAGTACCCTAGGAGACCTTAAGGTTCATTCAAAGAGGGTACCTTTGGACTAAAAGGGTCCACACGGCCACTTTTCAAGACTTTGTCCAGTCTTGATTTGAACTGATCAACAGAATTGCTGTTGACAACTTACACTGGAAGTGCATTCCAGCTACTGCAGATGCTGTATGTGAAAAAAAATACCACACAGATCACGGTTGTAACGCTTCAGTTCAAGTTTGTAGCCGTGAGAGAAAGAGAGAGAGAGAAAGAGAGAGAAAGAGAGAGAAAGAGAGAGCAGGAGAGAGAGAGAGAGTTACAAGGAGTTACAAAGAAAGAAAGTACCCTAGGAGACCTTACGGTCCATTCAAAGAGGGTACCTTTGGACTAGCAATCGAGCGGGCACATGGCTGCTCAATTGTTTTGCGTCCCTAAACGGCCACTTTTCAAGACTTTGTCTAGTCTTGACTTGAACTGGTCAACAGATTCACTGTTGACAACTTCCACTGGGAGTGCGTTCCACTCACCCCAGATACTGTAAGTGAAAAAATTTCCACACACATTGGGGTTGTAACGCTTCAGTTCAAGTTTGAAGCCGTGATTGCGCGTTCTGTTCTCACTTAGTGTGAAAATATCCTGGTAGTCAACATTGTCGAACCCTCGAAGTATTTTGAAAACTTCGATGAGCTGACCACGCAGTCTACGGGTTTCCAGCGAGAACATATTTAATTCCCTGAGTCTATCCTCATAACTTTTATGTCAGATAGAGGGGATCAGCTTGATTGCCCTGGCTTGTACGCGTTCCAACCTTGCGATGTCCTTTCGAAACAAAGGACTCCAAAATTGTACGGCATACTCCAGGTGCGGCTGAACGAGGGAGTTGTACAGACAAAGTACTATCTCCTTGTTACGGTATCCAAACTGGCGCTTTATGTAGCCTAATATCCTTTGGGCTTTCTTCTTTGCCTCGATGCACTGTTTCGAGAACTTGAGGTCGCTAGTGATAGTTGCACCCAAGTCCTTTTCAGTCTCACTCGATTCAAGAGCAGTGCCCTTAAGGATATACTGAGATTGGGGGTTTCTGTGGCCGATATGCATCACTTTGCATTTGTCACGTTAAAAGGAATTTGCCACGTGTCCGACCACTCCTTAATCTTTCCAAGATCTTCCTGCAGGCGGGCAGTTTTCCATACTTTGCAACGTTCATACCAAGCTTGGTATCGTCGGGAAATTTGAAAATCTTGGCAACCATGTCACCGTCCGTGTCGTTGACGTAGATGATGAATAGTAGTGGTCCCAGGACAGAACCTTGAGGCACCCCGCTAGTAACGGGCACCCACTCAGAAGCCTGTCCATTCACCACCACCCGTTGCCGTCTGCTACTTAGCCAGTTCTCGATCGAGCCGGCTACTTTTCCGTCTATGCCTAGCGCTTGCACTTTCCGAAGAAGGCGGCGGTGTGGTACCTTATCAAAGGCTTTCTGAAAGTCTAAGTACACCACATCAACCGCCTTGTCCCGATCGTGCTCACTGAACACGGAGTGAAAGAATTCCACAAGGTTCGTCAGGCATGACCGTTGCCTTCGGAAGCCATGCTGGGAACTTCTCAGTGGCAGGTTTGACTCTAAATACGACGTCATTTTGTCCACGATCATACTTTCCATGAGTTTACCGACTATCGAAGTCAGACTGATAGGTCGGTAGTTCGACGGTTGGCTACGGTCTCCATTCTTAAAGATAGGAGTCACCTCCGTCTCACGCCAGTCTTTAGGAACGCATTCGGTCCGGATTGACATGTTGAAGATTGCGCTCAGGTGTCGTGACACTTGATCGCGCACTTCTTTCAACACTTTAGGTAGAAAGCTATCTGGGCCAGGTGACTTATTCGTCTTTAGGTCACTGATCTTCTTTTTTATTACTTCTTCGGTGAAGTCCATATCCTCCAGCTTTTCCTCCGAGTAGGAATCCATTGGCAGGGGGATAGGACCACACTCTTCAGTAAACACTGAAGAGAAGTAGTCGTTAAGGAGGTTAGCATTTTCTGCATCTGAATGCTTTAATGACCCCTCCTCATTTCTCAAAGAGCCAATCGTTCGACGGATTGGTTTACGGCTGTTCACATATCCAAACAACTCCTTGGGATTCTCTTTACAGAGTCTCGCCACTCGGAGTTCCTCAGACCGCTTAGCCACCCTTATGCTGAACTTTACTCTCCCGGCTAGCCTCCGGTATTCGTCAAAGTCGCCCGAGATCTTCGATTGCCGGTACACAGTTCTCTTCTCCCTAAGCAGTTGGCCGATTTCTCGATTAAACCACTTTGGTTGAACAAAAGACCGACGGGGACATTTCAGAGGGATGAAACGCGATTGAAGCCTCATGAATGTGGTTTTGAAACTGTTCCACGAGTTTTTCAACAACATTCACACTTCTAGCCTCGCGTCAGTCAGTCCAGCACGAAGACCTGCAAAGTCTGCTCTTTTCAAATCGAGTTTCCTCGATTTACTAGTTGCAGGCCCTGCCTTCGGGACTTTGACTACAAATCTAATTAGTCGGTGGTTACTGCCACCGACCTCTTCGCTAACAGAGAGGTCCTCAACGATGTCATCCTTAGAGGTGAAAACCAAGTCGAGGATATTGTCTTCTCTCGTTGGCTCTCTCACCCATTAAGTGAGGAACTCGTTGTTTGCGAACTCCAGGAGTAGTGCGTTCTCGCCACAGGGTTTTCTAGGTGCCCAGTCAACTTGTCTGTTGAAATCCCCCATGACGATACACACTCTGTCTTCGACAAGTTCTCCTAGTAGCTGGTACAGATATCTGTCCTTTTCAACGAGTTGGGCAGGAGGTCTATAAAGCACCAGGGTCCTGTATTTGGCAGGACCTATCTCTAGGTTAACACCTAGTAGTTCATGGTCGGATACGATGTTGCAATCCGTCGAGTTGAGAGTATCCTTGACATACAGCATCACACCGCCACCCTCTCTGTCTGGCCTACCTTTCAGGAAGAGCTGGTAACCGGAAAATCGTGAATTCACCTTCAAAATCTCGGCTTGAGGTTTTTATCCACGACTCCGTTATGGCCACCATCTCCGGTTCTTCTGTTGCTACGAGGCCACGAAGTTCTAGAAACTTGTTTATGATAGACTTCGCATTAAACAAAAGAACTTTGAGGGAGTCCCCGACTGTAGGACTCCCTACGCTCTTTCGTTTTCTGCTTTCTTTCTCTGTGGCGGGGTCCCTCTCCTCTTTGTGACTTCAGAAAAGGTCGTTTCTGGAGTAACACGGGTGTACTGGCGTATGTCCTCCTTTACTAGGGGTCTGACACTTCTTTGGGTCCGCTCCACAACATCCTGGATCATGTTCGCGAGTGCAGCTTTCCCTTTAAAGGAAAGATGCACTCCGTCCCTTTTGTACAGGTCATTTCTCCCGTAAAAGGTGCGGTAGGGGTCTACAAAAAAGACTCCTTCCGCCGTACAAAGATCTCCCAGGCGTTGGTTTATGGAGACGTTCCTCGTGTGAGCATTGCGGGATGGACCTCGTCTTGGGAGTATCCCGACCACGACACGTCTGCGGGTTTTTAGCCCACAGTCGTCAACTCCTCCCATAATCGTGGTCAGGATCTTCCCGCTGGTGCCTACTTTTCCTCCTTGTAGGTAGAGATCGTTTGCTACTTGCCATGAGGGCAACTACTGAGTTCTCAGAGATCTGAGATTTCTTAGCCTCCACCCTTATTTCTCTGTTCCTTTTTCCTGAAAGGCAGCTTACCTTCACACTGGTGCGAAGGCGGGCCGCTATCAAGGGTTGTAGATCACGCGCTTGGGAGTCACCGATCACGATGACCCTCGCGCATATGGGTCCGGAGGACAGAGGCTTCCCTTTCAGTATTGGTTCTTTCGATTCCTCTTTCTTCCCTACTTTTTGGGTTTTTTTCTTCTTCTTTTTCCTCTTCGTTTTTTCTTCCGTTTCTACTTTCTTTTCTGTTTTATCTACCGTTTTTCCTTTCTTACTCTTCCTTTTCTTTTTTTTTTTACGCCGTGAGTAACCCTAGCAGTTGCTGGCTCTGGGACGTCGGATGGTTGGCCTATCTCTATCGAAAGTCTGGTAGCAACAGATTTACTGATCGTCACTAGGCTACCTAGAAGGATTATGGATCAAAAAAGCTCTATAAAACGGCAAAGTGAAGGCGAGACAGGAAAAATTTGCTAAAGTAGATTGCAACTTTATTAGTTACTATTTTACATCATCCTTTTTCATCTACTGTAAAACAAGTCTGGGTTAGGGGTTGTCATCATCCATTTATAAAATTTGTCTTTAAATGAAACTATACTAGCTGCGTTAAACATAGCAGCTGATAGATTACACTGGACTGTATCAAAAATGCAACATAAATGACAATATCATTTCCTAGACCAATTCTTCGTTTTACTCCTGAAGCTCTAGTTTTTGTGTTGCACAACATGTATTATAGAGCTAGGTGCATAGACAGCTATGTATCAATTATTACTGTCTAATGTCCGCGTGTGATCATTGACTGTGTCTTATGTTTATTTATTTTATTGCAGATTAACTGAAGGATGCCGCAGACTTGCAAGAACCATCCTGACTCGTTCTGCTACATATGCGGAAAGTACACACCCTTAAAACAGGAGCGCATTATCACATCTTCAATAAAACGTCTGTATTGGGCCTATTTTGTCATTAAATTAGGAGATCAGGACAAGCCATGGGCTCCTCACTTTGCCTGTGTGAACTGTATTTCTGGGTTCAGCCATTGGATTAAAGGGAAACGTAAGTCAATGCCATTTGGTATACCAATGGTTTGGCGGGAACCGAAAAATCCCCATGATGACTGCTATTTTTGTATGGTGAAACCGCTGGGGAGGAATGCTAAAAGCATGAAACACATTAAATATCCAAACATTCCATCAGCTATGCGATCTGTACCACACAGTGATGACGTCCCAGTACCAATATGTCCTGAGAATGTGCACCGTAGCAGTTCTAGTAACTCTTCAAGTATTGACCGTGAAGATGCAGATGTGGATGAAGAGTTTAAACCTACCGGGATCCGTAGGAAAAGCCCTCAGTTTTTGAACAAAGTGAGCTAGATGACCTTGTTCGAGATCTTGGGCTGTTAAAAGAATCTGCACAATTGCTAGGTTCAAGGTTAGCAGAGAAAAATCTTTTGGGAAGCAGTACACACTTTGCATGGTATAGGCATCGAGAGCAGGAATTTGTGCGGTACTTTACTAAGACAGATGACATGGTGTATTGCCATGATGTTTCAGGTCTTGTGGGACACATGGACAAGGAATACAATCCTGAAGAATGGAGGCTCTTTATCGACTCCTCTCTAAGGAGTCTGAAAACCGTGCTACTTTTTAATGGCAAAAAAGTAACATCATTGTCCATTGCGCATTCCGTCACTTCTTCTTAACAACATACAATATCAGGATCACAATTGGCTTCTTTGTGGTGACCTGAAGGTCCTAAGTATTTTGTTAGGGCTGCAGGGAAGCCTCACAAAAAATCCATGCTTTTTATGCTTGTGGGACAGCCGTGCAGATTCCGTACACTACTAACAAGTGCAATGGCCACAACGGACGGAATTTGTACCTGGCCGCCATAACGTCAAAACTCTACCACTTGTACCAGCGGAGAGAATGCTTCTACCTCCACTTCACATAAAGCTGGGATTGATGAAGAACTTTGTAAAAGCACTTCCGAAAGATGGAGAAGGGTTTAAGTACCTGTCCCACAAATTCCCATCTGTAAGTGATGCTAAAATGAAAGCCGGCATATTTGTTGGACCACAGATTCGTAAGCTTCTTTCAGATACGGCTTTACTGAAGCATTAACACATCATGAAAGAAGTGCTTGGAATAGTTTTAAGTCAGTTGGAACAGGCTTCTTGGGGAACACAAAAGACGATGACTACAAGGAAAGAGTTGGGAACATGCTTCAAGCATTTGAGATGGCTGGCGTACGGATGAGCATAAAAATGTATTTCCTCCATAGCCATCTTGTCTACTTTCCTGCCAACTTGGGTGAGTTCAGTGAGGAACAGGGGGAGAGGTTCCATCAAGATATATCCGAAATGGGGCACCGCTATCAAGGCAATTGGAGCGTGACGATGATGGCTGATTTCTGCTGGTCGCTTCAAAGAAGCCGGGCAACATCTGCTGATACACCGGCACACAAGAGAAAGTCTCGAACGCGTGCCTTTGAGGGAGAATAGCTGGCCTCAACATTCAAATACAATGGTGATTTTCGTAAGCAGATATGTACATGCCTGTATGTGTGTAACGTACATTTATCATGATTTTATTTCTTCGCAATAAAATAAAATGGCCTGTCAACCTCTGTTTGCCTTTACTTACCTATATAAATTTACAGGAATTTTATAGACCTAGCTCAGACCCATTTCTGCACGATAAACCTGAATAATTTAGTGTCGGTTATTACAAAAAAATGAAAATCTTCCTGAAAAAATAAGTATGATTTCTGAATTCAGCATGCAAAACTCTAATGGAAAAGAGTAATGACATCTTTGTTGCAAGGATTTTTTTTGGGGATGCAGCCGTGTTATTCTAGATTCTTATGGTTCTGTTGAAGAAGAATAACTTCGTTTCATCTGCCCGAAAGTGACTTCGAGAGCGAGAGAGAGAGAGATAAAGAGAGAGAGAAAGAGAGAGAGCTACAATGAGCTACAAGGATAAGTACCCTAGAAGACCTTACGGTCCATTCAGAGAGGGTACCTTTGGACTAGCAGTCTTGCAGGCTCGAACCTGGCACACTGAGGTAGCCAGGAACGGCTTTGATTTCAGTGTGCTTGGTTCGATCCTAACCCTTGCACGATTTTGTTCGCAATTAGAAAAATGCGTTTTCGTTTATCTTCTCTTTCTTTGCATAGGCAATACTGCTTCATGGCAATGCCAAGTCCTCCAACTCTCAGTTGAGATACTGCTTCGCCGATAGACACAACGCTTTTGATTGTAGCGAAGTTTAGCCACATCGCGTGGGGTTAGTTCGCTGCCATACTCTGTAGATTCTCATGGTTCGTATCCCGCTTCAATCAGTAGGTCCACCATGAAAAATAATGGCATCTTAATAATTACAGATCGGTAGTAAAACCGCCACCATTAAAATATCCATCTCTCACCTCGTTGTGTTTAGGATTAGAGAAAAATGGGATACGAAGCTTTGTATGATTCTACAAATTCACTTGACATTTCCTCTAATTATTACCATTTTTTTGAGCACTTTGAACTTCATATTCGCATTTAGAGATTCAATTAAAGGGAAGAAATACTTCTTGTTTTTACTAAATTTGAAGAATAGACCCAAGAATCGTATAGAAATGGGATAAGGACTCAAATGGATTATATTTTAATTAAAAATTTACCATTGTTTCCATTGTTCTAGATTATCTTCAACTTACTATTTAAAGAAGGAGTTTGAACTGACACGAGGTTATTTGGGACAGTTTTTGCAAAGACATGAATAAAGAATATGGTAGTTGCAAGAGAAGTGGAAGTGTCAGATAAATATATAGCTAGAGTAGATTTTTTCTACTGATATTCCCATGAAATAGCACAATTTTTCTTTACCTGACCCTGGTTTGCAACGAAAAATGGTTCCTCCGGTCGGATCTGACTCATAAAAAAATGATATATTGAAACCAACGAAAGAATTTTCACTAATTGGAGGAAGGATGGGGAAGGACAGAGGAACGAAAACGGCGCATAACAAAACAGGAATACAAAAGAGAATGACAAAGACTGGAAGAACGAACCCTAAAACCTTGATCCGGGAAGGCGCTCTGTAAACTTTCACGAACAACTCTGAACTAAGAGTTTCGCCGTTACGAGCGCGAAGTTGGATCTAACGAAAGAGATGATTCTGAATCACCACGATTCTTGTTGAATCACCAGGGATCTTGCTGAATCACCAGGGATCTTGCACTGTCTCAGCGAGGTACACAATCATCCTAAATTAAATTTTAAAGCGTCTACATAATATGTAGATCTTCCAGACTACGATTAACTCGCCTAAAAATAATGGATCCTGCCTGTGTTGTCTGTTATTTCTCATTATCATCTCGTTTTGTGAAGATCATCTTGCTTATTTCTTCAAAGGAGGTGATGAAATATGAACGCGAAAGTACAAAGCTTAAACAACTAAGTGAATGAGTGAGTTGTGTGGTTTAGACGGCACATCTAAAATCTACCCAATAGACCAATCTAACATTCAGAAAAAGAACTATTCAAATTCCTGATTTTGACTTTCACTTTTGCCATCACATTACACGAAGAAGCTTTCATCTACTTCTGGTGTGCAAGATAATGGGTTACAATTGTATGTTAAACTGAAATATAGCAAACATGGTGTACTATACATTGCACACTACGACTCGTTATATTAGAGCTTGACAATTCTATTAATAAGTAGTGAACATACTTCGAACTCGATATCATGAAAGGGTTGTGATTCTAACGAAGGGTTAAAGAAAGTTTCTTTGCGTCCCCCTAAAACAGGTTTGGGGAACCTTTACACTACCACGGAGGAATTCTAAGATCATAAGAAGATAGCAGGAATTAGGCCAGCCTTCCTGGCAACCTGCCAAAGAAGATGGAAAAGGGCCGAGAGGAACTTAAAGTTGCGTATTATTGCGCCGCGAATGTTCCCATGGATTTATCCCAATAATGCCGCGACAGCTTCAGGTCGCTTTCTATCGTCTTCGAATTGGGCGCACTCGCGGACGCGCCGTCATTTCATGGAGCGCTTTCCTGCTCTTCGCTGGGACCCCCAGATTGTTCGGCACAGTTCTTGGTGCACGTTACCTGTCCTGGTATCAGAACGAGGGGGGTCGCTACCGCCTGTTCCTTGTACTCGTGACGGGTTCGTATACACAAACTTGTGGACTATGTCACTTTTTGGAAGAGGTTGGCCTCCCCCATTTTATTTGACTCTCTTTGGTGTTGCTCGTATGTTCATGCGCAAGGAGGAGACGCGCTTCCCCCCCGACGTCAGAGTGGGCTTCCTTCTTCTTCTTGTTTTTCTTTTGTTTCCTCTTTTGCGTTTTTGTTTCTTGTTTGTTTTGTTTTTCTGTTTCGTTGTTTTTATTTGGTTGTTTCGCTTTGTGTGTGAATTTTAAAGAGGTCATGTACTATACTGAAATTTAACTTACGACGACTTATGCCTTTGGTAGGAGTCGCTAGATGAGAGCTTTAAAAAAAAGAAAAAGAAAAAGAAAATGTGCGAAAGCAAACGAATGGATCTCCACATCTTTACAATTTTTTCGTTTGTACATTTCAGATTTAGTAAAATTATTTGACACGTCACATTGATTAATCGCATAAATGATAAATAATTGTTTGAAATGTAACTGCAGATTCATGATTTATGTGTAGTTTGCAATAATCAAATGCCTCAGAAATAGTCTTAATCGTATATTCTGACTTCGTTAGTGGGTGGATAAGAATTGGCCTGTGGGCAGGTGTGTCCCTCACTTGCCCTACCAAATCCTATTATTTTTTGAGAAGGAAAACGAATGTAACAAAATGTTGAAATTTTACTCGCAACCCCAAAATGAACAAACTCAGAAAACAAACCCGGATATATAAATAAAGGAGGAGGCAAGTAAATGGGAGAGAAAGAAAAGATCGAATATGACGAAGACCCTCGAGAATACTTGTTGATCGTAACTCCTGGGACTGAAGGATCTACCTCTCTCTCTCTCTCTCTCTGCAAGCCCAAATTTACGGAACCAATTCATCAAAAGAACAAAAAAAAACTCTCTTGCGGGAAATCGGCACTAGAGGTTTTATTTTTATAGTCGTTTTCCGAAAAACGTCTACCACAATTTCTTTTCATCACCATACAGAGTTTATCCATGCCGCTGCTTCCCTCTTGCTCACCATTCTTTCCTCCTTTAACATTTTTAGCCCATACAAAAGATCTAAATTATTTTTTTTTAATTTCAGATTTAAATATATAAAAGCTGACGTACAGACATGACGAGAAGTCCCTTGAAGAATATAGAAGCGAGAGCCCAAGTTATGCGTATATCTGGGATATATTCATCATTAAATTAATTCAACAAAAATCTAAAAGGGTTTCTTTGTATCCTCGGAAGAGATTTTTACTATTTTTATTTAGACTTCCGAAAATGTTCTCATTTTTCACGGAAAAATAAAAATAGCATCAAACGTCGCAGCAGTTGACTAAAAATTAATTTAAAGTTATTTTCACGTCAGTGACAAAATTCCAGTCCTTTTTTGGAAATTCCCGTTACCCCTTCCCTAAAAAAAGAAACTTTGTAGGTAAATTTTTGATCTCATATTTTTTTCATTCTTTCAAATATTTGGTTCTATTTCATCTTTATTCATATATATTTCTTTCATTATTCCGATTTTTGCTAACAATCCTTCCCCCCCCAAACAAAAATTTGAAGAAAAGTTAGTAGAATGAAAATTATGAAAGAAAAAAATCATGAGCTGCTTAATAAATCTAACTTTCAAATGTGAATTGAGCTCCGATTTATGACAATATAAAATGAGAAAGAAAAATTGGACATATTTTGTTTTTTAATGAAATTCTTTAGGGAAACTTTCAGAAATATTTTGCACTTAGTTAACAGTATTTAAGGACGAGGCAAGGACGAGTACTACACAAAATAGTGTAATAAATGCATCCCGTCCACTTAATTGCTTGTATGCAAAAGAGACGCTGGAATTTAATAGCAAGAAATTAATAACTTGCGATGTGAATGAATGTGCTCTCATCCTATATAAACTAAGTAAATTTTATTAATTCTTAGTCGAATTTAATTCGAAGGTAAATGGAGATAGAAGAAGACAGACAGAAGAAAACACGCAGACAGTATTTTTAGAGATTTGATTCATATTTTAATATTTTAATTTAACTTCAGTTAACCGAGATTATCCCTTACGCCTCTTTTTTCCCATGTGTATTTATTAGAAAGGTAAAAATGACAAATGTTGCAAAGAGAAGGTTCGCTGTTGCACCGGACGGGGCGGTAAATTTAAATTTAGTACATCCAAGAAACCAAATTGAAGAAAGGGATTTAATATATTTGGAAATATACAGACAATGCCACTTTAAGGCAAAAAAAATCGACGTGAGCAAAATTAGGACAATAGAAAAAACAATCAAAATTACCAGAATGGTAGTTCGTGAAAGCGTCTAATTTATCGTCAAATAGAGTCTAAGGAATCTTATCCGCAAGGGAGCACAAAATCACTTTTGAGCAGCTGACAGAAATAGTGCGTGCGGTTTTGGAGGGCAATGAGAATACATTTTAACATAGATTTATTTTTTATGTCGCTTGTTTTGAACAATGATGCAATCATCAAAGTATTTTGGACTGGATTTAATTACCAGTAAATATTTAGTAGCATTAATGCTTTCGGATGTTCCTGTGAGAAATATATACATACAGTGGACTGTTTTTACTGCTTTGATTATAACTAGTAAAGTCAAGCACTTTCTGCGATAGCTTATTTCTCATCCAGTTACTCATTATAAAATAAAGAATTATAATAATTATAAATAACTCCTATTATTATCATTATTGTTGTTATTATTAACAAGCGAAGACCAAAGTGAGAATCACAGAAAATTATTGACGTCGGGTTTCACGCACGACTTGCACACACACACAAAGTATGCCTTGGCAACCAGGAAGACTTCTTGCAGAACTTCCGGCTATCATTGAGAGAGAGAGAGAGAGAAGAGTGTGTGCGTGTGAGAGAGAGAGAGAAAGAGTGTGTGTGTGGGAGAGAGATAGAATGTGTGTGTGTATGTGTGTGTGATAGTTAGAGAGAGAGAGAGAGAAAAAAAAACCCTGATCCTCCTCTGCTGATATCCAAATAGTATTCTTCATCGCTCCTTTGACGAGAATTAAACCAGCTTGTCAAGAGAAAACTAACTCAGGGAGTAGAGCTACTTTATACATTCGCCAAGGAGAACAGTACGCCTGCCTCAAGGTACATCGCCATCTGTCCTGTCAACGGTGGCCACTAACAACTCAAATCTAGTCTCATCGACGAGCAACTCTTCGAACCCTACTTCTTCAATCGAAACATAATCCTCCATTGCTCGGTAAGTTTCACACACACGTTACTCTTATAACTTCACCGAATTCAAAGAACATTTGACCCATGCGCGTTATCATTAACTTTCCCACCTGTGAAAAGCCTATTTATTAAATATTACTTAATATATCTCTTCACCTTAAGCACTGTGAAAAAAACAATTCAGTGCGATAATAGTAAATTAATTAGCACTAGCAATTTCAGTTGAAAGGTATAATCCCATCTTTTATATGTTCCAATATTCTTTTACATATTCAAATAATATCCTTTAATTAATGACTTATTATATATGTTAATATGTAAAACACAAAATCTAACCTCTTTTCTTGCAATCCTCCAGAGTAATGAGTATACATTCAACGTACTACAAATCCACTTCGAACACTCGATACTTTCCTAGTTTCTGCGATGCATCAAATCCAAAGCAAATAGGTCCTATTAGCATACAATTATTGCAAGCAGTTTAAGTGGTGGCTACTAAATTTGTGTCTAGAAACGGGCTTGAAAAGCTAGGGACTCTCTTCCTGCCTGCAAACTAAGAGAGGTTCGATAAAATATAAGCAGTGATTTCTAGAAGTAAAAATTGCCTTTGTTGAGAAAACTCAGCTTGTTCAGGAGAGTTACGTGGCTTCCAGGTCTTTAACGCCTTCAGTATAGCAAATAAGCTCTATGAACCTTTCCCATATTAATATTTGCCAATAGAAAAATTATTGTTTGTTTTTTGGGAAATTCTTACCGGCTTTGACGTTAAATGGCCATTAATTTAATTGACATCAATCGTAGAGCTAAGTCGAGATTTCCTCATTGCTGATATAAACACACAGTGCAAGTGGTCCTTTTACTCTGATTAGCTTATCCTTATGAAGTTACCAATTTGGGAATCAATCATTTCGAGCTGAACTTCATGATGGATAGCAAAGCCACTCATCATTCACAAGAGAGCGACTCGCACGAATCTAATTAGATTAAAGTAATTGGTTCAGAAATTGAAAAAGCTATAAACCGTTGCTCTTCACTTCAAAAGGCTGAGAAATGCCACAATTCAAGCATTTAAGATTCTAATTAAGAGTTAAAGTAGCATATCGCAAACAACTTATATAGGAAACTTTGTATTAAGAGCTTTGCTGTCCGATTTAATGGGGTTGCAAATTACCTAGGCTATTAAAACACATGCTAATCAGAATTCCTTTATCTCCCACAGGTGGCGTCTTTCAGCACAGGATTCCGTTGAACTCGATCAAGTAGTTGTCTGGATAGTGGCGCATCGTGAGTCGACATGTACTCAAATCAAGAGAGAGCAGATATGGACTTCGTCTATGGTTAGATTGAGTTAGGTTAGCTTATATATATATATATATATATATATATATATATATATATATATATATATATATATATATATATATATATATATATATAAACGAGGGGCGGTCAATAAGTTTTGCGAATCGGTAGGGCAAAACAGAGGAAGGGGGATGGCTGTTTGTGGGGATGTTAGGACAAGTTATGACAAGTCAGGACATGCAGCCGCACGCTCCTGCCTCGTCTATTTAAGAAGCAGTAGCTGATCACAGATCGTTAATGACAATTTTTTCAACAACAGAGAAGTTTGAGCACCGCACAGTGATCAATTTTTTTACCCAAAGAAGGCAAGAATGTAAAAGAGATCCATGAATGCATGGTTGCAGTGTACGCCGACACTGCCCCTTCCTATGCAACCATCGCTCGCTGGAATAGGGAGTTCCGCAATGGTCGTGAGTCCCTCGAAGATGACCTCCGTCCAGAACGCCCGTCTGACGTGACCAACGAGGACAATGTGGCCCGTGTGGAGAGGATGATCATCGAAAATTAACAGGTGAAGGTCGAAGAAATCGAGCGAGAACTTTGAATATCACATGGAAGTGTTATCAACATGATCAAGGACAATTTGGCCATGACCAAGGTCTCTGCCCGTTGGGTCCCTAGAAACCTCACGAAACCTTACGCCCCATGATCGACTTCAACGTCGTCAAAGTCCACAAAGCCAGAATTGCACAAGCTGCCCTGCGCGAGTGCGGATTCGAGGAGCTCAACCATCCCCCCTACAGTCCAGATCTGGCCCTAGCGACTACTTTTTATTCCGCCCGGTCAAAGCTGCACTGCGTGGACGCTGGTTTGGGGACGATGAAGATGTCCAGCTCGCCTTCCAGGAGTGGATTGAACAACAGTCGGGAGATTTCTGGTTGTCGGGAATTCGAAGCCTCAGGGACAAGTGGTGCAAGTGCATTGAAGTCGAAGGTAGTTATATTGAAAAATTATAAAACACCTTTTCTCATATCTCGTTTCCTTATATCCAAATTGCAAAACTTATTGACCGCCCCTCGTGTATATATATATATATATATATATATATATATATATATATATATATATATATATATATATATATATATATATATATAAAAATATATATATATATATATATATATATATATATATATATGTATATATATATATATATATATATATATATATATATATATATATAATGAAGGATATCACATTGACGGGGTGTATACCAGTGGAAGCTTTTGGGCTAGTTTCGGAAACATACCATTTTCAACTAATAATTAAGACGCTAGGCAAGGACAACAGTGTATATAAGGTAAGACACATCCTAAACAAAATGAAACAGCAGGAAATAATCTGAAAAAAAGTATACTCGAGTAAATCTGGCGCGAATGACAGCTAAACAAAATAAAATGGAACCGGAAACAATCTGGAGAGTTGCTAATCCACAAAACGCATTTCTTCCGGGGGATTATATATACGACTGGCGACTCTATTCGTTATATATTTGTTAAATTTGTATTGCCCTTCAGACAACCTGAATTCGTTACACCCATCGATAGAATTCACAGTAGAATGGGAACAGAATAATTCTCTACCTTTTTTAGACGTAAATATCCACGTTTTTATTGTTTTAACATATAAATATGTGTTTAAATTGCAATATTAATCAATAAGGCTGCCCTCGGCAGCGAGCACGAGCTCCAGGCCAGACATGAAGGCCGCGCACACGTCGCGGACAAAGTCCTTTCTCATGTTAGTCCATACGCGGTGGACGGTGGACTTCAGCTAGTCGACGTTGCTGTGGCGGACCTTACAGGCCTTGCCCTCAACATGCACCCACACGCTGTAGTTGAGGGAAATGAGGTCGGGCTACTGCAGTGACCAAAATTCCTTCGACCAGAAGTTCATGTCCGATCCGAACTACTCTTGCATGGTCTTGGACGTCTGGACCGACGCATCGTCCTCCTGAAAGACGTAGTCCACCTTCTTTGTGATCTTGCCAGTGCAGGTCTTTCTTGGCTAAGATGTCCCTGGAATAGGCTGCAGTGAGCCTGTAACTGGCAGTGAAACACAGCGGCAGCATCTTCTCGCCATTCGAAGCCACGATGCAGAGCAGCATCATGGAGGCCGCGTGCATGGTCGTAGACACGTAACGGACCTCAGGACCTCCTGGCCGAAACTTACCACGAGGTTATTCTGCTTGTTAATGACCAGATCGACCGTAAAAGATATTCATAAAAAATAAGAATTCGATTGCTATAACGCTTCAAGTCATTGATAAGGCGACGATAGCGCTTACAACGCTGTTTTCACATACGGTCGGTGAGCAAAGGCTTTTCCATGCACCTCAAGCTCTTACCCCGCCCTCCTACTTGATGGCTGTGGACACCGTGGACATCTAGATGTTCTTCTTCATCGCGAGCGCTGCTATTTTGAGCTTCGGAGCATTTTGGAAGGATTTTCTCACAGGAAAAGGGTTGGCAACTTGAGGCATGTATGAACGAGGTCGACCTTTATGGTCTTCTCCATTCTTTAGCCTCTTTGCGACTCTGTGGACGGTCATCCGGATGACGTTGAGCCACCTGGCGATGCCAAATTTGTTGTGGCTCATGCGCAGCAGAGCAGAGATCTCGATTCTTTTCCTGTTATCTCGACACACCAACGCACAATAAAAAAGACATTTTAATGACACGTGAAGGAAAAGTAAAACTTTAAGTTTGTTTGACGGAAATTTTTATCACAGTCGTAAACCTCTCGAATGATTAAAAGCCCGAGTGCAGAGCTTTGCAAAACTTGGTATATATATATATATATATATATATATATATATATATATATATATATATATATATATATATATGCAGGTTCTATTGAAGTCCACAGCTGTAGCAGGGTTATTAATTTTAACTTGTATTTTCTTAATATTTGTACAAGTTTTTTAACGGGGTCTTTAAGTGAGAAAAAACATCCGCGAATAAAAGTTTTATTACTAGACTTCTTTCGACCATGTTAGGTCATCTTCAGGGAATGAACAGAAATGGAATTATGATGATGATTATGATGATGATGATGTAACAAGTGGGGAAAATGTGTTGTAGGTGTAGATAGTGGTGAAGAATATTTATAGTTTGCCCTGGTGTAGAGGACATCTCAAGCTTCTTACTTTTTCTATTTCCTTTTTTTACCTCCTCTTTCGATGGTGTCAGTGTTTGAGCTGACTCTTTTGTTGCAGTTTTCTTATTTATTTTATCTTGTTTTTTTATTTGTTGATTTATTTATTGTTATCTTTATATTTTATTATATATATATATATATATATATATATATATATATATATATATATATATATATATTTATATATATATATATATATATATATATATATATATATATATATATATATATATATATATATATATATATATATATCTATTAAAATCTATGTCCTCCATCTTTAGTCATTCAAACCTTTCAATGTTAGCTTTCATTTTTATTTTTGTTATAATTATTGTTTAATATAATTATTTTATTTTATTTTGTCTTAATTATGTTGGGCACTTCGCCTCTTTTAATTTATTTATTGGTCTTATATTTATCATTTGGGCACTTTGTCTCTTTTGGTTTTTCTTTGTTTGTTTTTCTCTTTTCGTAGAGTCTTTTTCGTGAGTAGAATAATTTTGTCTTGGTTATGTGTACATAACTGCTTGATCTTCCCAAGAGCACAGTCTTCCACTTGGGAATAGGGCTCTCTTGGTGACTCGTCCAATTATGGGTTGTGGTATGTCTATGTTTTCCTCTATATGCGGGAGTATTTCATTTTCTACTTTTCCCAGGTCTTTCTCCCTAGCCTTTGGATGACCATATTCAGTGACTCACGTCCGGCTCATGTGTTCAGTTCAGGCTGCCGAATACAGTCCATTCTGCTCGCGCCAGCTATAAGCAGGGTAGCATTGTTCTAGCTGCTTGCATTACCACTGCTGGGTACACCAGTGTTGGGTGCACCACGGCAGTGTACAGCTTCTTGATGTTGTTTGGCGCTGAGGTTTCTGAACCTGTGGAGTTTTCCAAGTTCTCTTTTGGCTAGGGAGATTCGGTTGTTGATGTGCGTCTTATACCCTGGAGGTGATGAACAGTCCCAGGACTTTACCATCGTTGGAGTACGGGTAAATTTCATCTGCAACTATGACGTCATCTAGTTTCCGGCGGTTCACTGAAAGGATCTGGAACTGTCGGCGGTTGGTCTTGATTTTCCACATTCTTTCGAAACGATTGATATTTTCTATTTCGGTAGCTGTCTCCTTTGCTTGAACTCCAGCGTTCCTATAGGAACTGGGGATGATCTGAGTGACGTCATCTGCAAACTGTAGGTACATTACATCCTCCCCGACTGCAGCGGGTAAGTCCAACGTGTACACAATGTACAACAGCGGACTCAGACAGCTACCTTGCAGTACACCCGCCTCTAGCTCGAATTTGGGTCCTCTGTTGCCCTCAATCGAAATGCGGGCTTTTTTTCCATGATGTAATCTTAGAGGACCCTTTTCTAGGTGAAGGTTTAGCTAAAGGCCCAAGATCTTGAATTGTAGATCTCTCAGCCAAACTTTATCGAAGGCTTAATGTACATCTCGCATCACCACGTCTACGTATTTCGCCCCAGCTTTTTAGTGGGCAAGCTTTTCGGTGAGAAGGGCTAGGGCTGTATCAGTCCCTCTTCTCTTGCGGAACCCGTGCTGCTGAGGGTTGTGAGCTTCCAGCTCAGATAGCTGATCTTGTAACCTGTTGGCTATAAGCTTCTCTTAGACTTTGCCTACAAACTCAATGAGATATATTGGCCTGTATTCCACTAATTGATTGGGGGGCTTATTTCCTTTGGGGATAAAATGATTTTGGCCATTTTGAAACCATCGGGCAAGTAGCCTGTATTCAGGGAAGCGTTATAGATGTTAGTGATTCTCTGAATGATCTGCCGGAGGGCATTCACCGAATTATTTTTAGTGATGCCCATACAGCCTAGCGCCTTTTGTTTAAGGGTTTTATGATTTTCATGACCTATTCCGTTGTAATTGGTCGGCCATGGTCCGCCATCTCCCTCCCTTCGTCGACGTAGGCTCGTGGGTGTATTCGATGTATGGTCTGATTAAGTTCTTCAATCAGATGCTCTTCGAATTCATGGTAGAATTCCACATCGTCCTCAGGTGTTATTGAGAAGATTTTCTTTCTAGAACATGCAGAACCTTTCCCAGAGGACCACCGGATCCTCCAAGTATTCATCACCGTTCCTTAATGCGGATCTTTTTTCTACTTGATAGGCCTTTTAGTTTCCTTACTAGGCGCTAGAATTTATCGGGGGCACCTCGCTGTCTACCCTGGCTATTAGGCTGTTCCAAATCTCAGCCTGTTGTTGGTCAATAGCCAGCTTTAGCTCAATACGCAATTGTCGTAGCAGCGAGCTTCATTCCCGATTCGTACCTGCTCTTTTGATTTCTTCATACACCTCCCTGTGCTCTCCAGCGATCTCTTTCATCTCCTCGTCCATCTGAGTTGTGGAGGAGTTTTGTACTCTGTCATGGGTACACACTCGTGGTCAGCCTCGGTGATGAGGGCTGTTATCCTCTCCAGCTCCCCGTCAATCTCTTCTAGAGTTGCTTCACTTAGGTCGGCTGGTTCGAATGCACCTAGAATTTCGCCATAGCGTTCCAAGTCGGCCGAGGCGTAGCTTTTGTGGAGAGGGATCGAAAGCTGGATCGTAGCGAGTGAGATGGTAGTCAAGATCGCTATATGGTAGCTTGGAATTGCTGGTCCTGGTTCGCTATGGTAGTTGAATGGGAAACCGTCACTTATCATGATTATGTCGGGCTTTGTTGCTGCCCAAGAGTGATATGGGTCGGGAAATCCGGTCCTATCCTCTAGATGTTTTTCAGTTGTATAATCATTTCCAAGTTATGGCCTCTGTTATTCGTGTTACCATAGCCAGCCGTTCGGCATCTGGCGTTGAGGTCGCCCCCAAGGAATGCCATTCTGCCGTGGCCAAACAGAGTGTAGAAGATATTGAGGGGCAGATACGCTCTTCGAGGAGGCTAATATGCCACCGAGATCACGAGGTTTCCCATTAATGTGGGCAGCTCTATCGCCACGAATGACTCGTCCAGTTCTGGAAGGTGCCTGAACGAGAGTTTCCTTTTGATTGTAACCTTCGGCACCGTCAAACCTCTCTTGAGAATGATTCTTTGTAACAACTCTGTAGCCCGGTATTTTAATTTAATAAGATTCGTGTTGATACCCTGCTCCGTAATTAAGATGATGTCGAGGTCGAGCACACGGAATATGTTCCCATACGCTGTTGTTTTTCCCTACCATCCACTTACGTTGAGTGTCACAATTTTCAACCTGTTGTTCGTGTTCTCCATTCTTTTTTTGGGCTCCTAGTGTTTCCTGGTGGTGGGATGCTTTTTCCCGTTCCTTTTCTTTTGTAGTCTGCCGTGGTAAGCTCTTCCAATGTCTCTCTGTAGAGTTTAACATTATTGTTGAAGAGGGCCTCCTCAACTACTTTCTCTTCGCACTGGGCATCGTATTCCCACATGTAATATTTCTCTCTGATGCCTAAACATATTTTATTGGCATCCTTGTCCTTTTGGAAGGGAAACTGCTCTGTTGCGTAGATTGAGAGGTTTATCTCATCCGTATCAAGAGGTCTTTTGGCCTCTAGTTTGCTTTTTTCTCGGTGACCATCTTTTGGCATGACCTTTGAGTCCGAGGTGTCTGTGGTATCCGAATCTTTAGTATCTACATTCTTCTTTGTGTTTTTATTATTGGGTTAGGGTGTTTTTATTCATCTGGCAGCAGCCTCCCTTTCCTTCCTTGCTTCTATTCTTGGATCTTGTCTCTTGTTCTGTTCTTTGGATTTCTCCTCTTGTCTGTTCTCTTCCTGAGTCTGTTTTGGGACCATTTGCAGTTGGAGGACTCCCCCGTCCGGGAACCACATCTGGCTCATGCCATTTTTGGCGAGCCTCCGAGGCGAATGTCCCAGGCTGCGTTAGATTTCTGACATGAGCATACAGGATGCATGTCAGAGTACGTTTTTCTACTTTCTGCTTCGGAGTAAGCTGACTTTGCGACCAGAGCGTATGTTGTATTTGCTTTTTTGGTCGCCTCTTCTTTGGTTTGTTGCTGTTTTCTCTTAATCAGCTATTTTTTCATAGGACAGGCCATTGCCATTGATTGATGGCCTTGCCTGCAGTTCGCGCACTTCTCGCGAGGGCTCTGACAGTTTTTCCAGTGGTGGCCAGGTTCGCTGCACCTAGAGCATACCTCTTGGGGCACCTTGCATTCACCAATAGTGTGTGCCTCCATTTCATAACAACGGAAGCAGAATTGGATTGGGTAGGACTCCTCCCTCTGGATCTGCTCCCCGCTGATCCTGGTGTTAAAAAGCAGGAGCCCAGATTCCTTCGCTTTCTTGGCCATGGAAGTATCTCCAAATATGATTTTGAAGACATGGGTATAGTCATAATTGTCCATTTTATTTCTAAATTTGACAATTTCAGTGACCTTTGCCCATGGATGTTTTTTTATGATTTCTTCTTTTATCTCTTCTTTGTAATAATCCCCAATCCATGTGCGTTTGGATCTGGGGAGGAATTGCTGGCTGCAGGCCGAGCTCGCGAAGGACCTCGACCGCAGCTCCCTTCGTCATGGTCTCCACATCCTTTTCTGTTTCGCATATAGCGACATAACCCATGGAAACCTCTAGTAGCCTTATCATTGCTATCTTAAGTCCCCCATAGACGACTTCAAAGACTTTGTCTTTGCTCGATCTGGTGTGACCGCTGATGGTGCGCAGCGGAACCCGGGTGGTCCCAGCTTGAGCCATCTTGCCCGATTGGGGCGCCGAGGAGTGGTAAATCACTGCGGGGTCGCTCCTTCCTCGTGTTTTTTTGTCTGGTTACCAAATACTGTCCTTTTCTGTGTGTCCAAAAATTTATTGTTTTGAAAATAAAGCACTTGAGAGGGGGGTGGGGAACCCCCCTCACCGTTGTAAGCGAGCTTCCATGAACGTGAACTGCCGGATGGAGGGATGAAATGATGATGGGGGAACATGGGGAGGCCCCTCAGACGGGTGATATGTGGCAGAATTAATGATGAGTGGTGATCGAATCAACTACCACCACCCAGGGCTGCCACCCCGTCTGGGGTTTGGTTATCGATGCTGCTTCCAACTTACACAGGGACGGTTGCGTGTTCTCCTGTGGAACTGGCCTGAAATTACCCTCAGGGACTAAAGCGAACTCTTCCACAAAGCTTTCAGCATCGCGTCTTAACCGGGCTGCCTTTGCCACCGAGTTCTACAGTGGGCTACTCCTCAAACCTGCTTTCCTCGGCGCCCCCAATTATGCCTATCACAGAGAACGGCATAGTTGGGACGTGGCTAGATGAATGGCAGTTCAGTTCATTTCAACTCCCTTATCCCGGTGGGGGGAATGTGAGGTAGGATTAGTTCGACATTTGTCGAATAATCAGCGCTCTATATAATTCTTTTTCTTTAATTCCCCGTAGGGAGACGTGAATAAAAATTCACATTTATAAGCAGGTTGCTTTATCGGCGAATAACGTCTTTTGAGTATGCTTACTTTATTCAATTTTTCTGTCCAGTCTCAATGGAATTATTAAAAAATTGCTACATTATATATACTATTTCTACGTGAACATAAGTATTACAAAAATTGGCCAATCATGGCTCGGGAAATTTTTAAGGGAAAACTAAGCGCTACAAGAAACATAAATTGGAACGCTCAAATTGTCTTTATCGACTATATTTAGCATAAAAAATTCAGAAGATACAAATAAAAAACTCTTGGAAGAAACAGAAAAAACTGAAAGCGAATCTGAACAAGAGGAAGACACATAAAGCGAAGAAACAGATTCTGAGAGCAGCACTGACGATAATAATAAGAAAAACGTAAAAAGAAACACACGCAAAAAAAAACAAAACAAAAAGGAAAATCGACTAGGGACATCTCGTCATGCGACCAAACACCGGAGATACCAACCGCAAAATATGAAACGGATAAGAGTCAAAACTCAGCAAGGACAGAGATGAACGGCAGAAATACCAGGAAAAGATACAGATAAATTTACGTAATACAACCACTCTCCCCCAAAGAAGATCCGCTTAAGAACATACAAACAAGATGGATAATAGTAAATTAAGAATTCTACAGATAAATACGAATGGCTGGAAGGATAAAGAAAACACATACGGAATTATTTTCAGAGAAATAGATCCTGACATCATTTTAATTTCAGGTTACGGGATTAACCTTGAGACTCACAAACTAGAAATATGGAACTACGGCGTAATATCGACTAATCACACAAACGAAGCATACGCGGAGCAGGAATAGCAATAAAGAAAGGAATAAAGTACAAAACAAAGCAAGGACTAACCGAATCTTACCTCGCAATTGAGGTCAAAATGGAATTAACCAATATAATAATCGCTACGGCATACCAACCACCGCGACGACCGGGACTACCCCCAAAAAACATTTTGAGAATATTTAACAATAGACTTCCAACTTTGTTTTTGGGAGACCTGAATGCAAGAAACACGTACACAGGATATAGGAACAGAAACCAAACAGTAAAAGACCTACAAGTTCTAATAGACAGGCGGATAATAATAAGACTAGGACCAGAGTACCCAACGCTAATTAAAGACAGAACAGCGACAACTCCAGACATTTGCCTAGCAAACAATAACATTCCCTTTAACTACCACATGGAACCGGTACATGTTATTTTCAGCGACCCCACGGTAACACTACTCACCGTGAATAAGCAACCGACATAAATACCCGCTAAAAAATGGAAGGCATACCATAGAGCAGACTGGGAAAAATACAAACAAGAATTGAATGACTACGCACCAAACAGACTAAATGAAGCTACTTTGGAAGAAATCGACGACGAGCTGGGAAAAATAAGGACGCGAATACAAACAGCTGATGAGATTGCAATACCCCAAAACACATACAAAACAGTTAAATACTTTATATGGACAGACAAAATGAAAACTAAGAATGCAGAAATAAAAGCGATTAAAGAGGGCATAATAATAAATGGAACGTTAAGGGAAAAATGCCGTAATCTGAGAACGAAGAAGAGAGAGCTACTAAGCGAAATAACGGACAAACAAAGAGAATACTGAGACATAGCCGTTCAAAATATTGACAACGAGCTATTGCCCCGAGAATTTTGGAAAAAGATAAAAAGAATGGGAAATGCTAAAGGTAAAGAAAAAATAAAGATTAAGGACATAAACGGGAAATTAATCGAAGATGAGCGCGAGATTGAAAAATTGTTCAGGGAACACTGGAAAGGAGTGTTCAACGTCGGCAAAGAGAAAAACGAAAACTACGATATAGACTTCGAAAACCAAATAATTGACGAACTAAATGAACGGATTGAGAAGACTTTCCCATATCACTACGTAGAAGAAGAACGGTATGCTAACGAAGGGTTTAACGCCAAAATCACAATCGAGGAATTAAAGAATACCATTTCAAATTTTAAACAAAAGGCCCCTGGGGAATCGGGCCTAACCAAAAAAACTATATAGAAGCACCAGATAATATACTTGAAGGGATAAGGAACGTGCTTAACCACTGTATAAACACGGGATACTTCCCCGATGAGTTAAAAATAGCCAGAATGATATTCATACCAAAGCCGGGAAAACCACTTTCGGAGGTAGGAAACTTCCGACCTATATCCCTTCTCGACTTCATCCGGAAGGTATCTGAAAAAATCATGAACACAAGATTAAATGAATATCTCACAGAAAACAATCTCTGGAACAATCAACAATTCGGCTTCAGAAAGAACAGGAATACGGAGAGGGACCTCAGAGTGACTACATAAAAATAAGCAAAGTGAAAGGAGAGAAATGCAGTATGGACATTGTATGCCGGGACGTATCGAAACATTCGATAAGGTCTGGCAAAGAGGCATGAAACATAAAATTTGAAATCTGGAAATGAACAACTATTTGGAAAGAATTATATGCGACTACGTCATGGAAAGATATGCATACATCGATACGGGGAATTGACAAGCTTAATGCGGGCCTGGCTCAGGGAGGGTGTTTAAGTCCTTCGCTATACTCAGTGTATACCTCGGACATTTCCCAACCTAGGAACGAGTGCAGTGTGAACGTACAATACGTAGATGAGTTCACTCAATTAATTCCCTGTGTTTATCGGAACCTTCAGATACAGGCCAGAGTAACGGCAACAAAAATAGAAAATATAAACGAGTATAAACGCAAATGGAAAATTAAAACGAATAAGATAAATTTAAAATTATACCTATGTATCGCAAAAAAACTATCCGACGTTTACGTAGATGGAAAGCGATACAGGTATAATGTTGAAGGCAAGATTTTAGGCCTAACTATTACCAAAAATGGTTACAAGAAACACGTGATCGAAAGAATAAGCAAAGCACGAGGCATGCTAACTTTTCTCTGCAGATTAAGAAATCTGAACGTGAAAAATAAGAGAAAGATCTACCAGGCCATGATACAGCCTACCTTGATATATCCAACAATTGCCATATATACGGTTTCAAGAAGCAATCTATTAAGAAAGCAACGTATACAGAATAAGTGAGTATACATAATTATGAACACGTGACCATTAGAGAGGAAACAATAAAGAGATTTACACATCGAAGAAAAAATAAAACCATTAAACAATATAATTGAAAAAAGAGCAAAAAAATCATTGAAAAAACAAAAGAAAAAATAGGAGAGTAACTAAATAATGAAATAGCACGAGGGGCAGGATGGAGACAAAATATGCTGTTTCCTTGTGCTAAAAACAAAGCGGATCAAAGAGAAGAGGAGGAGATTTACATGTAAACCAAATAAGGAAACCCGATTGGGACAAAAATTTCCCAAATAATGACAAACTCACAGGATTGGACTTGATACCCACAAGGAATGACAAAACTAACCAAAAAGTGCAAATGAACGAAAAAGGAAAAACAACATAAATAAAAAGAGAATTAAACAAATAAAAAACCAAGGAACATGAGCCCACATAACAGATACAGATACGAGAATTATGCTACAAAAATCACAGAAACTCGAGTTATTAACATAGCAGGAAAACAAATAACGCTAATAACGGTTTGAACGCCTATCTCATACACACATATCCTAATAACAAAACAACCACATAAATAAACAAACATACACACTTTCATTCTAACTTATTTCGAACTTTCTAAAATTAGTTTATAGTACAGAGATTAGCGTCACCTCCACGCACTTGTACCTCTCTGCAAACCTCCAACTTCCTTCCACTTCCATCATATTCCTCCTTTACCGCTATCCAAAGATGGGCCAAACACTAACACCAGGGACAAGTACAGCTAGGAAAACACAAAAACACCGTGGTCCGGATCCTACGTTAAGCAGGTCCACAGGCCAACTTGGTCAACTTTCAAGCCTTCGACTTTATTTCAGTCTGTCCTATCCTTACTTCTTTCTTCTTCCCCTCCCTCTCTCCGGAGCTCTTTTTCCTCAGTGCCTTCAGGCCCTGACCGATGAGAGCGCCGGGGAAACTCGGGGGAGCCGGGGCTCGCCCCCCAGATCGGGTTCCTCCTCCGGGAGGGACTGGTCGTGTGGTGGGAGAGGGGCACAGGGATCTAAAACTTTTTCTCCCACTTTCCCTTTCATGTAATTTTATTCATTTCTGACTATTTGTCGCTCCGATCTAGTTCTTTGACAAAGGAGGCAAAGGAAAATGAAGTTTGAAAACGTGCTTCTTTTAACGGCCTCAACTCGGAGACGCCGAGATATGGGGATTATGGTTTCCAGCTGAAGTTGCACGTTAATTGCCGGTTTCTTTATTTGAATAATGACGGCTTCGGCCATCTGCAATCATCTGCGGTTTTGGAGTCTCAGGATGATAGAGGTGTCCTTATTCAGTTTTTCACGGGTTATGGTAGTGCCATGAGAGTGGGCGTGTTTTTTAATCGCGCCATCTTGAAGGTGAGCTATAATGGCCTTGACATGGTTGTGGAGGTTACGCCGATGTACTTTGAATTGCCGTGTTCGCAGTCACAGACTTTGCACGAATATTCGTACACGACGTTAGTCTCCTGGAGTTCACTCGTTAGAGGGAGACAGCTGTTGTTCATGATGCAACTACATGTTTCCTTGTTCTTGTAGTATATAATTAGATTAATATCCGCATTAGGGTCGGTTGGAGTCACGTTGTGATGGAGGATGGCTTTGAAAGCCTCTTCGTCTTCAAGGTAGCCGGTGTTCATATTGGCCTTGTAATAAAAGTCAATTTTACTTTTCTTCGGAGTAGAACTGACGCCAGGGTCAGCAGCCAAGTTCATTTTCTCTTTTATCGGGGGCGTTGTTGGGTAGCCGTTGTTAAGGAGAACTCGGGGAAACCCTCTTAAGTTCGTGATCAACAGCCGTCTACGAGGATGAATGAGAAATTGCCCTGTTAACTAAGGCATTGATGACTGATGTCTTGTAATGTTCAGGACATTTAGAAGAACCCTTTAAGCAGAAAATCAAGTTCAGGCCTTAACGTATACTTGGGGCACAAATTTGGACTCCTGGACACTTATGAGGATATCAAGGAAAGGAAGGGATCCTTATCTTGTAGCGCTTAGTTTCTCCTTAATAAATTTCCCGTGCCATGATTGGCCAATTTTTGTAATACTTATGTTCGCGTAGAAATACTATATATAATGTAGCAATTTTTAAATAATTCCATTTCTGTTCATTTCCTGAAGATAACCTAGCATGGTCGAAAGACGTGTAGGAATGAAGAATGTCATTCGCGGATGTTTTTTCTCGCCTCGAAGACCCCGTTAAAAAACTTGTAAGAAATATTAAGAAAATACAAGTTAAAATTAATAACGCTGCCACAGCTGTGGACTTCAATAGAACCTGCATACAACATGGCTGTTTACCTAATTACGTATATATATATATATATATATATATATATATATATATATATATATATATATATATAATTTCACAGCAAAGGTAAGGACACACAGGATGCTCAGGTACATGTGATTTTTTTGATATTGAGGAACAACGTTTCGGGCGTATCACCCATTTTCAGGTTCTAAAATCATGAAACAATAAAATAAGTTAGATATGATTCAATTGTTATCGTCAGTAAACTTATTATGAAGTAATAAATTCTGTTAAAACTAGAATTTCAAATATTTCCATAGGGGGGGGGGCAGTTTTCAATGATTTCAAAATAAACTTGTAGTACTTAAGAGTGTAGTTAGTTGCTTTCAGCTTCTTTGACGATAAGGTGAGCTTTCGCCAAAAAAGAAATGATAATTGAATTTGAATATCGTATAAAAGGCGTGTTTAAGGCATCTAGTGATGAAGCATGAATATCCCTATATCGTTAAGTTACAACAGCAACAAAGCGGTTCCTTAGAAAACTAAACCTTGATATAAAGTTTCTGAAGACAAATCCAGCTTTATGGGAAGATGATGATAATTCCAAAGTAGTCCCCCCCCCCAACTGTAGGTCATTTGCAAATCATGAACGATACAGGGAGATAGCTGCAGCTCTCGGTGAACTCACCTCGCAAAAATTGACAAAAGATGAGAAGTAGTATCAGATGGGAAATTGCTTCTAAACGTCAAGAAGTGAATTGTACTGTGATAGTAATTGCATTTGAGAAATATCGTTATCTGAAATATCTTAAGAAAACAAAAAACATTTGCTATTTTGAGGCACCTTTCATTTTTGTTGTACTGTAATAAAAGTTTATAATTTTTTGTTTTGTATAAAATGGAATAATTTGAAATGATAAGAAATTTGTAAAATTTCACTTTTTTTAACATTCTAATATAAAAAGCGCTCCACAGCTAGTAGTAGTCTTTAGGATTCAAATTTGGCAGATTTGGAGGTCACATTTTGGGTGTTAGATGATCGTAAAGATTGTCTGAATACCATTTTGGGGTTACTAGGGCTTTGTGAGAAGGTACAGAGTCTTGCTAAAACGTGTATTGCCTTCCATTATATACTTCATCTATACAGGCCTCAATAACAGTTTCCAGCACTTCAATATATCCAGCAGCATTAATTCTACGCCCTTGTGAAAAAATGTGGGGTAGCGTGACATGACATTCACTACTTACTACTCCTAAAACCATTACAGTTGAGGGAAATTTGGTATTTACCACTCTAGGTACTTCAGAAGGATCTGAACACAACCACTTGTCATTTCTTCTTTGAGGCTTTTGATGATCCTGGTCAAAGTTGTTTTTTTTTGTCAGAGAGAGACCAAAGCACGTTAAATCACTATGCTTTGCATGCACGGATAGCAACTATGAGTGCGACTCTTTTCATTTCTTGAGTTATCATGTTATTTTAAATAATTTTTCTGTAAAATAAATGATATTTTATTTAATTTGAAGGTGTAATGAAGTGAAAATGAAATGTACTTCAATATCCCTCACACCCTCTATATATAGGTAAGGATGTTATATAGACTAAATGTAGTTGCCTAGAATATATTCATTCCTTAAGGTACACTCAGCAATAGAACCTAACCTGACTTAAACTTGGTTAGGTACTGCTATAGTTTGTACACTAAAGAGTGAATGTGTTTGTAGAACACGCATTAAGGATTACCGTTTTGGCAATTAAACAACTTCCCATCTAAGTACAATTTTCAAATTTAAAGAATGTAATAACAAAATCAGATTAATAATAATGTTAAAGAAAATAGATAACTTGCTTCACCGCCCACCTCAAACACCAGCATCGGTTGTAAAAGCCATGAAGTGCTCTTTCATGTCAAGCTTGAATTCATTTACATAATCTGGCGCTGATCAACATAAATTTAGCGCTGTTCAGTGATCCTCTGATCATTATTATTCCAAAAAGATAGATGTATATTTTCATTATAGTTATTTATGTTCATAAATCTTTTAGAGTTAAATAAAATCGTTGACATTTTTCTATTTCTTTATGAATTTTCATCGCATCGTTTTTATAAACTCTTTTGTATAAAGTCATTTTTGTTCAAAACAATGAAATCAGAAAACATCAATGCTAGCTATTTTTGTGACTTCGTCTCGATTGCCAATTTACATTAAAAAAGTTGTTTTCTCTTTGCTGCAACTTCTGAATTTTCATTTCTAACAATATGGTGAAGATTTTATTAAATAACTCAAAACATTTGACATTAGGGCTATATTATTATTATTTTTAAATTAGTTAATCACGTAGGTCGTAGTTCAACTGACAAATGTGCGGACTGGCAACTTCTCATTCTCAATCCACGGAATCTGTCTGATTGCCTATCCCCACAAAGTTATCTATTAATGAAAAAATTATTTTGCATTTAGCGTTAACTTAAAAAATCAAGAATTAAGCTAAATTTATTAATAAAATATTATCGACAATTATACATTAGTTGACTTTGATTTATATCTAGTCCACTGAAAGAGGTGTCAGGAGAGAGAGAAAGACACTACTCGGAGAACGAGCTGGCTCTATATATATATATATATATATATATATATATATATATATATATATATATAATATGTCTGGGGCGATTAATAAAGAGTGCGATTGCGATTTACGGCTGACCAGGTTTAGACTAATAGCAGTTTAAAGGATATATAAAGATAATACCCCAAAATATGATTTTAATACATATAATAAAAGGGGCGCAATTTATATATATATATATATATATATATATATATATATATATATATATATACAAAAGGGGTGAACAAATTACTTATGGTAGTTATATGAGTTAAGTGAAGATTAACGAGGTAATCTGAGGATGACCATACAAGATCGCCTTACTTTCAAGCGCGGGCGAATTGGAGATGGGTGGGGGTAGAAGACAACGCGCAGGTCTCCAAGAAGATACTTCGGGGACTCAGGACGAGGAAGACTCGAAGATGGGGTTGGATTGCTTCGTGATGAAGAATGAGATTTTCTCTGCTCCAGAGAGACGTAATCTCAACTCGTGACTATTCTGCAGATCGGCAGGGAGTCTCAGTCTCGAAAAAACGGGAATCTTGAAGGAGTAGTGAAGATTGAGGTTCTCCACTGTCCCATAGTTCTTGAAGTGGTCCACCCAGGCCTGAATTCTGATCTTGGAGGGGGCTTTTTCACATTCAAACTGATGCACGTAAGTATTCTGCACTTTTTTGAACGAGCCTGTCTTGTTTTAATGTTTGACGCAGTATATTCTTTGCTGGAGCTCCCATTGAGATCTAGTTGTGTTCACAAGCGTTGCTTCTGTCATGTCCTGCAAAGTAAGGGTAATTAATGAATGAATGAAAGATATATCACAAAAAGTGTGTGCAGGCCCGTTTTTTGGGGGGTGACCCTGTATATATATATATATATATATATATATATATATATATATATATATATATATATATATATATACAGGGTCAACCCGCAAAAAACGGGCCTGCAAGACGATGAGCGTCTTGGTCATATAAGCGATGAGCTCTTAATGACACAGGTTCAAATCCAACTTCTTTATTTATTTTCATATAATGATTAAAATAGTTTGTCCTATCTTTCCGTTCTCTACATCTCCCATTTGCCTTCTTAAGCTTTTATTGGTTCATGTAATATTCTCCTAAATGTTTTCCTGGGTTGTGTTACCAATTTCCATTTCTTTTCCCCTTTATATATATATATATATATATATATATATATATATATATATATATATATATATATATATATATATATATTATTTTAGGCATTTACCTCTCACTGTTGAAAGAAAACCTTTCTCCTCATTCCTATTTTTTTTCGATCTTGTGGAATTTGTTTTCAATTTTTAGCATATTTTTTGAAGAGCATCTTTTAATCTTATTTTTGATCTTCTTTTAGGTCGTCTTTTATCAAGTCGAATCCAATAGGTAATTTTTATTGTTAATCCATCGTCTAGGAATCTTGCTACATGACCTGCCAGCGCAATTTCAGATTTCTTATATCTTTCTCTATATGCTGAAGTTTGGTTTGTGCACTTATCCAAGTGTCTGATTTTCTGTTATCACAAGGATCATAATGCGTCCATGTGCTCTTTATGTCAGTCATAGTTGGGATTATTTATGCAGTGGGTTCTTTTCAGATACATGGGCATTTTTGTGTTTGAGGATGATGGTTGCCTTTTCAAATGCCTTCAAGCTGTAAGTGATTCTACGTTGGACTTTTGGTCGCCTGCAAGTCTCGTCACGAACGACTCTACATCTCACTATTTGGTCGGTCGGTCCGCGTTATGCTTTTTTTTTGTTATTGTAATAACATTGTAATTATTCAGCCGATTATAACGAAAATTGAAACTCTTATGTTCTTTTACATCCTTTTTCAAAAAATATAATTGCTAAAGTCTTCCCAAGTTAGCCCTAAATTATTTTGTTTTGGCAATAACATCATAACTCTTTAGCCGATTCTAACGAAATCTAAAACCCTTATGTTGTTTTACATTCTCTTTCGAATGATATAATTGCCAAAGTCCTCCCAAGGTAAGCACGGGATGTATTTTGTTTTGGCAATAACATCCTAACTATTCGGCCGATTCTAACAAAATTTGAAACCCTTAAGTTGTTTTACATTCCCCTTCGGATGATATAATTGACAAAGGCCTCCTAAGTTTAGCCCGGGAACTATTTTGTTTTGGCAATAAATTCATAACTATTAGCGGATTCTAACGAAATTTGAAACCTTTATTTTGGTTTACACACTCTCTCTCTCTCTCTCTTGAATGATATAATTATCAGTCATCCCAAGGTTAGTTCAGGAATTATTTTGTCCGTGTAATAACATCATAATTTTTTGTCGATTCTAGCAAAATTTGAAACCCTTATGTTGTTTTATATACTCTTTCGAATGATAGAATTGCCAAAGTTCTCCCTCCCAAGGTTAGCCAGGGAATTACTTTGAACTCCTTATAGGAATTATTAAAATTTTGGAAGGCCGTAAGGTCATAAATCAGAGTTAGTGAGAGCACGCGCCTCTTTGCTCAATAAACCTTGTTTTAACCTTTTTCCGGTGACTTTGTAATCTGTCTCTAATATCGATATATTTATCTCCTATTTCAATTTTCCAGTTGTCCCTTGTAATGTATATGTCATAGGCCAGGTATGAGCTCCTGGACTTTCGCTTGCTCCATTGATGCGGGAAAATAAGGCAACAAGTAGGGGCGGGGGAATGCCCTTTTTTGGCGTGGGTCACATCGAAATTATATACAAGTGCTTATTCTACCTTTGGCCGATTTCAGTCAAATGGTTATGTGGTGCTGGGAATCAAACTGGGGAAACAAAAATAATCTTTACTACTATACAAACAATAAGGTTTAACAACAAATGTCACACTATGGAAAATACACCAGACTAATTGGAAAACAAAATTGATTTAAATGGATGCTTCTGCACGTGCCACGAGCATGCACAAACGGCTAACCGAAAGAAAACGGGAGGAGACGATCATAGGTGAATCTTCGAGGTCGAATAGCGTCGAGCCTCTTCGAAGTTGATAGAGAAAAAACGTAATTGTCTTACAATTTTGGTGGTGAGCCTCGAAAGTTTGGACCAAGGTAGTATTCTCGTCGGAAGGAACTGAGCTGGTTATTGCAGAAGGACGAGTCTTCACGTTGCTCGACTGTTGTTAATTCTAAATAAATGTTTCTTGCATGCGAGCCGTTGGAGCGCGAAAGTCGCTTGAGAATTTGCGTGTCGTGTCTTTGGCTGATTGTGGCAATTACTGGCGAATACTGGAGAATGCTAATTTTCTCATGCCCGTACTGGGAATTATATAAGGGATTGCCGGAAGCGATTTCGCTGGCCAACGAAAGCGGGTCATACTCCATCTGAAGGGGAGCGGCAGACATAAACTTCGTAACCTCTCGCTGATCTTTTCCCGGGCTCCAGTTTAGCTCGTCTCAGCTCGTCTTATCGCCACGGAAGTTTATCCAAAGACGCCGATTGGAGGTTTTCTCGTCTGTGAGGTACTCCTTAGGCCACTGCATCCACGTGACTCTCTCTCTCTCTCTCTCTCTCTCTCTGACAGTACATCATGTCGACTTCTAGTTGTTCAGTCATGACGTTTGTTTATCAATATTTATTTTTAAGCCGAATCTTTTGCTCTCATGGTTAAGTCTTTGAATCTTTGTTTGAATTTCTTCTAGTTTATCAGTTATTAGTACAATATCAGCTGATAATCTCGGGTGATTGAGGTTCTTCCCATTGATCTTAAGGACTGTTTTGCCAGTTTAGCCTTATGAAGATTTTTTCTGGACAGGAAGTGAATAGTTTTGGACAGATAGTATCCCCTTGTTTTACGTCTTTCTGTAAATAAAATATGTCTGAATCCTTATGCAATCTAATGTAGGATCTGCAATTTGGTATATGAGTTTCTACTGAATCAAATGCTTTCTCGTAGTCTATAAATACCAAGCTAGTTGAGAGAATAATTGGGTGTTGTTGGTTAGTTGGGGTTCTGGATGGTGTTGTTGCTTGAGTATAACTTTTTATAGTACTCCTCATTTTTTTAACGATTCTATCTCATTCCTTGATAATGGTACCCTCTTCTTTTTTATAGCTACTGTACTGTGAGATATTCTTTTAAAAATAACTTTTTCGGCATTTTATACCTCTTCCCTTCTTTGATGGTGTCTTTAATAATAGTTGTATTATATTTTCTGATGTGAACCTTCTGTTTCATTTATTGAGCTTGTTTAGTTCTGCTAACTTAATTTGTTGGTTGGTATTTGTCTCTTTAAGGTGTTTGTGCTTGTTCATTAGGTCTAGGGTTTCTTCTGGGAGTTTGTTATTCTTCTTATTTGGTGCTTATTTGTATTTTGTAGCAGTGTATGCATTGTGTTTCATCAGGTTATTGTTTATCTCTTCTATACTGGCGGTGTTACTGAGATCATGGGGATTTTCCTAGTATGCTCTCTGAAGATAGCGCTTGAATTCTGGAACGAGATTTTTCTGGATGTTAATGGACCTAATTTTTGAAGCAAATAGCATTCTTCTCTCTTTCTGAATCTTGTTTTTTATCATATTGTATCGATAATCCTGCTGGTCACTGATTTTGATTTTATTGATGTCTTGGAAATTATCAAATGATTTATTTGTCGACCATAATATAATAAATTCCATTGTATATCTCAAGTTTTCCAAGTTAATATTTGTTGTTGCTTTTTTTTGACTAGTGTTATTAGGCCATCATAAAGTCAATCAAATTTTCACCCCACTCATTTCGTTCCCCCACTAAGAACGTTTCCATGCATGACTCATTACCTTGCTCAACCTTTGCATTAAAGTCTCCCATTACGATGTTAAAATGGGCTTTGTTGTTTTTAGGCTTGTCCTGATGTCATCCTGGAATCTATCAAATTCCTACCTTGTGCTAGTAAATGTCGGTGCGTATAGTTGAACTATTTTGAGATCATACTTCTTAGACTCTCTTTGGTTTACGTAAGCTACTCTTTTGGTTAGCCCGTTAAACTCTATTATCATTTCTTTGACCTCTTTAAGTATAAAGATCCAACTATATGCTGCTTTTACTCTTCTTTTCCTTTATGGTAGAGTAGGTGATTGTTACCTGTTTTATTGTTAGCTTCCAGGTATCGTAGGGTTTCACACACACACTAATTAGATCTAATTTAATATCATTGACTACATTCAGGAGTTATGTAAGATTTACTTCCTCAGATAGTATTCTGCAGTTGTAGGGTTCCATGTACAATTTTTATTTAGATATTTGAAGTCGTCGTTGGGATTGAAATTATATGCATTCACATGTTTCCTCATATCATCATTGCCTACTGTCAGAGAGAGAAAAAGAAAGAAGACGCGCGCGCTCGTCTCTTTCGAAGAGAGAGAGAGAGAGAGAGAGAGAGAGAGAGAGAGAGAGAGGAGAGCGAGAGGACACACCTGGTTGACCCATTTTTAACCTACGCTAACGAGGCGCGAAAACGCGCGAAGATCGTGACGGGCTGAAGGCCCGACTTTGCGGAAGCCTGCGATGTGCTTAAGAGCACAAAGGGTCCCGCCGGGGATTATCCTGCTACGGCGGGGATGGGGCAAAGTCCACCTCACCTGGCGAAGCGTCTTTGTACTGGAACCCTCCACCCTTCGGACGCAATGAAAAGCACCTCCGTATCACCCCTATAAAACGTTTGACGCCAAACTTGGACGGCAGTAAGTAATTGTCTGTGTCCCGAGTACCCGCGAGTATCTGCCTCCTTCCCGTCTCCGTCAGTTCTGCGTGAACCCTTGCAGAACCCGTCAAGTTCAATGTATTATCCTAGAACTCGTGAGAGTCAACCCCGTACTCATTGGTGGTACTAGTTTTTCGAACGCGACGCATCAAATTCTCGATTCGGTATTCTAAACCCGAAGGCAAGATCTGAGTTCATCTCGCGTAATAATCATTGTCAAGGGGCTATTATTGTGGACTCTATGCGGTCTCTAACAAGGCAAAACTACTCCCTCGTACTAAATCTTCGAGGTAACCGCAATGCGCAACTCTCATTTGCAAGCTCTCTTCCCCACCCCTTTAAGCTTCCGTCATTTGGCTTCGCGTTGTCCGTTTGTGTGTACGCTGGTCGCCCCCGCCAGGTAGCTCTTCGGAGTCGAGACTCATGTACGTCTCTTATGTTTATATACCTTAATTAAAACCCTTTTAATTTTGTAAATATATTATCTATAGAGTAGTAAAGTATATTTTTGTACTCCGTTTCTATTACCCCCATAAACTTTCTAAGATATGCTAAGCATTGGCCAACCTAAAATTGCACTCTGATTTGTACTTATAATTTTAAACATGCTCATAACGGACTAACCCATTCATAGGCCTCTCTCCCTCGGGCTGAGGAATATAGGAAAGGTTGAGTTATAACGTCACCCTACGACATCTATATTATATTAAACTGGTGTCATCTGTGGGTTAACCCTACGACATCTACAAAAACACTTTAATTAGTGGGGTAAGTCGCAATCTGTCTACAAAAACGCTCTGGCTGGACTTTAGTTTAAATCCGGTCATCCAACAGGCACCGCAAATTTTCTTAGGATTTGTTTCATGATGATAATTTTTGGGCCATAAGTTACTATGTTGGTAGCCCGGGACGTCAGCAAAGGTACTCGACATTGAATTTTTTTATTTAGTAGGTTTTGCACATTTCCAACGTTTCTCATCGAGCAATTCTTCTAATGAAGCAAAATAATTTAATTATTAAAGAGGAAATGCGAAGTTATATATAGGAAGAAATTAGTGGAAACAAAATTATTATTAAATATTCTCAGCCAAGACATCAAATATATGCTAAAATAGACTAAGCAATTCAGAGGCACTAACATTAATAAAAAGGTAAATCCAAGAATAATGGACATTAAATGTAAGCCAACACATAAGATAATTAATGCAAGCATAGAAAAAAAAGTAAATTTAAAAATTAAAAGAACAAAATAAAATCTTACCAACTTGAGTGAAGGATAAAAACCGAATAAATTAGAGGTGAATACTCGACAAAAGAAAACCTTGATATTGGTTAAAAAAAAAAATCGACACTTATCCAATAGATCACTTTAGCTTTAGGGTCATTGACTAGATGGACTTCACAAGAGTTCAGGTAAAATTAATTAAACAGAAGATTGTTTAAATTTTTATTAAGAGATATTGAGTGGTGCTGAAGAGGGGCTTGAGTTTACTCATCGATTTAGCATTTGAAAAAATAGAGATTCTATAACATTGAAGTCCAAGGATTTATCTGCAGGACCACAATTTTAATCTTTGATGGTGAAAATGAAGAAAAATTCAGGCTTGGCACTAGTTATAGCTCTGCAATGAGAAACACCATGTTTCCCAATCTTCAGCTCTAAATGTAATGTAGTTTTATCTACGCAGCGAACTTTTCAAATGATAGACACCTGAGGACCTGGATAAGATGTGGAGCTCTCCTAATTAGACGGGTAGTTTTTAAGAGACTGTATTTCTCGGAATAAATTAAAAGGTTGTATGTGGATAAAGCTTTGAAAACAGTTGCTTTAATCATATATTAATTTATTTATAAAATGTATATTTTAACATACATTTTATTCTTAGGACCAACTAACTTTATAAAAGGAACATGGCTGCGTGAAACCACGATTTCAAATTTATGGAAATAATTAATGCGATTAATCTTAAAGCAAGGGACTTTAAAATCAAATCCTCGGCTATGAATTTCTTTTGATCGTGTGTCAAAACAGTGTCACTGAATTTTAAAATTTCTTTCTCTAGATCTAGTGTCGGATCAGCAAAGATTCCTAAATTCTCAAGTTTATTATTTGCTATTTCGCTTGAAAAGCCTTAGGAATCTCTTATTTTTAAAAATATTATGAAATGGTTGTCTTCTAAAAGAATATCAACTGTTTTAGGGGATAATCTGTGACAGAAATCAAATCTGAATATCTACTCATCAACTTCTTATTCTTAAAATTTATTTCAGAAATAAGCAGCTTTGAACTATAGGAAAGATGGCGTTGAAAAATAATTTGTTTGCGATATAATTTAAAACGAATAAAATTTGCAACATAGAGATACGTGCATAGGTATAGCCAATGTAGGACTCCATTCGTCTATTTCAGAAATAAGGAATTTTGAAGTCCAGGAAAGATATCGTTGAGAAATCATAGGTTGCTTACAATATAATTTATGGAGAGGGACAATAAGATAAACCAAGAGAGGAACAAGGTTCTTCTTTACTGATGTTTCGCTCCTCAGGAGCTTCCTCAGAGTGACAAGAAATCTTGTATTTTGATTTTCATGAGCTAGGTGGTGAAATGCGTGGTAGGTGCGATAGGGGTGAGGAGAAGTTTTTGAGTTTCAGTTGCCCTGGTTGCGAGGGCATCGCCTTCGTTTTACTTCCATATTATTCATCTTCTTTTGTTGCCTTTTGTTTTTATTTTCGCCTATTTTTATTTTATTTTTATTTCTCATTCTTTTTGTGAGGCATTTCGTCTCTTTTGTTTAATTTTTATTTTATACTTAAATTAGTTTTATACTTTTTATTTAATTTTTTTTTGATGGGCTCATTGCCTCTTTTGTTTAGTTTTATTTTGACTTATGTATTTTGTTTATTTCTCGTTTATTTACACCATTTATGAGCATTTCGCTTCTTTTTATTATTTGTCCTTTTATTTATTTATTTTATGTGGTCCTTTTCGGTATGACAAGAAAATTTATTGTATTGTATTGTGGGAGAAGTGGTGAAAATGAGAGTGTGAGAGATAGGGGTGTACAAGAATGATAGAGGTGAAACGTAAGGAAGTAGAAGACTTGCAAATATTCCAAAGTTGCCTGGAGATTAGACTAATATCTTTCATGTTTTTGTCATTGTTGTTTTATTTGTTGTCTTAATGTAGTTTCATATATTTACATATACACATATACATGAAAATATTTAGGGTGTCTCGCAAAAATGTATACACACTTTAAATAATTGTAAAGTAGGTGTTTATTAAAATACATTTCATTTTCCAAATTGACACTTATTTACAATTATTTTAGGTGTGTATACATTTTGGGGGGACACCCGGTATGTATAAGTTCGGCATTCAAACCTTTGATTTCGTTTATTTGTGTTATGCTGCTCATGGCCTCGCTGCATAACTGAAAGAATACACATATGTGTATAAGAACTTTTATTCAAAAGAATACACGTGTGTATAAGAAATTTCTTTTTTTTTTGTTTAAAATATTTCACCGTTATATATAGAACGTTGTATTTTTTGTATATATATGAATATAATTTCTCAGAAAGAGAGTTATGAAGGACCGACACGGAGGCCCCATTGATTTCGACTAAGTAGTTGATTCAGTATTTTCATTTCTGCCAAGTAGTTGATTCAGCATCTCCCTCCCCCCCCTTTATAATCCACGGGCGACTTCACCGTCAGATTCTCAAAATTCCTGCAGTTCCGCCGGAAATCATGTATCGGGCCACCCGTTCGCTCGAAATCCTCAAGATAAATCCCTGATTAAATCCCGGTCAGATTTCAGTCGAGTAACACTCTGATTTTAGTGTGAGTTACCCTAAGTTTCGAGGGTAACTAAGACTCCCTGCTGAGAAGACCCCGTCTTCTCACACCTCACCTTTCCCGCGTTCGTACCGTCAAAACTCTGTTCCTTGTACCATTAAACCTCCCCAGCTTGTGCCAGTAGTATAAGATTAAATCGCACTTAAGTAAGTAAATTCGAATAGAAGCCTGCCTCTTTATATCGTCTCGCAAGCATCGCAACGGCACCCGGAGTAACGAACGTCGAAGGAAAGGTAACGTCAAGTAGGTGACAGTGAAAGGAGCTGTAATCACGGACAGGTAGGACAAAGGTGTCCTAATCAACGAGCACGAGTCTGCAGCTGGACAAACCCAGGTCCATAGTAATCTAGTGACACAACTACGAGGAGTTGCGTCATAATACATAGCAACATAAGGGCACAACTACAACGAGGGTAGTGTGCCGTAACATTTGTTTTCTCCTTTATGTTCTTGACGTATTCTTAGTTGTCTTTTTTATTGTTGTTAAGGTGTTTTTCTTACGTTTCTATGTTTTTAGGTAGCTTGTTAATTTTGTTTTAATCTTACTGCTTTGTGTTGATTTGTTGTTTCTTGTGTTTGTTCGTTGTTTTCTTCATACTTCGTACTATCTTCTTGTTCTTTTTCTTCTTCTCCTTGTTTCCTCTTGTTTATTTTTGAAGTCTTCTTGGGTTGAGATTTTCTTGTTCAGGTTTTTAGTTATTTATTTTTATTGCCGATTGTAATTTGGGTCGAGATTTGTTTCGTATTACTATGCAGAAAAAGTGAAAACTTCGTTTTCAAACTTACTGGCGCTGCTTAGGAATCTTGCAAGGCATGGATTCCTTTGATTTTTTCTAAGAGTGTTCGGATCTCGTCATTGGTATTAGATGTTATTTTTTCTTTCATGGCTTCTGCTCTTGCTTTTAGTAGAGAGTTGAGCGGAAAGATCTCCACCGCTTTATGTAAGTTTTTCTGCTTTTTCATTTCCCTTCTTCTTGTGTTTGTGGTGATATACACGCATTTGTTCTTTATTCTTTGCAACTCTTGTAGTGCAGTATTTGCGACACTGAAGAGAGTTGCTGAGGTGTATATTAGAGTTGATCTTACTAGTGCCATGTATATTTTCCTTTTGTTTCTCATGCTCAAGGTTCTAAAGGTGTAGAGGGTTCTGATTGCCGACTTCGCTTTCAGTATCTGATCTGAGACGTACTTCTTGTAACCGGTAGAAGTGATTTTCATTCCGAGTACATTGTACTCATTAGTGTAGGGATAACGTGCACCCCCCACTCTCACATTTGCTAAGGTTCTCCTTCCCAACAGGACAATCTTAAACTTTTCCCGGTTGGTTCGTATCTTCCATCTGTTCTCGTATTTGTTAACGTTTCGAATTTCTTCAGAAGTCATACGAGCTTGCATAGGTGCATTGCGATATCCAGCAACGATGATTTGTCTTATATCGTCGGCGAATTGAATGTTTAGATTCCAGGGGTTGACGGGCTCGGAGATATCGGCTGTATATATCAAGTACAGGGTCCAAGAGAGGCAACTGCCTTAGGGCAATCATACCCGCAGCGAAAAGGGGAGGGGAGCCTTCCGTGTTACTTATACTGATATATGCTGATTTCTCCATGACGTAGTCGCAGAGGATCTTCTTGAGCCTGGGGTTTAAACCCAGTTGCAGGATTTTTACTGCATACCCCTTATCCAGACTTTATCAAATGCCTTGGATACGTCTCTACATACGATGTCGATATAGCTCCGATCCTATTTCGCTTGTGCAATTTTCTCCCCGATGGCACTTATTGCAATCTAGATGCTTCTCTTTTTCCTGAAGCCATACTGCTGGTTGTTATATAGCGAGTTTTCTTCCAAGTGATCGACGAGTCTCTGTTTAGGATTTTCTCGAAGAGTTTTTCTCCAATTTCCAGAAGGGATATTGTGCGATAATTCTCCTTTCTCGTCAGGCGTTTTCCAGGTTTGGCTATAAAGATCATCTTAGCTCTTTTGTAAGCGTCGGGTTCTTCCTGCGTGCACGGAGGATTTTCAGCCAAGAATTAATTTCACAGGAGGAGAAGTACATCCAAGACTCCTTCCAGAAACTGGGGTACCCGATGGCCTTCATCAAGAAGGCAAGGAGTAAGGCCATCAACATTGGTCAGCGTGCAGCAGCAGTATGGAAAGTGAGGCAGAGTAAGAAGTAGATCTCAATACCTACTAGCTCACTCTCCATTGCAGTAGGGAGAAAGCTGGCTCCATCCAACAGAGTCGCCCTTCGAGCCGATGTCAAAGTGGGGGGCATCTGCCGCTCCAAATCATCGACGAAGAATAACAGGAACTCCGTACTATACAGGGTACCCTGCAGTGACTTTCCCCCTGGCCTACTTTGTTGAGACACAGGGGCGTGGACACCAGAGTAAGGGGGTACAAGCAGGATATTCGGGCAGGGGGATTCAGCAACGCTCTCACCGAACACCTGCGAGATGCTGATCACCGCATCAGCTGGATGGAAACGAGAGCAGTCGCGTATGCATACAACAAAAGGAGGAGGAAGTCATTGGAAGTGGTATTCATAGCCACGTCAGAATGTCTGAACACTAAACTCGACTTTTTTAACATAAGTCGGAACGTGGCCGAACAAATGGTCTTTCCTCTTCCTTTACTTCCTTTACCGTGAAAAACATTTGAAGGAACAACTTCGCGGCGCGGGACTGCCCCACACACTGGCCCGGACTCATCTATCTAAAAACTGACCAATCAGCGACGGCGGTCTCATTCATTTGGGGGGGGGGGCGGCTCAGTTTATCTGACAACTCACAGCAATCTACGCACTGCTAAGTTACATCAATATTTTAACTAGAAATAATTTTGCGAAAAGAGCATTTTATATATACGTTTAAGTATATACCAAAGAGAAGAAAGAAAAAATATATGCGCGAATCAAACTGATTGGAGATACTTCCTGTTTCTGTTTCGCGGGGAATCACCCCAAAGCGGTGATCTTCTTAAATTTTTCCTATCTCGTACTATACCTTTTTATATCTGAAACTATCCTACTTTATTTGCATCTGGCACAGTATAACCTGACCACCAGCAAGGTCTCAGAAGCAGTCAGTAGTAGGGTGTAGTGAACTCCTGAAAGAGACCACGTTAGTGGGCCAGAGAAGGAGCCCGGTTATCGGTGACGAGCACGAATCTGACTGCAGGACCGCCTATAGTGTTAGGCCTAATTAAGTAGGGTGGTCAGGGAGTGTTCGCTCTAGAGCAGGCAGGCGAGGTAGAATTAGGAAGAGATAGGGGGCTTCTCCCACTAGTGGATTGGGTAAATAATCTACTACCTTATTTTCCAGAGAACCTCCTCCTTGGGGGAGGGGCATGAAAAATTGAACAAGGACCCACAGGACTTTACCAAAAGGCTCCCACTTCGGCTAATTCAGAACGGGATAAAACGGAAACCACATGATGTAGCAAGCCAAAGCATTTTCAAGGATTTACAAATCGCACTGATCAAATGCATAGAAACACCTAATGGATTTGTTGTCATCTGTGCGGAAAACAACGATGTCGAACTGCTACTTTCATCGGCAGGAACCATCAATTTCAGGAAAATAGACTTAGAGGCTAAAGTACCATCCCAGATTATTGCCAACCGAAGCATCGTATGCCGGAAGGAAGAATCATGGGTGGGGGAACACTTCCCAGATGAAATAAAACATGAAATATTGGAAAAAAAACCCTGGCTACACGACATAATCAAATTTAAGGAACACACACATGTGGAGCCAATGAAATTCCCGCAAAATATTGACTCGTCGGCTATATTTAACATAAAAATCTCAGAAGACACAAAAAAGAAACTTATGGAAGAAACACAAAGAAATGAAAGCGAATCTGAACAAGAGGAAGACACAGAAGGTAAGGAAACAAAATATGAGAGCAGCACTGAGGAGAATAATAAGAAAAACGTAAAATGAAACACACGCAAAAACCAAAAAGAAAACATACTTGGGACGCCTCGCTATACGACCAAACACCGGAAATACCAACCGTGAAATGTGAAAAAGATAAGAGTCAGACTCACCAAGGACAGAAAGGAAAGGCAGAAATACCAGAAAAAGATACAAATAAATTTACGTACAACCTCCACTCTCCCCCAAAAGATGAACCGGTTAAGAACATATAAACAAGATAGATAATAGAAAATTAAGAATTCTACAGAGAAATACGAATGGTTGGAAGGATAAAGAAAACACATACTCAAATATTTTGAGAGAAATAGATCCCAACATCATTCTAATTTCAGATCACGGGATTAACCTTGTGACTCACATACTAAAAATTCTGAACTACGACGTAATAGCGACTAACCACAGAAACGAACTACACAACGGGACAACAATAGCTATAAAAAGAGGACTAGAGTACAAGACAAAACAAGGACTAACTTAATCTTACCTCGCAATCGAGGTTAAAATGAAACTAATTAATATAATAATTGCTACAGGCTACAAACCCCCACGACGCCTGGGTCTCCCAATAAATAAATTTGTGAGGTTATTTAATAACAGACTACCAGCCTTGTTTATGGGAGATCTAATCACGAGATGCTCAGATACCACCCACAGAAGGAGGAACCAAACAGGAAATGACCTACAAACCCTAATAGATAGAAGAATATTGAGAAGACTGGGAACACACTTCCCAAATACTTGTAAACACAACGGCAACTGCTCCAGATACCTGCCTTGAAAATTACAATTTACCTTTTAACTACCATATGGAACCTTTCGATGTTCTCGGGAGCGACCATACAACAATGCTATTAACCATAAACTAGCAACCAATACAAATACCCGCTAAACAGTGGAAGCCGTATCATAGAGCTGGCTGGGGAAACTACTGACAAGAATTAAATTACTACGAATCGAATAGATTAAATTAAACAAGTTCTAGAGGAAATCGACAATGAACTAAAGGAAATAAGGACGCAGATACAAACAACCGATGAAATCGCTATACCAAGAAACACCTACAAAACTATTAAATACTTTATATGGACAGACGAAATGAAGACTAAGAATGCAGAAATTAAAATGATAAACGAGGCCATCATAACAAATGGAATATCAAGAGAAAAATACCGTAATCTGAGAACGAAAAGGAGTGAACTACTTAGCGCAATATCGGACAAACAAAGAGAATATTAGGACACAGCCGTTCAAAATATTGACAACAAGCTAATGCCCTGAGAATATAGGAAAAAGGTAAGACGCATGGGAAGCACAAAAGGAAAAGAGAAAATAAAGATTAAGGACAGATACGGGAATTTAATAGTTGACGAATACGAGATTGAAAGACTTTTCAGGGAAAACTGGAAAGGAGTATTCAACATTAGCGAAGAAGAAAACAAAACAAAGACATAGACTTCGAAAACCAAATAATTGACGAACTAAATGAACAGATTGAGAGGACGACTTTTTTGCATCACTACGTAGAAGAGGAACAGTATGCGAACGAAGGATTTAACACCGAAATCACAATCGAGAAATTAAAGAACACTATCTCCAATTTTAAGCAAAAGGCCCTTGGAAAATCGGGCTACACCAGAATAAAATATATAGAGGCGCCGAATAATATACTCGAGGGGATAAGGAACGTGTTTAATACCTGTATAAACACGGAATACTTCCCCGATGAGCTAAAGATAGCTAAGATGATATTCATACCGCCTTCGGAGATCGAAAACTTTCGACCTACATCTCTTCTCAACTTTATCGGGAAGGTGTTTGAAAAAAAAATCCTGAACACAAGAATAAATGAACATCTCAAAGAAAACAACCTCTTGAACAATCAACAATCCGGCTTCAGAAAGAACAGGGATACGGAGATGGCCCTCAGCGTGATTACAGAAATACTAAACAAAGTGAAAGGAAAAAATGCAGTATGGACATTGTATGCCGGGACGTATCGAAGGCATTCGATAAAGTCTGGCAAAGAGGAATACAACATAAAATTCTAAATCTGGAAATGAACAACTATCTAGAAAGAATTTTATGCGACTACGTCATGGAAAATATGCATACATCGACATGGGGAATTAACAAGATGAACGATTCAAGCTTAATGCGGGCCTGGCTCAGAGAGGGTGTTTAAATCCTTCGCTATACTCAGTGTATACCTCGGACATTCCCCAACCCAGAAACGAGGGCTATGTGAACATACAATACGTATGTAGATGATTTCACTCAATTGATTCCCTGTGTTTATCGCAAGCCAGAGGAACGGCAACAAAAATATAAAATTTAAACGAGTATGAACGCGAATGGAGAGTTAAAACGAATAAAGATACATTTAAAATTATACCTGTTTCACAAAAAAAACTATCCGACGTTTACGTAGTTGGAGTCGATACAGGTATAACGGTGAAGGCAAGATTTTAGGCTTAACCATTACCAAAAGTAGTTACAAGAAACAAGTGACCGGAAGAATAAACAAAGCACTAGGCATGATAAGTATACTTTACAGATTAAGAAATCTAAACATGAAAAATAAGAAAAAGATCTACAAGATCTATCCTACAATTGCCATATATACGGTTTCAAGAAGCAATCTAATAAGGATGCAACGTATACAAAATAAGTCAGTAAATATCATTAAGGACACGCGACGATTAGAGAGGAAAAAACAGAGACACACAACGAAGCAAAAATAAAATCATTAAATAAAATAATTGAAAAAAGAGCCGAAAAATCATAGAAAAAACACAAGAAATAGGAGAGGAATTAAATAATCAAATATCACGAGGATGATGATGGAGACAACATATGCTGTTTCCTAGTATTAAAAATAAAGCAGACCAAAGAGAAGAGGAGGAGATTTACGTGTAAACCAAAAAGGAAACCCAATTTTGACAAAGATTTCACGAATAATGACAAAACTCACCGGATTCGATTTAATACCTACAAACAATGACAAAACTAACCAAAAAGTGCAAATGAACGAAAAAGGAAAAACAACATAAATAAAGATGAGAAAAATAAACAAATAAATAACCAAGGAGCATGAACTCACACAACAGATACAGATACGAGAATTATGCTACAAAAATCAGGAGAAACTTGAGTTATTAACATAGCAGGAAAACCAAATAATGCTAACAACGGTTTGAACGCCTATCTCATACACATATAAAATAATAACAAAACAACCAAGGAAATAAACAAACAGACACACTTTCACTCTTTCTTTTTTCTAACTTAACTCTAAAATTAGTTTATAGTATAGAGATTAGCGTGACCTCCACGCAAACTTGCACCTCTCTCTACACCTCCTTTATGGCTATCCAGAGATGGGCCAAACATTAATACCAGGGACAGGTACAGCAACTAGTAACAATTAAAAAGATAGGAAAACATCAAACACCGTGGTCCGGGTCCTATGTTAAACAGGTCCACAGACCAACTAGGTCAACTTTGAAGCCTTTGACTTTATTTCAGTCTGTCCTATCTTTACTCGTTTATTCTTCCCCCTCTCTGGAACTCTTTTCCCTCGGTGCCTTAGGCCCCGAGGGAGGAAGGCGCCGGGGAAACTCGGGAGAACTGGGCCTCGCCCCACTCCTCCGACGGTGTCCCTCATCCGAGAGGACGGGTCGGGTGGGATGTGGGGGGGTGAGTGGGTGCACGGGATCTAAGCCTTCTTTACCAACTTGCCATTTTATTCCATTTTCTTCTCATTATTTCTTGTCACTCTGAGGAATCTCCTGCGGAGAGAAACGTCAGTAGTAAATAAATTCGTACCACTCTTTTTTTCTCTCATTTTCCCTCTCCATTTATTGCCATAGGCACCCATCAATATAATTTAAAACGCATCAACTTAAGACCATAATTGTAGAAATTACAACCAGACTTAGCTTGCTCCTTAAGAAGACTCTCCGGCTTCCAAATAACGTAAATGTGGCTTCATTATAGCGTCATTGTATGACTGTAGAAATGGGCATATTCTTTGGAATCCGCAATCTTTACAGCAAAATGAAATTCAAGGCCGGCAGAGGGAACATGTGTATTTTGAACGCTTCGAACATTTCGAATATTCTACACCGTCCAACTCCTATAGTGAAGTACCTTTTCGCTCATTTTGAATTAGCTTTGAGTGGATCTTAGTGTATTTGCTGATTCTTAATTCTCTAATTTCAAAGTATTGGAAGGTAACGGTTAATGAGTACAACAAATGAAATAACTACATTAGTTGTTGTGCCAAGATCTCTGGTCCATCATCCCATGATGAGAGACCAGATACTAACGCAGACCTCCTTCCTTGAAGAAGTACAAACCCTTGTCCACGGCATGATGTTAAAGATGACCGACTTTGGGAAAAAGACTGCCAAAGACTGTCAACTGCATACAATCTACATTCGACCATACTTCAACAACACCCCCGAAAATCCATGAATCGAAGAAAACTTCTGGAAACTAAATAGAATGCAGTATGTAATCAGGAATTTGTTATTCTTATTTTCTTATCTCTTATATGTCCTTTAGCGGCTTGATTCCAATTCTAGCTATATTTGCATACCATAAATTATTAAAGATATATTTGACCCATAAGAATTAAGAAAACATATTGCGAATAGGGTGGCATCAGTTGATGATTGGAACTTAAACATTTATTTCGAACATTATTTTACATTTACAGTGCATATTTACTCGTAAATGTTAATAATATTCTCCATATTTTCATAGTACACATATGTTGAAAAAAATCAAATGGTTGGTAGAAATCCCAAGCATTCACTTTATATTTTGTTATGTGTGTGAGTGTTACATTAGTCCGAACTAGATATCTCAAAGGATTATGGAGAGCAATTTGTGTCTTTGGTGGATTATTAGTTTTTAAAATTGATTTCGTTGCTATATTAATACAGATAAGGTGAATTAAAGCTCTAATAAAAGATTACAATATGTGAAAGGCTTTTGCTAAGTTTACAAGTTCAATAGAGTTCACTAAATACCCTTGTTTTTTTCTGCTTGTGAGACAGTAGAGCAATATACTCGTACGATCATGACATTAATATGGAATGACGTCTACGACACAGGTAGCAACGAGGAGGGACAAAGATGATAGATAAATGAGCCAATTTTCGAAGCTAAACAGTGAACAAGTTCCGCTCCGAGCTATACATAATAAGCTTTGAATGGGTATAAAATTCTATTATATATTGCCTACCATTATATATTGCCTAACAATTTCAAACTAATCAGAAGGAAAATTTGATTAAATCAAAAGTAAGAAGCGCAAAATTAAGATGTAAAAAAATGAAACACTGAGCTTGAAAAACAAACGACACAAGTTCTTTCTAATAAATTTCATGAATTATTGGTAAAATCCTTATTAGACAAGAGTAAATACAATACAAAAATGATTTAGGACTATGCAACTTGTTCAGAATTACCACATTAAAACAAATAAATTGGGTCACTAGAGACTTGGATTAAAGGCGAAAAGTGAGAGCCACGGTGCAATGGTAAAAAGAAACGAATATAAGGACATAACAAAGGTTATTAAGAAACAACTGAGGGAAGATCAAAGATCACAATATAATTCTATTAAAAATACCCCTGCCCCTCAAAAAAACCAATAAAAAACCCTAAAACTTAAAACAATTTGACTAATTTGCAAAACACAAATTACAACACAGAAGGGTAAGCAGGGGATAAATCAACCAAACGAAAAACTAATTGACTCAAGTTTATTTGACTACAACGGGAACCAAACACCAGAAATCAACCTACAAATAAATAGTCAGGCAGTACCACTATATACTAATGATAATGTAATCTAGTAAGGTAGCTGATCTAACAATAGACTTCATGAAGTCTGATGGAGAATATATTGCGAGACTATTATTTCCTATTCTGTATACGAAATGTTTAAATATAAGAAAACAAGAGGAGTGACTCCGCCACTCCTCCCTACAGGAGGAGCTTGCACTTCGCAGGCAGATCTTTGATCCGTGGCCTACGGCCTACTGGCTTTAGTAATAGGGTTTTGTTTAAAAAAAATCTAAAAATTTTCCATTACATATCATCATCATCATCATTATCATCATCAATAACTCTATAATTGAAGAACGTTTTTTGGGGGAGTATTGGAATAATAATTTCATCTTAGTTTGGTTATGACTTAAGTATATTTTAAATTTTTATCAAAGTAATTTCTAAGAATTTCTTTAGAGTTTGAAAAAACAAAATAGTTTAGTTCAGAAAAAATAAATATGATTATCCGATGCTCTTTTATAATGTTTTAAAAGAAAATGAATTACAATTGTTGAAGTTCAGAAAATTTATTAAAATTCAACCATGGCTGCTTTTTTATTTTATCTATAACTATATTTTAGTAACGTGATTTTTTGAAAGGGAAGAAAATAGTTAAGAGTTCATTTTTAAAATTATTATAATTGGCGAAGTCCATAAAATTTATAAAAATTCAACCATAATTTAACTATGGTTGCTTTTTTTTAGATTTTAAATTTTAATCTTAGTAGGGGGAGTGGTGAAGCCATGTCCTGGTCTCCTAATAATTTACTCTAGATCTAAGTCTTTTTTCAGATTCATGCCTATTTTCTATGCCTAAAGACAAAAAAAAACTTTTAGCTGAATTGTGTTGATATTCGAAAAAAAAACAATCCTCAGAGCTACTTTTTACGATTTAAATTTGCTTTTATTTTCGAAAAAATAAAAAAAACAATCATGCTTTAATTTTAATACATTTTATGAACTTCACGATTTGTAATTATTTATAAGAAATTGCAAATATTCGATGATAATATTTATGTTTTATGAATTCTTACAAAGCACTTTCATAAAAGCTTCAAATATACGAAATACCATTCATGAGGGCTGTTTTTCCAACTCGAAAGAAAATCTTAGAAAGAGCTTAGATAAAAGCTTCAAATATACTTAAGTGACTCAAAAACTAAAATTCAAACTGTTCAAAAAAGTTTCATTCCTAAAATATAGTGTTATAGAGGTTAATAATAACAATATGGTTTACCGCATCACTTGTGCTCCTCTTCGGAAACTGAAATAAGGAAAAAATTAAAGAACAACAGGCTAAATAGTCTCGTTCAAAGGCATAGAAGAGACCTAAATAGGTCATACTAACGAGACTAACGCAAACGCTTAAGGCGTAATGTGACTCGCACTAACTTCTATGAGTAGACAATGAGTCTGAATCAAAGGTGTCATAAAGAGAAGAGCTGTATTTACTTTACTCCAATCTATTCCACTTTCGCTGCTGTGCTCGTCTTTGCAGCATTCTGTCATCTATCGATGAGAACGGCCTCTCTCTTCCCTCCCGCTGCCGAGAGCAACCGGCAGCGACTATAAACTCGAATAATTAGTAAACAGTACATAGCTGCAGTGTATCTAATTTTCCTTGGGACTCCGCGAGAACCGGAATCAGTCAACAGGTCGTGCACGTTTCAGAAATAATTATATCATATAGGACCAGCTTCAGGCTCTTCAATAAAATTAGAACGAATTATTTAATGCATAAATGCCTTTACAAATGCCATTATTATATTGATTTATAGTCTAGAAACATTGTCATTCATTCCACTAGTAAGTAGAAGATCATACAGAGGGTGGGAGAGGGTATTATGGGAAAAAATAATTTTGAAAAACATAAAATGAACATATTTTTGCTAAACATCGATCAATTAGATTTGCTGTCCATATGTTGGGGCGGGTGGAAAAGTATCTTATTGAAACGGTTTGTAAATCGTGATGGCAGCACGAATTAGATTCTTTCTTTTTATTCTACGATCCTAACAAGACGCCAAGCAAAAACAAAACATAGCTACCGATACACCTAACTATTACTCACATAATCTACATCTAGGAAAGTATACCACTCTCTACTCACGATATAAATAAAATGTTCAACAAAATGTAGGAAAGAAAAACAAATTGAACAGAAAAATAAGCACCCAATGGCAGTAGTGGCTGCATCAGTTCGGAGTATACATACATGTACTAGATGTACATTATCCGTGTATGTATACACATGATTTCGGTGTACAACCAGTTTGGAGTGTGGTTCCAGAGATAAAAAACTGGAAGCTCCTTAATAATATTAAGTAAGCAAAGATTAGTCTACGCGAAAGATCAAAGGTCATCCACCTTTGTCGCTATGTCCCATGCCGCTTCCCTCCACACCCTAATTTCATTCTTTCGTTCTTTTCCTTTTATTTACGTCTCCCTATTCTTTATTTATTTCCATTTTCGTTTCTTTTTTCTTACCCCACTGCTTATGCAAACATCGGAACACTTTTCCAACACGCTCTAAAGTTCCATTTAAAATATATATATATATATATATATATATATATATACTGTGGCCCAAACTTTGGGATACCTGTCTTTTTCTCATTTTTGGAGGCTATGTATATGTATATGTGTCTAATACACCCAAGAGCAAATTAAAAGTAAAAGCTGCTTTATAACTTCTTTTTTTTTATACCTAAAATGACAATGCTATTGAAATGTAGGAAAACCTCATATCAGTATGTGGTATGTTGCATTAAAAAATGTCTTCATATAATATATCATATTTGTTGATTAATATGATATTCTATGTCGTCAGGATCTGATAAGGGTGAAAACAGGTAACTATACCGTGAGAGAAAGAAGTCTGATGAGCACGCGCTGCGCGAGAAGGTCTCAGCTGTAGGCAAGTCGTCCGGAAGGTCAGCCAATCTCATTCCAGTGTTGTAGAAGTGTTGATAAGGATCCAAGGAAGTGGAAACATCCAAGACCATCCTCGCTCTGGACGTCATTACGCAACATGACGACAGATCTCTGCGTTTCGTGAGGCCTTGGAATCGTAAGAAAACTGCAGTCAAGCTGTAGTATGGATAGAAAGAACGGAGCCAGCATAATGCATCCACCAGAAGAGTCCTTAGCAGACTGCTTGCAAAAGGTCTGAACTCATGAAAGCCCACCAGAAGCCGCTGATCAACTTTCAGCAGAAGTGACGTCGACGGGCTTTGGCACGCGTTCACCGCAACTGGACAATGAATCTTCTTCTTTTTCTTTTTGAAAGAGGAAGATAGAATAAGAGGCAGGGGGGGTTGGAAGAGAGGCTGGAAAGTAATAATGAGAAAAGGAAGGAAGTGGTAGTCAGATATGTATATGTGTGGGTGACCGGTGAACGGGCCATCTCCATTTGTTTTGTTTATTTTTCCGTATTATTTAATGTTGTCCCATTGTGGGATCTTTTTATTATTTTGTATTTATAATTGGCATACTAATTTGTCCCATGATTGGATTTTTTTCTTATTATTTTGCAATTTTTCTTTCTTTTTAGTTGTACTTTGGTACAGGTTCCGTTGTTCTAGTGCTGGGGAGGTATCTTTTGTATACACCTCCCTCTGCCTCTGGGTCTAGAGCCGCTACAGTTTCCATAGGAAGAATAGCCTCTAGCCTTTCTTAGATGTCTCAACCTTTTTTATATAAGTATGTCTTTAGTGGTTCAAGACCTGTTTCTTCATGAAGGCTTCTCGAAGTCCGATACTCATACCACTTAGCGTTGGTAATAAACCGGAGGCCTCAATTTTTCACTCTATTGAGGCTTGTCATATTTTTCCTTGACGTCGCTTTGAGCGGAATAGCAGGGTACACCAGTTTCTATCTGACTAGAACGGTGTACAACTTTTTTTATTGGTTGTGCTGAGGTTTCTGAATCGGAGGAGTTTGTCGAGTTTAGTGTTGGCGTATCCAATTCTGAAGCTGACGTGTCTGTTTATGCCAGTACTGGCAAGTTTGTAGCCGAGGACTGAAACGTGCGGCGAGTAGTCAATTTCGGAGTTTTTTAGATTGAGAGGTACGGAACAACGTCTCCCTATTACGGTTGCTGAAGATTTTGATACGTTGGTCTGTATTTTCCAGCGTTTCTCGAACCTGGAGATTCTTTCAGTTTCTGCTATCATGGCTCTGGCCATCATCCTCGTAGAATTTGTTCTCCGAACCACAACTTGGGTAATATCGTCCACATATTGGATGTTGAGAGTTCCTCCATCAGTTGGTTTGGGGACACCTCTCGTAAAGATGGTGTAGAGAGTGGGGCTAAGGCATCCTCCCTGAGGGACGCCGGACAGGAGCTCGAAGGCTCCCCCTGTATACTTCTCAAAGGCAATAACAGCTTGCCTGCTAGTAAAGTAGCTACAGAGAATCGTTTCGAAGTGGGTGGAGGGGTGAGTCTTAGTTACGAGATTTTGTACTTCAGGCCGTCGATCCAAACTTTTTCGAAGACCTTCTTTACGTCTCTGCAAACGACGTCGATCTAGCACCCCCTAGCCCGCCATGCTGCTGCGTCTTGAAGCATGTGGGTTATGGCTGTTTCCGTGCTTTGGTGTCTTCTGAATCCGTGCTGTTTTTCGTTCAACAGAGAGTGCTCTGACAGGTGTTTTGATAGTCTGCTGTTGAGAATTTTCTCAAAAACCTTCCCAATGGTCTCCAGCAATGAGATTGATCAAAAATTCATAACCTAGTTCGCTGGCTTCCCAGGCTTAGGGATGAAAATCATTTTCGAGGTTTTCAGGCCATCTAGGAAATATCCCATTGATAGGGATGAATTGAACAGGTTCAACAGTCTAATCCGAAATCTTTCAGGTGCCTCCTTCAAGTGCATGATGGTAATTTGGGTGAGGCCTGGGGCTTTAGGCTTAAATGAAGCGATTGCTTCCCATAATTCCGCACTGACGATGCGGTTCCCGTCACTGGGGTCGTGTCTTATATATGGTACGACGAAACTACGTACCAGTTTTTTAGGCCCCAGGCAACGTTAGACTCTGCAAAAGGCCAGGAGAGCAGTGGAATCGAGAGTGCATAGCGATAAAAATGAAGCATAGTGTCCGTTCTGTAATTATATGGGCTGCATGTCAAATTTCAGTGTAGGTCCTCTCACTGTTTGTAATGACACCATAAATTCAGAGAAGTTCCAAGCTGTACTAAAATATTACATGTCTTTAAACCGAGAACTCTCTTTAAATACCCAAAATGTAATTTCTACAGCGAAACAATGCCCAATGTCACAAGTCTGTGTCCACCATTCAATGGTTCAGGGAAAACACGGTGATGGACTGGCGATTCTGTCTTCGGTTATGAATCTACTGGAAAACCTTCAGCGAGACCTAAAAGAGGCTATAAGACGTCGCCAACTAGCCCTCAATGGGTAACTGAAAGCAGTCATCACCGAGGACTGGGCCAGCATCACATCCCACACTCGTGGATACCGTGCCTCGAAGAATAGATGTTCGCATCGCTGCCAAAGGACTCTCGACGCGCTATTATGTTACCTGTTATCTAATTTCCTTAAATCTCAGAAGGTGTCCGAAAACTTTTAGAAACCGCAACTCTATTTGCTCAATAACTCATGAAATAAGAAAAGAATAAAACGATTTCGACCTTTGTTTTAAATCAATCATTGATTTAAAAAGAAAGAAGATAGAGTAATAAAACTGAATAAAATACAACTTTTATTTTTCCCTTTAAAGAGAGTGAAAAAAGTTGAGAAGAAGAAAAGGTAAGTTGGAGACGCACCCAAACTTCATGATGAACGGGAAATCACAATACATACGTGGCACGGCAGATGGTCAATAACCCATAGGAAATAAAGAAAGAATAAAGCAAGTGATTTAGTCTTTTTCCAAGGATCAGATTTTAAAAGAAGAAAGAGAGGGAAAGCAAACGGAATGTAATAATCTAAACCCTTTAATCCCTAAAGAAAGTGAAAAATGGGTGTGATTTAAACGGGTAAATAAATGTTATATTATTTTATTCGGTTTATTTTCTTTCTTTCTTCTTTTTAAATCTGATCCTTGCTTTGTCTTGGAAAAAGACTAAATCGCTTGCTTTATTCTTTCTTTATTTCCTATTTGTTATTGATAATCTATTGTGCCATATGTATATGGTAATTCCAGGTTCATATATATATATATATATATATATATATATATATATATATATATATATATATATATATATGGGTAAACAATCCAATAAGGTTTAATTAATAATTGTTCTGTTCAACAAGTTCTAACATGTCCACTCCTATCAAAATTCACTTATTTATTATTTATTTCTTATAAGCCTCAAAAATTGATTGTGTGAAAAGCTTAAATTAATGTTAAATACGTGGAACATCATTTAATTAATTTCCTCAACAAGACCAAAAAATTCTACCGTGAAGGATTATATAAATCAGTGTCAGAATGGCAAAAGGTTGTAGAAAAGAATGGTAACAACATAATTGATGAAATATACTTTAAATGTTTTAATTTTATTCTTCCAAGGCGGTACGAACTTTCCGGATAACGTGATATCGTTCACACTTCTTTATTTCATCCATTTCACCGCTCACTATACCGATCTCTTCTTGTAAAATTTCTGGTGCTTTTCTTGGGTTTACGTCTCTTAAATAAGTAATAATAAATTGTGCTATTGAGAGTATGTGTAGACTTTCTGAGGAATTCGATGCCTCTTGGACTTAGTTATTTACTGAATAATGTTTCTGAGGTTTATTGTATAATGATTCTAATGAATATGATTATAGCTGGATATTGATAATTCTCCTTGAGAGTTCGGGGGTTCTGTCATTACTTTTCCTCTCTTCTTGGTGAAAATATCTACGTTATAATTCGTGTAGATGTCTTCGTGCGTATCTTTCCCTTGTTAAAGATAGTCTCCTGATAGTTTCCTGAATTTTATTGTTTGTTTTGTGGTTTAGAATGACTAGAAAGGTTTACTAATGTCGTTTTGGTTGTTAGTTGCTGAATCACTGGGTTTTTTATGAGGTTCAGATTCATCGGTAAAGACCAAACAGAAGCGGGTTTTTTCGTCAAATTTTATTATCATTTTAGCTGAACTTCCTTGACAAATTTGACACCTTTCGAAACATCCGACATGGTGGTGAGGTGGTGAGGTGGTAAGGTGGTGAGGCTTTGAAAAATTCTGAGCTAAGCTCCCGTTTACCACATTGTTCCAGGTATAAATAGGACAATTTCCGCAACTAAGTGGAGCCAAAATCATTCTGCAATTTTTATTACAAAACTAGTCTTTTTCCTATTTTATTTTACTGCGCATGCGCTAGGAGGACTTTAAAATGGAAAATCCAATTAGGAAATACTAGGGTTGTACATGGCTGTTTCCTTAAGATTTGAGCCAATCGCCCCTTGGGGGTAAAATACGGTCATACACGATTCTTTGGTATGATTCCGAGAACAGAGGAGATAACGTGAGTTGGAAGGAATCACTTAGCGAGCTGGCGAGACTGGAAGAAGGGGTTGGTTGCACCTTCACAAGGGAACGTGCCTTCGAGGGAAGGGGTTTGGACTTCAAAGGGACTCTTATTCAGCATTGGTAAGGGGAGAGTAAGATATCACTTCACGAGAAATAAAAAAAAAGTGGTTAATTCGTATAACCTGCTCTTAAATAGTCCTGAATTTAAATTTAAACAATTGCTTTAGGTGACTGAATTCCTCTGGCTTCTTAGTAAGAGTGAAATATGTATATATACTTATACACACGTATAACTTATACGCACAAATATACTTATGTATATTTTATCTTAATCTAAGGACGACTATTTTAAGTATACAGATATAAGGAACAACTTAAAAGGTCGTTATTACAATACTGGAAGCGGGGCTCTCATGAACTTAGTTATCTTTTATTCTATTTAATTTACTCTTGTTGTTCACTTGCTTTATTTTATTAATAATAATTTCCTATTATCTTTTTAATAATTTATTAATAATAATTCTTAATTTCTTAATAATTTCTCAGCAAATATTTATTAATGCTTCCTATGTAAAAGGACCACATTTACATATATTCTTATACCTACATATTTTGTTGGTCTCCATAGACGAAGTTATCAGTAAACACGGGTTTATATATGTGCATTAGTATTTTGTGTCTGTGCTTGCACGCACATTGTATTTTATTTGATATTTATTATTACCTGAGAAACCCTGAATAAACACGCTTTAATGGTGTCTATGTATACACGCATATTTCTTTATTTTTTTTCATTACTATTACTAGAGGAAGTTATACATAGAAAGACATGGGTGCGCGTAAATTCCTGTATGGTGCTAATGTGTGTTTGTGTTTCTGTGCACGCAAATTCACATGGATGTAATTAATTATCGTCTTTGCTCCATTAATAATTTTGTATATGCGCGTTTAGTAATTACGAATGCTGGTATAAAATGACGTATAGTAATTTCTGTGTGTGTTTTTCCCCTCTTTTATTCCCCCTTTCTCTGACCTACTTTCTCCAGCCCTTCTCGTTATTCTCAGTCTGCTAACTGCACTTCTCCTTCCAATTATTATTATAATTGATATTTGTTATTGGCTTCGCTCACTCTTTGTTTCGTTTATCTATGCCCTCCTCTTTCTCCTCTGTACCTCTCTCTTTATTTATATATATATATATATATATATATATATATATATATATATATATATATCGTGGTAGAAGGCCACGTTGGAAAAAATTTGTTAATGTCAACAGCAACGACTGCTTGGTTGAGTGTTTACTTTGCAGTTTTTTAACTTTTGCAACGACTCTTTTCAGAAAGCGTAAGGTGAGCAAAATGCTGTTAAATTGGCATTTTGATGTTAGCCAATACTTTTTTCAACTCTTTCGTGTTTTACTCTTGTCTGTGTGATGATTTTATGTGAGTGAAAGCGTAGGTATTTGTCAAATGTGGCCACGAGAATCTTCGTGTCATGTTTGTATGTGAGTCTTGTGGGGGCTGTGTAATTTGCGTTTGTATGTAGATTTTTATGTTGTGCATATACTAGTCACACGTGCCGTAGAGTGTCGCCTCTGTCCTTTGGTCATTCATGGATATGAGCCACTCGTCCTCGTACTATCTTTTTGTCTAATATAATCTGTGACCGGTTCGCGAATGTGTTGGGCCATGGCCAGAGATGAAAATAGTCTCGTCGTCAGGGTAGGTCAATGTGTGTGTACCTGCAGTCTTCTGAAGGCCGTGTGGGTTTTGTTTGTGTGTATGATAAATAGTGTAGGCGCCAGAACGCTACCCTGGAGTACACCGGCACGTGATGTAAATTAATGAGATGTGTTGTTTTTTATGTGACACCTCTTGTCGGTAAGGTAGTGGGAGTGAAGCCTTTTGCTGTAGAGGGAGAGCTTGATGGAGAGCGTTTTTTTTTGTCGAGCTTGTACTGCTTTTTTTAAGATGTCATAAACAATGGTCACAACCGATTGAGTGGGCAGGCCTCTCTCGCTTTCTCGCAATGCAAAAACGGACTTTGGACTGGAGGTGATCGATGACCTTCATGGTAGTAATCACTTTCACATTCAAATATTTTTAATTGGGCCGCTGTCACCAGAGAAGCCACCTAGGTCGGTAGATGAGGCCGTATAGTTATTATCCGGCAACCCTACAGTGCTACTGGCGTAGCTGTTTTTGCACGTCATCTACTTCCCTGGTGGTCGGCCAAAAACGAGCCTCAGAGAAAAGCGCTGCGACTAAATGCGTACCAGCACTTTCGTCGACCGAGGACCAGATTTAGTTTAATTTCAAAGCACGCTCGCCACTTCCTGGCTGGCGTACTCGTCTTAACTTAATGGGAAGACTCCTCTTGTATTGGTGTAGTGGCGTGTTCAAAAGGATTCGGGTCAAGTTCAACCATAACCCTCTTACTTTCCTTCGGGAAGGCAGAACTGTCATCTCGGACCTTGGGTTCGTCTCGGAGTTCTAGGCAACGGCTTTCATTACATTCTCGACCTTTGATGCTGCTCCACAAACCTCCCAAACACGACGCTTTGTTGTGTCCCACCCTCGCTTTCTGAGGTGGTAACCGCCCGTAGTCACCACAATATCCCGTACACCATGCCTCTATGCTTCGGTGAGGCACGCATGGCATTTCTGTTAAATTTGTTTGGCAGCATCTGAGGCAGGAGTATCTTCCCAGATTCCTGGCAAATAGCCATGGAGTGGATTCCTCACCTTCACTGGTTTGCATCCAATTTCTCAAACTCATTTCTTTTGCAAGTTGATGGAGAAAATGGGAAATTTCAGATTAACCTATTTCATGGACAACAGAGGCCAGTTGGGTCTTGCAAAGTGCGGCTTTTTCAAGTTACCCATCACGTTGGATGCTTTGCTCCTTCTGCAAAGTGCAATTTGCGAGGCTTTCCCATCGTAGGTAGCAGATCGTTATGGCGATTTTCAATCTGAAGAATGTCCGTAATACCACATAGCGATACGGTATGATGAAAACCATCCAGAGTATTTTTATATGAGTTCCTCCGGGAACGTCGCTACCGCGTACTAGAGACGTATACCTCTCCAGGCAAATGCAGCAATAGGAGAGAGTCCCGCAGTAAATTATTCTCTGTCACTCTGTTTACCGTGCGCATCAATGGTAGTACTTCAGTCCCGGTAAATAATGTGCTCGCTCTGCTCTACGTAGAGGGCTTTTCAGTTTCTTTTGATGCTGTATAAATGTCTACTCGAACCGCTCTGAAAAGCGTCTCTTGCTATACCGGAACGCATTGGTTTCGGTTTGATTTAGCCAAAAGCAAGGCTTTGCACTTCTGTTGCAATCATAGGTACCACCCTGACCCGGACCTGTTCTTGGATGGGATTTGCCAGGGCAAGATGGAATCACGCCAATTTCTTGGCCTTAAACTCATCATTCGCCTCACCTTGAGAGCGCATATTAGCAACTGTAGGATTACTTGTAGCCGTGTCATACAATTCTTCGCTCTCTGGCATTCAGCACGTGTGTGCTGATAGGCTACACTCTTATTGTTCTACCGCTTCTTTGTTCACCCTAAGATAGAATTTGAACTCGGGCTTTATTCCTTTGCATCAATAAGTGTACAGCGAAAGGTAGATTTGATCCTACCACAATGGTCTGCAACTGGTAAGCGATGCCTTCTACTCATACCCAAAAGAGTGCCCCTTGTTGACGCTGTAGAGATTCTGTAGGGGTGCGAAATGTATGAGAGAAATTCCTTCCAACTCGATAATATCTATAGCAGAAAACTTACCAACAAAACGAAAGGACTTCGCTAGTTGTGTTGCATAAACATCGGAAACGGAATCAAGAGGTACCTCGTTCGAAACTCTAGAGTCCAAATAAATTTTATGAAATAATCTCAAGAAAGAAAACGAAGATGAAGGACTAACTCAACAAGAATACGGAAGCCAAGGAAAAATAGAAGAAAACATTTGAAGGGCCAACTTAAAGAAAAAAGGAAATTCAGTCAAGAACAAGAAGAAGATTCGATAACAAGCAAGAAAGAAGAGTCAAGTGGAAAAGCAAGATGAACAAGAATAAATAATAATAAAATTATAATAAAGCATGCCCCCCCCATAATTCCAAAGGGTTTTACAAAGTATACCGAGCATAATGCACTTGTCATCACTTTCCCCAGTTGCCATAATCCCTTATTTTATCCACAGCCGATCTCGACAGTGCCTATGCCGATGAGAAGAACAAATAATTCCATAAAGCGTTCAGATTTAGCGTTAGTAAGATCCTTTAAAATTTTGAAGTAACTCTTGGGCTGGTGGAGCTCTTAGTTATGCCCAGCACGCCACCCTGTTGGATACCACCTGTGATAGCTTGTTGTTACGCCTATGCTCCCGAAATTCTCACAGCACCAGAGTATTCTGTTCTTCTTTATTAGAAGATACATCGTATCACACTACGACGTGCCAGTGCACACAGAAAGCTCCCAGTTTGTAAGAGTTCTCGGCTGCCATGCTACTCCACCGCCTTATTTGAAGCTGGCAGAGCTCATTTGTCTTCACAACCGAGCTGGTTGCAAAACACCACTCCTTACAGAAGATTACGCGTCGTGATAAGTTCATTATAGCCGTTCAGTCATTCATAGCCGTTCAGTGCCCTTGGTTGGTTTGCAACATCCATGACGTGGGGGCTGCTTCAAGCATGGACGATGCCGATATTGTCTTCTGCTAGGTTCCTTTACAAGTAAGATAGTTGTGAAAGAGGTTGGAGAACAGGGAGATTACTTACTCTACCGAATTATCGGGCACTTTTTGTTAGAGTATCCTAGTCTAAGGGGGCTTTGTGCGCAGGATTTGTCATATCTTGCCCATATCTTGCTTAGTTGCCTTTGAAGATACGCGCCAGAAGAGAATATTGGTATTATTACTGTCGTAGGACAGGTTAGATTTATTGACTTCTGCTTGCATCGTTTGACTCGGAAGAGAACGTGGCAAGCCTGCAAGACACTGCGATTGGGCCTTGCCCTGAATGATGCACTTAAAACGTGGGTTGCACTAAATCGAGTAAGAGTAACTTTTTTTCTTGGCTGAACTAAATCAACTAATTCGGAGGTTCTGGATATCAAACTGGATGAAAGAAAATAATTTTTACTACTTTAAAAACAAAATAAAATAATGGATACAACATAGAAATGCAAAAGAGCTAAAAGGGCAAAAGCTTTACAACGTCAGCTCCAGGTGGGAGCCGTGAACACGTACACGACCAATAAAAGGATTTTTGTACCCAAGAGAGAGGCTGGGGATGGGGGGGGGGGGAATGAGCGTCGAGCTCAATTGCTTTTCAACGGCCTGGTTGGGTTTGCCCTTGGCCGATTAGTACTTGGCCTGCTTAAAGTTATGAAGGATAATACAACCTGTCTTCTAACACCCACTGCTAGCCTCGTAAGGAGGGATCGATGGAATATTTCGCTGCGGAGAAGCTGAGTCGAATGTCAAATACAGCAGTATGGGAGTTTCCTTCTTCCTAGTTCAAATTTCTTCTTATTAAATTTTCTTGTCTCCGGCTCTTGGGGTAAGGGAGGCCGAGAGAAAGAATTCTTCTGTGCCACGTCCTCTTTGGCAAAATACTAATCTTACCCAGGCCAACGCTTAACTATTTATACGGGCCCACCGGAAGTGAATTTTACAGAGGCGCCGGGAGTGAATTTAGTCCTTCACGCCATCTCGCGGAGCCTCTCGTTGCTACAATTAGGCTCTCTATAGGGCGTCTTATCAAACGGAAGTTACCTCAAAAAGAAGCCGATCGCGGGATCTTGCCCTTCTACCCCCCCTCTCTCTCTCTCTTTTTATCTCAGATCTCCATTTCTTTCATCTTTGACATCTCCTTCCCCCTCAGGTGGAAATTCCGGAAAGAAGTGACATCCAATAATAACAACAAGGGGGTATAAATCGTAATTTCGAAACAATAAAACAGAAAAAAAGAATACATGGCACTAAATAAAAAAAAATCCACATAGAGGGACTGGGGAGTACATACGTATAAGGATTTTCATTAAAGAACAAAATTAAAAATAACCACAATTATCAACAAATACCATTAAGAAGGAGGCTCACCTACTTCGGGTCCAGTTTAATATAAAGTTAGCACAATTAGTCTACTATACCCCCCAAAAAATAAATAAAAAAGGTACATGTTCCCTTTAATATTGCCTGAGCATATGTAACAAAAAAAAAATCAATCTTAAAAATTAACTCTCAATCAGGATCACTTCGAAGAGGAATTCAATGGATTCGTGCTTAAGCTATCAGCTATACAGTTATTAGAGCCTTTAATATACAGGATCCTAAATTAAAATTTTTGTAAAAACAAATCCAGCGCATTAGACGACCATTATTGTTTTTTTTTTTACATTTCGGAGTTAGGACAAGGGTTTATGGTCAGTTTCTATTACAAACTCTTTTCCTATCAAAAATATTTTAAACTTTTGAATTTCCCAAATTATCCCGAGGGCCTCTCGCTCAATCACAGCGTAGTTCTTTTCGCGGGGTAGCAATTTCTGACTTGCATATGCGACGGGAAAGCTTTCATCATTTTTCCTGTACCGGACTAGAACAAAGCCTATTCCCTCGCTGCTGGCATCTGTTCGAATGCTAAATGGTTCATCAAGATTGGGCAAACGTAATATGGGCGCTGACACGAGTTTTCTCTTAAGTTGATCAAAACTCTTAACTAACAGCGGGTTCCATACGAGGCTCTCGGGGCCTTTTTTTAAAAAAAAAGTTCGCAAAATGGAGCGGAGAGTGAGGCGCAATTCTGAATAAAGCGTCCGTAAAAGGGCACGGAACCCATAAAGGATCTTAATTTCTTCTTGGTCGCGGGCAAGGCATTTCACAATAGCTCGAATTTTACCCTCATGGGGATCTAGCCTGTTATTTCCAATACAGAAGCCTAAATAGTCAATTGTACTGAAGGCGAAATGACACTTGCTGGGCCAAATAGTTAGATTATGCTCCCGAAGTCTTAGGAAAAGTGCTTGTAGAGCAGACAGGTGCTGATTCCATTCATTCGTAGCAACATAAATATTATCAAAATAGAATGATATATTTGGTAATCCATCTAATATCCTTCTCATCATCCCCTTATAATTACTGCAGGCAGTGACAAGACCAAAGGGGAGTCGTCGAAATTGCATCAGCCCCTTTTATGTTGGGAAAGCCGTGTATGTCTTGACCTCTTCTTGTAACAGAATTTGATAATATGCCGTGCACAAATCTAGCTCGGTTATGAATTTGGCTTACTCAAATAGATGAAGATTCTGGTCAATATAGGGGATCGGTTCTGCATTGAATACGGTAACTCAATTTAATTTCCTAAAATCGATGCACATCTGGTATGATCCATTTGGTTTCTTAAACATAACAACCGGAGAGCAATAATCTGATTTTGACGGTTGTATTACTTTCAAATTTAACAGCTTGTTAACCTCAGCATTAAATGCTTCTCTCAGATGTACGGGCAGCGGATACGGCTTAGATCGGACGGATTTTTAGGTAGCCAATTGGATGTTGTGTTCAAATTTGGCTGCACAACCAGGAATTTCAGAGATGACGTCACCGAATTGCTTCAGGAGCGCTTGTAGATGGGTTTTCTGAAGACGTGACGAGGATTCAGTTGCGTCTAGAAAGACCTGTAGGAGGTATTCGCTGTCTTGCTCTATGCAGACAACTTGTACTACACTTAGGGGGTCTATGGGATATTTAGCATCCATAGGCGATTCCTCATCTATAGCCACAATCTGGTTAGCCCATGCGCGTCCGTGATACTTCTTGAGAAGATTTACGTGGTAAAGCCGCTTCCTTCCTGTTGACGTTTCAATCAAATAATCGACGAGTCCGCGTTTCTCGCTCACTTGATAGGGGGCCTTTCATTGGCTCAGTAATCTCTTGTTTTTAGTTGGGAGCAACAACAAAACTTCCTCATCTAGCTTAAATTTTCTATCTTCAGATTTGTAGTCGAAGTAAGTTTTATATTTATCTAGGTTAACATCCGCATTTTGATACGCTATTTCGGCGCATTTCTCCAACCTCTTTCGTAATTCGATCAGATAGGAGTACGAAGATTCGATTTCCTGATCCAGTTTTAGATTTGTAAATAGCTCCTTCAAAATGCTTAAGATGTATCGTAAATTCCTTCTGTATATTAATTTAAACGGAATGAAACCGAAGGTGCGATGGGGAATTCCTTTATACGCAAAGAGAGCTACTGGAAGATATCTGTGCCTTTCCCTTGGCTGTTCGGCAGATAATTTCTTCAGAATGGCTTTGAGACTGCCATTTACTCTTTCGCACCTTTCATTTCCGGCCGGGTGGAACTAAGTCGTAAACAAGGGTTTTATCATGAGAAACTTGCCCACATATTCCATCAATTGGGATGTAAATTGCCTGCCACAATCCGACAATATCTCTTTCGGCAGCCCAAAACGAGAGAAAATCGTGATGAGTGCTTCGGCACAAGAGATGTTGTCAATCTTATTAAGTGGCACAACCTTGGGGAATCTGGTCTTCGTTCAGGACATTTGGGCAATCTGAAGCGTCGGAGGTCTCCAGAGGTGCGGACGCTTCCGATTCTTTAACCGCTTGAGATCGGGTGATCAAGAGTTGAGGCACGGGAAAGATTGGCGGATACCCGCGGACTATGGCTAATTAAAGCAGCACATAACTTGATGGGCGCTGTGACGACCTAAGCCCAGCCATTGAAGTAGGTGCACTCGATGTAGCATCTCATAATGGGAAATCTGTTAGCGTGCCACAGGTAATCATGCACTGATGCAAACTTGCTGTGATCCGCGGCTACAGGTGGAAGTAATCTGTCAGATATCACGATGCACGTGCACACTGTGTCGCGCACGAGAGTTGAGATCAGGCAACCGTTCACCGTTCCAGTTTCGAATCGGAGTCCTTCAGGAGTGCTTTTATCAAACAAAAAGTTCATCTGGTGGCCGGCGGGACTCTGTTCGCTTAAAGGGATAGGTGCTTATGGTTATGACGGCGGTTAAGCAGGCCTGGCACTTATATTGTGCACCTGGTGGAGATGGCCACTTCTAAATTGAGAATTCTTAGGGCAATTAGTTCTTACATGACCCTCTACTCCACAGGAGTAACGTACGATAGTTCTCCTGGCAAACGACGAAACAGGAGGATTAGAGAAGAAGGGTTTGATCTCACGTTTGTCTGGCAGAGAGAAGGGTTTAGGCTTATACGGACCAGTCATCTTGATCAACTTATCCCTGTTGTGGAAGATGAATTTGGTTTTATCAGCCTTTGCTTTGAGGGAGTGTGGTTCCGTTTTCTTCCCCCTTTTTGGGATAGCAATTATGACTAGCCTCATATATATATCCGCTTCCTCAATGCACTCTTTAAATGTTAGGCACTTCCGGTATTTAACAAAGGATCTGATTTCCGACGGAAGTGACGCCAGGAGTTGGTCTTTGAGGACGAAGTCAACCAAAGCATCGTATTCCTGGGGAACTTTGGATGCGTATAGCCAGAAATTAAAATTACGTTGCAGGGAATATCCAAATTGACGGAATGTTTCAATTTAAAAAAAACACAACAAAGAAACTTAGCAGGGTTGTCGAATCCGAGAGTGCCGGAGTCATGTTATAGGCAACAAGCAATTCGGCTTTTAACGTAGAATAATCAATGGTTGCCTCTGATGGGAGCGAAATGAAAATGTCCTTGAGCTGGGTAGTAAGTAAAGGCAACAACTTGGCTACGCCGTCTGTTTCAATATCCCACTGATTCACCTCTCCCCCCCCTCCAATTTTCTCGAAGTGAGTGAGGAATGACGCGAAATCCTCTCCTTCCTTGAAAACAGGCAATTCTATGGACGTGCTGTGTTGCACTTCGGTTCCCGAATTAAATGGAATCGTTTCGTTTCTAGCCCTGGTCATTTCCAGTTCATTGTAACGAATTTTCTCTCTTTCATCTCTTTCCTCTTTACGGTTTTCTCTTCTTTTTCCTTCACGTTGTTTCTCTTCTCTTTTTTCTCTACGTTCTTTCTCTTCTCATTCCCTTCTTTCCGTTCTTAGTGCGCTCTTTTCCTCTTGGATGTACGCCATTAGATCATTCCCATTTAGTCCAAGAGACTCTCCTTGTGCTTTGAAAACTTCGAAAGACGACATGCTACCTTGTTCACCAAACTTTTACGCAAAATAAAAAAAACACAACAAAGAAACTTAGCGAGGTTGTAGAACCCGATTTAAAGGTAATTCACTCGATTAATTTCACTCAGAAGCACTAACGGCAGTGCAAATGGGTTTTGCTTAACCCGAAACTAAAATCACACCGAAAAAAAAATTCGCACGACTCGAATTTTATCCCGTTCCCTCACTCGGAATAATTTATGGAGTCGAGATTTTAGCAAAATCCCCTATAAAATAAAAGAACAAAAAAAAATGCAATTCCTACTGAATCTTTCAAATATGGCAGAGTATATGGGGCCTAGAAAGAAACAGAAATTCCGCTTGGGAAAATTAGTGAAGCACAGTCACAAAAATATAAAATTCTTTAGAACTTATAAATAAATAAATTCAAAAAGTCAATGAGATTATGTAAACAAAACTTGCAAGTAGCCTATGGAAGAAGATTGTTTCTCCACAGTTTTCTGATAGACAGAACCAAACCCCACAACTGACATCAGTTTAATATATATATATATATATATATATATATATATATATATATATATATTATTCTATTTCGTAGGTCAGGTTAGGTTTCTTAAGCTTGCTTGCTTCCTTTGACTCGGAAAGGAACGTGGCAAGCCCGCAGGACACTCTTCGATTGGGCCTTGCCCTGAATGATGCACTTTAAACTTGGGTTGCACTAAATCAAGTAAGAGTAACTATTTTCCTGGGCTGAATTAAATCAACTAACTAGGAGGTTCTGGATATCAAACTGAATGAAACAAAATAATCTTTACTGCAGTACATACAAAAATAAAATAATGGATACAACATAGGCCTACAAAAGAACTAAAGGGGCAAAAGGTTTACATACGTCAACTGCAGGCGGAAGCCGTGAGCACGTACACACAAACGTATACGATCGACAAAAGGAAAACTACCATTCCGGGTAGATCTGTCGCCTCAGGAATTTGTACCCGGGAGAAAGGCTTGTGGGCGGAGGGGTATGAGCATCGATCTCGATTGCTTTTCAACAGCACGTTTAGGTTTGCACTTGGCTGATTAGTACTCGGCCTGCTTAAAGTTATGAAGGCTAATACAACCTGTTTTCTAACAACCACTGCTAGCCTCGAAAGGAGGGATCCTGGGAGTATTTCGCCGTGCCGAAGCTGAGTCGAATACAGCAGTATGGGAGTCTTCGTGTTCCTAGTTCTTATTACTTCTTATTAAATTTCTTGTCTTCGGGCTCTTGGGTAAGGGAGGCCGAGAGAAAGAATTCTTTTGCGTCCCGTCCTCTTTGGCAAAATACTAATCTTACCCAGGCCAACGCTTAACTATTTATACGGGTCCGCCAGAAATGGATTTTACTTTATCTATACAGAGGCGCCCGGAGTGAATTTTGACCTTCACGCCTTCTCGCGGAACCTCTCATTGTTGCAATTAGGCTCGCTATATGGCGTCTTATCAAACGGAAGTTACCTAAAAAAAGTAGCCGATCGCGGGTTCTTTCCGTCCTACCCGTCTCTCTCTCTATCTCTGATCTCCATTTCTCTCATCTTTGACAATTACAATAGACGCAACAGGAAGTTTTCTATGAATTAAATACTAGTGAATCTTTTGATTTTATCGTTTGTGTAATGGACATGTTCTCATCATCAAGACAAATACAATTAACAACAGCAAACATTGCCATTTTCAAATCTTATTTACTATCCAGGTCCATATCAATTGTCATTTTTTGGACAGCCTCTCTCTCTCTCTCTCTCTCTCTCTCTCTCTCTCTCTCTCTCTCTCTTGCTTTTTGCCACCTTGGTACCATATTCTTCTTAAATATGATTTACTTTTCCTCTCTATAAACAGTTTAATGAAAAAAGTTGGAAGTAGGAATTAAATCGTATGAGAATAGGACTTATTCATTCAGACATTGGCATGGGCAAATCTGCTGTTCTTACCAGTGAAGAAAAATCTACAGTAAAGAAAATGCATACGAGATTGGATGGATGGCTACAATAATATACATATAAAAAACATTATTTTCGCTAGCTAATCAATCATATCTCTACATATTTAATTCTATAGATATATTTCCATAATCACTTCTATATAATTCACCCAGGACAGAAGATGTGAGATCAGGTGTCCGGAAACTATTCTGAATAAAGAAGTCTCATTCTACATCGATCTTTTTAATCGACGCTTTTCTTTTCTTCAAAAAAGAAGCCAGCCAAATCTTTTTACCGTTAAAGCTTTTGCTCATAATATAAGTAATTAGTGCAAAATTCAATTAAAGTCAAGCGACGTGACTTAAATAAGATGTCGTGCATCTCGTTTAAGAATTCGAACTATGAAAATCCGATTTCTTCAAAGATTTACTCGAGTTCTAAATCTTTGTAAATGACAAAGTTTCGTTAGATAATTTAAATTAGACGAGAAATAAATGGGAGATTTTAGAACTGAATCACTAAGATTGTTTTTATCAAACTTCCAATATTATTGAACCACATACATACACATATATGTAAAAAATCACTTTTACACATATACGGGAAATTACGCCTATAAAAAACACATAGCTTTCTCATACTCAATGTTAGTTTTGACTTGTAGTTAAAATTAAATTAGTAAAAGACTTTAAAAATTGTTAACTAAATGAGTGTTTACTAGACCGATAGGAAAGTTTGTTATCTATGAGTTCAGGGAATTTTATTTTCACCCATTTTTTCAATTTCTACATTGATCTGATGGTATTTAAGGCAGTAATGACGTCCAATAGTAAGCTTCGAAATACGTCTGGGTCCTCATCAAACCGAAATTGAAGTGTTCTATATGTGGATACGAAGGCCTCTAGAATGATAACATCGTCATTGTTAAGGATAAGAATCCTTAATAATGACTCTTATTCCTAAGGATAATATCTTCTTTCTAAATTGCAATCTCACCATCCTCACAGGGGTGATCATGATCACCCAATATATTCGAATACATGCTGGCATCATCTGCACAATTCATAGGCTTCATTTGATCAGCCTAAGACCAAGATATTTCATATATCCAGTTAAATACAAACTATCAGAAATATTATAAATGGGGGTTCAGGGGACAATATAGGTAATTTTACATTCATTAACCGGCTTGGCTTAGGAATTGTGACTTTATTGAATGTTGGATTTACGAATCCTACAGGAAACCTTTTGCGAAAACGGGGCCTTCAAATTGAAAATGTCATCGCAACTCAGTAGTTTCCGTAGTAGTAGTTTCCTTAGGATTTAATTAAAAGGAAGTTTTAGATGAAGTTGTCGAGATTGTGAATTTCATGAAAACTAACTTCTAAAATCGCGTTTGTTTGAGCAACTTTGTATCATTCCTCTTGCATTGGTGTGGTGGCGTGTCAAAAGGATTTGGGTCAAGTTCAACCATGACCCTTCTACTGTCCTTCAGAAAGGCGGAACTTTTATCTCGGACCCTGGGTTTGTCGCGAAGTTCTTAGCAACGGCTTTGACTACATTTCGACCTTTTGTTGCTACTCCAGAAACATCCCAAGCACGACGCTTTGTCGTGACCCACTCTCGCTTGTTATTACGCCTATGCTCCTTAAATTTCCACAGTATTCTGTTCCTCTTTCTTGGAGGAACAGAATACACCAGTGCTGTATCAAGATTAATTTACTACACATATTTATTATTCTTAAGCAATGAGGAAATAAATAAAAAAACGCTTTTGTGAATTTCTTCAATGTGAGTTCTGGGTTTAACGGCGAAAATATTTGTCTGATATAATTCGCCACATAAATATCCAGAATAGAAATAAAAAAGGTAAAAGGAAAATATTTCACATATATCGATAAAGTAAAGCATTTCACAAAAAAATATAGATTTGGAAAAGAAAAGCCAGAGATGGAAATTGTTCCTTTGGTAGGGAAAACTTGCCTAAATGATACTCGTATATGTATATGACTACGGTCTAAGCTAAGCATTTAACAACTTTAAAAAATAAGATTTTATTTAGCAATTAAAACAACAATATAATTCAATTCAAAACATTTCATTAGATTTTTAAGCATTGTTGCTTTGATATTAAAAAAACCTAACAAATCTCGCTGCTATATCCACTGATCGTGGATTTAAAATCAAATATAATGAGTTGCTTTTTGAAAAGAAATTGCAATTTCTATTTTCTATGAGAAGAATATCGTTCAGTAGCCCATTATAGCAAGAAAGTTGGGCACTTATCTCCGGACAAATAACTATTTATAGATGGCTTATAAATAATTCCATTTATAAGCTTCAAAGAATTAAGGTTTTTAATCCAACTTAGTATTGTTGGAATCCGTTGTTTCTTATGACAACGGTTTTAGTCTAATTTTTTCAAGAAATTGATCATCATTTATTTTATTTTTTTATCCTGTGAACAACGATTTTATCCGGAAAGATCTCACTGAGGCGGCAACAGCTTCACTTGCTACTCATTCTTAAAGCCCACACCCGCCGTATACACTCTGATACAATAATAATCCGCATATACTGTTTATTTTTCTTGCTCGCCTCACCACCCTTATGATGCCCGTCTCTTCCCTCCATCATCCTAGCCGAATTCTCCAAGAAGATAGTTTATATCAGATCCGGGATCCCCTTTGCATCTGTTTGCCACCATCTGCTACCCTCTACCCCTGTCTTAACTTATTCTCTTGCTCCTGTATCACCTGAGGACGTATCCACGTTCCTTCCCTCTTCCCAAAAGACCCATTTCCGTCTTGACTATACCGTCAGTTTCTAAGCGTTCTTCTCCCTCTCAGCTGGCATTTTACTACCTGATGTCAAAGACGATGTTGTTCAAAGTTTCCTCAAGATATTTTACTATTCTGGCCTAAATGGGGGACACAACCTGGAATCAGCTCTCCTTCATATAACTGACCCCCACCGTTGCGCTGCTAAGTCTGATCTGCCTTCTATTTTGCTACTTTTCGAACTTTCGGCAGTATTTGATACTGTTGATGAGAGTGTTCTTCGCCTTCGTGAATTAATTGGTTTATCTGGAACGGTCTTTGACTAGCTCTGTAGCATTGCCATCCTTACGACAGCTTACAGTTGGAGGATTTCGTACCCTCTCTCCCCATACACCCGCAGTTTCATGTCATCCACGCCCAAAGCCCGCAGGAGTATCTGCGACTATATTGATATCTTCCACACATTCTCACTCGGTTTATATTCACAACTTTCTTTACAGATGTCTCGTTACAAACTTTTTGCGGTCTATGCTCTCGTTGGTTTTTCGTTTAAAAATAAATGTTTTAATTTGTATCTATCCTCAAGTGCTCAGTCTATTCATATTCTATGCCGGTGTTCCGCAAGCTTCCGTTTTTGGTCCACACCATTTCCGTATCTCTCTTAATGTCTTTGACATTCTTATGAGTCGTCTTGTTCTATCATTCCATTTTAAGGCCACTGACACGCGGATTAATCTCTCCTTATCCTAAGTCTCGTCTGCTGAAACTCTTAGAAATCGTATATCTATCAAGACATCCTTATCACTGAATGGTTCTCGGGCAATTTTCTGAAACTCGGTCATGATAAAACCGAGGTATTACTGGTGAGTACTCATCGGGATGTTCCTCGATCTAAAAATATCTGCAAATATCTTAAAATCTACAAAGGATCTCTGCTTTTTTCGTAATCTTAGCAGCATCCGCTTCCACTTTGACCAAAATATCTTCGAAATTGCTCTCCGCGCCTTCTCTACCTCCCATCTTTATCACCGTAACTCCCACCACTTTGGATACCATTCTTTGACTCTTCGATCCCTTCATCTTGTTCCAAATTTGCATCCCCTATTCTTCTCCGACAGGGGGGTTTTAACGTTTAAAGCCTATGTAAACTACACTGGCTACTCATTTGATCCTGAATTACTCTACGCCCCTCCCCAAGGTCCTTATTCTTACATAGAAGATTTTAAAAACCGCATCCACTCCCACTTATGTCTTCCTCGTTGAACCTATTCTTGCCCCTAAGTACTATACGTTCTAACTATATCCTTTTACTGTTTGTTCCTAGTAGTCATCTGTGCTGCCTGGGAGATCGCGCTGGCTCGATAGTTCCTTCCCGAATGGGCAATCAACCGCTTGCAGTTATACACGCCTTTCCCTTCATATGAATTTTTCAAGCGTATATTGAAGGCCCATCTATCTTCTAAGCCTTTTATTATTAGTTAACAATCGTTCTGCCTAGCTCCGTGGCTTTCATTTATGTTATATAAAAAAATAGTAGTAGTATTATTGGGCCGAATCTTATTATCGAAAAGAACCTGTGCAAATGAGTCTTACTTCAAAAAACAGAAACTTTAGTGGCGTTATCGAAGGAAGCACAGAGCACAAACAGGAAATAAGGAAAGCGGAAGATGGGGAAATAACTTTAAAAAACCTGCCAGTGCATTCCGTCAAAGCTCGCTTATTTTTCTTAGCGCCTGTCAAAATGGAAAATACTCAAATAGAAATGAAGAAAATATTTAAATTCCAGGCTCACGGAAATACTCCCAATGTCGCTCTTCATTAATCGCAAAGAATATTTCAGTAAAAATTTTAGATGTATCGATCTTGAGGGAATGGATCCAGCGGGGCAGAAATCTACAGGGGATATGTACATTCATGGGCAAAGGTTTTGAGACTAACTTTTTTATTTTTTCTTTCATTAGTTTTAAAATTAACGTGATAAGCATAATTATTCTATAATTTAAATTATTGCGGGTCTATTAAAAAGGGTAAGAAAAACTACAGTCCTTCGCTGAATCCAAAATCACGCTCTCGTTCTGGTCCTATAGGAGGATCAAAAGGGGAAAATGATGACAAATATAGGTAAAATGACTGATGTTGTGTAATTATAATCTATTTCGTAATATTTTTTCCTAATAATAAATGTTTTAATCTTTTAAAATTACAGAAATAGTTTTTTACAAAGAAAAGCGTGGAACCCTTTTTTCTCTGCACTAAAATGTCCTGAAATACAAAGAGATAGTTGCTAAGAGCATATGGAACACCCTCTTTATGATCATTTATAAGTAAAAATGCTGGTTACATGCCCGCGGAGAAGTCTTTTGGACGCCCATTAGTTCTGAATAAACGCCAAGATCGCCTCCTGGTAAGATCCTAGCTAAAGAGTCGGGTTGCGTCCAGTTCCAAGCTTGCTCATGATTGAAAAAGAGCAGGTGTGAACGCTTCAGCGCGCACAGTGAGGCGGAGAGTTTGGTAAAAAGGTCTCAAGTCAAGAAGGGTTGCAAAGAACCCTCATCTCACCAAGAAGAACCTTACGGATAGACTCCACTATTGTAGGAAATATAAAGAAAGGACTGTCGAAGACTGGGACCAAAGTGATATTCTCTGATGAAACTCTCTTCCGCTTATTTGGAAGTTCTAGAGAGCCCACGTTAGGAGGAGAAAATGGGAGCGCTTTTCCGAACCCTGTGCCCTGCCCACGTAAAGTATCCGGACACTCTCCATATCTAGTGCTGCTTCTCATCTAAGCCTACTGGTGCACCAACTATTTTGCTCAAGAACATTTCCCTGAACTCAAAATGGCACCAAAACGTGTTTCAAAGGCACCTTTTCCTAACAATTCAGCAGGACCAATTTTGGGATGATAACTTGTCACAAAGCAAAACCAATTCCAAAGTTCTTGTCCCCAAATAACATCGAACCTTTGGGTCCGTGGCCTTGGAGTTCTCCATATTTGAATTCAATAGAGAATTTGTGGGCGAGATCAAACAGGCGGTTGATAAATAAATGCCATTCAATTGTGAGCAGTTGCGGCTGAATAATGAACAAAAATGCAGCAATATCAGTCAAGATATAATCACAAATTTGATCTCCAGCATGCCAAAACGATTTGAAGCAGTCGTGAGGAGCAAGGAACATTGAAAATATCAATTGCGTGAATTAATTGACTGTATTTAATAATAAAATAGGCTCGAACTCTAAATTTTCCTATATTTCACCTTCAAATTATGATACAAACATACTAAAACAAAATGAAATTATTTTATTAGCCCTTTGACCATTTTATTATCAACTTTATAAAATTCACAAATAATCAATCTTCGTATTTTGGAGTCTGTACCCCCCCCCCCCCTTATCATATAGGAGGTAGCCTTCTATCTGTTCGTCATTCCATGAATGTGCGCGTTTAATAAAGGTGAAAGCGCTGGGTATATTATTTTATTTTCCCGTGTGTAATTTACTTATGCACATATCATTCCATACACTGAGTTCATACGTTCGAGAGGGATTAAATTGTCTAACCTGACGGGCGGTGACACCATCGCCCATTACCCATTACCGTGATTATGCAATGCGCTCTCTTGAAAAGGAAAAATCAGGTTCGTGCCTTCCAAACCCAGTACCCATATCCGGGTTTAGTCCGTTCGTCGGTAGTCGATTTAAATATTGGCGAGGTTTCGCCAAGTGTACGAGAATATGCGCACACAGGCTCTAAGGTAGGCCGAGCAAGGCGACAACTGTTATTGTTTCTAAGACTGCGATTTAAGTAGATAGCGACAGCAGCGTAACCAAGGAATAGATTGACAAGCATTTTTCCAGACCAACACCGTCGCTAAAATCGACTCTAAGCTAACTCGGGAAAGAATGAGGAGCTGGCATGACCATTATTGCGTCTTCCCCTACGAGCGAGATGGAGATAACATGAAACTGATCACGTCAAAAATGCAATTTATAAGTATATGAGTATTAATGTATGTATTTATTAGCAGTCGCAATTAGGAAATAATTGAATTGTCGGTCAGAATCTGGACTCTTGGAATTAAAATCAAAGGACATTAAATTTAAGACGTACTCTCAAAATGTATCACTAAATTGAATCAAATATTTTTTTAAGATATGATCATCGATAAAATTTCATGAACATTTGTGCTGTTTTTGCACTCAAGCAAACAAATTTAATTTTTATATAACAATCTTCTCCTTGAGATATGTCCAGCTCGATCTATTCCGATTTTGTATGAATATTAAAACAGTTATATGTGAATTTTGTCGTATTACAACATATTTAGGAACTGTAAAGAAAATAAGAGCAAAAATAATGACAAATATTTTTAGTAGAGGTGCTTTGAAGATCTTGCTTTTCTAGGCTGAACGATGTATCCCATCTTTCTTAGTATCTTATTTCCATTTCCTGAAGGAATCTCTCACGATGCTCCTTATTGAAATCCCCCAACTTTTACCAAAGAAAACTAGATATAAATGCATTAAATGCACGTTCAAGAAAATAAGACAACCCAAGTCCTTGAAGCTCTTAATAAGCTTTGCTCTCAGCTGCTTGTAGTTGGGATCTTTGAGGTTTCCTAAGAATTCATGTACTGCACCAAGAAATGGACACCCTTCTCTTTTAACTTTGGTCATCGCTCTTTCAAGTTTCTCGGACTTTAAAATTACGTTTACTTGTGGTACAACAAAAATACCACCCTTGATCTTAGCCTCAGAAAGTATAGAAAACATTAGGTGGACTTATTGAAAGGCTTCTCCTGCAAAATCTAAGACCTTCACAAACGGTTTTATCAATCCCAATTTTATATGAAGTGGGGAAAATAAAATCTTTGAGGGTTCCACAATAGACTGTCTGGAAACATTTAACTTCCCTGGTTGTAATTCATGTCAATGTACAACTGAAATATCCGGCAATGATGTTCATGGGCTCCACTATCCCATAGGTAAAGGAAACACGAATATTTTTTGTATCCACCTTGCAAGCCAAGCAAGAAGGCAAGTATCTTGAAGTCTCCACAAACATCTCACTTAAATTCAGCATAGTTGATTTTGTTAAAAAGCTCTTTAACATTATCTTTGTTTTCTTTCCTCTATAGGGAGTGTGCAAGAGGAAAAGATGGATGTTAGTTTCCATTGTGTAGTAACACTGCTTTGAGACTTCGCGTTGAGACGTTTATGAACAGTCTACGTTCCGCAAGATCATGCTTCAATCTAACATCCATAAACAAACCATCCACATAGTTTCAGAAACACAGATCCTTCTAATATCAAAATAAATTACAAATTCATTATGTTTTCCCGGTACTTAGATGTCTTTCCCTTGTAAATACCATTCCCTCAGTCCGGATGTCAAAAGTTCAATCCTGACTTAGTGAGATCTAAGTTCCTGATCAAATCATATAGTTCATTTTGATTTAGTATTAGGTATGTGTACTCATTTTTGATACGAATGCTTCATCCATTTATTCTTGACCTCAGACCAGTGATCTACCAACTGAGCCAACACATTTTCATCAATTTTACTTCTTCGTTCGCACCCCCTCCAAATGCCACCGCCCAAATGAAACTTTGCCTGTAGGATAATAGTATTATTGGAATTAGTGCAGAAAATTGAATAATAGCAATTTGTGAAAACATAATAAACAAAACTTTTGCAAAAAAAAAAGTTAGGCAGTGAAATTAGTTTACAAGAGAAAATTTTCAAATAAATTCCCTTGCGCGGCATTTCTATGTACTATGCAATTTTAAATTAGTAAGCAATTTTTTATTAGTAATTATTAATTTTGATTATAATTACTCAAAATGCTAAAAAATATGAACGTGTTTGCACGTTAAAGTAAATAGGTATTTGAAATTTAGGTAAACCTAATATGATGACTATTTAACACAATTTTTGTTCTTGGCCAGTAAGTGTTAGTTTCACACTCCTTTTTATTGCAAAACAATAGAAAATAGGCATTGTTCGTTTTAACTTCAATTTTTGGCTTGTATGGTGAAATATTTACTAAAAATAGGTAAATTTGCTTTTCTCATCCATTATAGGTCCAAAGACCAGAACATAGAGCTAAATTTATACAATTTTATTGAAACTTTTACAAGAAATATAAAAAATAATTAAAAAATTGTTTGAAAGGAAAAGCTTTCTTTGATTTTCGTTTGAAATGTAATTCACTTTCCCTTACAAGCCCCCGAATGTAGTCTAACATCATACTTTCATTGTATACTCGTAGGTTTCTTTGTTGAAAGTTTAATATATACTGATTGAAGCGCACATCCTTGAAATTGTCAAGGATGTGCACCTTCAAGTACATCCTGCAGCCCATTTGGCGATAGCTTTTCAATAATTTCTCTACTAGTTCCACATAATTGTCAGCTTTGGGGTTAACCCCAAAGCTCTGACACACCGAAATAAACCTCTTCCAGGCTACTTTTTTATTTAGTAAGCTTTACAGGGAATTCTAAACATTATGATGTTCTTGATTTGTGGTTTAACAAAGACACCAGTTTTCACATTTATGTCAGATAATTTTTTAAAGAAATTTTGAAGATACTTGAAGGCTACAGGTTCTTTGTTAAGAGCTCTAACAAGCTGCTTTATGAGACCTAATTTTAAATGCAATGGAGGGAGCAACAATTTTTGAGGGTCTATCAATTGCTCTTGCTTAACATTATGCCTTCCAACTTAGAACTCAGTCCTTTCTGGGCAGTCCTACTTGTGGTAATGTGCTATGCTATAACTAACGGCCCAAAGACAGAGATGGCATGGAAACTTGAAAAAACCCTCTGGTGACCCTTCCAAAATGCTACTATTTTTATTTTAAACTCTACAATCACTTCCAACCATACTACTAATAATTCAAAGCTTGTAGCAGCAGCTAGACACTGTTATAGTGCTCTTTGAGATATAGTTAATGAACCAAGGGAAAGGATGGATGTTTATTCCAGTTATGGGAAAATACTGCTTTAGTGTTTTTTGAGGAGCTCTCAATAGAGATCTTTCACTCATTTGGATTATATGTAATTCCAATTGCATCAAACAAAACAGATATATCATATCGATACCATAGACAGCTTGATAAGTAAAGAATCTTGGGAAATGTTTATGATGTTTCCTTAGGCTTGTCACTTGCATATTTTCATCCAGCAAATCCCATTCTTTGAGCCTAAAAATCAAAAGCACAGCGTTTTACTTTGACAAGCCAAGATCTCTTACGTATCCTTGGTTTGGATAATATGGATTCCTCTCTGCAGCCCTGTCTGACACTGCAGTTTCCATATTCTTTGATTTCTCAGTTTCTGAATTGTTGCTTTTTTCTGAGGGTGGTTTATTCTTTTCTGAAGTGGTACGTACAGGAAGATCAGCACTGTGTGGTACTGGTGCAATAAAGAATGAAAGAACGGGAGAGGAAATAGCAGTTTCATTTTTACCACGTTGACATTTGGAATGGTCCACCATGCAGAAGTCGCAGTTGCTTGATTGGTCTATGGGTTCACGCTAAATCCTGGGAATGGCAGACTTCATGCTCTTCTTTCTCTTCTATACCATCTTGTAAAAGTAAAGAAAATATAAGTTATTACTTTTTTGGCTTAAAACAAACATAATAGCTTAAATACATGTGACATTTAATATTTTACTCTTTACAACAAGCAACTTTCTTACCTTCTAAAGTTTTCTTGTAGTGTTTACAAGCAAAATGAGGTGATCAGGTTTTTTGTTCTTGATTTGATGAACTGTCCGCAGATATAACAAAATGCATCTGGAGAATGATTGCAGCCTCTTGATTCTCCTTCTCTTCTGATATATTAATTATGGTAGCTATGTAGATCTGAAATGAAAGCAGATCTGTGATCCTAGTATAAATATTTCTGAAGGTTCTAGGACTTTCCGTGCGATGTTCTAGCAAGTTCTGAAACATTATTGAAACTTCATAAATTTTCCATTAAATCCAAAATGTTTAGGAAGGTTTCTTTAAAACAATTTTATTCTACAACATTCTAATGCTTTTTTAAAATAAGATTTAAAATTTTCTACTGTGATTTGAAAAAGAATAGCGCTTACGACCTTTTTTATATTTTCATTTTTTTCCGAAATTTACCACCCATAAATTTATTTTTCAAGTCAGAAAAAATAGAAATTCAGTTTTCTACTTACAAAAGCTAAGTTTTGGGATCAAAATAGACTATTTTCATTTGCTTTAGTTTAGAACAACTGGGAAATAAGCCAGGAACCACAAAAAAGTGAATATTTGTCGCATAGTGTAATTGATGAATTTACTCATCCCTTAGGAATACCATGGTGGGTTCTACACTCAATGAAAATATTCTGATTTAAGTAAAGAATAGCCAATTAAAGGTTTCATCAAAATATGGTGCAATTCTACCTTGTTTATTCATGCCCCATTAGTAAGATTGCAGCCAGGCTTTACAGCGAATTTCAGCGACTGTCGGCAGCCATACAAATAACACTCCAACAGTATGTCAAGTTTTAAACCAACAGAGAGATATTTCTTTTCAAAGCTAACACTGTTGCGTGAGATGCAACATTTTCATTATCTTTACGCCTGCCCTCGCACGTAGCTGCTGTTATGAACCGCTAACCCACATCCCGTTTAGCCCTTCCTTCTCTCTCTGTTAGAAATTAGCGTTTAACGACTTTTGTAATAAAACTGTTGAGGAAATTCCATCCAATCCGAATCCTCCTTACTCGTCTATACTCTAAACTCGCGCGCGCCAAATCTTGCCAATATTATTTAATCTTAAATAATACTGCCAAGTCAGAGCCAACCATTGGACTGCGTGAACAAAAGAATCCGAGGTATTTTTACTCGTATAATTCATTGGGAACACATATTTTATTGAATGATATCTGACACTTGATTGTAAGTAATTTTTGTGCGCTGAAAACGAATTTCACTTCGGTTTGGCTCTATCAGGTCCAGATTCTTGTAAACAGCCCATGCGCCATTTTCCAGTTTTTTTTAAAAATTAGGACTAAAAATGAAGTCATGCGTTAACATTTATTTCCAATTTTCATGAATAAATGCAGTTCAAACTGTTGTAAAATTGCATTATAACGATAGAAATGTCTTAAAATAAAACAAAACAAAGTTATGAAGCTCTGGTAAAAATGTTCTTTTATAGGACTTTCTAGAGTATTTGGTTGTTGACGGCAGGTCTTTTTCCAAGCACCAGCAATAATCAGCCACCATGTGGCAATCCCAGCGTCCTTGATAATGTTCCTCCATAATTTTAATATCTTGGTGGAATCTCTCCCCTTGTTCGTCACTTACAGCATCTAAATTACTTGGAAATTAGTCAAGATGAAAATTCAAAAACTGCATTTTTCTACTCATATTGCAACCAAGCTCTTTGTAGTCACTTAAAAGTTTTCTTACGACTTCGTAGTAGTTATCTGCCCTATAATTTCCTAAAAAGCTTTCTATCAAGTCAACGAATGAGAAGCAGGCATTTCTTTTGCGTTCATTCATAACATTAGGAAAACTGCGGTCATTAATTAATGTTCTTATTTGTGGACCGTCGAAAATTCCAGCTTTGATTTTACATAAATTAATTAAACTTGAGAATTTTGAAATTATGTGTTGGAAACACTCCCCGTTTGTCTCTAAAGCTTTTTACATATTGTTTCATGAGACCTAGTTTGATATACAGAGGAGGAACTATGATTTTATCTCTGCTCACTAAAGCTGGATTAATTACATTTTTTTCTCCGACCGTAAGTGATGTTCGAGCTGAACAGATTTGTTTGGAATAATGTTCTTTCTTAGCTCTGCTGTTCCATAAGCAAAGGAAGCTGAAAATTGATCATTTTTAAGTCAACACATATGATCCACTCATGCTCCCTACAGTATATTTGATAAGTTTTAAAACAGTTTCTATATACTCCTACTTTTTTTTAATGTTGTTGAGTACCCAATTGGTATCGAGCTGTATAGATTGCCTTATGTAGCAACACACACTTAAGACTTCTTTTGGAACTGTCTAAAAACAAACTTCAATGACTTGCATTGTAAGACTGAATCCCTATCTCCTTTAACAAACCTGGTATGTCGCAGCAATATACTAAACTATGCTGTGTCCTAAAATATTTAAGAAGTTCTTTTTCTCTGTTTCTGTAAAGTGAAATTTATGTGTTTGAACTAAGCATGTTTTCCTGTTTAAGTCTTGAAGCTAAAGTTTTCGCAGCCTTTTTTGTTAAATTTAGATGCCTTACAAGATCATTCAACTCGGCCTGGTTAAACCTTTGCTGATCACTTTCACTTACAACTACGCTAGGGTCAAATTCGGTGTCTGACTCCTCAGAGTGCATAACAATATTTTCAGAAACATCTTCAACTAATTCCTGAGATTGCAGACACTTTAATTTTGGAATGGGAATTTAATTTGAATGTAGCACAGGTCGTATTGCGGTGTTGAAATTTGGGTACTCGATACAATGTTTATATTTCTTAGTGAAGCCCGAAGTCTTGACAAAGCAGAAGTAGCAATCCGTCTCATGGTTAGTATGCTCTCACCACACCTAAAATGGAAAAAAATTGTGAAGCGTTAACAAAAGCGAATTTTATCGAAAGTTGTTTATGCACCTAAATTACAATTACACTTAGGTAATTTTCAGTACACAAATGAATAAGTTATGTAGTTTTATGAAATTATAAACTTACCATCGGAACTAAAAAAGGTATTTTTGAACCCATGATTTATGCTGATCCCCCAGTTTTATGCCAAAATATGTTAAGTAAGCTCTCTTCACGAAGTCCATTATATTTCCTCGTTGATGTAGAAGTGTAAAATTTCCACATATGTAGCAAAATGAATCAGGAGAGTTTTTGAATATGAATTTTCTAGTGCTTGAAGACATATTACTTGATTGTTTTGCCAATTTGTAAAGGTATTTCAATTCCTTATTTTTAAACTCTGAAATATAAAAATAAACATTAGTTTAAGTAGGCACTTATAGATAATTATAATTATAATGTGTAACTACAAAAAGACTTAGCAAGTATTGAGAAAATATCCTTTTTATAAATTTGATAAAAGAGGAAATGTGTTGAACAAAATCAGGACATGATAGAGCAAAACGGAGTAAAGATTCGTGCTCAACGCGCCCAAATTACGTATAATTAACTGTCAAATCTAAGTCAATAAACAAAAAGTTGAAATTTGTTCCTCAGTAATATAATAATACTCTTATTTTAATCGGTGATTGCATTTTGGACAGTCTTTTTCACCACTAAAAAGTATCATTAAACCAACTAAAACTCGGATTTTACCCTCGTTTTCTTTGATATTCTTGTGTCGTTATATTTACTTTCATATAATCACGTCCCAATTAGTGTTTAAGGAAAAATTTATATTAAATCATAAAAGTTATTATATATTCTCTTGAACTAAAGTAGATATAGCTAATAAATTTTATGTCCGAAAGTAATTGCTATAATTTCTTAAATTACCCTACAACCTGTAATTAGCATATTTCTTTGCCAAAGTTAAGACATTTCCATATAAAATTCCCTTGAAATAATTCCATCAAAACACTAAAGCAAAAACGCCGTATCCCACAGGTGGTCTTTAAGTTTTTTTATCTTAATTCATTGTTTCTAATTTTCATCTTCAGTCGTCAAAGCAAAAAAATAAAATTGTACTCATTTCGCATTAAAGAAAACAAACAATATTATGAACAGTTTTTATTACATCCAATTTACAAGGTATTCATATTCTAAATGAACCAATTGGGTGATAAATATAATATTAGAATCACACCATTTAAGGCGATCAAATTACAAAAAAATTTCAACTTTGTATTTTATCCGCAAATATGTAAATAATCAATGGGAAATTTATGTCGAAATAATTAAATTGTCTGAAAATACAAAATTAGCCGTAAATATAAAATCGATCCCCTTATGAGCAGTATTTAAGTGCAGTACATCGCGTAATTTTAAATCTCCAAAGTGTCGTAGGGAAATATGCACCAATTTTCAATTTTTCCTTATGCTATAATAGAGAATAACAAGATATGGTAGAGTGAAACCACATCCTTACTTAATCCAGGAGAATTACGATTCAAATTCTAATTTCCACGACGCTATGATTTGCGCCGTAGTGAGAGATGGACCCTCCTTTTAATAGCTAAGGCTCCATGGAGAATCTAGGAAATCGAGCAAAGTTCGAAAGGTGTGTTCGACCCACGACCCGAGCGAGAACTGCCACCAAAGTTCACAGCAGAATATTGAGAAGTAGATATGAATAATTCCTAACTGAAACATTCATATTATGTCCCCCAACACCGGATATTTTTACAGCCTCCAATTTTGAAAATGGGCGATACTAAAGTTATCCTAGAGTAACGCAACGCCTTGGAAAACATCTACTACATATATTAATATCTATCTGATCACGCATTCTTTCCGGGTACTCTTTGGTTCCGTTTGGGGGGAGGAATATAAGCAACCAGTGGGATCCGAAGAGCAACAAATAGCTTTTCTATACTTTCCTGGCTTCTCTTTCGGAATTTAAAAGCAGAGGAATTCCTTGGGACCAGATCGCTTTGGTGGCTGTTTCTTGATGCACACACGCGCGCATCCCGCATCCCAGAGCTTCAATCAGGAATTCAGCCAACGCCAACTGGAGAATTAAGGGGACAAAAAATGACTTAGTGTTTCTCAAAGAGACAAGAAATTCATGTTAACGCCTGAGTACATACATTGTACGAAGGTACATTGAGACTAGGCGAATGTCAATAGCAACTTAAATGATCTAATAACTATTGTGTTATGAATTTCAATTAATCATTGTAATCCAAAGAATAACATTAATTATTACCTGACATAATTTATATTAATCGTATAAATGAATGATACTAATTTTCATAGTGAAATTAACTGTAGTAGTAATGGGAGATACTAAAATGAAAATAATAATGATGATAATAATAATAGTAACGGTAATAATGTTAGGAGAATAATGATAATGTGATTCGAAGGCGCCCCCGAGACCGCCAACACTTAGCAAAAGTTTTTAAATCCACCCCCACTTTGCCTTCGAAAATGTTCGTATAAAGTGTCTTAGAAATTCAACTACGAACATTAAACCTCTGCCTGATCGCTTCTACAGTGCGAACTTCTGTCCAAACACCGACAAGTTACCCTACCGTTAAGGAAGGCGAACTTATGTTCGTTCATTCAGAGTTCATTCCAGAACGATCAGGCAACAGGCAAATATAGGAAGTCCCCAGAATTCCTTCGTTCACTTCACCACTGCACCTTCATTCGAGTAATCCTCAATCCCGTTTCCAATTACCTTTATTTTTTATAAATATAAAAGTGTACCCAAGTAAAGATAAGCCACCCTGTAATTTTTCTCTACCCTTGAGTCGAGAGGAGAGTGTATTTTCCTTTACTGATGACTTAGTAGATCTATGGTAACGACCTCGACAAAAGAACGTCATTTACAACTCATCTTTGTAAGGTATCTTTTGAGTGTGGACTAGTGCGAGTCCTTTTACTGGCTAAAAGCGAGGAACCCCCAGCTCGAGCCAATGCCCATAATTTAAAGAACACCCGCCAGAGATGGTGCCATTTTACACAGGTGATCATGACAAGTTTTATAGCCTGAAATCTTGGTCAAGGTGAACGTTTGACACTAGTGGCTAGGGTGATCGTTTTTTGCACGTACATAGGATCGATTAGTAACATAAGAAGGACAAAAGGTTCTTATGTGACTCGAACAGAAGTTATATAATAGCCGTGATGAGTGCAATGATAACAGTCAGAAAGGCAATTGGAAAAGATCGATCTTTCGAAATAAAATAAAACTAGGAAGAACTCCGAGGAAAAACAAATGAAGAGCACTCGATATCCTTGGTGCAGCGACAATGAAGCTCTGCTAACCACGAATAATATGCACGAAAAAGCCATTGCAAAGACTAAGGAGTCATAATTTGTCAGGTAAAAATGAATTTGGAAAAGTATGAAGTGAGAAAAATCATTAAACTGAATATTTAACTGAATTCAAAGCTTCAATTGAAAAGATATTCCTATGTCCCTCATACGGCAAACTGTTATAAATCGAAGGAAGTTTGTGCAAAGTTTGGTAATGAGGAAAGGTAGCGTAACTTCCGTCTCTACCTTTTAGCATTCAATGTATACTAAGGAAAGGGGTGATACTGTTTAATTCTGAGATTTATTTTTTCATGTTCTTTTATATTAATTTCCTAAAAATTCTTTTTATGCCCTGAATTTTTAAAGGGTTTCAGCTATTTCTTTTACTATCATTCCTTCCAGTCTCCATACCTCTTTTGAGTGATGGTATTTTCCCTTCTCCCTCACAAATGCAATTCGAGGGTGGAAATCCAGTATTTAGAATATAGTTTTATGAGCAAAGTATTCGCAGGCACTAGGGGCGATATTGGGCCGAAAATGGCTATCGAAGTTCATTTTAAATGGTCGGACTCAACGATGCTCCTGATGCGAAATAAACGATCTTGGGCAAATGTTTGAACCCCACACGAATCGAGCTCTCTTTCAATATAAATGGACTTTAACTATAAATGAAAGCAGAAGAGAAATAAATTTCCCATTTTATGTATTTGTAAGATAATTACTTATATGAGAATCTATTCCCTCGCAGTGACAGATTTAATATAAACCAAATATGATAATATTTTAATTCTGGGAAAACAAGCCAAATCAATTTTTTGAAGAGAGATAAATTTTGGGTTACTAAGACTGTCTTTTCCGGTTGCCCTTACACTTGCCTAAGAATTTAAAATAGACACTGCGTTCTAAAAGAATCTACAGCAAAAACGTACCTGGAGATGCCTTAATTATGAAACACTCAATGAACTTTATTATATCTTAATTGGTCAAATCTTTACTATATCAATGATTTCAATGGATCAAGAAATTGCAAATCAGAAATCACAAGAGGATCAGATTTAGGATAAATTATTAGCATCGAAAAATTAAAGGAGAAATCCATTTTTCCACTTCGAAAATAAACTCATCTAAGTGCAGAAAAACCTGGATTCGAATCAGAGTGCAGCTTCAAAAAACATGAATTGAAACTACTGACAAGAATGACATGCGCTTGAACCTAAAAAAAAACCTCAAAGAAATGAATGAAAACTACAAGCAAGCAAGTGTTAGTCCATATCAATTCACACCTGTTCAAGGATTCGAAAAAACTGATTGCAATCAAGTTCTTTAGCATTATTGAGTAGATCTGAATTGATATAGACCAATATTTGTTGCTTGCTTGTATTTTCATTAATTTTTATTGATTGTCTTTAATAAGGCGAAATTCCATATGGTTATCACAATGCCATAACAATTCTTGGACAAAAATAGGCGGTCAATGATCATAACCGATTAATAGCATAAAATCCTATGCTAGGAGAGCATATAGTATGTTAGTTAGACAATACTAAGCTATGCTTGACTAGGGTATAATAGGATAGTATAGGCTATACTTCTCTTGGATAGCTAATGTTAGGCGAGGTTATACTATGCTAGGCTAGGCTAAGCTATGATAAACTATACTAGGCTTATGCTAAAGTATAATTGACTAGGGTGGGCTATGCTCTGTGATGTTAGGCTATGTTAGGCTATGCTAGGAAATACTATGTTAGGCTACGATAGGCTAGCTAACCAAGGCTACAATAGGCTAATCTATGCAAGGTTATACTAGTCTAGGATATGGTATGCTATACTAGTCTAGGTTATACTAGGCTATGCTATAATATCATACGCTTGGCTATATTATGTTAGGTGTGGTTATGCTAGGATAGGCTATACCAAGCTAGCCTATAGTATGCTAGGCTAGGCTATAGTTGCATATTCTAGCTTGGCAATACTAGACTAGGCTACTCTAGGCTCTGGCATGCAATTTTAAGCCATACCTGGTTAGGCTAGGCTATAGTAAGCTAGGCTACACTAGGCAATGCTAAGCTATGCAAGGCTATATTAGGCTAGGCTAAGCTAGGCTATACTATAATATGCTAGGTTAGACTAGGGTCCACTAAGCTAGGCTATACTAAGCCAATGTAAGATAAAGTAGGCTATACTATGCTAGGTTATACTAGGCTAGCTAGATTATACTAAGCTAGGATAGGTTTGGCCAGGCATAGCTAGGCTATTCTATTTCAGGCTAGGCTATCCTATGTTTAGCTAAGCTTGGCTATACAAGGCTAAAACACGGTACGTTATACTATGCTATGGTTGGCTATGATATGCTATACTATACTAGGCAAGTTTAGGCTATAATAGGCTATGCTATGCTAGGCTATTCTCTACTATGCTATGCTATACTATTCTGTGCTATGCTATGGTATACTATGATGTGCAATAATATTCTATATTATACTATGCTCTAATCTGCTATGGTATATTATGCTATACTATGGAATACTGTGCTATTAGTTTGTCACTCTTTTCAACGTTTTAATTACATAAATGAGGGGTGCTCAAAATTTGCAGCCCTACTTATGAATTCTAAAGTTATTTTTTTATTTCAATATAATTTTAGTTCTACTTGGTTAGCTACTTAAAGGTTTTGACTTATTTTTGTCATCTTGGGGAATTAAATGACTGCTATTATATTAATAATTATATCCATTTCACTTTTTTTCTCATTCCACCGTTTGAAACATATTCATCAGTGTGCTGAAGATTACTTGGCCTTCAGTACTACGATCCTACCAGTGGGATTTGACCTACAATTGCTTTTAAACTTAGGACAGACTGGCGACATTCACACATTTGAACATCTAAATTGAAAAGAGCAGAGTTGTTGCCATCTCAATTCCAATTTCTAGTTGACGTTCTGAAATGTAGATGTGAGAAACTACACAGCAGCCAATCTTACAAAGGATATTTACCCTAAAGTTCTTGAAAAGTGGGAACAAGGGGACAGTTCTTTTCTAGTCCCCGTTGTAATTTCAAGAGTCACAATCTTAAACAGATCCAAAAGAACTGGGAACAGGCCAAAAACATATCCCTTGGGAGAGGAGAGCTACAGGCCTATGACACTTTCATTAAAAAACTAGACAACCTGTTTATATCCTCAGGCGCAAGTGTAAAATTGTTTATGCTGGGAATTTAGCTGCCCTGGTTGCAAAAACGAAACTCAAATTAATTTAAATTCCCTATTCAGATGAAGATCTCTGTGAACGAACTTGTTTTCATTAAAGGTCAGAGAGAAATGATTACCTCTTTTGGACAACATCAGGTTTGCTTTCAAGATTAACTTGAGTTAAATAGACAAGTCAATAAGTAAAAACCACAAGAAGGTTAAGAAAGAAGAGTTGCTTACTATAACTATGCCAATGTTTCAATGCCATCAAGTGAAGTAATTTTCTCTCCTGAAGAAAATGAAGGACAAATAGCTGATGCTCAAGATGTAAAGGATTGAATTTATGAAGTGACATTAAAAATACCAAACACATCTTCAAATTCCATTAAAAAGCAACCCGGGGATTATTTGTTTTTGTCAATAACATCATACCTATTCGGCTAATTCTAACGAAATTTGAAAAGTTATATTGTTTTACACTCTTTCAAATAACATAATTGCCAAAGTCCTCCCAAGGTTAATCCAGGAATTAATTTCTTTTGGCAATAACATCATAACTATTCGGCCGATTCTAACGAAATTTGAAACCCTTAAGGTGTTTTACATTCATTTTCGAATGATATTATTGTTAAGGTCCTCTCAAAGTTACTCCGGGAATTATTGAAAGTTTTGAAGGTCATAAATCAGAATAAGTGAGGGCACGCGACCTTTTGGTGGTCAGCAGACTGTTAATAATCGACCCCATACTACCAATCAACTAGATTAGAAACAACCGAGAGTTTCTAAAGAGATTAACTTTAAAAGCAAAATGTTGGTCTGAAAAGAAATGTCTGGAATGCCATTGTCTTTACACAATATTTGCTATATTGACTAGCTAAACAGATATTGACAGGCATCGAATTGACATTGCATACAACAAATACACACCTCTAGATTAACAGATAACAAAGTCACGTGAAAAAGATCAAGGAATCCAACTCAGGATTATTTTTGGTTGACAAGCATTTGATAAAGCAAACACCATTGCTCATTTCTCCGGAAAAAAGTATAAAATTAATGCTTAATTCTAATAACTATTAGGATCATATGACCGACGGAACGTTAACCAAGAAAACTCATTTTAAAACTCAGGAACAAGGAAAACAAAGAAACTGAAGAAAATAGTTTTTTGTTTTTTTAAAGCTTTGATTTCGGTTTCACATTGCTCGTTAAGTGTATATCGTAGAAGAAGCTGGCATTTGTTCGATCTAAGCTCATCCTAGTCTCTGGCAATATTAGGCATTCATGAAAACTCGTGGATAGAAGTGAAGTGATGAGAAATTATCTGGAGAAGCGGTAAGAAATTCAATCCAATGGTTGCTCATCTCAATTTACAAATGTCAATCCCATTGAAATTTTTCACGAACATTTTCAACCTGTGCTTCACTCGATACTGAGACGTCTGAAGGAAATGCTAGACGCAAAGGATAACCACGAATAATTAGACTCTCTTACTTTTTTTCAAATCTTCATTCGTCAATGGCAACGAAATTAAACTGTCTAGTATATTAAACATCGGAAGTGAATAATTTTGATGTAATAAGCGAATCCCTCATTTCGTATTATTATTTTTGACACTGAAATATGTTTAAATATATCTTATCCTAAAACATTTTTATTAAATGCAACTTAATGAGAATTTGATTGTGTCGCAATTGCCTACATTTGGAATCAGAGCCCCAAATGCTGTGATAGAGGAATTTGAACCTAGTTAAAATTTAGTTTAAGTTTGAGCATAAAAGTTCAATGACTCTTTTACTGATTCCAATAAATAAAAATAAACTACTAAGAAGTCTTAAATTTCATGTTTTATTTCACATTGCATCTTATAATTATTCTAGTACACTCCATCGTCAAAAATGAAAAATAAAAATCACTTTTATAGGAGTAAATGAAAAAAAAAGGATTGAGTCGAGTAATAAATAATATCCTTAAAATAAAAATATAATAAAAATAAAATGGAAGAATAATGAAATAGATGTACTGACTCATCATAGTTCTATTTTTTATAATCTGATTAATTACTCCCTTCATCTAAACCCCATATTTAATATTTATAAATATTACATTTCTCCAAAGTTTAAAGATTTACCCTGTGTAAAATATTGCATGATGGACGGTGTTTTTCATTTTACGATAAAAGATGAGCTCTACACAAATCCCTCCATTTTTAAACTAAATTTATGTTTACTTAAGTCATCTTTCCTAAACAGCTAAAATACAAAACTTTCTACTCACTTCCAAGTCTTTTACATCCCAGCCGTATTTATTGAACGGACAGAATCCTGTTTATTAAATTGTGTAGTAAAAGGGGATGTGCAGGGGTGAAAATAATCTGCCTCGTTCCCCCTATAATAAAACCCACTTAATTAAATGAATTAAGGGTTGGATGAGGCAACGGTAGTTGTCTACTTGGGTATTTTGGAAGTAAAAGAAAACTTATTTCGATTTAAATACGGTGGTTGAATGTGTGGCTCATAACATATTTACTATATGTGCTATTCTTCGTTTTTATATAGACATAAAAGGTATTAACTTGAAGACACCAAGAGATCCTCGAAAGCTCCAAGCTAAAACTGAAGCTTATAGTCCGAAACCTTTCCCTTATATAACCGATTTTGGATAGTTTATTTTAGCCAATTTTACGAAAGGCCATTCTAAAATAAATTAATGTAATGGAGAAAATTTAATAAAAGCTGATACACGCTACGCTTTGGAGGAGAGTTTACGTTAATCCCGGAATTAAATTTAATCCTTCGTCCAAGTTGATGGCGCTCAGAAGCGCCGAAGGATTTCGCCTCCCCTGAAAGGAATATCGAAGACTCGAGGCTAAAATCTCCCCACATCTTGAAAATGGGGCCGCTGCAACGTATTTATGTACAGGAACGTCTGCGCTTGAGGGAAAAAAAAACACATCTAAAGTAGAAGACAAATTAAAGGTATCTTTTATTTCGTTATTATTGTTGTGAGAAATCTTAGAAAAATAGTAAGACAGTTGGAATACTAAAATTCTAAAAAGTGGCGGTAATTGTGTTATAGGATGTCTAGTGGTTGCGTCGAAAAGCCTATAATAGTGCAATTATGCCTCAAAACTGAAATGATGGTGTTATAGTACCGTTCTATCAAGGTAAAGGAGAGAAAAATGAATGCAAGAACTACAGTGGAATAAGTTTTTGAGTTTTATCGGCAAGATGTATAGAAGCTTTAATTAAGCGTGTAATAATTGACATAGGATGAACAAGATTGGTTGAGACAGCTAGGTGAAAAGGCAATGGATAAGAGATGTAAGTTGAAGGCTGAGTTCATGGTTCTGGGGAAAGTGTATGAGCGTGTAGATAAAAAAAACCTTGTGGCAGTTTTTTTTGTATGTATGGACAGGGTGGTAACTGTTTGATAGTGTGAAAAGAAATTATGTTGGAATTTAGAGATATGTTTAAGTGATATATGGTGGTAGTGAATGGTTTGAAGAACCGGGCAAGAGGTAAGACAGAGGTGTATGATAGTGCCATTACTGTTTAATCCCTTTATGGATGGAGTACTGAGAGGAAATACCTATGGAAATGATTGAATGGGGTGTAAGGTTGAGGAGGAATAGCTAAAGAGGCGTATGATAGGTGAGCTGGAAGGCAGGAAATGGGTTTGTTAGGAGTGGGTATTTGTGACCTGACGAGGGATGAACTCTGACGAGATGAGCTCCCCAAGAAGGGTCAATTTGATGGGGGAAAATGATGCGCGCCTTTGTTTGGTATAGAACATAAAACGGTGGAAGAAGGTGACTAGTCATTAATGATGTTGATGTGTGGTAATTCTCTTTGTGTGAAAGTGGTTTATTTTGATGGTGGGTTCTCTTCTTTCACTCAGCTTCTCCGACACATGTATAGAACCAGCTAAGTGTAATACATACCATGTAAATCTTCTCAATTACAAATCTTCATAAGGAACTCTTATCCTCATTTTCCCCGACTCTCTTTAGGGACAGAGATTATTTGGATTTATCACCAGAAGTTATAATGGTAGGGACACCGAAAGGCAAAATAAATGTCCTAACGAAATGAGTGACGCCCAAGAAAAAATAAATATCTTACCGAAATGTTAGTGGCACTAAAGACAAACTAAAAATCCTTCCGAACTAGTAAGGGCGCACATGACAAAATAAATGTCCTTCTGAACTGATGATGAGACCAAAGTCAAAATAAAGCTCTTTCGCAAATGGTAATGAAACCCTGCCAGAATAAATCTCCTTATGTACAGGTAATGGCACCCAAGGCAAGATAAATGTTCTTCCGAACTGATAGTGACAGCCAAGTAAAAATATATGTCCTTCAGAACTGTTAATGACACCCAAGGAAAAATAAAGTTCGTTCTCACATGGTAATGACATAAAAGGCAAACTGAATTTCCTTCCGTATGGTAGTGGCACAAAAGGAAAAATAGTTGTCCTTCCAAACTGATTGTGAATTCAAGAAAAAAAGCAATGTTTTCCGAAATGATAGTGGAACATAGGGCAAACTAAATGTTCTACGGAGCTGTTAGCAGAATATAAGGTAAAATAAATGTTCTTCCAAACTGGAAGCGACACCCAAGTCAAAATAAATGTCCTTCTGAACATGTATGGGACCCATGAAAAAATAGATGTCCTTCCAAACTGGTAGTGACACCCGGATTAGAATGAAGAATTACAAATAGGCAAATTAAATGTAGTTCCCTACTGGTAATGGCACTGAAGGCAAAATAAATGTCCTCTCGAGCAGGTTATGATATATAAATCAAAATAAATGCCTATAAACTGGCAGTGAGACCCAAGTGAAAGAATGTCCTTTCGAACTGGTAGTAGAAACAAAGGCTAAATAAATGCCCTTCTGAGGCCAAATAAATATCCTTCCCAACTGGTAATAACACCCTCAAGCAAATAAATGTCATTTTCAACTGTTAGTGGCACACCAGGCAAAATCAATGTCCTTCCGAACTGGTAGTTTCACTAAAGGCAATAGGATTTTCATTCTGAAATGCTACTAGCAACTAAAGACAAATAAATATCCTTCCGAACTGGGAATAAAATCCAAGGCAAAATAAAAGTACTTCTGACATAGTAATGATACACAGGCATAAAATGTCCTTTATAAGTAGTAAATGACCCAAGACAATATAAATGACCTTCAGAAGTGGGAGAGACACCAAAGTAAAATCAATGTCAATCAAACATAACATCGGCGCCAAGGAAAAAATAAATGTCCTTCTGTACTAGTACTGACACCCAAGACAAAATAAATGTCCTTTTCATTTCGTAGTGTCACGCAAGACAAAATGAATGGCTTTCTGAAATGGGAAAGACACCACTGTAAAATAAATTTTAATCCAAAATGGCAACGGCACTAAGAGCAAAATAAATGACCTTCCGATGTTCTAGTGACATTCAAGGAAAAGTAAAATTCGTTCCCAAGTGGTAATGATACTCAGGAAAAATAAATGTCCTTCCGAACTGTTAGCTGAATCTATGGTAAAATAAATGTTCTTGCGAACTGTTAGAGGAATATAATGCAAAATAAATGTCCTTTCAAACATGTAGTACCTAAGGCAAACAAAATGTCCTTCCGAACTTGTTGAGGTTCTCAATACCATTCAATATCCGCCTTAAGTGGTAATAACACTAAAAGCAAAATAAATATTTTCCTAACTAGAAGATGAACCTAAATCTAAATAAATGTTCTTCCAAACTGTAGCAGAACATAAGCAAAATAAAAAACCTTCCGAGCTGGTCACAATAGCCAAGGGAAAATTAATATTAATTCCGAACTGGTAGTGGAACCTTAGACAAAATATATGCCCTTCCAAACTGGCAGTAACACTTAAGACAAAATCAATGTTCTTTCGAAGACTCGTCGGAATCTAAAGCACAAAAAATCTTTCGAACATGAAGTGGCTCCAAGGCAAAATACATTTCCTTCCTAACTGTAAGAGGCGCTCATGACAAATAAATGTCCTCCTGAACTAGTCGTAACACCCAAGGAAAACAAATGTTTTTACTATGCGGTACCTGAATTTAAGGCAAAATCAATGTCCTTTCGAAATGAAAATGGCACGGAAAGCAAAATAAATGCCTTCCTAACTGGTAGTAGCAATAAAGGCAAAATAAATGTCCTTTCAAACTTGTGGAAGCACAAAAGGCTAAATAAGTGTCTTTACAAACTTGGTAGCGTTACACCAGGCAAAGAAATTGCCTTGCGAACGGGCACTTACACCAAGGGCAAAATAAATTTCTATCCTAACTTGTAATGCTACCCGAGGTAAAAAAATATCCTTCCTAATTGGAAGTTGCAACCAAGTCAAAATAAATGTCTATCAGAAATAAAAGAGACAGCAATGTAAATTAAATGTCAAACAAAATGGCAATGGCACCAAAGGCAAAATAAATGTCCTTCTGAAGGGGTAGTGAGTCCCAACGCAAAATAAGGTTCGTTTCCAAATATTAATGACACTCGGACAAAATAAATCTCCTTCTGTACTGGTAGTGGCATCCAAGGCAAATTAAATGTCTTTTAAAACTGGTACTGTCCCTCAAGACAAAAGAACTGATCTTTTGAAATGAGAGAGACACCAATATAAAATAATTGCGGGAATCTAAAGCAAAAATGACCTTCCTAAGTGGTACTGACACCCAAGGAAAAATAAATTTGTTCCCAAATGGTAATGACACCCAGGCGAAATAAATGTCCTTTCGTACTATAGCGGTACTTCAAGGCAAAATAAATGTCCGTCCGAACTGGTTATAACACCAAAGGCAAATAAAATGCTCCGAACGGGTATCGAAACATAGGCAAAAATAAATGTCCTTCCGAGCAGCTAGTGGCACGTTATGCAAAATAATTGTCCTTTCAAGTTGGTTGAGGTACTCGTAACAATTCCTTCCAAACTAGTTGTAATACCCAAGACAAAATAAATATTTTCCGAACTGGTAGAAGAACCTCAGGAAAATAAATGTTCTTCCAAACTGTAGCAGAACATAATGCAAAATAAATGTACTTCCGACCTGTTAGTAATACCAAAAACAAAATCTATGTTATTCCGAACTGATGGCGGAATCTAAGGCAATGCAAATTTCTTGACAAACTGGTAGTGTCCCTAAGACAAAGCAAATTTCCTTCCCAGCTCGTAGTGGCTCCAAGGAAAAATTAATGTCCTTCCATAATGGTCGTTACTTGCCAGGCAAATCAATATTCTTCCAAACTGGTAACGAATCACCGACAAAATAAATCTTCTTCCAACTGGTAGTGGCACCCAAGCCAAAATAAATGTCCTTCCGAATTGCAGTGGAAAGAAGTTTAACGTAGGTATATTGACATTTATCATTCATCAAATCTTTGGCGTACGATTGGAAGCAAAGGTTTAAATACCAGGCGTGATCAGAAAGTAATGACAGTCGGAGTCGTGGCAGAGAGACCATGAGTGATAGGAGGGAGGGGAGCGCGGCGCATATAGTGTTGCCTGTTGTGACGTGTTTGAACTTGTCGCCGCTTGGCTGAGTTACATTTTCTCGTTGCGCTGTGCGATTGCGTCATTGTTGGTTTCGCCCTCTAACCTGAAACATGGATTTCTCAAAAGAAAGTTGCAGGTTCTACACGTTCACTAGGTGGAAACTCGGGAAAAAAGCAACGGAGATCAGAGGGGAATTATTACAAGTTTTTTCCGAGTCCACTCCATAACTGGAAACTGTTTCTCGATGGATTCGAGCTTTTGAAGCCCGGAAAATACTCAGCTGGAAGATGATTCTCGGTCTGGACCGCTCCGAACATCCGTTACTGAAACAATAATGGTCCGTGCTCGGGCCATCATTGACGATGATCTAACTGTTACTTTTCGATTATTATCTGTTGAGCTTGGTGTCAGTTATAGGAGTGCACATGACATCTTTCGTAAACACTTAGGACTGAGGAAGAAGTGTGGCCGATGGATACCCCATTTGCTAAGAGAAGAGCGAACGGGAGCGGATTTGTCGTCTCTGGCTGGCTGAATTGAAGCTAAATGGTTTGAAACGGTTCTCAGATGTTGCTATCGGAGATGAGTGTTGGATTAATTTCTTCACCACCAGAGACAAGCAGTCCAACATGGTGTGGTTGAGTGATTAAGAGCTTCGACCTTAAATTTTGAAGGATGGATTTCGCAACAGGAAGCGCTTTTCACCATCTTCTTCAATTCTCAAGGACCACTTGCCAAGTCCTTCCTCAAGTCCTAGAACATCAGGCCAAGTCCACACTAACCCACCGCAGATCGCGCCTTTTGCTGCACCACGACAATGCTGCACCTAAAAAGCGCGCCTGACTGAAATTCCTGGAGAAGCGGGGGATCACACTTCTTGCCCACCAACCCTACTCACTTGACCTTTCTTCCTGCGATTTTTGGTTGCTTCCAAAGATCAAGGATGCGATGGCAGGGAAGCAATTTCATCGTATCCCACACCTGACACGAATTAATTAAGTGCTACGAGGTAAACCACCTTCTGAGTACCGTGAATGCTTCATGAAGTGGCGAAGGAGGATGTAAGGCTGCATAGAGGCAGGAAGAGGGTGTTTTGAATGAATGTAGACTACTGTTTGAACTTACCTTTGTTCTATAAAAGTATACGGTCATTACTTTCTGATCCCTCCTAGTATAAGCCACTGTTGTGATGGAGGTAGCGCCATTCGCCCCTCTCATCGTGGACCAGGTTGCCAGATCGGATAATGAAACACACATAAAGATAATAATGACAATCACTGGTGAGCATCGTTTTGGGGGTGCTGAAGTCCTAGTCTTAGTAGTGTGTGTTTGTTTTATAGCAACCAGCGGTAGTGGAATTATTCGTGATGGCCAGAGTTGGGTCTCTCCTAGCTTTAAGTAAGAAATATTGCAGATTTGTGCGCTGTCATGGGGGTATGAATACCCCATCGACATTGCTGTGGAACATAATAGAGGGTGAATGTTATGCTGTGAATGCGGTAATATGATTGATAGTAGTATTGTGATTGGCTTTATGTCTAATGATGTTATTGTATCTAAATAGCCCCGCTAGCGTATATTGAGTGCCTCCACCATTGAAGTGGGCGTCCTCATGACGCAGCTGAAAGTTTTGTCTCCGCGTTCGCCGGTTTTAATTATTTATTCAATTAATATTTGAATAAATTCAGTAATATTGTAAATATTGAATATTCGTTCCAAGGGCAATAAAAATTCCAATCTAAAATATCCCCGCTCCGAAAAAATTTACTTCCAACACAATTAACCAAATGAAGAGAGGAAAAATAATTAATTAATCTTTTCTCGCATGACTTTTGTTAGCAAATAAAGTGGACAAACGTTTTTTATTCACTTGCAGCAGCCTAAAATAGGAATTTTGCTTCATTCCTCCTCATTGCAGTACATCCATAACTTTATTTTATGCTTTAGTGGACGTGTTAGTGGATGCGCTTTTAAAATTCAAGCTCTTTTTCATTACAGAGTCCATTCATGTCGGTAGTAAACCTCCACCCATTAATTAATATATTATATTATATATAAATATATATCAGGAAAAGGAGAGCGAGTACTGAATATAACATATATTGTCAACGTTTCGGGATATTGACCCATCTTCTAGGCTAGAATATTAAAGATTTATATAAGAACAATTGCTTAAAAATTATAAGAACAATGATAATTATATAATTAATGGCTGTAGGATAAAAATGTACTAGGATGTAAAACATAAATAATGTAAATGTTACCATTAATTAATTACCACTTAATCAACCAATTAGCTAACATTTTTTGTTTGTTTTTTGTTTTTTTTAGACCAACCAACTACATAGATCAGAGAACCAACTAATACTAAATCACATCTTTCCTGGTAATATAATTTTAAAATTTCATTCATTTAGCTCACTGCTTTTTCCAAATCAGATAACAAATTTTAGTGTATTTATTGAGGTTTTTCTTTTCTTCCAGTTGTAACTTTATTAATTTCGTTTGAATTTATTTATTTTTTAACTTAATATACAGATTTTTGTCCTTTATTTTGATATTTTTTTTTGTTTTACATCCTAGTACATTTTTAGCCTAAAGCCATTAATTATCATTGTTCTCATAATTGTTAAGCAATTGTTCTTATATGAATCTTTAATATTCTAGCATAAAAGACGTGTCCAGAACCCGAAACGTTGGCAATATATGTTATATTCAGTACTTGCTCTCCTTTTCCTGCTGAAGATCCGGCTTGCTAGAAGCAGAAACAACACGTATATATACAGTGACTGGACCTAAGTATTTGCACAACTCTATTTGTGATGTATTTTGAAAAGTTTGAGATCTGGTTTGGGGTAAAGAGTACACGTAGTTCAGAGATCATATATTTAACAGAATATTTAAGCAGAACATACAAAAATATATTGACAACCAGAAAATCAACTAAACAAAAAAATGTATGGGACAAAAGTATTTGGCCAAAACAAAAACAAGTCTTTAGTATTTAGTGGCGTGACCTTTATTTGCAATAACAGCATGGAGACGATTATTGTAACTGGAAACTAACTTTTGACACTCCGTTTGTGGTATCATGTTCCATTCTTGCATGCAGATGATCCTCAAATCAGCAAGGTTCTTTGGACTCCTTTTGTGCACAGCAGTTTTGAATAATCGCCACAAATTTTCAATGGGATTGAGGTCAGGCGATTGGCTAGGCCACGGAAGGACACCTATTTTTTTTTATTTGCGAACCATTCTTTCGAAAATTTTGCCGTAAGTTTGGGGTCATTGTCTTGCTGAAAGATCCACTTGAGCCGGCCGTAGAATTTTTTGTCGCTCGGAAGCAGCTTCTGCTCCACTATCGGCATGTACATGGAACTATCCATTTTCCATCAATGATGTGGAGTTCCCCTACACCATGGATAGTAAAACAGCCCCACACCATGATGTTGCCTCCTCCATGCTTGACGGTAGGGATGGTGTTCTTGGTATCATAGGGAGTCCCTGCTTTACTCTAAACATGACGAGCTTAGTTTCAGCCGAAAAGTTCAATTTTGCTTTCGTCGGACCATACAACCCGTTCCCAAAACTCAATTCCTTTCTCAAGATGGTTTTTGGCAAACGTTAAACGATTCTTCACATATTTTGCTGTAAGGAGGGGAGTTCTGCGTGGAGTGAAGGCATGTAGACCACTTCAATGCAATTCTCTAGAAACCGTTTTTCAACTGACGTGAACTCCTTGTAACTCCAGTTCATTCTGTAGGTCTGTACTGGTAGTCATAGGCACATTCGTCACCTTACGCAGCATATAGCGTCCAGAGCGGCCCGTGATCTTGCGAGGAGCTCCAACTCTTGGCAGGTTGGAGATTGCCCCAGTCTCTCGATGCTTCCCAACTATTGCCTCAACAGTTGAGTATGGAGCTTTAACACGTTCAGCAATTTGCCTATAGGTTAATCCTTCATTACGAAGTCCAACTATTTGCTTTCAAATAGCTTTGGGGATTTCTTTGACTTTCGGCATTGTATTAAGTGAGCATCAACCTCCAACAAACTCTGGAGAGGTAATGATTGTGCCGACCGTAGTTTGTTTACATTACATGTGCTTTTGGAAGTTTCTGTCAGCTTTATAAGACGTATTTAAATTAAGATACTCAAATTGTGCGATAAACTAACAATGATTTAACATGATATTAATTTTGGCCAAATACTTTTGTCCCATACATATTATTGTTTAGTTGATTTTCTGGTTGTCAATATATTTTTTGTATGTTCTGCTTAAATATTCTGTTAAATATATGTTTTCTGAACTACGTGTAGTCTTTACCCCAAACCAGATCTCAAACTTTTCAAAATACATCACAAGTAGAGTTGTGCAAATACTTAGGTCTAGTCACTGTATATATATATTATATATATTATATATATATATATATATATATATATATATATATATATATATATATATATTCATAGTCAAAGTTTATAGAGTAATATAATTATTGTAATATTAAATTATTCACAGTTTATTAAAAATGCAACATTTCAAAAATAATAATAGAAAACTGTGCATTCCTTTACTAAATCCAAAATCGCGCTCTTGTCATGTTCCTTTACGAGATGTGTTTCAGTCCCTGGAGTTTTTAATATTGGATCAAAAGGGCAAAATGACAAATATACAAGGAGCGGTCAATAAGTTTTGCAATTCGGATATAAGGAAACGAGATATGAGGAAAAGTGTTTTATTATTTTTCAATATAACTACCCTCGACTTCAATGCACTTGCGCCACTTGTCCCTGAGGCTTCAAATTCCCGACAACCAGAAATCTCCCGACTGCTGTTCAATCCACTCGTGGACGGCGAGTTCGACATCTTCATCGTCCGCAAACCGGCGTCCACGTAGTGCAGCCTTGAGCTGGCGAATTAACAGATCTGGACTTTAGGGGGGATGGTTAAGCTCCTTGAATCCGCACTCGCACAGGGCAGCTTGTGCAACTCTGGCCTTGTGGACAGGGGCATTGTCGTAGAGGAGCAGGACAACTTGCCGCGCCGCTTCTGACGGATGCACTTCTTCAACTCAGCTAGTTCCTCGGCGTAATATTGGCCTGTGATGGTCCTTCCTGAGGCGCATACTCCACCATCAACACTCACTCAAAATCCCAGAAGATGGTGGCCATGATCTTCCCGGCTGAGGGTTGGGTCCGCAACTTGATGGGGGTCGGAGAGCCCCTGTGCTTCCAGGCCATGCTTTCGAGTTTGGTCTTGAGATCCCACTGATGGACTCACGTTTCATCACCTGTCACTATGCGTGACTCGAATCCCGCCGACTCTTGGTTGTACAGGAGCAGCAGCTCCTCCGAACTTTGACGACGTTGAAGTCGATCATGGGGCGTGAGGTTTCGTGAGGTTTCTAGGGATCCAACGGGCAGAGACCTTGGTCATGGCCAAATTGTCGTGTATCATGTTGATAACACTTCCATTTGATATTCCAAGTTCTCGCTCGATTTCTTCGACCTTCACCAGTCGATTTTCGAGGATCATCCTCTCCACACGGGTCACATTGTCCTCGTTGGTCACGTCTGACGGGCGTCCTGGACAGAGGTCATCTTCAAGGGACTCACGACCATGGCGGAACTCCCTATTCCAGCGAGCAATGGTTGAATAGGAAGGGGCGGTGTCGGTATACACTGACGATCTGCGATCAGCTACTGCTTCTTAAATAGACGAGGCAGGAGCGTGCGGCTGCCGGTCCTGACTTCTCATAACTTGTCCTAACACCCCCACAAACAGCCATCCCCCTTCTTTTGTTTTGCCCTACCAATTCGCAAAACTTATTGACCGCCCCTCGTAAGTTACATGAATGATGTTGTGTAATAATAATTCCCTTCCTAACATCATTTGTAAAATTAAATGTTTGAATCTTTTTCAATTCCAGAAATGTTCGCCCTCTCCATCAAGGAGCACTGACTTTTAGGATCATTAATGACTTTAAAAAGACTGGTTGCACTACTGTGAATAAGTCTTCTGGAAGCACAATTGCTTCAAATCATCTAAGGGAACTGGAACACTAAAATTTTGCCTAAAGAAATTGCCCTGTACTGTTCAGGAGAATTTTAGGGATGAAAACTGCATTTTTCTGTATAATGGTGCACTTTTTCACGTAGTAAAATCAATAGCAAAGTTCTTGGAGGAAAAAAACATAAAACTTTAAGGACTGTGGCGATAATCAAATTTTCGGTTGATGAACAGAAGCCATCCAATTGTGAGCAGATGCAGGTCTTTATTTAACAAGAGCAAAATCAGTCAAGATATCATCATAATTTTGGTCTCCAGCATTCCAAATTAAATTAAATCAGTGCTGAAGAACAAGGGGCATCAATGTACATATTCACTGCGCGCATTAATTGACTGCATTTAACTAATAAAAAGGGATAGGCTCCAACTTTTGTATATTTCATCTTCAAATTATATTAACCCTTTGCCTGTCCTGTGCATCATATGTGATGCACAGAACGTTAGCCTCATACGCTTGTGCATCATATTTGATGCACAGTTCCACTATTACGTAAGGCCATATTTTTTGGTGGTCGTTTGGAAACTAAGGCTTTTCCTTATTAGAGCGTGTTATTTATACTATAATTACATTATTTGTGCATCTCTAGGGATGCACACAGCGTTTGAAAGAAATTCAATGTGATTAGAAAACATTTAGTTTTGATTATTTATTATGTAAATGAAAGCATTTTCCTACAATATAGGGTATAAATAATATTTCTTTTTATTTTGTTATGAAATGAAAGCTTATCTAAAGATTAAAAAGTCATGAAAAACAAGAATTTTCTTTTAAATTGATCCAAAACAAGCAAAATAATTCTTGAAAATTGCTTAAATAAATAATGTTGAAAAAGTATTTATTCTATTTTATTGTGTTTCTCATTGAAGCAAGGTAAGCAACAAGGTCGTTTACATTGTACACATTCAGTAGACACTTGTTTGGCTTTTGCTATGTCTTGATTACGATCAGCTGCTGCTTGAAGTTTCTCGTAACAGCCATGACATCTTTTACGGGTAACTTTTCCACTATTACCTACTCTTTGAATTGTCTTCAATCCATGTTCAATTCTCAGGGGTTGGGTAACACTGCTTTTCTCTCCTAAACCTAACAAAGCGCTGCCTACTACAGACTTTGTGAATGATGAAAGCTGAACAATGTTTGCACTATAAAACTTATTGAGAAGAACCCAACTATTCAATACAGCGATGCTTATACATTCCATCAGCACCTTCCTGTACCACTTCACACTTTTCTAGCAGGGCTATAGTATGATATCATTTGATCTGAGAGATCAATTCCACCTCTCACTCTGTTATAATCCTGTATTACTATTGGTTTTGACACAACATTGCCTTAGCGTGTTTCTTTACCTGTTCCTTTACCCCATGAAAAGTTGATATTATGAAGACTTCTCTTTTATCCTGAAACTTCATTATTCTAATTCCATTTTCATTCATAGGTTCTTTTATTTCACTCTGTTTCAGTTTTGCACATTATATTGCATTCGGTATTCCAATTCTATTTCGTCTCATAGTTCCACAGTACTCTGTATTTCTATTCATCAGATATTTAGCTAACTGAATGCCAATGCTGCTGTACCAGTTGTCAGCAACTAAAACCCTGCCCTCATTTAGCAAATCCTTTGCCAGTTCAACAACTACAGACCGAGAAAGATCCAAACTAGGTAATGTATTTGTAGATCCTTCTCCACAATATACTGAGAAATTCCAAACGTACCCGCTCAACTCACATAGCTTGAACAGTTTTATCCCATATTTATGCGTTTTGTTTGGATTGTACTGTCTGAATGCAAGTCTGCCTCTATGTGAAATCATAGTTTCATCAACAGATATGTCTTCTCCTGGAATGTAAATTTCCTGAATGTTTGAAATAAGCAACTTCATGAAATCTGATATTTTGTGTAGCCTATCATCGGGCTGTGCAGTTTCATTATTTGAGACATGCCAGTTTTTTAGGATCAGTGAAAATATATTATAGATGATATTAATGTTATGAAATAAAGAATGAAAATAGACTTCATCGGTTTCCAATAATCTTCTATCTTTGGAAATTGTTTGAGACCTGTAATTATAAGTAAACCTAAAAAGTCTTCATTTCTTTTCTTGTTACATCTTGCCATCTGTTCATTCGTGAATGCCGACGAATCTGGTGGGAAGTTACATATTGAGAAGCATATCTGTTAGTTTCGACTGCCATCATATCAATTATGTGGTCATCAAAGAACTGATGGATTCACAATTCCATCTTGAGGAGGAATAATACGTTTTTTCAGACCTGAACTACCAGAAAAACTAATTCTGTCTATCTCTGCAAAATTGAAATCCCAAGTTGCTGCTTTACCTTGCACTGGTGTTGTACCTGGAACTACTGGCACATTATTTGACCCCACCGCTACTCCTGCCTGATGCTGAGTCGCACGCCTTCCTTTGACAGGCCTGTTTTGTTGAGAATCTTCTTCAGAGGATTCTGAGCTAAGGGAATCTGAAGATTCATTCTATGTTGAAGTTACATAAACATCCTCGCTGTCATCACTCAAATCTTGAAAGTCACTTGCGGTATCCGATTCTCTGTTACTTGTATCAACTGATTTCTTTGTTTTATAAAAATTATTGGGATCCATTTAGGGCTATATTTTTAACAGCTTATGTAATTATTTATATTTATATATACTTTATATTTATATTTCCAATTTATATTGAGCTTATATATTTATTTATATACACGTTTATACCTGAATAGGTAGACTTAAAAGAAAAATTAGCAACAAATACTTCATAGAAGACATTTTATATAAAATGATCATGTGCATCATATGTGATACACAGGACGTATGACTGATAAATAATAATCAGTACGCCTAGTACATCACATGTGATGCACGCTTTTTTATTGCATCAATGCCATCCTAAGTACTCTATAGTATTACCATACATCACTTTTTATAACTCTCATGACCCATTTTTAAAATACCGACAAAGCGTAGCTGTAATAGCAGAAATATAACATTGGGACAGGCAAAGGGTTAATTAAAAACATACTTAAACAAAATGAAACGCTAGTTCTATTAATTTTCTTATCTAAAAAAATAATAGTGGTAAAATCTTTGGCCATATATATATATATGAAATGAAAAACTCCCAAAGTATCACGTGAGGGTAGCAAATGAATGCAATATCCCGCAGGAAAAAATGAAAAGGTGTTTCCAAGTACTTTCAAACTTTATTAAGTTCCTTATCAAGGATAACTACTTAATAAAGTTCGAAAGTACTTGGAAACACCTTTTCATTTTTTCCTGCGGGACATTGCATTCATATATATATATATATATATATATATATATATATATATATATATATATATATATATATATTAATGACTTAGAATTTCTATAAGCAACAATTTATCCTCTTCAAGGTTTGAAACGATATTGAACATGCCTTAATACCACGATTCTTGTAAAATAATGAGATTAACAAAGAAGAAATATTCCTCCACCGGATAGAAACTACATGAATACTTGTAATTTGTTAATAATATTGAAGGTTAAAAGATATAAATTATAAGCGGTCTTATTGTCCACAAAAGAATTATCTTTCAAAATATAAATTGCTTCCGCTATTTGTCTAATTTCAACATCCCTATTATTGATTTTATAGGTTTGGAATTTTTAAAATCAATGTTATGATCCTTCTTTTCTCGATGTTTCTCTAAGGCGGTATTAAAATTATCCAATTAGGGATCACGTTTATGTTGATTAATTCTATTAAAATTAATACTAGGGGTGCATCGATTAGCAAATTGACCGATTACCGATTAATCTGTTATACATTATCGGGCAATTATTAAGTAATATTGCATTTACTGATCGTAATCTGTATGTATTGGGTTTAAAACCCTCTTATCTATAAGGTCTAGAAGCTGAATTATTAAAAGTCTTGTGGAGTTGTCATGGGTAGACTAAAATAAAGATTATAGTAATATCAGGCAAGCTTTATAACATTAGCTTCATTTTATATCTGCCTTTTCATTTGGCAGGGATAAAAACTTTCCAGATAAATATTTCAAAATGTTATATAAAATATTACTTTAATTTTCTATAAAGTTATTAATCGCACATGTTAATACTATATATATATATATATATATATATATATATATATATATATATATATATATATATATATATATATATATGTATATATATATATATATATATATATATATATATATATATATATATATATATATATATATATATATATATATATATATATATATATATATATATATATATATATATATATATATATATATATATATATATATATATATATATGTTTTTAATTATATTTACAGGAACGTTCAAAACAAATCACCTTTTAATTTGTCCTTAAAATTCAATTCAACTTTGAGCTGTAAATAATTATTTTACATCTAGGGACTTATAATTATAATTATTTTCGTTATAATATATCAAGAGAGATCCCTCGATTTAGAGGTCTGAGCATACTCAATCATTTCTACTTTGTTAATCTGTTAAATAACATCATGATATGAAATTATATATTATTGCAATAAAATAAAATTTTTAATATAAGCTATTTCTTTTTCAGATTCATTTAGAATTCAAAAACTTTTTAATTGTATATCTTTAAATTTGCCTTAACCAAACCCTTCATGGCTTTTAGTATTGCATGGAATTGTTTTAAAAAGTAGATACAAATGATAAGTTTTCCAAGTGTAATTTATGCAATGTATCTATGTCAAGGGGAGGAAAAAGTGCTTAAAGTTTCACCACCACAAACATGCTAAATTATTTCAAGAAATGTTATCATGAATACCTTTTAAAAGAAACTGTAAAGATGGAGAGGAGAACCACAGAAGCTGGTTGTTCATCAATAATAACTGACTCTTTTATCCGAAGACAAGTTACTTTGACTCAACCATTGGTGAAGAAAAAATTGTGGGACATTAATGAACAACGATCTGAATAAATACATTCTTAGATTGGATAAATGATTGCTGTCGATATACAGCCATACTCAATTGTGTCTGATTTAGAATTTCAAAGATTACAAAAACAATTACTCCTAATTACAATTTTCTCAACAGAAAATATTTTTCTGAAAATATCATTCCTCAAATATTTCAGAAAGTTCTGTTGAAAATTAAAAAATCTGTTGATGATGCAAACTATATTTCTTTAACCAATGATATTTGGACAGCAACTATACACAATTCTATATTTTTAAGTGTAACAGGCCAATGGTTTACAGATCAGTTTCAACATGCAAGGGTTGTTTTGCGAATTGTTCCTTTTCAAGGTTCATACACTGGTGCACGAATCAGCGAAAACATATGCGATGTTCATGAATAGTATAAGTTTAAAACTGCTAAGATATTCTTAGTACTGAGAGATTCTGGAGCAAATATGGCAGCTGGAATCAGGAACTGCACCTTAGAAGCATTATCATGTTTCATACATACACTCCAGCTGATACTTAATGAATCCATATTTTCTCTGCAAGCTATGAAAACTATAATCACAACTAATAGAAATATTGTTACACATTTTAATAATTTTGCTTTATCTGTAAGCAAATTGAAAGCATACAAGAGAATTTGGGTTTAAATAAACACATATTAATTCAGGATGTGCCTACTTGCTGGAATTCAACGTATTAAAGGCTGGAAAGAAATTTGGAGCAGTAAAATCACTTACCAGTAGTCTCTTGTTTAAAATATTAGTCTACTTTTCAAACTATTTGAAGAAATTACTATTGCAGCCAAAACGAGAATCCACATCATCTTTAATTATTGCCATAATACATAGAAACTATAAATTTATTCTTGACAAAAGCAAATAGCAGCAGTTCCTTTAGTTCAGTTTATAATACAGTAAAAGAACTACAGGCTTTAATGGAAAACATCTTTTCAGCATATAAAAAAAAAGAGTCTTTGTGTTTGTTATCTTTACTAGACCCAAGATTCAAAATGAAATTTCAAAGAAAAGATATGGTAGAGAAAATAAAAAGATGGGCAATAAATTGTTTAGAAAATGTTGCTAATTCAAAATCTCGAGAAGAATTAGTTTCTGATTTTTCTACTGCTGATAATGAAAAAGATAGAGAAAACTCTCTAAGTTTTTCCAGTTTATTTGCTGAATTAGCTTCTGGTAAATAAAAGAATGAAAAAGAGCGTGTTATCAAAGGGATTGAAACAAAAGAAAAAAACAAGCAAATATTTCAATAGTGAATTAGAAGAATATTTAAATTTACTCCTTCTACCAAGACATAGTGATCCATTGATGTGGTGAAAAAATTCAATTTGCCCTAATTTGAGCAAGCTAGCTATGAAGTATTTGAGTATCTCGGCGTCTTCCATTGAAAGCAAAATAATTTTCAGGAGGAGGAGGTAACATTTATGAGCCGCCAAGGAATCGGATATACCCTGCATATGCTGAGATTCTTATGTCTTTACATTACAATTTAAAAGTGTTCAACTTTGAATACTAAAATATATCTGGCTTCTTTCACACCCTGAGATATACGTCCGAACACATAAAAAGTAACAAAAGTAAGTAAATTATAAATTTTTAGTAGATTAAGATAAAATGAATAATTTCATTTAAAAATATTTGTTAATTTTCATTTATTAAGTAAATATTTAACAGAGATTTATGATTTTGAATTACTACTTTATTGGCCTTACTAACAACAAAAGTAGATTTTTAAATTGCTATTTAATCAATAATCGGCTGATACCGATTAATCGGCGAAATCTCCGATATGGCCGATTTCTAATTAATCGATACAACCCTAATCGATACTTTCACCTATATATTTGGAGGGACAGTCCGCGCAGAGTATTTCATATACACAATCTATAATGGGTTAGAAATTTGTTATTTTATGACTATGGAGAACTAATACATTATTAGAACAAGAGGGAATTAATTGAATTTGCTTTAGTACGTATTTTCTAGAAGTATCAGAAATATTAACTGGAAATTCGAAAAAAATTAACCTGCGATTTATTCCCGCTGTTATTTAACTCAGGAAAACCTTAGTTAAACGAGGTCTTAACTTTCCCCGAATTTTCTTTGAATCTTTAATTAAATTAAACAAAAGGGAAAGTCCTTCCTACCTGAGGCGTTTTGTGATAAGATGATAAATGGTTATTGCATTGATGGTTTTCCATGGTTCAAATCACGTACAAGTGCATTTGAATGGCTAACTGAGGCTTCTGCCACTAGATGGCGTAACCAAGCGCCAAATTTGATGGCAGAATTGAAATCTCCAGGGTGAATAACCATATGTCCCATGGTCTTATGGGTCATTTCATGGCTCTAAATGGGTACAATTAAACTTTACTCCTTTAAAAAATGCGACGCCTTGACCTGGCATTTCACCGCAAGTAAAAATAACCTGGATATCATGGTTTAAAAATCTAACAAGGCTACAAAGTAGGGATTTTAAATACCGCTTAATACTTGGAGAAAATTGATTCCCTCCTCTCCAATAAGTCGTCTTATACCTCCTTCAGTTCAAATCCTCTTAAGTTTTTTAAGGCAGATTTTAACAAGCAGATTTTGTCTGCTCAAAGGTTTTTCTGAGTTAAGTTAAAAGTCTAAATCCTACCCAGCGACTCTCCCTTACATATAATGCTTCCCAGAATTCATAAGACTGGCGTTCCCCTTCACTCTATAATCTAAACTCTGGTGAGTTGTACATAAGACATAGCGAAGTGGCTAGCCAGGACACTTTTCCCGATTATACGAAATATCTCAGGTTCCCATATAAGGAATTTTGTACAAGTACTTTTATTAATAAAACAAGAAATATTCACCTTAAAGAAAAAAATAGGTTCTCCTTTGATGTTACTTCCCTAATTACGAAAGTGCCAGTAGAATTCACGCTCGATAGATTAGAGGAAAGGCTTAATGGCTCAATATGAGCCCTTTTTTTCCTATTAAATCCTAAATTAATAATAAATCTTATCAAGTAGTTCACCAAACATAATTATTTCAGTTTTAACAATAATTATTATAGGATTTGCTTTCTATGTGTTCTTCTTTATCGCTAGTTTTGCCTAATATGTTAATGGAACTTTAAGAAAAAGAAATTCTTTCAGGTATCTTTGTTCCTGGTGTCAATTAGTTTCTCTAGTCATTACTGATCTTAAAGATGGTGTTTCTTGATGCAATACCATTAGCAACTATCTCCTTGTATTTCAGGCCACATTGATGCATAACAACAATGGTTGCATGTTTTTCGTGGTCAAGAACCATTTCTGTAGTTGAAAAAATGTAAATATTTATTTATACAAAAGATATTAGAAGTAGATTATATTTACATAACATCACTAACTCAACCTATGTATGTCATCATTTTACCCTTGTGATCAAATAGCAAAGCTCCACGAACTAAAAGTCACATTCTACAAGAACAAAACCAGAGCGCGATTTTGGATTCATCGAAGGAATGCGCTGTTTTTGCAATGCTGACTTTTGAATAGACATACGATAATTTAAATATTAGAATAATCATTACTATCATGCAGATTATAAAAAAAAAATGAAAAAAATAAAAAAATCTCCAAACTTTCGGCCACTACTATATATATACAGTATATATATATATATATATATATATATATATATATATATTCAATGCGGAATAAATAAACTACAATGTAAGCATTTTATGACGAAAAATGAGTACAAACTACTAAATTGGAGATTACTGCTTGATGTATTTAAACTTCTGATCCACACTGTATATAGAGGATGTACTTAAAGTCTTCCCTTAATACTTTATCTTAAAAGTATATTAAATATAGTATAGGTGTAGTTGCGCCGTTGTTAGTTGCTTGGTTACGAGTGAGATTTATCACTGAGAGCTTTGGTACAACTCCTGAGGTACCAGATAGGGTTCTTGGTTCAGCTTGGTGGCTACCGATTCGTTTTTTTCAGTCAGTGCCTTTTGCGTGAGGAATTGTCTCCAGATGCTATAATTATCTTCTTTCTTGATTGCAGGTCAGGTAAACGTTATCAGGGATTCTTTAAGGATAAAGAAGTTTTAGGCACTCGATTCTGTACTCTTTATTCGGTAGCAACTTGGAAAGTCTTTAGATGTTGCTCTCTCTATCTTGAGGCACGTTTCAATTTCTCTTTTATACCAATGGATCGCACACCCCGCGGCAAACATGAATTATAAAAAGAACCCTATTTTTGTGCATTAAAAATGAGTTTTACTTTAAATTTATACATTCTAATTAGATTAATTTTGCTCAATATTTTACATTATTATAGAATCTTAAAATTGTTATTTAATTATACACAAGTAATTAATATGGTGTTTTCCCTTTGTATTTTATTAATAAAATGGTTTCATAATTAGATAATTTTAGTGCCACTGTCCAATGTGGAATAGGTTTCACAATGAGGCCTCATACATGAGCATCATATGAATCCTATGAAGACTTGTAACAGCAGGCTCACAACTATGACTGCAAGTGTAAATTAACTAAAGTATGTAGAGCAGTTTAATAAATAATAATAAATCTTTGTGTAAATAATATGTAACATATCTGTAAAATAATAATTAATGTATAGCTTTTGTAACAAAGAGTCTATAACAATAGTCCATGTTAATAATAATATATATATATTTTTCTTGTAAAGGCCTAAGACGAGAAGAATGAATTCGAGACGTCCACAAGTTACCAAACCTGTGCACATGTATATACACATACACAGTAAAACAAAGTAAAGCGATTCTCACAGTCATGCTAAAAGATCAGTTGTTCAAATAAACTTGATAGCAAGTGCAGAACAAAAGACACGATAGTAGCGGACATTATTTGCTATCGATAAACTGCGAAGCGCAAAGTCGTATTTTTGGAATTCGAGATAAAATGAATCTCTATCTCTGTGGATACACAAATTAACACAGAGTGTAGGAAGCTCCGCCCAAACGACATTATTGGATAATGGTAGACCACGCCCATTGTGTGTGCCACCGTATATAACATCTTGGCTAGACCTGAGGTGCCCGGGTTATGTAATAGGTAGGCTACTGGCACCAAATTTCAGGATTCAATAGGCCCAGCGAAAAACTCCACAAAATGGACGCGCGGTGGTCTTATTAAATCCTGACAAACTCCATACATATAAAATATGTCTAATAAGATGAGAATGTATATATTAATTTGCACATTTGAATTTGTATATAAAATAAGAAATGAAAATATATATGTCAATAGAGAGGAGGCAAACGGTCGTTGGAAGTGGGCGCAGGAAAACAAAATACGAATAGGGAAGGCATAAACAAACAATTCGTGTCTTGGGATAAATTTATCATAAGACGGGAGTCTACAAAGCAGCTGGGCAAATACAGAATATGAGCAAAGGAAATTGTAACACAGTGTGGGGGAATTCTACGTGGAATTTATTTTCTAGCACGGAAGTAATGTCCTTGCGCTGGAGAAGATTCTAGAAGTTGGTTAGGCTTAAATTGGTAAGCCTTCCCCCCTCCTTTCCACAAATGGTAGCCTCGAACTGCGTCCACCACGGACCACTTTTACACGGGTTAGAATCGCCTCGACGTGAAGATTCGAGGCCATTCGAGAGTAGTGCTGTTCCTCCCACCCCTGCAGGAGGGAGCCTCGGGTATTTATAGGGCTCGTCTTCCATGTGGGAGACACAGAGTTGCGGAGTCTATCCCGGACCCAAGAAGTTTTCCCTAGTTCCAAGTCAGGTGCTAACGACAAAGCAAAGTGACGGCTGAAATTTTGTGTCTTGGAATTAGCCCCAGCTAGTGAGGTAATTCCATTTGACGATCGCTACCGAGCGATTTTTCCGACTCCACTCATCAACTCCTGTCGAAGCCCTCCTCGTTGCCCCTCGTTTTCGGGTGGCCGAAATACTCTCCCCCTGAACCGGACGTTACCGCTTCCCCTTTTGGAGAACCATCATTACGTTAACTTCCCGCTCAGAAGCTCCGAGCGCCCTCGCCTCACGTGCAAAAGACATTCGTGAAGCTTTACCCTGACGTCTCACCCGGAATCCTCCGTAAGCCAACCCCTCTCCCCCTTCAGTAACCAATTTTAGTTCAACCTCCCTTTTGAATAGTCTCCTTCTGTAATACATTAAATTTTAACTTTAGAGTCTGATGCATAACTGCAACCCCCCCCCTCGTTCACCGATGTAATTTTGCCCATTAATTCTCTGTTTTAATTTTGCCCATTAATTCTATGATGTAATTTCGCCCATTTATTCTCTGATGTAATTTTCCCCATTAATTCTCTTATTTTTATGTAAATAAAATTATATTTTGGTACATGCCTCTTTAAATAACCTTGAGCTTTGCAATTGCCCAAATTTTACCTGACCTCGTTGCACTCTTATCTCGTTGTTTCGCGCGTCGAAACTCGTGGGGTTCAGTCCCTTGTCGGCTCGCCTTTAAGTTATTGGTCCCTCCCCCATAGATATAATATGGTATTGATATAATGTAATGTCATACCACGACACACAGATTTGTGACAAGCGATTCCTGCAATAGAGACAAAACTATTGGATACGTAGGTAAATCTGACACACACAGCTGTTCGGTAGCTCCGCCCTAGGGATGGAAACTAATGAACCCAACGACGGAGGCTCGTCCCACGGACGAGTATATGCCACACTCCCTAGAAAAAACGATTCATATTAGTACTTGGATGGTTCACCCCATAACTGGGGGCGTACCCATATTCAAGCCACTACAACCTAACGCTACCAACCTCACCTATCACCAAATCACCCTATAAGTTTAATAGACTCAAATAAAATTTCGGAGGGATTTAGTTTATCATATATGGGTTGTTTTCAATTAAAGATATATTAACTTTGGTAGAAATTAAAAATATTTAGAGGGATTACTTTCGATATTTAATTAGCTAAAATTGTGACATCTGTGAAACATCCTTTCAAGAATTGCAAAATGCTGCCATATCTCTCTCCTCATTTTAGTGCTCAGTGCACAAATTTTCTTTTGCAAATCCTCTATTCATTTGATTAAAATTAAATATATAGAGATCATTCCGTTGTAATATTATCTACACTCGTATAGACGGATATTTATAATTATTCAACCTAAAATATTATTTTCCGGTCTTTTGTTTCTTTTTAAAAATGTACTAAATTTCCTTGAGTTAACGGAAAGAAAAAAACTATTTAATTATGGACAAAATAATGAATTGCGTGCGAGAATGATATTACTTGAAGAAATATGACTGTGGCTGTTTATTCTTTTACGTTAGAGTACATATTGATTGGAATTTTGTTGGTATTTATTGATATTAAATTTACTAATTAGTTTTTGGGCAAAAGGTTGAAATCCAGTAAAGCGATGGTCTCAGTTTCAGAGCTCATTATCCCTAACACCTAGCATGAGCTCTCCTCGTTTCTTTAAACGTGTCTGGTAGTATTTATAGGCGCTCGTTATTGTTTTGGTAGTTTTGCATGTTTATTTATCTTAGTTGCACCGCTTACACAGATGGCATCAGTATAGAGATCAACAAAAACAGGTCATTTGACTACTGTCTATTTGGACTCTGTCAAAAAACAGCTACCTCGACTTCGGGAACTACTATCCATACGTAATCCCTTAAGTCAAATGTTATTTTAGTTCAACGTGAACCCATTATAATATCTCATAAAACACATCAAAGTGCTAATTTTTGAGGTTTCTTTGAGTCTCTTATTCCATATTACATTGTGTACACCACATTAGAAATGCAGTTTATAGAACTCTTAAGGAAGTCTAATTTAGTTCATTGTATTTCAGTTCTGTTTAACAATCAAGGTAGAATTGTAGTCGGCAGAATCGAAATGGCGTCTGTTTACAAGCGCCAAAGAAACGACTAAACTAAACGCACAGAAGATGGTGCAACAATAAACATTTAAAAAGCTGAGGTAAAACGTATTGTGGACCTAAATAATGTACTGTTCACAAATTGTTTCAGACTAAAGTTCTTTTCGATGGCTAAACTAAGTTGTAGGTGGTACATCTTTTCCCCCCCAAAACGACAGAAAGACCTACAGAATTACAAGGCGATCAAATTTTTGAGAGTATCCTTAATTATACAACAGAAAAGTCATGATCAATAGACTAATGCAAATAATATTCAAAAACAAATAATCCCCAGAAAAGGAAAGTTTTTCAAGTAATATCGTCCACATTATCATCTGCAAGATGTCGAAAAATGATCGCAACCAACCAATGAATATAAATAAATTATCTATATGATATAAACTATAATAGCATTTGACTCTGAAAACAAAGGAACAGCTCTATGAGCACTAAAAAATAAAGTTGAGCAGAATTTACATTGACCTAGTATCCGTCTTATGCGTTCACGTAATATCGTCTTTTAGGCTGCACTCATTAATATAAAACAAATAAAAAATACATAATTAATGAGACAAAATCTCCTCAAAACAGTTTACAGTATTCATTTGAAAGATTTCCAAGACTTTGGGAACAAAAAATCTTCAGAAAAAATGGAAAATATTTATTAAGGACGAGGCAGGGTCGCAACTGATACTAGTCTAAAATACACTGAAGCTAATTCGATTCTAGTGGCTCACAACTGAATAAAAACTTCATGCCCTAGGATCATTTCTATTTTGAAAATTTGAAATAATATTCAACCTCGATGCATTCTTTAATAGAATTATCAGTGGGATAGAAATTGGTTTAAAGCCAATTGTATCGCCTCGTTTCTTTTCCTATGTACATTTGTCGTTCAACTGGATTAAACATATAATCTCGAGATTTGTTCTATTATTACGAACCATTTGTTTTGCTGATTCGGTGGCTCTAACCATCGATCAATTTTGCTTATATAAGCGAAGTAGTGTTTGCTTATTGGGAAGCGATAACAGGCTTGCTTACATAGTTAAGTCAGGCATGACTGAAATCAAGCTGATTTAAAGATACAGAGAAGGAGGACGTAAGTAAATATTCCTGGTTTCAAGTCTCAACCATAGAATATCAGGTCTTTATTAATAAACTGCAGGTCAAAGGACTCATCAAGAAGCTTCCATCCACATTCTGCGGGGTGATTTTTTTGTCTCCTTATGTATAAATGAGTTCAGTTTAAGATTTATTTCAACTATCTTCTGTGGTTCTATCTAGCAATGTGTTTTGCCCATCTCCATTCCAAACATTTTTACTCTTTTTACTATATCTGTCACACTTGTTTGTGTTCTTCTACATGCATTTTTCTTTGCATTGTTGCGGAAAGTTATTCCTAACATGTATCATTCTATGGGGGCCTGGCATCGTCCTCACCTCTCAGAAGCGCAACAGGAAGTACACTATATGGTTGTCAAATTTTGGTATATACTAACCGCACCACTTATCCCGAGTTTCTCGAATTTTACCCATTCATTAAAAAGGTATTTAGCGAAGACAACGCTGGAAATAATTATAAAGATTTTATTCTCTGCGAAAGCTCAAGGTAGACTATATAAGAATCCACACATACAAAGAAGTTTATTAATAGTATAGATAAAGAGAACTGTTGATATTGAAAAGATACACATGTAACCCAACAAAGCCACGTTATACGAACCACTAGCAATAAGATAAAGAAAACATTCAAAGAAAACTGGATAAATAGAAGAGCAATAAGTTAATTAAAGGTCGAGAGTGAAAAGGAACGCAATCAGAAACACAAAATTAAGTGCTGAATCCGAGAGGCGTTATTGATTGCACTCAGGATCGAATCTACAAAAGAGAGAAGAGGTTCAGGGAAATTACGCCTCTTCCCTTTGGACGAAGTGGCCTTTACAGTAAAATCACTTTCACAATCTACTAAATAGATATTTGTCATATACTAACCCTTCTCCTGTTAAAAAACATTCAAGCTAAAATTCAATCACAAATAAAGTCTAAAATGAGGAGCAATAAATGGCTTGAGGATAATAACGAGAATATCTCGCAAGTTTTCCTGAACAAGAAATGAAAGCCAAAATTTGGCCACATCTGGTAAAAGTTTCATGTGCCTTCTAAGAGTAGAATTAATCGTTAATGTGGTAATCACTTCAACAAAGAAAATTGATTCCCTAAGTTGGTAAGCCCTATACTTAAATGGCGACCAAATTGAGAACCACAGTTGGCCAATTGACCTTAATACTGGAGGATTTGCTCCGCTTCAAAAAATGTTATTGATGGTCAATGGGAAAACGCATCTGTGTGCGCCTCAATTCTCTAGGTAATCCCCTTCGCCCTCGACCACGAATCTACATTCAAACGAAATTGGGATGAATACATCTTAATTTTAGAAAAATAAGTAATTCCTTCTCTCTGATTCGTTTTGCAAATTACTATGTATGCTTCCCTGTCCATGGGAAACATTTCAAGTCCATTTGTTGTTTCGAACTTAAAAGTAATTTCTAGCAATTAACCAACCCAAGATATATATATATATATATATATATATATATATATATATATATATATATATATATATATATATATATATATGAAATTGAAAACAATGTATAAGAATATAGAAGTTATTTACGAGACTAGTTTCGGTATAAACTTTACCATACCCTCTTCAGTTGTATACTGAGAATGGAATGGACACAAAAGTCGCTAAAAAAACTCAAAATCCCCACAAAAGAAATAAAAACCGCGGAGAAAAGGGGTCATTAATCAAGCGAAGGGTGGAGGTGGGGGAGGGGAGCGTCCTAAGATAGGAGCTACATAAAAAATTCACCGTCCGAAAGATTGAAATTGGGAATTTTTCCTATTAGTATCGATTGTAGAAATTTTTTTTACGGAATCTTTACAATTATATATTATTTGTGACTGAATAATCTATTTGGTGGTTATAATTGCTAATGTGATTAAAAATACTAGAAGTAGTAATGCCTCACCTGACATCACTTTTGTGTTAATATATTCATTTTTAGTCACGTGCGAGTATAGTCGCGAGCGACTCTACATCTCACTATGTCGGTCGGTCGGTCCCTGTTTTGCTTTTTTTTTGTAATAACATTGTAACTATTCGGCATATTCTAACAAAATTTGAAACACCTATGTTGTTTTACATTATCTTTCGAATGATAGAATCACCAATGTCGTAGAATTGCTCATAGTCTGGTCCAATAATTATTCTAGTCCTTGATCTGGACACACCGCTTTTGTTTAAGTCGATGGTATTGACCCTATGACTCAATCTACGATCACATATATATATATATATATATATATATATATATATATATATAGGCTTTAATTCCTACTGAACGTGCGAAAGCTGGTTAGAGGTGGGTTGTGTCGTAGCCAGGATTCTCACTATAAAAGTCCCACTTGTTACTGGGGGGAGGTTTGTGATTGTTGAGTTCTAAGAGTGCAAAATACAGGTTGAATACATTAGCCGAAGGGATTCTTAATTAAAGTCTTGCCAAGGGTACGTCAAAAAGGAGGAGCCACAAATAAAGACACGTACAAAAAATAAACTTTACTTTACACAAATATAATAATTAGCAATAGTTAAACGTGCAAAATTAAGGATTAAATATTAAACACTGACGTTAAGCGTCTAGATATATAATGACTCAATGGGAGTATCAATCACTGTTAATTAAATAGGTAATTTAAGAATAGAGGGACACTGAGTTTACAGATTACCATTAATTGTGATGGATTGGAGAGACGACTACTCAGGTGCAGACTGGGTGGTTCGGGTGGCGTTAACACGAGTTCTTGGGGAGAGGGGGAATAAGACGACGGGTTCGGGGCTGCTGACTGCAGTTCCGGTTAGTTCACTCCTAACTGGATGTGACACTAACAGATAGTAACTTCCAGTAACTATTTGGATGTTCCTTTTCTTTCTCAAGTTACGTTGAGCAACAAAGCGTATTCTTCTAGTCACAGACTCTGCGGGGCGGGATTTACCTCAGGAACACTTTGAGACAGCGACCAAGTTGACTCGGCGGCGCGTTGGCAGTCGATACGTTACGGCAACGACTCTCGTTCAACGTCAGGGTTACGCGTTACGCGAGTAGGTTTGGGACACTGCTGTAGAGAGATGAACGGCGATGTTTTTTATACCACGGATTGTGGGAAATCAAGAGAGAGATTCCATTCACGACAATTCGCTTATCGCAGCGCCTTTTGGACAATTTCCATGGTATCATAAAGAAGGCAAATATAATTTAGGCTTCTCCGTAAGATAGGCCTTCTTTCGTCCGACTTCCTGTCGGAAGTTGGGGAAAGGGTCAGGGGGGAGAGAGAGGAGACGAAGGTCAACTCAAACGACAAATTTCTTTCGTTCCCACGATTGTCTGGCGGCATGCGAGTATGTACGTTCCATATCCTCACAACCAAGGTCATCTCAAAGTTATCTATTTTAATTGTGTTTTTGATGCTGGCTTCGATATTTTGGTAAACCTGAAGATCCATACCACACGAGCTTTCCCGCTTGCGTTCCCATAATATTTCGTCCATTTCCCAATATGTTTCACCTAATTATCTCATTAAGTGTCGTTTCACTACTTCAGTTTTACCTAATGTTTTATTGTGTTTGGTCACTGAAACCCGATTTCGAGCCGTACTGTGAGTTGCTATATGGGAAGTACGCCCCTCTATAACCCCCGCTCGCTCCGCTACACTACGCTCGCCATCAGGAACAAGTATTAAAATGACAGTTAATGAAACAGTTAGTGAAACATATTAGAAAATGGACGAAATATTATGGGAACGCGATCGACGAAGCTCGCAGGGTATGGATCTTCAGATTTAATGATATTTTTAGCTAGTTTATGTTGATTTCTTCTAATTTGAGTTTTCGTCAAATTCGTTTTAGTTCTTCTTATTATATATGTTTCGCCTGTATATTTTTTGCGGATTTTAAGGTCCTGACGCCACCTCAGAACCTTCAAAGAAAACGGAACTGCAAGAAAAAAAAAACGGGGTTAAAAAAGGGTAATCTATAAAATTCTTCTAGCTAGCGATTTCTGCAAAAACATTTTTGTCCTTAATATCCGGTCTGAGGTGCAGAATATCACTCAAATAAATCAACTGAAACATCTAATTCATCTAATGCATCTAATTCATTCACGAAAACCCTGTGGAAAAAGGGCAAATAGCCCCAAAATGCGTCACGAAAGGGAAAAAGGGCCGCCCATCGCAATGTAAACAAACGTAACTAAGCAAAAAGCCGCTCATAGCGGTGTCCAAATAATTTAATACATTTGTTTGAAAATCCCTGGATTTATTTTACTAGCCTTAACCCAGGTGAAAATCGATTAAGTACCCAACTAAGTACAAATACCGCAAACATGACTAAGCAAAAAAAAAGGAAAGAACCTATAATTAATTAATCGTCGCTCATAGTGATTTCCAAATAATTTTGAACATTAGTCTACAAATTCCAGAAATTATTTTAACATCCCAAACGCAGCGGGAAAACGATTAAATACTCAAATAAATAAAATAAATATCAACGTGACTAAGAAAAATATAAGAACTAACCTTATAAAATAACAATAAACGCTCATAGTCATTTCACAATAATTTCGAGCATTACCCTACAATACAAATCCCTGCTCGCGTCTTAACCGCTTCGATAGTGGGAGTTTAGGTTTAGTTCTTGAATTTTTGGCCACTTCATGCTTAGTTCTCTGAGCTTCGACCGCTATGTCGTCACTTCCTAGCCTATTCCTATAGGAATTGCTCTAATTTCTCACGATTGAAGCTATTTTAATTGTGTTTTCGATGAGGGCTTCAATATTTTTAGCTAAGTTAGGTATATATTTCTAAGTTTTCCCCAAATCAGTTAAGTTCATGTTCGTTTCGCAAAATTCGGTCTATTTCTTTGAATTTTTAAGATCATGACGTCACATCAGAGTCTATTTCTATATGAATTTCTCTAATTTCGCACGACTAAAGGCATTTTAATTGGGTTTTCGATGCGGGATTCGATATTTTCTTTTAAGGTAGTTGATATTTGCTTCTTCTATGTTTTGCCAATTAAATTCTATCTCTCTCATGTATCAATGTTTTGACGTCTCATTTTAGCCTATTCATATAGGAATTGCTCTAATTTCACACGATTGAACCTATTTTAATTGTGTTTGCGATGCGGGCTTCGATATTTTTATCTAGGTTAGGTTGATTTCTTCTTATTGCAAGAAAAAAAACGGGGCTTGAAAAGGGCAAGCTATAAAATTCTTTTATCTACCGAGTCTAGACACAAGCGACTCTACATCTCACTATGTGGGTCGGTCCCCGTTTTGCTTTTTTATGTTTTTGTAATAACATTGTAATTTTTGGTCCGATTCTCACAAAAGTTGAAACCCTTATGTTGTTTTACATTCTCTTTCGAATGATATTGCCAAAGTCCTCTCAACGTTAGCCCAGGAAATTATTTTGTTTTGGCAATAACATCATAACTATTAAGCCGATTATAACGAAATTTGAAATCATTATGTTGTTTTACATTCTCTTTCGAATGATAACATCAACCACGTCCCAAGGTTAGTCCAGGAATTATTGAAAGTTTTGAAGGTAGTAAGGTCATAAATTCGAATAAGTGACAGCACGCAACTTTTTGGTCAGCAAACCTTGTTTTCATATTCTCCCAGTCTCTCTTATATAGAACAAGGAACAGTTAGTGGATTCACATGGGATTACATATACACCTGCCTCATTTGGCTAATCCATGGTGTCGTAAAATAGGCTCTCGACGATATACCATATATAGCTATTCGTGGAGGGAATTATTCTAATATTTCTAGTGCGTGGTAATCTGATTGACCGAGGTTATTTATCTTCAATATGCTTAAGAAGTGGAACTGAGCTCAAGGATAATAATATGGCTATCATTAATAAAATAGAGTTTTATTAATTAAACTATCAACAGCACACAAAAAGAAAATGTTTACATGAACGGAGAATGGAAAGGGTCGTGGGAAAATCTGACTAATCCGAGGATTAAGATTTGGAGAGATTTAAAAAGGTAAACAAATAAAAATTAAAGGGATGGAATGGTTTGCTAAACCATTTAAAGCACAGGGTAGCGCTGATAAAAGGTTAGATAATTAAGGTAATGCTCAGCTTACGTAATTACAAAGTTGTTGCGCAGAGGAAGACGATGCGAAGGAATCTTCGGTTCACTGGTGATTACCAGCAGAAGGGGTCTTCGGGGGGTTGTCCTTAGCGAAGGGAAAGGACTGTCTTCGAAGAGTGAGAGCGAAGTGGGGCTGGGAGGTACGAGCGATCTTTGTGACAGCAAATCGGGGATGTTCTAGATCAACAAGCGTTCTCTTGAAGAACATTAAAAAGGGGGGAATTAAATTATCCTGACGTGATGTCTTGGGAATGAGAACCGTTTCTTGACGAACAGGCTTGAAGAACAATGGCTGTCCTAACGTTGTTCACTTTCTGAACAACAGGAGGGGTGAGAACCGTCTCTTGTCAACGGACTCAAAGAACAATGGATGTTCTAACGTTGTTCTTCTTCTGAACAACAGGGGGGGAGGGTGAGCACCGTTTCTTGTCAACTTGCTCAAAGAACAATGGCTGTTCTAACGTTGTTCTCTTTCTAAACAACAGGGGAGGGGGGGCCTTATTGACTTGGCGTTTCGAAGGCACGAACCTTGGCACTCAAGGGATATTGTCCTCTTCTGGGCAATAATGGTGGATCTCGAGGTGCACAAGGAACACCGGATCGGCGTGATGCCTCGCGAAGATAATCTGGATCTGATCCGATCTGCTTTAATCGGGAAAGCTTTGATATAAATAGTCGAAGCCATCCCCTTGGCGTAGGGGACAATTGAGTGGGAGGCTTCGGGGGAATGCCCCGGTCGCGCCTGGGAAAATACCTTATCTGCCCATAAGCCTAACTCAATCTAGCGATTTCGACGTATGGAGGCGAAACGGGGGAAAGAACCTCCTTGATTAAATATTTGCTAAGGTGGCGATAACGCGCTCTGCTTCCTCTCGCAAATGCACGTGGGTAGCCATGTGTTTCTAAACATGTGATAGCGGCTCAATTTAAGCGGCCTCAGACCGATCTATCACACATGGGCCTAGTCGAAGGGAAAGATTTGAAGATGGAAAAAGGGTATTTAAACGTGGCTCGATCTGGAGAAATAAATGTTTACTCCTTTGAGGAGGGGAGAAAATGGGAGGGATAGACAATTCATGTTACTCACTTTGTTTTTATCCTTGGAGTGGTAACACGTAGATATAACTTTAGATAAGATCTTATTGATGACGTGGAGGGGATAATTTAATTAATTAAACTGCAGGTTGTATATGTAATCTCGTCTTCTAGAAAGCAAGGATTACAGATTCTAAGTGCTCTCAAGAACATACATGATGCTACCGCTCTTTCAATGCTAACATCATGATGTGAAAAAAATGGATGTAGGAGTTAGAATGGGTCAGTTTACGCTATCGTAAACCGACCCATTCTAAAGTACAAATTCATCGTCAACTTTACGTCCCAATATTAAGCTCCAATATTCCATTAAACTTTTAAAAACTAGGATTATTTATTATCAAATTTATATGTCTTATTTCGATTCATTTAGGTTAAATGTGGATCGTGGTTAATTTTGAAGTTCTTTCCACTTAATTAGGTATTTATACGTAAATTATATTATATTGGGGTGTCGTGGCTGCTTCTCAATA